>OY728147.1:1422784688-1423984688 GCA_963277665.1 Viscum album
TTCTTCGAACAAGTTTTGTAACGATGATGTTGATCTTTATTATAATAAATAAAAGTGCATCACTGAAATATAATTAAAGTTAAATGGAATATATATTTTATAATTATTTATAAATTTCTAATTTTGTTTCATTAATTTTTTTATTTATGATTTGTGAATATGGAATTGGTGATGATCTTATTTTGTAAATTCTTAATGAGTGGAAAATATTATATTAATAACAAGTAAAATATTAATATAACACTTAAAACCCCTTAATATTTTTATGGACATCATTTTTATTCATCAAATAAATCATTATAATCATCAATGTTGGGTGATGATGAAAAACAAAATACATCACTACGTGGAGGCAGTTTCCCTCACATACACACAAATGATGTATTAAGCTTCCATCGAATGGGAGGAAGGTAGGAAATTGTTTATCTTTTTATAATATTACTCAAGTTATAAGTACCATATTAGTTCATTAAATACCCTTTTTAACTAGTCATATAAGGAGGTGAAATAAAATGAAACATGTTTCTTTGTTGAGGTGGTAGTCTGCTTGTACGCACCAGCGGCATTTTTGTTTTTATAAGTGAAAAATAGAAAAGGGGTAAGGTTTATTACACAAACATAACAAAAAATAAGTATATAAATAATATAATTTCATCATGTTGTAATTTATAAAATATGTTTGGATATGAAATATAGATGAGGAAAATTATTAGAGAGTGATTAGTACTTACATTGAGAATTCAAAATTTCTCATAATGTACTACTTGGAAATGTAGGAAATAGGATAATGCTAGAACCCATACCAATGGGGCCCATTTCATGACTACTCAAATCCCCCCTCTAATAGGCTAGGTGTTGGATACTAGTGACAAGAAGGTATATCACTCACATGGGAGGCCTTATCCAAAAGTACATGTACACACACACCCATCTCAAAGCCCATACAATGGTGAAATGTAAAAAAACTGAAAAAATGTTCATGAATACATCTAAATACCACTATCAGAGTATGAAAATAAGTATTGAAAGAAAAAAGGTCCAAATAAAATCCCACCACCAAGAGTCTAAAAACAACTCTAACCTAAAAGTATAGATGGGGATTGCTGTTAAGATAACTGTAAGAACACACCTTAGTCTGTCCAGATCACTAAGCACCACCTAGTCCTGGTCCCTCTAGGAATCTATCAAAAGGCTGATTGTATACATAATACATGACACTTGCGGTCAAAGACCATGCAGAGGTGGGTATAAAAATATCCAGTAGGACACCCTGAAATCACTAAGCATACAACAACCGAAATAACAGTCATTTCAACATAGGTATATGTCTACAACACATATAACAAGAATATCTAAATATACTCAAGAAAGAAAAATAGTCTCAAGGCAAAGTCACAACCATAATTTCAAGCTATGGATCCCTGCTTGAAGATTCTATATAGCACTCATCCAGGATAACACACTCCATGTGTCAGATAGAACTAATGGTGTCTTTCTGGGATGTACTGCTCATCGAGTATCACCATTATAAGTATACACTATAAGTATGAATATAAAAATACATATATGAGGATTACAACCAAGTTCATGAGGTATAAAAACAACTTAGTCTGGAATAATCCACTAAGTAGAGGATATGCACCCACATAGTGTTAGACACGATGATACGAACAACTCCACTTGGGGAAACATAATGATATAGGATCTCACTCCAAGCCTCACGGAAGGATTCTAATAACTTTATCCAATAAATACCACTGAAGGGATCATCATCCTATGTGTAGTAAATGATTCCATAATAACCCTCGGGGAAATGGATCGAGGGAATTCTCACTAACGAAACTTGTCCAAGATGAAGACGATAGGGTATATAAGCCAAATTTGAAGGGGTTCATTGTGTGTAGTGGTAGTATATGGTGTGTCCCATCACCACCGGGTTCTTCCCATGTAAAATAACCCTTGTATATGTCTATTTCTATGTCCATTGTAGATTATATGTCATGTATGATCCTGTGTACTCTTGAACATCTCCATGTATGGATGTTTGTGTCTTTATTTGTCTAGTCATGCCCATTTCTATGCCTGTGTACCTCCTCAGGTATATGACCAAGTTCCAAGAAAGGGTAACATGTTTTACAATATGGGTCACATGTTGCGTGATAGGGACCACATTCTATGTGATACTTTACTTCTCACTAAAACCCTAGCGCAGCACCAGGGGTCCCACACATCGTGCAATCCCGGATTACATTTCATGTGTTATGTGATTTTCCAAAATCCTATATCTATTTCACATACAATCTTACACTCCTCTAGTTGTAGATTCATCTATCTCCCATTCCAGAAACCAATGAACACCATCATCTGGTCCTTTCCATCATAAAAAATCATAATTTTTCCATCAAACACATAGTAAATCCCTCTGTTGCCTCTCCCAGTAGCCATACGTTGAACCCACACAAAGAAACTCTAATACAGCCTCAATACATCATAATATATCGATTACATCATCAATATAAACCCAAATATGTGATATTGAACTGTTATTCCAAGAATAATGTGTGTAATGGTTGATTACTCAATATTTTGGACAAATTATAGGCCAAAAGAATTTCATGCAATGAATAGAAAAAGAACGATAGGAGAAATCCAAGTAAACACATGGAAGAGGAATGAAACTTTCTTATGTTTGGTTAGACTCAATTTGTTTCCATTAAAATTACAAATTAATAACCATAATAACATCAAACATTCTCCCAATAAAACCCTATAAATAAAATCATATCGTAATACAACTGATCCCCGAACCAATCCATTGGTAGATTGATTTGCATTCATCATAAAATAAACAACATGGAAGGAAATACAAATAAAAAGATATCCTAAATTGATATATATTCTGAAGATGGATGGAGCTACATCATTTTCATTGGTGAGATCCTTGTATTTCTTTGTAGTCCAGTTGTCGATCTTTGATCCAATTTTCATTCTCCAATGGAAGCTCCTCCAATGTTTATCCAACGTATCTCCTTAATTTTTAGGTGTGTGTAGCTAACCTTGTAAATTTTTCATAAATGTGAATATATAGATATCTATTAGGTCAAGTAAATTTAATTAAATTAATTTATTAAATTAATTTATTTTAAATATCCTCCCATGACTGCACCTCAACTCAAATTCTCAATGCATTCCAAGGTTATGTCACACCTAGGGTAAAACCCATTCTCTAAACTCAATAAAAGACTCATATTTCTAATTTGAACCTCCTTTTATAATTTATTTCACTTTTTTAGGAAAACTGGGCATGTGTGTTCTTTAATATATTTAATATATCACAAAAAATAATTCTGGGAACTTTGGGCCTCATAATATCACTTTGTATCTACTCCTACCTCCAAAAATAATCCAGATAATATTCCAAAACAAAACACGGAAAAATCAAAGTTGCTACATTCTCCCCACCTTAGGAATTTATGTCCCAAAAATCAAAATCAAAAAATTACACAAAGATATGTGGGTACTGATCACGCATTTGAGTCTCCCTCCCCTAAGTGATCTCCTGAAGATTATTTTTATTCCAATGGACATGTAATAAATTAATTTATTACCTATAAAGGATCATCTCCTATCGATCCTTAATCTCCACTATGTACTCAGAAAAAATAGCTTCATTCTCGATTTCCAGCTTTCCCCATTCAATAACATTTGATAGATCATGCATGTGTCTCCTCAAATATGACACACAGAAGATGTCATGTGCATGATCTAACTATGTCGGTAGAGATAAGCAGCACACCAACTCACCAACTCTATGAAGTATCTAGAAAGGTCTAATGAATCTCAAATATATCTTGTCACCGTGGACAAATATCTATAATCCATGTTGAGGTGAGACCCTCAGGAACACATATTCTTTCTTCTTGAACTCCAAAGGCCTCTTTTATTGATCAATATAGGACTTATGATAGCTTTGTGTATTCCTCGTCTTATCCTAGATGATCTACACCTTCTATATAGTGTCTCACACCAATGTTAGTCCCATAAGTGTTGACTCTTCTAGGTTAATCCAGTAAAGTGTTGGCCTTTAGGGTCACCCGTACAAGGCCTCGGATGGTTCCATATCGATGGTGGAATGGTAGTTGTTGTTGTTGTATGAAAACTTCACCAATGGTAGGTGATCCTCCCAATTATGGTCAAAGTCCAACATGCAACCTCACAGTATTTCCTCCAGAACCTGAATGGTTCACTCAGTCTTTCCATCAGTATGGGGGAGACAATTCATGCTCAAACATAGTTGGGTCCCAAAATCCTTCTTCAATACCTTCCATAATAGAGATGTGAAGTGAGCATCATGGTCAGAAACGATCATCAATGTAACTCCATGGAGTCATATTATCTTCTACATGTAGAGGAGTCTTAATCTCTCCACTAAACTCTACTACTAGATATCTAGGAAGTGTGCTGACTTAGTGAGTTGGTCTATGATCACCCATATGGAATCATGTTTCCTGGATGTACATGGTAATATTTTCATTAATTCCATGGATATTCAATCCCACTTACACTCTGGAACCTCAAGGGGTTGATCAAACCCACTAAAACCTTATACTCATACTTCAGTTTCTAATAAGTAAGGCATCGAGAGACAAACTCCATAACACCCTTCTTCATCCCTGGCCACAAAAACTAACATCGGAGATCCTAGTACATATTTTCTACACCTGGATGTACCACCAAAGGATATGTATGAAAATATATTAGAACCTATTCCCTCATCATCACCAGTACCATTGTGTGTCCTCTAAAATAATGACATGTTCTCCACCTTTAGAAAATCCATCAGGATCATGACTAGTGGATATCTAAGTATGTAGGGTCTCACAGTCGGTATCTCTAAGTTATGCCTACCTGACTCACTATAAAATAAATAGGGTAACAAACATCAACTGGAGGTAAGATACTCCATCCTCATCCACAAAGGATAATTGCAATAAGGCCAATTACTTTGGTGTCTCACTCAATAACTATGAACAAAATCTCCTACTGAGAGCATATGCAACCACATTCCACTTCCCAAGATTATAAAAAATATTGAAGTCATAATCCTGGAGGAACTCTATAAATCACCTCTATATCGTGTTAATATCCTTATAATAGAATATATACTTGAGACCCTAGTGGTCATAATAGATTATAAACCGCTCAACCATCAGGTAGTGTCACCACATCTTCAGTGCGAAGACTACTATTACTAACTCAAGATAAGGGGTCATGTAGTTCTTCTTATGTGGTCTCAAATGACATGAACCATAGTAAATCACCACCTACCTCTACATAAGAACAAAACCAATCCCAGTTATTGATGCATCACAGAACACTACATACTCAACACCATCCTATGGAAATCTCAATATGGGATCACTCATAAATCCTTGTCACAACTCCTATAAAAACTAATGGAATATCTCTTTACACATGAAAGCCTTCCCCTTTCTGGTCAAAGTTTTCAAGGGATCTCATATCCTATATAAATTAGGTATGAATATCTAATAGTAGTCTTCCAAACCAAGGAAACTCTACACCCCCAACACGCTCTTGGGTGGCTCCCAAGCTAACATTGCCTCGACCTATGTTGGGTGCACTACTACTCCATCTATTGAGATGACATGTCCCAAAAAGTGGAACTCCTGAATCCATAACTAGATCTTTGAGGGATTCCCATAAATATGGTTCTCTGAAAGTATGTAAAGAACCATCCTCAAGTGTCTCACGTTCTCCTCCTCAGATACTAAGTACACTACAATTTCATCGATAAATACTACCACAAACAGGCCCAAGAAGTTATAAAAGATATGATTTATGAGTCCCATGAACACTATTATCGAATTCATCCTTCCAAAGGGATCACTGAGTACTCATAGTTTCCATAGAGACATCTTAATGTCATCTTTGGTATATCCTCATCCCATACTCACAACTGGTGATAGCCTAATATGAGGTTGATCTTCAAGAACAATCATACCCTTATCAACTAATCAAAGAGGTCATAAATCATGGGTATTGGGTAATTTTTATTTATGTTCACTTGTTTTAGGTAACATTAATCCATACATAAACTCAAGATCTCATCTTCCTTCTTAGAGAACAATATTGGGGTTGTCCACTAGGTGTAACGAATCCCTTCCTCTACAAGTCCTCCAATTACACCCTCAGCTCACGAATCTCTGTAAGAGCCATATGATATGCTGGATTAGACATCATGGTTGTCTTGAGGTGTCTAAAAATGTATAATTCTATCTCTTGGTAAGGAGTTAAACCTATAAAATTAATAGGAAAGACGTCATCATACTCCACCGCCACTATAGGGAATTGGAAACTCATAGCATCCATTACACCAAGGGTCATTCTATCCAAATGATGAGTAGTTGATTGCACCATCATATTCATGATTCCATCCTATGTTGTGTGAGTTTTCTTTTCACCCATAAAGGAAAACCTAGTCCCATCACTTCGGACACACTACATCCTCTACCTAGAATAGTCAATATGGGCATGAACTATAAATAACCAGTCCATACCTAAGATAATGTCATAAGGGCTCATTGTATCAACAAAGATATAATAGAAAAAACTATCACCACAAATAGTTAGGTCACACTATCAATAGATGTTTTTTATTACTGAGTCATCTCTAGTAGGAGTCTCCAAGTGTAAGGGTCGAGCCAAGGGATCAACTGGAATCTCTATGTCTTGAACCAGATATGTGGTAATAAAGTAATGAATATAGCATATGTATATTAGTATTATAGATAAGGTATAAAAGTCATAGATTGTACTTGATATCATCTCTGTAGCCTCTGGGTCATAAGCCTCGACTTCTTCCAGCTGCTCTCACCCTAGTTCTCCAGCTCCCTGAGCCTAGCAAGGATCACCTGGCGGTGGTGGTCGTAACAAGTAGAAACATCAACCACCTCCATTTTATCTCCCAAATACTTTTCCACATATTCCACCCTACGAACCTATCTTATTATACTTATTATTATGTATCAATGTCTCATTCATTATCTATCTATCAGCTATACGGAAGGTCATAAAATCCCTCGTAAGATGTCCCATGTATTCACATGAGTAGTTTTACCTCTCTTTAGGATGATTATACCCATACTGTGAGCCATGAACCATAGAACCTATGTATGGTGATCACCTCCTAAAATGTATCACACATCCATGTCCCTAATACTGGCATCGGCTCCCTACTGTCAAATTATCCATTCCTCAGTGCCCACTATTGACAACAACTTTCTATGTTAGATTAGATAGGAGACTCTCAACCACCAAATCACTCTCTATTACCCCATCATAGGTATGAATACATAGATAGATAATGATGGATTTTATATCTCTACACAGTCCTCACTTGAAGGTCTGAGCCTAGAAGAACTAATCACAAACCATATCCATCAAGTACCTGGAGATGTTGGTGAACCTCGATGAATACTCACCCATCATCGTACTTCCCTACTAAAGATGTATAATCTAATGGATTTTCACCATCCTCAACATATATGGATATAAATCATATCTCAAAAGGTGATCAAATTTAGACCGTGATAGAGATACCTTGTCATAAGACTGGGTCACTAAACCCCACCATTATCCTGTAGAGCCAACCATAAGACTCGTTTCCAGAACCACCATCTGATATGTCGGTGTCCCAACAAGATGAAAAACATGCGTCACCACCTCAATCTATTCCTAAACTGCCTATGGTTCAGGCTCACCTCAGAACATGATGGGTTTCTATCTCTAAAACTTATGAAGTGTGTTTAGCCTACACACCTCTTCTGTTAGTATTGCAGGTACCATCTACTGCTCAGAATGTGGTGGTATAATTGGTGCACCACCTAGAGGTAACACCTCTGTAACAAGACTTTGCATCAATGAATCGTCACTGAGGGGATCATCCTTATGATATTGATGCTAAATCCTAGCTAGAATATGTCATGGAGTAATCCTGAAAATGACAAGATATACCATGGTTAATGAGTATATCTGGAGATCTAACTCAAAAAGGACATGGAAACCACAACCCATTCTTATATGTTGCATGTACCAATGTTTTCCCTACAACAAGTTTCTTCATGTACCGAGTTCAAAGGTAGGTGATCAGAGTCCTGGTGTATGGATACGTCAGCCACCATACCAACACTAGAGTCCCTAGATTGAAATTTGAACTCAAAAAACATAACACTGTAACGACCCGAAATTTTTAAATAAATTTTGTTTCCTAATTTTATGTGTTATTGTTATACTCAAAAAAAATGTTTTATTTGATAAACATGATTATAATTAAAATGAGATCAGTGGGTTTTGACTATTATATAACCATCGGTCAATATGACCACTGTGAACAAAATGTTTTTATTATTGTCTCTAAATATAAGTAATCTTGGTTAATTATTATAGAAAGAAGATTCGATGGCCTCACCTAGTAGTCTTGGACCGATCGAAGCCCATCTAACAGAGCTTGGGAAGGAGGTAGCACCACTGGGCTTTGCTCTGGATCAAATCCAAGCTGAACTTCATCATGTGAAGCTGGAACGGAATCGCCTTCGTGAGAAGTTCAAACTGATAGAAATTACTACTCGGGCAATGTTGACTGAGCCGCCCCAAGCTTCTATCACCCTAGAACACCTTACTCTTAGGTCCTATGCTGGTATTATAAGGGGTTATGTAACGAGACCGTAACTACCTTGTGTAATCCTTGTTTTAAATAAAAATTGGGATTTCTTCTTATGATGAAGTTTATGAATTTTGAAATGACCGGATAAATATAGTATGCATATTTTTGATGAATTTTAGAAAAAGGATATTTTAAATATGTTTATGTAAACCCTAAATAATTAAAAATGTGTAATGATTTTCAAAAAATGGTCTTCTGCAATTATGTTTAGTACTAAATTTAGAGTCTAATAAGATCAACTTGATTTTTTGATGAATAGTAAATTATGAATAGTGATTTTATGATTAGGATTAGTAATATGACCAAATGGATTAGTAATCTCACTTAAAGAAAGTTTTAAAATAATCTAGGCACCTTGATTAAGTAATGTGATTCAATAAAATAGTTAAATAATGGTTTCATTAATTATTATTCAAGTATTAGTTTTTAGGGTGAATAGTGTTTTTTAATTAAAAATTTAATTAAAAAAAATTAGAAAATTATTTTTATAAAAATGACCTTATTTTTGAACTCAGTGCATCGATATTATGTTATGGTAATTTTTGGGGTTTTTTCTGAAAAAAATGAATTTTCGATGAATAGTGTTTTTATTTAAAAATTAAATTAAAAATATTTAGAAAATTATTTTTATAAAATGTATTTCATTTTTGAAATCAGAGCATTGATATTTGGTTAATGTGAAATTTTGGGATTTTTCTGAGAAAGTTGAATTTTCAGTGAATAGTAAAAATACAGTTTTAGGGTTTCGGTATGTTTAATGACATCATAACGGTGTCATGATGATGTCATGAGATCTTTTGAGGGTTGTCCGGCCAAGGGTGATGAATTATTGTTTTGGGGGCCCCATGTGGCCTAACTCCATGATAAATGACAAGGGAGAGCACATGGGTTTGAGAAAAGCACATGTGAGGTGTCCCTTGGCCATTAATGCCTTGTCCCCTCACTTTCCCTATAAATACCAAGCCCTCCTCTCATCCATTCGACTCCCCACTCATTCCCAACTAATTTCTGGTCTCATTACCTCCCAAGGAGTCCTCCCAAGGTTCCCCCAAGCCCTCAAGGTCCCAACCTTTGAGGTTTAAGTGTTACATTTTAAGGTAAGGGATCTGACCTCTCTCTTTCTTTTCAAGTAATCTCTTTTATGTCTTTTCTTTTATACTCCATGTTCTTATGTTGGAGGATGTTCTTTTATATTCATACTACTGCCTATTTCATGTTCATATGATGATAGACTCCCCCCCCTTGCTCTCATCAATTCGTTTTAAGAATGTTTAAGTGGCGCCGTTAGGCTGCCGAATTTTTAAGGGATTCTTTCACCTTCCTCGTTTTCAAGTTCTATTTTCATTCAAGTCTTTCATGATCCTTTTTATTATGTTGGGGTATGATCTCTAAATTATCATACTGATCTTTTATGATCATATGATGAGATACCCCATTTGATCACTTCAATTCAGTATTTTGAAGTTTTAAGTGGCGCCGTTAGGCTGCCGAATTTTTAAGTGGTTCTTCACCCTTCTTGTTTTGAAGTTCTACTCTCATGTCAATTATTTCAAGTTCCTTTTTGTTATATTGGGGTATGATATCTATATATATCATACTGTACTCTTATGTTCATATGATGACAGACCCCATTTGATCTCTTCAATTCAGTATTTTGATGTTTTAAGTGGCGTCGTTAGGCTGCCGAATTTTTAAGTGGTTCTTCACCCTTCTCGTTTTGAAGTTCTACTTTCATGTCAATTATTTCAAGTTCATTTTTGTTATATTGGGTTATGATCTCTATATATATCATACTGGACTCTTATGTTCATATGATGAGAGACCCCATTTGATCTCTTCAATTCAGTATTTTGATGTTTTAAGTGGCGCCGTTAGGCTGCCGAATTTTTAAGTGGTTCTTCACCCTTCTCATTTTGAAGTTCTACTTTCATGTCAATTCTTTCAAGTTCCTTTTTGTTATGTTGGGGAATTATCTCTATATCTATCATACTGAACTCTTATTTTCACATGATGAGAGATCCTATTTGATCTTTTCAAATCATTTTTGTTGATGTTTAAGTAACGTCGTTAGGCTGTCAAACTTTCATAAAAGAAATCTAATTTTTTTTCTTCCTTCCATGTTTTTCATTTCAAATGGTATGTCCTTGAAATTTCATTACCATGATCATGTATCCTTCTTATTCTGTCCATGTACTATTTTATGGGTCATTTATGAATGTTTGACCCATTTACCTCTCTTTTAATGTCTTCTAAAACCTCGGAACATTGCCGTTATGCTGCAGAATTTCTGTCTCAAAATGTCTATCTCTTTTTCTAAAGTCCTTTTATTTTATTAAGTGAATACTCAAAGCTATTTCTTCTAAAGGTGTATTCACGTATATACCAAAATGTTCTATTTTAAATTCTGGGATTTACATACATGAGACCCACCTTCCTTTTCTGTGGGTTTTAAAGTGATATAAAGATCATGTCTTTAAAGCAGTTTTTAAAAAGTTATGATTATGAAATGAAACCCATTTCATTTATGCTATATGGGTTATTTATGAATTTTTTGATGATGATATATGTGGCTCACATGATAACAAAGGCAAATTTAAGGGTGCGCCCTGATAGCGCTCCAATGCATTGGGTAATGATGTAACCACTAGAGATTACAATTTTCACGATACCTTGGTGAATAACCTTGGTAATTTTAAAATGACACCTTGGGGATGGACCTTGGTGATATGTTCATGATTGTCTATGTTAAATGATGTAGCCACATCTTCAAGTTATGAAAAAGTTTTATTTTTATTATGATATGCCTCATGATTTCATTTTCATGCATTAAAGTTCTTTTCATGACTTTATTGATGTATCTCAAGTTCATATGTAAAATGTTTCACTTGTTTCCCTTGCTGGGCCATCTGCTCACCCTTACTTTTCATGTATGTCCCCAGGTTATGAGATGCAGTAATGAGCCTAGGGTGAACATGAGGAGAAGCCTTTCAAGTGTTTAAGAAGAATGTTTTTTTTTCATGTTTTATGTTCCTTGTTTCCAAGACACTAAACCTTAAAGATCCTCAGTTCCGTGTAATGGAATGAAAAGTTATGTTATAAAAAGACGGGATTCTATAGTTGGTATCAAAGGATGGTTTAGTTATTTGTGGAAATTAGGATATGAAAACTCTAGGAGGAACCCTATAGAAAAGTTTAATATAGGAAAGCTTCCTGGTATTTTGGTGAGTATTGAGTAAGGGGTTGCCAAGAAAATACATCCCTGTCTGGATACGAGCGGGTAGAGGTGGCTCTGGCACAGATGTACATAGGGGTAAAACCCGAAAACACCGCTTTGAGCTAGACTCGAACGGGAACTGGTACACGACAACGGTCCTTGCTGCACTCTTGGTTACGACACTCCTGGGGGATATGCTTTGGTAAATTCATAAGCTTGGTATGAACCATTGTTAAAGGAACAAAGATAAAATAAAATAAAGGTTCACATAAGAATATATGATCATTCATAACCTAGATGGGAACCTAGGAGATCACAAGTTAGGGTATACCTTTCATATACAAGTTATCCTTATATGCTTTCAGTTCCTTTTCATGATTATTAGCTAAGTACTTAAGCCCCTAATTACGCTTTCTCTTCTTAGTTAATGGTGGGAAATGGAAGAACATGTTCCGACAACCAATGTGATAGGAAATGCGACGATTTTCGTATTAATATGACAGGGATGATTAGGGGATTAAAACATGATTATTATTTTGGAAGATGTTCATTATTTTGGGAACCATATTTGATCGAGGTAAATAGATTGCTATGGTATTTTCATTGAGGAGTAAGGTTGACTTATATTTTGAAGAATCGATGAATTTAAGGTGAACTTATAGTAATTTAGGTTACTTATGGGAATGACTAACCTATCTTGGGTAAAATATGTTTAGGTTAGCTACTTTTTTTATAAGATGTTAGGAGTGGTTGATGTTGTCTGGAGATGAACAATGAAGTTGTTTTGGAAGACTATGTTATCAAATCCTTATTGTATTTGGGTTTCAATCTTAGTTTGGTTTGTTTTGAGGAATTTTAAGGACCGTTATTTATGGAATGGTCTATGATGAACTTTGGGTAGTACCATGGAACTTTGATGATTTAAAAGTAGTTTCCATTCCTATGGGATTCTTTCTTTTTGAAGAGTTGTTTTACCTTAACCTTTCTGTTTTTGGGATAATGTTTAAAGATAGAAGAAATAGATAGTTAATCTTTTGTAGATTATGTGATTCTATAGAAGATGATTCTTGTGCTTTTATGAGACCAAGTGTTTTTGAATTCTCATCATTTGGAGAAAAGATTAGTGTTGGTAGGGACTTGTTAAAGGATGAAACTCTACTTGAAGGTAGGTATATTTTCTTATGTTTTTGTTCTATGTAGTAAATGAAATCCTCAAAATTATGAAAAGAAACGTAAAACAAAAATGTTGTTGGTTTACGTTTCCTACTAGGTAATCAAAGACCGTTTACACACATCATAAGTTTGGGATTTTCTCATGGTTAACTTTCTCCTAATCATGTTCTCTATCACTCTCCCTCAGAACTTGACCCTTTGTTTTCTCCTCCATGTCCATGTTTTCCTACATGGAACCCTAGTGTGGGTTAACTCGGGTGACCTTTGTACTTCCCTTTCTTTATTTTAAAGTAATAGTTTTACTGACTCCTTTTCCGATGTGGGACTTTCAATGAAATTTCAAAAACCAATTTTAAAATTGCGAGGAAGCAATTTCTTAAGGGGGGAAGATTGTAACGACCTGAAATTTTTAAATAAATTTTGTTTCCTAATTTTATGTGTTATTGTTATACTCAACAAAAATGTTTTATTTGATAAACATGATTATAATTAAAATGAGATCAGTGGGTTTTGACTATTATATAACCATCGGTCAATATGACCGCTGTGAACACAATGTTTTTATTATTGTCTCTAAATATAAGTAATCTTGGTTAATTATTATAGAAAGAAGATTCGATGGCCTCACCTAGTAGTCTTGGACCGATCGAAGCCCATCTAACAGAGCTTGGGAAGGAGGTAGCACCACTGGGCTTTGCTCTGGATCAAATCCAAGCCGAACTTCATCATGTGAAGCTGGAATGGAATCGCCTTCGTGAGAAGTTCAAACTGATAGAAATTACTACTCGGGCAATGTTGACTGAGCCGCCCCAAGCTTCTATCACCCTAGCACACCTTACTCTTAGGTCCTATGCTGGTATTATAAAGGGTTATGTAACGAGACCGTAACTACCTTGTGTAATCCTTGTTTTAAATAAAAATTGGGATTTCTTCTTATGATGAAGTTTATGAATTTTGAAATGACCGGATAAATATAGTATGCATATTTTTGATGAATTTTAGAAAAAGGATATTTTAAATATGTTTATGTAAACCCTAAGTAATTAAAAATGTGTAATGATTTTCAAAAAATGGTCTTCTGCAATTATGTTTAGTACTAAATTTAGAGTCTAATAAGATCAACTTGATTTTTGATGAATAGTAAATTATGAATAGTGATTTTATGATTAGGATTAGTAATATGACCAAATGGATTAGTAATCTCACTTAAAGAAAGTTTTAAAATAATCTAGGCACCTTGATTAAGTAATGTGATTCAATAAAATAGTTAAATAATGGTTTCATTAATTATTATTCAAGTATTAGTTTTTAGGGTGAATAGTGTTTTTTAATTAAAAATTTAATTAAAAATTATTAGAAAATTATTTTTATAAAAATGACCTTATTTTTGAACTCAGTGCATCGATATTATGTTATGGTAATTTTTGGGGTTTTTTCTGAAAAAAATGAATTTTCGATGAATAGTGTTTTTATTTAAAAATTAAATTAAAAATATTTAGAAAATTATTTTTCTAAAATGGATTTCATTTTTGAAATCAGAGCATTGATATTTGGTTAATGTGAAATTTTGGGATTTTTCTGAGAAAGTTGAATTTTCAGTGAATAGTAAAAATACAGTTTTAGGGTTTCGGTATGTTTAATGACATCATAACGGTGTCATGATGATTTCATGAGATATTTTGAGGGTTGGCCGGCCAAGGGTGATGAATTATTGTTTTGGGGGGCCCATGTGGCCTAACTCCAGGATAAATGACAAGGGAGAGCACATGGGTTTGAGAAAAGCACATGTGAGGTGTCCCTTGGCCATTAATGCCTTGTCCCCTCACTTTCCCTATAAATACCAAGCCCTCCTCTCATCCATTCGACTCCCCACTCATTCCCAACGAATTTCTGGTCTCATTACCTCCCAAGGAGTCCTCCCAAGGTGCCCCCAAGCCCTCAAGGTCCCAACCTTTGAGGTTTAAGTGTTACATTTTAGGGTAAGGGATCCGACCTCTCTCTTTCTTTTCAAGTAATCTCTTTTATGTCTTTTCTTTTATACTCCATGTTCTTATGTTGGAGGATGTTCTTTTATATTAATCCTACTGCCTATTTCATGTTCATATGATGATAGATCCCCCCCCCTTGCTCTCATCAATTCGTTTTAAGAATGTTTAAGTGGCGCCGTTATGCTGCCGAATTTTTAAGGGATTCTTTCACCTTCCTCGTTTTCAAGTTCTATTTTCATTCAAGTCTTTCATGTTCCTTTTTATTATGTTGGGGTATGATCTCTAAATTATCATACTTATCTTTTATGATCATATGATGAGAGACCCCATTTGATCACTTCAATTCAGTATTTTGAAGTTTTAAGTGGCGCCGTTAGGCTGCCGAATTTTTAAGTGGTTCTTCACCCTTCTCGTTTTGAAGTTCTACTCTCATGTCAATTATTTCAAGTTCCTTTTTGTTATATTGGGGTATGATCTCTATATATATCATACTGGACTCTTATGTTCATATGATGACAGACCCCATTTGATCTCTTCAATTCAGTATTTTGATGTTTTAAGTGGCGCCGTTAGGCTGCCGAATTTTTAAGTGGTTCTTCACCCTTCTCGTTTTGAAGTTCTACTTTCATGTAAATTATTTCAAGTTCCTTTTTGTTATATTGGGGTATGATCTCTATATATATCATACTGGACTCTTATGTTCATATGATGAGAGACCCCATTTGATCTCTTCAATTCAGTATTTTGATGTTTTAAGTGGCGCCGTTAGGCTGCCGAATTTTTAAGTGGTTCTTCACCCTTCTCATTTTGAAGTTCTACTTTCATGTCAATTCTTTCAAGTTCCTTTTTGTTATGTTGGGGAATTATCTCTATATCTATCATACTGAACTCTTATTTTCACATGATGAGAGATCCTATTTGATCTTTTCAAATCATTTTTGTTGATGTTTAAGTAACGTCGTTAGGCTGCCAAACTTTCATAAAAGAAATCTATTTTTTTTCTTCCTTCCATGTTTTTCATTTCAAATGGTATGTCCTTGAAATTTCATTACCATGATCATGTATCCTTCTTATTCTGTCCATGTACTATTTTATGGGTCATTTATTAATGTTTGACCCATTTACCTCTCTTTTAATGTCTTCTAAAACCTCGGAACATTGCCGTTATGCTGCAGAATTTCTGTCTCAAAATGTCTATCTCTTTTTCTAAAGTCCTTTTATTTTATTAAGTGAATACTCAAAGCTCTTTCTTCTAAAGGGGTATTCACATATATACCAAAATGTTCTATTTTAAATTCTGGGATTTACATACATGAGACCCACCTTCCTTTTCTGTGGGTTTTAAAGTGATATAAAGATCATGTCTTTAAAGCAGTTTTTAAAAAGTTATGATTATGAAATGAAACCCATTTCATTTATGCTATATGGGTTATTTATGAAATGTTTGATGATGATATATGTGGCTCACATGATAACAAAGGCAAATTTAAGGGTGCGCCCTGATAGCGCTCCAATGCATTGGGTAATGATGTAACCACTAGAGATTACAATTTTCACGATACCTTGGTGAATAACCTTGGTAATTTTAAAATGACACCTTGGGGATGGACCTTGGTGATATGTTCATGATTGTCTATGTTAAATGATGTAGCCACATCTTCAAGTTATGAAAAAGTTTTATTTTTATTATGATATGCCTCATGATTTCATTTTCATGCATTAAAGTTCTTTTTATGACTTTATTGATGTATCTCAAGTTCATATGTAAAATGTTTCACTTGTTTCCCTTGCTGGGCCATCTGCTCACCCTTCCTTTTCATGTATGTCCCCAGGTTATGAGATACAGTAATGAGCCTAGGGTGAACATGAGGAGAAGCCTTTCAAGTGTTTAAGAAGAATGTTTTTTTTTCATGTTTTATGTTCCTTGTTTCCAAGACACTAAACCTTAAAGATCCTCAGTTCCGTGTAATGGAATGAAAAGTTATGTTATAAAAAGACGGGATGCTATAAACACTATTTCCCCAAACCAGTCTAACTAACTCCATTTGTAAAGTAAAACTGACTCCTCTGATACCAATCTATCTTGACCCATCCAAATGGGTCCTATTTTGTGACTACCCGAAGACCGCCTCCAATAGGCTAGGGGCAAGTGATTAGAACCAAGAAGGAATATCACTTACATGGGATGCCTTATCTTAAAGTACCTATAGACATGCACCCATCTTCAGGCCCATAGAATGATAAAGTGTAAAACAACTGATAAACCATGTATGCATACATATAAATCCCACTATCAAAATAAAAAAAAACTACTAAAATAAAAAAATTCCAAATACAGTCCCACTGCACAAAAATTCTAAAAACAAGTCCAACCTAGAAGTATAGATGGGGACTGTTGTCAAGATAACCATAAGAACACACCCCGATTTATCCGTCTCACTAAGAACTCTCTAGTACTCATACCTCTAGGACTCCATCACAAGGTTTACTGTCTATATAAGACACAACACATGTAGAAAAAGACCATACAGGGGTGAGTATAACAATACCTAGTAGGACACCTCGAAATCACTAAGCATACAACAATAGGAATAAAAATTAGCTCAACATAGGTATATGTCTACAACAAATATAACAAGAATATCTAGATATAATCAAAAAAACACATTGTCTCAAAGTAAATTCATAATTGTAATACTACTCTAGGAATTTCTGCTCGAATATTCCACATAACACTCATCCAGGATAACACACTCCACAAGTCAGATAGCACTGATGTAATTCATCCAAGATGTACTACTCATTGGGTCTCTCTATTAGAAGTATACACTAGAAGTATAAAGAGAAAAAATACACAAATGAGGATCACAACCAAGGCCATGGTATATACCAACAACTAAATATTAAATAACCTACTAAGTAGATGATCAGTGCCTATATAGTGTTGGTCATGATGAAACCAAGAACTCCACCTAGGGAAAAATAATGATAGAGGATCTAACTATGGGCCTCATGGAAGGATTCCAACAACTCTATCCAAGAAGTACCAATAAATGGAACACCATCCTATTTATAAGAAGTGATTCTATAAGAACCCTCAGGGAAATGAATCAAGTGAACGCTCACTAACAAAACTTGTCCAAGATGAATAGGATAAGGGCTCTAATCCAACTTTGAAGGGGTACACGGTGTGCACTAGTAGTACATAGCATGTCCCATCAACACTGGGTTTTCCTATGTGAAAAGTCATGTGTTCATGTTTGTGACCATGTCTGTGTTAGAGTATATGGTTTTTCCAAGCTCATGTACTCCTGACCGGGTTTGTGTATGGCTAGCCATGTTCTTTTATGGCTAGTCATTCTGATGCTTGTGCTCATGTACCTCCCTAGGTACTTTCCCAAGCTCCAAGAAAGGGTTACATTCCATGTGACAGGGGTCACATTCCATGTGATACTTAACTTCCTACAGAAACCCTATCTCCTCACCAGGGATCCCACATGTCATGTAATCTCAGATTACATTCCAGGTGTTATGGGATTTTCAAGAATCTCGGGTCCATTCCATGTGCAATCATATGCTCCTCTGATTTTTAATCTGGCTATGCCCTATTCTAGAAACCAAGGAACACCATTGGTCAATCCTTTATATCATCGAACATAGAAATATTGCTATCAAATTCATAGGAAATCCCTTAGTTATGTCTTCTGAAAACCACACATCAAACCTTCACAAAGAAACTCCAATCTAGTCTCAATACTTTATTGTATCTTGATCCTATCATTGATCTAAACCTATATCTTCAATATCAGACTTTTTCAACAATAATTAGGTGCACAATGGTTTATTCTTCAGTATTTTGGTCGAAATTTGGGCCAAAATAATTTCCCTCGATGAACAGATAAATAACAATGAGAGAAATCCAAGGAAACAGGTGAAAGTGGAATGAACCTCAACAATGTTCAATTGTACTCAATATATTTCCAATATAATGAAAAACTAATAACCATAACAACATCAACAATTCTCCCAATAAAACCCTACAAATAAACCCACCCCTTAATATGACCAATCCTCGAATCAATCTATTGGTTGATTGATTCAAATTCACTCTAAAAATAAACAATGGTGTAGTAAATCCAAAAAAATCCTACCTTAAAATAGATCGATCACTAATGAAGATGAAAGCTATATCAATTTCATTGGTGAGATCCTTTAATTTCGTTACACACTGGTTTTTGATCTTTGATCTGGTTATCGTTCACCAATGGAACCTCCTTCAACGGATCTCCAATGGATCTCCTCAATTTGCAAGGTTATGCAGCTAAACTTGTAAATTTTCTATAGGAGTAATTATATAGATATCTATTAGTTTGGGGAAATTTTATTAAATTTATTTATTTTAAACATTTTTTCATGATTGAACATCAACCCGAAAACCTAATGTATTCTAAGGTTATGTCGTTCCTAGAGTAAAACCCACACTCCTAACTCAGTAATGGACTCAAATTCTAGATTTGAGAATCTTTTTAGAAGTTATTCAACTTTTTCAGCAAAACTATCCATGTATGTTATTTAATATATCTATAAAAATAATTTCGGGCACACCGGGCCTTGGAATCTCACACTGTCTCCATACCTAACTCAGAAAATAATCCATTTAATATTCCAAAACAAAAAATGGAATAAATAAAATTCATTGAAACTAACTTCTTGTAAATATCAGATAATGAATGTGGAATAAGATTCTAGGTTGAGTAAAATTATAATAGTTTCAATAGGAATTTTAATTTTAGAGTGTCCTTGAAGGGGTGGTGTGAGATCTCTTTTATAAGTGGAGGGAATGTAAATTTTTTAAATATAACTTCTTAATATAAATAGAGCTCATGTTTCATAAGGAAATTTGATTAAAAAATTTAAAATAATGGATAGTAGATAATTTTTGGCCAATAAACATCCCAACCACTCTTTTTTATACATTTGTTAAAAAAAATTCCCTTTCACACTTTGTTAAACTCTTTTTACCTTAATTTTCCTTCACAATGCTAACAAAATTTTTAACCTTGATAACTAATTTTTATGAGTAAAAATGAAAATTACCTTATTACATAATTTATAAATTCAAATTTAAAATATGGAAATCATTTTATTAACTAAAATTTAAAAGGGTGAGAAAATTTAATTTTAATATTAGCGCACATTACGCATAAAAAACCATTTTTTGAAAAAGTGTATTTTTAAGAATAAAAAAAATGTTTAGTATAAAATAATTAATGCTATTAATTTCCATAAAATTAATTGGTTTATTATTAAAAAATTACATTTATGTGTCTTTAAAATCAATTTAAATGTGAATTCTATCCTGATAAAACTTAATTAAAATTGAAAGATGAAAAATAGTTTTTATTATGATAAAATATTACTTATATTTTTTAAAATGTAAAACATTAGTTTTCCAAATTAAAAATAGTATTTTTAAATGAATAATTTTAATCCTTAAATAGGTTTTTTTTTCACGAAGAATACTTTATAAGTTTTTAATTCATGTTTACCTCATGATATATTTACAAACGTTATGCTATTAGTAAAGAATGTATTCTTCACAATTCACATAAAAATAATATTTTTAGAAAAGTCTCAAAAATTAAACCTAAAATGATATTCTTATAATGAATCAAAAAAATAAGTTCTTTTTTTAAAATTTAAATTCTAAAATTTTAGTATTTAACTTTTAAATAAAATCACCAAATTTAATGAAAATATTTTTTATAAGAAAATGACATTTCAAAATATTAATTATTCTTATCAATTAATAATTAAATTAGTGTTAATATATTATTCATATCAAATATATTATCACCATTTAACTATAATATATTGAGTTTCTTACTATAAAGTGCATAAAAACCAATTTTATAAAAAAATAAATTTTTAAGCATAAAATGATCTTATAGGTTATTTAGCTACACTAATTAAATTTTATCGATGCATTAGTATTAAAAATAAAAGTTTATTTTTTTAAAGTAAAAAATATGAAATTTATAAAATAATTTATTACATTGATAATTACATGTTTATAGAATCGTAATTTTTACTTACATAGTCCCTCAGGATCTCTATGTAATACCTAAGCATAATATAAAATATGGTGGTAGTTTTGGATGGTAATTCTACTAGCATGGATTTTGTGGAAATGTCCATGTGTCAAAATCGATTTCACTCATAATTTAATTATTAGAGTTTGGATTGGTCTTGATCCAGGGAAAACCCAAGTGAAGGTACCTCCTTTACAAGCTCAGATAGATTAGCTTCACAAGGAAATCTTATATTACTTGATTTCATTACTTTCCCATAATATATAAAGATTTCATAAAGTGGTTACATGTATATATACCAACCTATTAAATGGCTATATTATAGTGATCAAATAAGACCAATATCCATATAATACCAAAATTTATATTTCATTATGATATATACATCACCAAAGTTATTCATCCCATTTACTTATCTTTTAATATTTCTATCATATTTCTAGTTCTTTTCCTTACATCCATTTTTGAAATAAGGGTGATGATATTTATGAAAACCCATGAGAATAAAGATTTTATATTTGTGGTGTTTTTATTTAATTAAATATTTATTCCTCTTAATTTTCATGATGATGTTTTATATTGTATGGTCATAATGTATTATTCTTTAAATGTGATATTTTATCTCAAAAAATGTATTGTGGTTTGTTTAAGTTCGGTGCATCATGTTAAACAAGTCATTCAATATAGTATATATTTAAAGGGAAATTCATACTAAAATTTTAGGGTGTTACAATCTATACATAAATGATTTCATATCATTTAATATAAAAAAGTTATATATAAATATATATAAATAAAATAATACATTTTAGCTTAAAATTTAATACAATCCTAATTTTTTAAACTAAAAAAGTATTCAAAAATAATTTTAGTTATAACACTTTTATCTTTGAAATCAATTTAAAAAATACAACATGACCTAAAAAGGAAATTAACCCCCTTTAAATTATTATGTGTGATAACCAAATTTAGTGTGAACACTAAAATAAAATATACATCCTTGTTTGAATTAAAAAATATCATGGTATGGCCCTATGATAGAATGAGTACACATTGATTAAACCTATTCACATTCATCATGAACATATTATGACTACTCATCCCCATTACAACATATTTAATAAAATCAACTCAAATAATATTAACAATCACAATTTCAATAATATGAAACACTAATGACACATGTTAAAATTAAAATAATACTAAGTCAACTCACCCGAAATTTTTACAACCTTGTGCCCATCTGTGGACTTCAAATTTCCATATAAATATTTACACATACCAATATTAACATAGCACGACAATTAAATCCATGATTACCATCAACCAAGGGTATTTATAAACATAGTATTTTAAGATTATTATCAAATAATATATGTAAAATGTAATAAATATAAATTAAAGGATATTTGAAATTGTTAAAGTTGTAATATAACATGATTCATAACAATGTTAAAAATAAAACAACATTTTTAATATTTGAACATATACTGAAATAATATTTTAAGGTAAATTGAAATATAGGATTTAAACAAGGGTGGTTGGGGCATGGTAGGGAATCATATATGAGTTCTTATTGTACCATGGAAATGGAACTCAGTGAAAAGGGGTGCATGGGAAGAGGATCTGAGCAATCCAATTGTGATGGGAAATGGGAATAATTTATTGGACATGGGGTCATCATATGGTGTAAAGGGAGTGGAAAAAATTATGTTTGAATGAATAGGGAAGAGGCATATAGTTTCATATCAATTTTAAAACAAAATAGTATTAGTTTTTAAAAACCATCATTAATTGATAATATAAAATATTTTTTAAATTTAGTGTTGGTTTAATGAAACCACCACTAACTAAAATTATTTTTTTATATTCTATTTATAAATGTTTTATAAAACCACCATTAAAAAGACATAACTAACACTTAACATTCTTATAGTGTTGGGTTATACAAATAATTTTGGGCCATGGGTTTGGATATTTATTTTTGGGATCGATGAGAGTAAATCACTTTCTATATTTTACATTTTATCATTTGGTATTTATGCTACCCCCAGCAATCGAGAAGTGCACCCAAGGTCTCATGGTGATTCGGTTCAAACCGTGTGATTAAAATCTGGCTATTAAAATCCTCCTTAAGATCCCCCATAAACACACTATCATATCTTCCAACATCATAGTATATTTATTGACTTTATGTTTCTAATAAACATACAGGGACTAGAAACAACCCTCAGGCATAATTCCATCCATCGATAACAACCCTTGGTTAGTATAGGATATCGATGAACCACCTTCCTAGGATGAAAAATCTTTAATACATGACCAGTGAATAAAAAAACACCAACAACAGGAAGCACTCCATCATCAAATATCCATGAATAATGGTAGAAAAAATATAACAAGAAATACAACAATAAATAAACAAACAACTAAATCAATTTACAATGGTTATACACTCTTATAGCATACTCTTTGGGCTTATCTTATCCATTTATTCTTTATAGTTTCCATAGTTTCAACATTGTTTTCTCTTCACCTAGTTTGATGGTTTTCCCTTGGGTTTTGATTAAGGTCTCATTTCATGGTTTCGATGCTTTGTTTATTCATTCCTGTTTTTCTTTAATTCTAGTTATTATGATCAATTATTGGTTTACTTCCCAATTGGTGTTAATTTCTTTTCTCCCCATCCTTATATTTCTTCGTACCATATTTTAGAGATATTATGGTGTTTCTATTCATGGGTATCATAGGGATCTAATAACACTTATTACATACAGTAGTAATGATCATGAAACTCAAACTTAATATCATCATTCTTCGATAAACAAAAACATGTGAATACTAGAAATAAAGAAACTGTAAAAGTGAATTTTACACTGAAGAGCCTCTATACCATCCATCTCCATCTTATGTGGTTGATGAAGATAACTAAGGATAAATCATAGGAATAATCCCTTTATGGTGTATCAATGTTCTAAGATAAATCACTCATCATATGAGTGTGATCCTTCAAACCTCTATGACATGATAGTGCCTTGGGAATAAAGATGGTAAAAGAAAAGATAAATGGTTATGGGATTTCTAGTTAGTAATTAATGTATAACCATTCAAAATCACACTTCCATCACATAGAAGTCAAATTTATAATTCCATCAAGGATTCTCCTTGGGTTCTATAACTTTTACTCATTTATTATAACACATGATTAAATTAAATGAAAATTTCATGCATTTAATGCATGAATTCATATCCTCCCACGCATTTTATCTTATGAAATGGTTCTTTAAATGATATTTTAGGTGAAAGACTCACTCAAATGATAACCATTTATCATTCAACCACCAAATCTATAAAAATTATTGGCATGTATGTTCCATACAATATGGAAATCATATATTACGATTTACCCATGAATCGACCTTATGATATGCACCCATCATAAAATATGATTTTAATAAGAAGTTACAAGGAATATTATTCTATGCCTTATGATATACCCTAATTTTTAAATATGATATAGCTTATTTCATCTCATGCAAAAAGGATTTTGGGAATATCAACTCATTAAATCCCATTTTCACTAAAGACAAAAAGACGTATATACCATTTTACATTATAATATATGATTAGCCAATAAAAAAACATATTTTGATTACATTTTAATGGTATTAAATGTTTATTTTTGATCTTATGGGCCTGAGTTAGTGGATTTTAATTTTGAACATCCATTCTCTTCATTTGTGCACTCCATGCCTAATATGAACCAATTTAGGCCCAATGTTTCATCTGATTTCAAAGAATGTAATTATACATATTTTTATTTGATATTTTTTTAAATTGATATAAACTTAAATATGAAAATTTTTCATTCAGTAATCAATGGAGGATTCATAAAGTATGATGATATTTTTTGGCGAAGAAAGGAAACAATTCTGTACAAGGTAGATTGGATATCATCCTACTGATCAGACTGTGGGGACCACAATACAGGCCCAATGAAGCCCAAAATTCATGGGAGTCTAGGATACATATATAGGAACAAATAATTCTTCTGTATCTAGTGCTAATTCGTCCTAAATGGTGGTGATTAAGGTGGACCAATTTGAAGATTCAATTCTCGGCCAGATTCTGCGGCCCAAAATAACAGCCCACTATTTATATCATATCTCGCAAAAGGTTTATTATTTTGGGCTGAAATTTTACAGGATGTTAGGGGACATACGGGAATTCATTTAAGTATTCTAGGGTCTACTCTAATTCTGCCTTATAGAAGGTCCTTTAGGCGCGTCTTTTCGGTGGATGCAAGCTGGCTGCAACTTCGAGGCAAGAGTGGAAAAGTCTCTTATGCATTAAATGTTCACCCACCTTTATCCAACAAAATTAATTAAATGAACATGGGATGATGGGATCTTGGCCAAAGCCTTCCAAAATTCTTATTTAAGGCAGTAGGGATGGAGGATTTGGGGATATTTGTGCTTTCTTTTCATTGTAGTGTTATTATGCTAATTTGCCTTTGTAATGTTCTTCCTTCTCATGTAAGTTGTTCGAATCACCTTAGTCTTCAATAAAAGTTCTTCTTCTTCTCTTATTCTGTTTTTATTCATATAACCTTGATACCTTTGCCTCAAGGTGTAAAATGTTTCACACCAAACCTTGTGATTTTGTTCACACAACGGTGGAGTGATCGTTATTTGTGTTGTTTTTACTTCTTCAATTCCACCCTCGTAAGTCTACTTTCCGCTTCCGTTGATAACTTGTCATCAATGTAGGGCTAGCTCTTTTATGGGTTGATACAAGGGAGTATCAAGGGGCTGGATTGAATGTTATTTCTCACTCTCTAAATTTTATTAATTTCTTTTAATTGAGTTTATTTCATTCAATGATTTTTATTCTTCCTCTTCCTTATTGAATTTATTCACCCCACTTTGATGTGCTAATTATATCCTTTAACTTGGAGTGCTCATGAAAATGATCCTACAAGTGTATAGGTGATTAGAATGTGTTGTGAAGGGGTTTAATCAGTAATTGATTAGGTTAGTTTGAATTCATTTCATGAATCCTTCTTGAGTTAATGAAATTAAAATCGTAAAAAAAGGAATTCATTCAATCCACCCCAAACAATAACCTGGGATCAACTCATTTCCTCATAATTTGAATTCACATAGATCTCTTAGTGATCTTTCAAAACCATATAAAATCAACCCAAGTTGGAAACTTCATAGCCAAAAATCCTTCTCTTTTTATTGAGTGTCTAAAGTTTCTTCTTAGGTCTCTGAGGATTCAACAACCCAAGCTGCACTGCAAACGACCGCTTGACCCTTAAAACTTGGGTAAATTTGGGCGAAACCAAATTTTGGCACCGTTGCCGGGAACCAAGTAAGTTCCTTAGACAAAAACCATCTTTTCTCACCCCCATTCTTCTATTCTCACCCAAGATCTCTTATCTTTTCCCTTTCTTGTTTTTTTTCTTTTGGCGCATGTCCACCTTCACCCGCGATAACTCAAAGAGACTAGTTAGGGTGGAAAGTCATAGGATAGTGGAGTCAAGTACACCATTGGATCCTAATCTTCCTAATACCCTAGAGTTAAATATTGAGTCAATTTTAATGGAGGGTCTTCAAAGAAACCAACTCATAAACACGGGTGGGAACCAAAATGGAAATCCAAATGAGGCAGCCCCAAATTTGGGGAATGGATTTGATCAAACCATGAATGACTACCTTAAACCTACCTGGACCAATGCACCCTCTTGAATTAATCATGCTGCCCTAGGAGATGCCCACTATGTCTTTAAACCTCATGTCCTAAACCACCTTCCAACCTTCCATGGGATGGAGTCAGAAATGCCTTACCTTCATGTCAAGGAGTTCAATGACATTGTTGAAACCATGTGCTCACCACATCAACTTGAGTCAGCTAAGATGAGGCTCTTTCCTTTCTCACTTAAGGATCAAGCAAAGAAATGGTTAAATAATATAAGTCCTTCATCAATCCACACTTGGAACCAACTTCAAAGATAATTCTACAAGAAATACTTTCCCCACCACAAAACAATTTCACTTAAAAAGAGTATCCAAAACTTTTTTGAAAAAGAGGGAGAGTCATTATATGAAACATGGTAGAGGTTCAAAGACACCCTAAACATGGTTCCACACCATGGTTTTTCTATTCCTGAACAAGTAAGAATTTTCTATGAAGGTTTGGTCCCATGAAACAAACAATTCATTGACATGATGTGTAATGGGACCTTTAAAAACAAATCCCTAAATGATGCTTACAAGTATCTAGAAATCCTTGCTGAACAAAACCAAACATGGGGAACATCACCTTATTCTGAAAAGCCTCAAAGAAATGCTGGAATGCTTACACTTAGAGAAGAGGAAAGCCTTAGGGCAAAACTTTCAAAACTCTCTAGGAAGGTTGAAGAGATAGACCATAGGAAAATCCATGAAATCCAAACTGTAGACCCTATTTTCACAATCTGTGACAAACATGACCACAAAACAGACAACTGCCCAACCATTCCATCCATCAAGGATGTTCTTTTAGGAGGACCACCTACTGAAGTCAATGCCCTAAACTTTCAAAAGCCCCAACACCCAAACACATTCAACCCAAGGTATAATGCCCACCCAGGCTTCCGATGGAAAGATAACCAACAACCTAGCCAACCACAAGGACTAAACCCCTACCCTACACAAAATTTTCAAAACCATAACAAATTCCAACCACAACCAGTTCAATGCCAACATCCTCCAGTCCAATACCAACAACCCATCCAACAACCAAAGTATCCCCCTGGGATAACCCAACCAATACAAGCCCCTTTCCAATCTGTCCCTCTCCCAATCCTTGAACAACTGTGCAAACAAATGGAAAGGATGAACTCAGAAGTCTCTTCCCTGAAACAAGAAATTCAAACCATCAAAACTGGAAATGAACCCATGCCCACATAGTCCATTCCATAACAATCATCAAGGGGAGAGACAAGTTGCACTCAAGCAACTCATGAACAACTAAAGGCTGTGACAGTTTTGAGAAGTGGGAAATCAATTGAGAAACCTGAAAAAATAGTTCAAAACCCACCTGAGGATTAAAAATATAAGGAAAATTCAAATGAAACACATAAACAAACTAAATATACTAATAAAAATGTGAAAGAAACAACTCTTCAAAAAACAACCCCACAACCTGCCCCATTTCCTCAACGCATGAGGGGGGAAACCAAGCCTGAATTGAGTGAAACATTGAGGGAAATATTCTCACAAGTCAAGTTGAACATTCCACTCCTCGATGTCATTCAAACCATTCCTGCATATTCAAAATACCTTAAGGACCTCTGCACATTTAAACAGAAATTCTCACATAAGAACCAAGTCCTTCTAGCAGCAAATGTTAGCACAACAATCCAAGGAACCCTTCCTCCAAAGAGGAAAGACCCAGGATGCCCTTACATAAATGTTGAACTAGGAGAGAACAAAGTTATCAAAGACTTGTTTGATCTAGGAGCTAGTGTGAACCTCATTCCTTATGCTATGTATTGTCAGTTAGGGCTCGAATAACTCCAACCCACATTTGTCACTCTTCAACTTGCTGATCGTAGTATTCGAGTTCCAAAGGGGATCTTAAAGGATGTTTTGGTGAAAGTTGAAAATTTCATTTACCCAGCTGACTTCATTGTTCTAGAAAATCACCCAAGCTTAGGTCCTGGGAGCAAACCCCAATCATCCTTGGTCGTCCATTCCTTTCAACAATCAACTCTGTTATCTGAGTCTGAAATGGGAACATGACCATCACCTTTGGAAACATGAGTCTAGACTTGAACATATACAATGAAAACTCTCAAATTGGGTATGATGAAGAGATCCATGAGGTTAATTGGATAGGTAGTGTTGATAGTGAACTCAAGGAACATCAAGAAATTACTGAAGGATGTTTAAGTCAAGAAGAGATTGATTTTCTTTGTTCACATGAGGGAAATTTTTCTCCTTGGCTTGAATCTCTTTCAGATTGCTCTATTGATGATTTTATAGAATAACCAATCAATGATACCATGGGTGAAATCAATAACATCAAGTCTATACCCATTCATGAAACTACTCTAGCTAAATTAGTGGATGAAAATTCTTTTCACAAGGAACCAATTTTGTCAAGAAATCTGAATAAAGAAACTGAGTTCAATACAAAGTCTCATCCTTTCTTGGAAAGTGATAACCATTCTGATCTTGAATTTAAGGTTTTACCTTCATCACTCAAGTATGCATTCTTAGGGGACAATCAATCCTTTCCTGTTGTCATTTCTTCCTCTCTTGAATCCAATCATGAGAGGATGCTTCTAGATGTCCTTAGGAGACACAAGAAAGACATTGGATGGACCCTATATAATATTCCTGGGATTATCCCACTTATCGGGACTCATAGAATTGTTCTAGAATTCGATTCAAATCCATGTCATCAACCTCAGCGGAGACTCAATCCTAATCTCATGGAAGTAGTGAGAAAAGAACTTTTGAAATTGTTAAAAGCTGGTATCATCTATCTTATAGCTGAGAGTGAGTGGGTTAGCCCAATCCATGTGGTTCCAAAGAAGGTTGGAATCACAGTAATAACCAATAATGATGGAGAGATTCTTCCAACAAGGTTTAGTAGTGGATGGAGAGTCTGTATTGAATATAGAAAGCTCAACTCTTGTACCAAGAAAGACCATTTCCCCTTTCCCTTTATTGATCAAGTCCTCGAGCGAGTGGTGGGTCATCAATTCTACTGCTTCCTATATGGATTCTCAGGGTATAATCAAATCGAAGTCTCCTTAGAGGATCAAGTAAAAACAACCTTCACCTGTCCATTCGTCACTTTTTCCTTCAAGCGCATGCCCTTTGGGTTATGTAATTCCCCTAGTACCTTCCAGCGGTGCATGATGGGAATCTTCTCGGACATGGTGGGGGATTGTTTAGAGGTCTTCATGGATGATTTATCCATATTTGGGGATACTTTTGAGGGATGCCTTCTAAATGTTGAAAAGGTTTTGTCAAGGTGTGAGTATAAGAATCTCATACTAAATTGGGGAAAATGACATTTCATGGTAAGGGAAGGACATGTTCTAGGTCATCTGGTATCTGGTAGAGGGATTGAAGTTGATAAATCTAAGGTTGACATCATTCATCACCTTCCCTCTCCTAAACCTGTTAAGGAAGTGAGGTCCTTCTCAGGACATGCTGGCTTTTATAGAAGGTTCATTAGGAATTTTAGCTCTATTTCTTGACCACTTTGTGCTCTATTGGTAAAAGATGCTCCATTTTTATGGACAGAAATATGTGAGGCATCATTCTCTACACTCAAGTCAACTCTTATATCTCCACCTATCATGAAATCTCCAAATTGGAAAATTCCTTTCGAGCTCATGTGTGATGAAAATGAATTCGTTGTAGGGGAAGTCTTAGGAAAACGGTGTGAGAAAACTCCATGTGTAATTGCTTATGCAAGAAAATCTTTAAATGATGCACAAATAAACTACACCACCACTGAGAAAGAGCTGCTTGTTGTTGTCTTTTCCTTAGAGAAATTCAAGTCTTATCTCTTAGGATCACCCGTCATTGTCTTCACTAACCATTCAGCCCTAAAATACCTTTTCCAAAAACAAGATGCCAAGTCTAGATTTATTAGGTGGGTCCTTCTTCTTCAAGAGTTCGATTTAACCATTAAGGATAAAAAGGGTTTTGAAAATTTTGTAGCTGGTCACCTCTTTAGGATGGAATTCAAAGACAACTCACACCACCTCTCTGTGTCTGATTCATTTCCTGATGAGCACCTCTATTCAGTGAGTGATTTCCCTTGGTATCATGACATAGCAAACCATTTGGTGACTGGTGACATTCCAAAATTCCTAGGTACCCAAGCTAAGAGGAAATTCCTTTCTGATGTCAAACACTACGTGTTTGATGATCCTTACCTCTTTAAGTTCTGTCCTGATCAAATCATCAGGAGATGTTTTCCCGAGTCTGAGCAAGAGTCCATTCTAAAATTTTGTCATGGAGAGGCATGTGGAGGCCACTTTTCTACAAATAAAACCACTGAAAAGGTCCTCCAAAGTGGTTTCTACTAGCTGAACCTCACTAAGGATTACTTCGAATTCTGTAAAAGTTGTCCTCAGTCTCAGCAATTAGGATCCATTTCCAAAAGGAATCAAATGCCCCTCACTCCCATTCTGGTCATTGAAATCTTTGATTGTTGGGTAATTGATTTCATGGGACCCTTTCCAAACTCTAATGGATACCTATACATCCTCTTAGCTGTTGATTATGTCTCAAAATGGGTTGAAGCCATTCCCACCAAGACTAATGATCATCAAGTTGTGATCTGATTCCTAAAAGAGCATATCTTTTCTAGATTTGGAGTTCTGAGGGCTATAATCAGTGATCATGGAACCCATTTCTATAATCTCCCATTCTCTTCACTCATGTCTAAGTATGGAATTTCTCATAAAGTTTCCACTGCGTACCATCCTCAAACCAATGGTCAAGCTGAGTTAGCAAATAGGGAGATTAAGCAAATTCTTGAAAAAACTGTCAACCCCTCTAGGAAAGATTGGTCTGAGAAACTCTTGGATGATCTTTGGGAATATCGTATAATATTTACAAAACCATCCTAGGAATGTCACCATATAGGTTGGTTTATAGAAAATCATACCATTTACCTGTTGAAATTGAGCATAAGGCATTTTGGGAAATCAAAAAAATGAATTTCGACATTTCTTTAGCCGAAGAAAAGAGGAAATTAGATCTTAATATACTTGAGGAACTTAGGATGGAGGATTATGAAAATTCAAGGATAAATAATGCTAGATTTCAAGCCTACTAATCTAGGAATATCAAAGTCAAACAATTTGAACTGGGAAAACATGTGCTCTTGTATAGTTCAAAACTTCATTTACACCTGGGAAAGTTAAGGTCTAGATGGTCAGGTCCATTCATAGTGCATCATGTGTACCCCCATGGGGCAGTAGAGATTCAGAATCCCACAAGTGGTAACATTTTTAAGGTCAATGGTCATAGGTTAAAACCATTCATTGAATCATTCAATAAACAGTAAATAGAGGTAGAGTTAACAGAGCCAACATATGAACCAGGAAAAAATTGATAGATTTAGGATCCATGTCAGTCTAACGACGTTAAACAAAAGCGCTACATGGGAGGCAACCCGTGTTCTTCATGTTTCTAATCTTTGTGAATCATTTTTTTTTCTTCCTTCTTCTTCATTTTGTTATTTAAAAAAAATAGATTGTCGACATGTTCTTCTTTTATGAGTAAGGATGAGTATGAAAGGGGAGCACCGTATTCATCTGTGTCACACGGTGTGATCCCTGAGTAATACCTTACCCATAAATTTAAGATAAGAAAATGTATCATCAGTTTAAGTTATTTGTACCTTTTTTTTAGGTTAAAAAAATACAAAAAAATATATATATATTAAAAAAATTTAAAGGCATGTCATAGGTCATTGGGAAAAGCTGGTCACAACCATCCAAGCCATTGGGAGATAAACCAGAACTGAAGGGAGACATGTGAATGCATTTTCAACATCAACCACCAGGTGACTTCATTCCATAATTTTCATTTTCAATGCCTTCGTTGAACTTCTATCCTTCCCCTTCTATGTTTCAATTCTTTAAATATTGGGGACAGTGTTATTCCAAGTTGGGGGGGAGATGAAAATGTGTGGAAGGAAAAATGTCATTAACCTTGAACATGATAACACACATTCCAAACTCTGAAATTGAATATCAAATAATTTTTCATGCCTTGATTCTGATTTTAATGCAAGTTTATGTTCATGTGCATAGATATTGGAAAGTGCGGTTGTCCGATGTAATTTTTCACTGTTATATTTTCATCCATTTAATAAAAAAACACAATGCACGTCCTCTAGATTGTGGGGTTTTAGTTTTAGTTCTTGGGGACCCATAATAAATAGCATAGGATTGGCGATCATTTTAATTTTAACATGATTATTCAAAAAAAATCAATTGCGCGTAGAGTAATGAATTGACCTAATGTGTGGCTTTTGGCACTTGGGGATCGTGACTCCATAGTTTTCTGGCCCAGAGTTGGGCATTTTATCTCTATTTATGGTAATTTGAATTTGTTTTTGATTGAGTTAACTCGAGATGATGCCCGAGTATGTGAGCTTCACTTGGTGCCCTATGGTCTTTGAGCCTAGGAGTCATCGGCAAAGTCTTGCTACATGGGTTGACTTGATTGAGTTCAATTTCAATTACCATGGAAAAATTGAAAAAAAAAACCAAATAAAAAAGAAAATAAAAAAATGAGTACTCATCTTATTATTAAAATTTGATTGCTCCTAGCGCTTCCATCTTTTCTCCCTCGAATGGAAATGAACCCCCATGTCTATTGTGACGCACAACACTTCATCATGCTTAATTGAATTTGGATGAAATATGGAAATGAATTTGAACAAAGGAATGGGCTTGGGCTTGAGATATGCCTGTGGACATAGCTTGTTTTAAATTATTTTGATGGGTTTCATAATTGTTTGTTATGTGATCTTTGGGTAAGAAATGTGTATTAAAATGTTCTTGGAAAAGGTCATTCGAATTTCATTTTTGTGAGATATATTTTGCTCGGGAATAGAAAAACTCAAGTTGGGGGGTGTGATTATCCAATAAAAAAACATATTTTGATTACATTTTAATGGTATTAAATGTTTATTTTTGATCTTATGGGCCTGAGTTAGTGGATTTTAATTTTGAACATCCATTCTCTTCATTTGTGCACTCCATGCCTAATATGCACCAATTTAGGCCCAATGTTTCATCTGATTTCAAAGAATGTAATTATACATATTTTAATTTAATATTTTTGTAAATTTATATAAATTTAAATATGAACATTTTTCATTCAGGGATCAATGGAGGATTCATAAAGGGTGATGAGAATTTTTGGCGAAGAAAGGAAACAATTCTGGAGAAGGCAGATTGGATATCATCCCACTGATCGGACTTTGGGGACCACAATATAGGCCCAATGAAGCCCAAAATTCATGGGAGTCTAGAATAAATATATAGGAATAAGTAATTCTTCTGGAGACAGTGCTAATTCGTCCTAAATGGTGGTGATTAAGGCGTACCAAGTTGAAGATTCAATTCTATGCCAGATTATGCGGCCCAGAAAAACAGCCCACTATTTATATCATATCTCGAGAACGGTTTGTTATTTTGGGCTGCAATTTTACATAATGTTATGGGATAGATGGGGTTTCATTTAATTCTTCTAGGGTCCACTCTAAGTCGGCCTTCTAGAAGGTCATTTAGGCACGTCTTTCCGGTGGATGCAAACTGGCTGCAACTTCGAGGCAAGAGTTGAAAAGTCTCTTATGCATTAAATGTCCACCGACCTTTCTCCAACAAAATTAATTAAAGGAACATGGGATGATGGGATCTCGTCCAAAGGCTTAAAAAAATTCCTATTTAAGGCATTAGGGATGGAGGATTTGGGGATATTGGTGCTTTCTTTTCATTGTAGTGTTATTATGCCAATTTGCCTTTGTAATGTTCTTCCTTCTCATGTAAGTTATTAGAATCACCTTAGTCTTCAATAAAAGTTCTTCTTCTTCTATTATTATGTTCTTATTCATATCACCTTGATACCGTTGCCTCAAGGTGTGAAATTTTTCACACCAAAACTTGTGATTTTGTTCACACAACGGTGGAGTGATCGTTATTTGTGTTGTTTTTACTTCTTCAATTCCACCCTCGTAAGTCTACTTTCCGCTTCCGTTGAGAACTTGTCATCAATGGAGGGCTAGATATTTTATGGGTTGATCCAAGGGAGTAGAAAGGGTCTGGATTGAATGTTATTTATCACTCTCTAAATGTTATTAATTTCTTTTAATTGAGTTTCTTTCATTCAATGATTTTTATTCTTCCTCTTCCTTATTGAATTTATTCACCCCACTTTGATGTGCTAATTATATCCTTTACCTTGGAGTGCTCATGAAAATGATCCTACAAGTGTATAGGTGATTAGAATTTGTTGTGAAGGTGTTTAATCAGTAAGTTATTAGGTTAGTTTGAATTCATTTCATTAATACTTCTAGAGTTAATGAAATTAAAATCGTAAAAAAAAGGAATTCATTCAATCCACCCCGAGCAATAACCTGGGATCAACTCATTTCCTCATAATTTGTATTGACATAGATCTTTTAGTGCTCTTTCAAAACCATCTAAAATCTACCCAAGTTGGAAACTTCATAGCCAAAAATCCATCTCTTTTTATTGAGTGTCTAAAGGTTCTTCTTAGGTCTCTGAGGATTCGACAACCCAAGCTGCACTACAAGCGACCGCTTGACCCTTAAAACTTGGGTAAATTTGGGAAAAACCACTATATCATATATAATAACTTATGAAATAATATTTAAAAATACTTTTTTATATCTTCTAAAACACTTTTGTAAAGTTATTATCAATATCACTATGTATCGCATCATATCCAATACCATGTGAACACCTATCCAAAAATCTTTTTCATTAACTCTAAAACACTTTTAGAGAAGCTCTTGGAGGCATACTCAATCCCCATTCTGTTAATCATAAATTTTAACCCAACATGAATTTGTAGTGTGGAAGAAAATATGAATCTCTAGATCTATAAATGTAATCAAAGAGTGGCCTCTAGTAAAGAATCAATGCTACTCAAGCTACAAAGGGATGTAGTGTGATCTCTATTAAAAATTTGTATCTCTATATCTTTGTCCATCAGTCACATCACATGATAACATATACTCACATATATTCCCATTGTCAAATACATGGAGTGACCATGGGACACAGACTATGTCAATCCCATATAGATAAATCATATGTTCTCAACTCTCTGAGGATATACCAATATGGTCTAGGAATATATCACATTTCATTCATCTATATGGATGTGTATATCACATGCCCCTCATCTGAAAAAAAAAATAACATCATATTTACTATCTAGGTGTAGCCACTATCTCCCTAATCTATCTTAATTAAGATTTGAATGTCATACTCATCATATGAGAGTAAAAATATCATCTTGGTTGAGATCTACCCAATGACATGATTAGCAACATGCCCAACCACCCTTGATTAGATAAGCATCAAGTAATTCATAAGAAAGGTATCAAAGTATAAATTTTCTCATGCAATTTATCTCACCAACCTCAGGTATTAGGGATAATATGATCCAAGTGCCAATAGTATACCAAATACATAGTGTATGACACTCTATGTGGTATACATATTGGGTCATCCAGTTCACAAAAATTCTTTTTGTGCCTCATGACCACATTTTGTATCTCAATAAAAAATCATACTCACACTAAGATTAAAATTTCTTAATAATCTATAATTATCCATAATGAAAATTTGTAAGGGATAACTCAAATCCATACTTTGAGAGGATAATTATCATTAAATTTTATGAAATTTTTTCCAATATATACATTTATGTAGCTGGTAGGAAATAATTATAAAGTTGAGATTGAATTTTATATGATATATTTTATATTTTTAAAACTATTTTAAAAATAATTAACAAAACCCTACATAATTTCTTTCCTAACATATAATATATAACATATTTTCGGATCAGTATTATGTTTATTACACCTTATATGGTTTTTTAAATCATTATATCTATATTTAATTCCTCGCAAATATCTATGTGATCACCTAATAAAACCCTCTCACTAAAATCATTATGGAGTAACATCTATGAAGAAATTAAATTTTAATAATTGTAATATTCAACTCATTGAACATATTCAAACTCCTTAACTTCACAACATAAAATGGTATGATGTTAATAACTTATGTTTTCTACTTAAAACTTTTCTAAGGTTAACATAATTATACTTATAACCCTTTCCATAAAACTTTTTCCTTGAAATATTTTCATAAATAATGTAACTATTTACATTATTACTTACCAACACATTATAAACTCTATCAGGATAAATTCACGTTCACATTTTTATGGTAACTAAATGTAACTATTTACATTTATCTTTACCGTCATATCCCAAAACTCTTTTCGTATATTAGTGAAATTTAATTTATATTTATATTGGAATAATCCTTTATGAAATAGTGATATTCACTTTCTCGTGGTAACTAAATATAACTTTAACATTTTTATTTACCATAATATATCCTAAACTATTTAGGACATTAAGTGTAAATTACTTATTTTTAGATTAGTATAATCTTTTATTTTTTATTTTTTGACTTTCTAAGTCCAAACATACTCCCACTAATCTATTAAACATTGTATTCTTTTTAGAATATCATGTTATGATACAAAAAATATTTACCTTTAGGAAATAAATTTTATTTATTTTATTATAATATTTAACAAATAAACTATTATTTCTATATTATATATGGTATTATATGTGTTTAGAGTATTTTTCTCTGAAATAATACTATTAATAAAAATATACCATTGATGGGTGGCGGGAAAATTTTCACTCATATTTTAACAAATATCAGGATAAAAATTTTATCCTAGATAAAATATTTTTATTCTTATCTCCTTTTTAAAACATGTTATAGAATTAAATGAATCAAAAATCATGTGTGTTGAATTCATTATCTCATAATCTTAATAACACTTTGTTAACAAACAACATATCTTATCATATTATATAAATGAGATGAATATACATCTTCATTTATTCATATGAGATTAATATATTCCTTTAAATTCAAATTTTTGATGTAGAAACTCCTTGATTCATCAGTTGAAATAAAACTATAAGATCTATTAATTATGACATTGATTTTGAACTCATTTATATTTTTAATACTTATAAAACATACGGTTGGTAACATATTCCCTTAAAAATAAAATAATTAATTTCTATAACATTGATGCCTAACATGGAAATTACATGGATTTTCATAAACCCCTTTAGGTATATCAAACAATTCCATATTATAGAATCATTATTAATTCCTAATTTTACCCTTGGGTTTTAATAACCTTGACTATATACTCACAGAACTATTATTGGATTCTCCAACTAACTTTTCTTCTTCTGGTTTGAAATTTTACATACTTGTACTCTCTATACAACACCAAAACTTAGAAATCATATGCCCAATTCATCTATTATCAAAAAAATTGATAATATTGATAAAAAAATTTCTTTAATTCATTCATATCAATTTAAATTTTTCATAGATGAAAAAATGATGAATTACTTAACTAAAACAAGCCTTATAATAAATATTCAATCTCAACCAAGCATTACTATACCCAATTTTATTGATTATATGAGTGGTGACTAAAAATAACATTGGTTATTTTTCATCTAATGCCTTTTAAACATTTATTTAATCATTTTAGGCTTCTCATAAGCATATAGATTTACTTGTTGAACAAACTCAACATTTGGTTACTCAAGAAGGTGTTACACTGATACATAGAATCTTTATTACTTAAGAACTTTTCATAAGTTACCAGTATTAGGAGTTACTAACATTAAGATTATCCATCCTAAAGTGTTGATTTAAAAGTTAATTTTGATGATGGAAATGTTATTATCTACAATAGAAGTTTTTATCAAAATAGTATCATTTTTTATTACCATTTAATAAGTAATTTCATTAAATAGGATCCCACTAAAATGATGACCCATTTTAAACTCATCATATATATTAGTGGGAAAAGATCTATATTTCATTATGACTTACACTGGTGTTTCCAATTCTTTCACTGGGGAACGCATCTGTCTACTTTGGAGGATGTGCTGATTGTTTCCCCGCATTCTTGCTTTCCAAAGGCAGGCAGCATCTGTCGCTTATTCAGAGACATTTTCTCCTTGAACAAAATAGGATGATGGGATGTTGGTTCCTCCTTCTATAGATTCCTCCTTGGAACTCGTCACCTAGTCTGGGTCTCCCTTATAGACATAAGATGTTGTTCATGAAACTCTTCCAAGTTCCATGTCTCCATGGATGCCAGTTAATTACACTGCTTCTATCAAGACATTCCAAGGGGTCCAGTCAAGGTAGCAACCTTCGGTTGGGGGAGTAGTCACGTTGGACATCACTGGCATATCTGGACACTGGAACACTGGCCTGTTTGGGTTTCTTCCCTTTATGATAGATCTTATTGAGTACATGGAATATCGAGGAATCCCACATTGAATGCAGAGAATTATATACCATAGGCATTTCTCTGAGGTTTTCCTCAGCTTCCCGTGTTTAACACAGGGTATGATGTAGGTTTAACATCTTGAGGAGATGGATCAGACAGATCAGAACACTGATGGGAGTGGATCAGATGTGTGTAACCCCTGTAGGGAACACTAATACTGGGGATAACATGTGGTTAGTCACCCGATTGCTACTAGGAGAAGCAAGAAAGTGAGTGACATAATCTCACCGGGATGTGGCAGCCCGGGTAAGAATCAGGATGTATGATAGAGACTTGAATAAAATGGTGGGGTAATAATATGAAGCCATCATGAAGGTGACGGTAGTGTGGTATTGAGCCTCGAAGTGACTTTCTACATATCCTCGTGCTAGGGAATCAAATTTTGCGTAGTTCAGTGGGGCGATGGGACACCTGAGGAGGCGGCCTGTGATAATGGATGCATGGATGGGACCCAGAGGAAGTGGAACCGCTGGGTAGAGACATGACCTTCCTGAAACACGTAGGCTTTAGGTAAAGGCCAGTATGGGACATGAGTGATGGTCTTGAACCTCAGGGAGGCTTCACACAAATCCCCATGCCAAGTAATCAAATTCTGCGTAGTTCGGGATATGGCATATAATCAAGGTGTACTCAAAGTACACTGACTTGATTACATGCTAGGCTTACACGTGGTTAGCAGCCCGGGTTGGTCTGATGCCATGGGGGTGGACTAGAGATGTGGTTCCCAACGAAAGGGATTACAGCAGCTTACCATCAAATGGGAAACACAATGGATTACTGTTGGTTGGGGCTGACAATGGATTACCGCTGATTGGGGTTCCAACAGCTTACCATCAATTAAGGAACACAATGTCTTACCATCGGTTGGAGAACACAATGGATTTCCGTCGGTTGTGGAAAATAATGGATTACCATCGGTTGGGGAAACAAACGACTTACTATCAATTGGGGAACACAATGGCTTACCATTGATTGGGGAAAACAACGACCTACCATCGATTGGGGAAAACAATGGCTTACCGTCGATTGGGGTTGGACCTCAAGGAGGCTTCCTACGTACCTTTCCTAGAAGACAAGGATCAAGGCCCACATAGTTCGAATGGGTACAGTTTAACGTATTAAGGGACAAAACAGGGCATAAAATTTAACATCATGTGGGACAAAGGTGAACCAAAATGAAGTGGTTGGGACCAATAGGTGTTGGGATTGAACCCCAGGGAGTCTTCCTACATACCTTTTCTTGGCAAGTATCAAAGTCCATGTAGTTTAGGATGGTATGGGGCCTACACTCTGGGGTGGCCCAAAGAGGATTTCATAGTCAATGCTTACTCTAAGCCCATGTGAGTCATGCTCAGTGTGATAAACAAGAGGCAGCAAAGACCTGACAATCACGTCATGAAAGGTGTGTTCGTGGGAGATGGAATGCAACTTAAACATGGTTAGCGGTCCAAAGAGGAAACAGGGGCTTACGCGTGGTTCGCAGCCTAGGGAGATGGAGATTGGGACCTACTCCAAGATGGAGTTCTGGTGGAGACAAATCCCAAAGGTAGGGGACAGGATAATGAATTTCCATGTTCTCATCTATCCTATGGTCTTTGGCACGGAAGAAGAAAGGAGGAGTAGGGGTACTACCTCCCGTAAGAAAGGTTAGGGGCTTACACCAAGATGATTTCCCTTCCCTGTGGATAGGTGTCGTTCCGGTAGATAGGATCTCATTCCATGTGGGGAATAGCTCACTCCCGTGGATACAAGTGGGCATAGAGAATTTCTGAGATGGGGAACCCCGCGTATGATGCATGGGGTGAGGCCATAGTTTAACGTTATGTGATGAGGACAATTGTTCTTGACAGTTTAACGTCATGTAGCTTGGACGAGGGGGGTTCACTCTACACCCCTAGGACTTATATAACTGATACATGTCTATCCTTGGGGAAGGGAAGGAATCTGCAATGATGTAGTGAAGGGGTGTCGTGGAGTGATCCATTGAGGGGCCCACATTAGCATGGCTATGCGAATAAGAAATAGTCGTTAGCATGCCTATATAAAGAAGCATGAGGCTAAGAAATGAAACATAGAGAACCACCCAAGGGACCTTGAAACCACTTCTTATGAACCTGGATGGTCATACAGAAAAGGGGATTGTGGAGCAAAGGGGTTCATAGGAAGGGATCGCGTGAAGCTCTAGTGGTCCATGTAGTGGAGGAGCTTTGTGAAGGGGTATGCTTCGCGAAGTGGGGTGTCCTAGACTAGGCATAGGGCATAGGTGCATATAGAGGATGCTTCAAAAGGTGGAAAGGCTTTCACAGAGCAGGGCTTCGCAAAGAAAAGGTGTCATGTAAGGTATAGAATTGCGAAGCAATGTGATTCGTGAAGCAAAGTGACAATGCCTTAGAATAGGGTGTACGTGTGCATAAAGGGTACTTCGCAAAGCATTAGTGCACTTAGATGACCCAAGTTCCCTTTGGGATCCCCTTCTTTCGTGATGTATCATAGGCTCTGTGAAGGGAATCCCTTTTTGAAGAGGGGTTGAATTTAAGCCAAGGTAAAGGTACTTCGCGATGATCAGGTACCTTGAAGAGCTCATTTTTTCACAGAGTAGAAAGTGCTTCGCAATTTGAGAGCTGAGAAGGAGAAAGGTTGGAGTATCTATCCTTTGGGCTCAAGGGGATCCCAGTATTTATAGTCAAGAGGCAGCATGAAGTAGGGTTCACTTGGCATGAAGCCACGTGGCGCTCTGTGATCGGTCGTGGGTTCTGTCAAGTTAGTCGTTACCGCTGAGACGATTGTCATCCCCTCTTCGGCGTGGAGCTCCCTTTGTGGTGTTCACGGAGACTTCGGTCAAGTTATATGGGTTCACGAAGGTCGATTTGTCTTCCTCTACGGTGCAAGGCTATCGGTCAATTGCATCATAACCGCAAATCCTCTCGCATCTTTGCTTCTTGGCAGTTTCGTAAATGTCAATTATATCACAGATCCTCTCACCTCTTTCCTTCATGAAAGCTTCACAAATTTCAATCGGATCACGAATCCTCCCACCTCTCTGCTTCATGGTAGGTGCAAAAAGGAGGTAGCTTCATGCCGGTCATGGTGCTGCGGGGCTCCACAAATGAGCTTCACCTGGTAGCCACAAAGGCTTTGTGTTTGATCTTCCTCTTCCCAAATATTGGCGTCAACAAATTCCCCCCCCCCCCTCAGACTTGGAGACGATGAGAAAATGAGGGTCTAATTATGAAAGTTAATTTCCAAAACTCCTTGTTCAATCGTGAAAAAGGATTGTGAAGAAGACACTCCAGGCGGAGAGGCGATGTATGGTCTGAGAGTGCTGCGAATCTCACCACAGCCAGACATGCCGCGAAGCGCAAGGGGTCATATCCTATAAATAGTGGAAGTTGGCCTCTCTTTTGTCCTTTATCACCTCTGTATTTTGGCATTAGTACTCTCAATTCGTGAAGCTCTGAATACTCCATGATTTCTCTCTGTGAATTGGGCTTCTTGCTTCGCAGTGCACAGTGAGTCCTTTGACTCTACGAGGGTGCGCTTCGTGGAATGTGTCAGCTAGGTCAGGGGCAGGACTCCATGAACGATATTCGTGATTGAGCTCTGCGAACGAGCATCGTAAACCATAAAAAAAGGTGTTCAAATTCTCCAAACTGAATAGCTCACTCAGAAGCTACCAGGGGGGTCCTTGTAGACACTTCCTAGAGGGAGGAGATGGTGAATAGCCCGAGCATTGAGGAATTCATTCGAAGTAATTCAGATCATAACTTGCTGGTAGAGATACTTTTAGAGATTTAGAAGGACTACCCATTTTTCAAAAGGTTGATTCTATATGGCTTTGTCCTAAGGGGTGATGTCTTCATTCTGGAAGTGAGTAGGGATGAACCAGCTTACTAGTTTAGGAGCACGTCGTGCCAGTGTTAGTGGTTCAGAGCGGCCGATGGACATACTTGGGAGGACTTCATACTCATCAATGTTGATTTCCTTTACAACCATCACTACGACAAAAACCGTGTTTAGCGGAGGTTTTGTGGCGGCGGTTCACAAAACCGCCGCTAAACGTTTTTGCCGAAAGGTTTCGCGGTGGTTTTTAATAAACCGCCGATAAAACCAAAAATCATTTCACAATCCCGACCCTTCTTCCCCCACCCTGATTGTTCCCCAAACCCTCGCGCCCTCCCTTCTTCCTCTAACCCCCCGGCGACCCGCACACCTCCAGCGACCCTCGACCTCCGGCGACCCGCGACCTACGGCGACCCGCGACCTCCGGCGACCCGCGACCTCCTACTCGATCAAGCAGCACAACTCTCCCCAGTAAACCCATTTTAATTCTTCTTCTTTTTTCCTTCAATTAGTTTGTTTTTTTATTGTTAATGATAATTTTTGGTAGGATAGGGAAATTATAACCCTTACGGTGTGATCTACGGGTTTTCTTTTTTATCACGCCCTAGATTTATGGTAGGATTCCCATGAAATTGACATTTTTAATTTGAAAATCATTAAATATGTGTTTTTATCACCATATTTTATTTATATAATCTAATTTCAATCTTTGTATATAATTAATTTCATTCGCAAACGTTGGTCTAATCTTGTTTTATGATATTTGACTTTGTTTTGTGAAATATCGCACACATAATGCCAGTCCTATTGTGCTTGGATTTATAATATTACTTTCATCTATTTATTGTTGTTATACTTTTTTCTAGGTGTTAATTATTATTGTGCACCATTTGGTTAATTCATTGGGTTTGAAAAATCGGTGGTTTAGGCCTTGTTTTATGAAAATGGTATTATCCGATTATAGTTGTACATGCTAGTTTTTTAATTAAATGTTTCATTTGTTTCTCACCAGATTTGGGATTTTTAGAACCATATTTAGCATTTTTAATAAGTTCCTGGAATGTAAATTGGTGTTTTTTAACATTTTGAGATTCCACTGAAACTGTTTGATAAGAATTTCTTCCCTAGTCTTTAGAATGGTTCCCAATTGGATTTTATAGGAAAATTATATAGGTATACCTATTATCATATTCCTTTTTAATTATTAATACGACTGAAATTTATAGGATTCTAAATTTCATAAACTAGGGAGGTATAATGTAATGGTTTAAAGGAATCTTTGAATATCCTTGAGTATCACATCTCTTATTCAATGGTGATATGTTCATATTTTCATTTAATATAAAATATATATTGAATATTTCAAAAAATTAGATTATAATTATATTTCAGATACAGGAATAGGGATAATGAATTTTAAATCAACATCATAGATTCCATGAATGTTTATCAAAGTCATGTTACTCCTATTGAAGTAATAATTGATTTAAAGATAATAGATTATCCACTCACATATCTCAGTATACCTCTTATTTATGAATATTTTTGAATTAATAATTTCAATTAAATAACTGATGAAATTTTATTAATAATACCAAAATAAGAAACTCTATAACATTCATATGAGGGAAATATTAGCTTGAATCTCAATGTGTTAACTATAGTTTCCATTAATCTTCATTGACGAACTATGATCCAAATAGAGAACAAAATTTTATTCAAAATATTTTATCTAAATTCTTTTTGGACTTAAATGAAAATAATATTCCTTATTTGAAATGTTCAAGGAAAATTTCATTGCATACTGTTGAAGGAATATTATATATCAAGGGTCTTTATAAATCCATATAATCCCATAGAACAAAATTATAATTGAAATATTTATATATCCAAGACTACTAGGATTATTTTTGGATGTAAAATCATATTCAAACAAATGATATATGGCTTGATTGAAATTATTGTTTTGGGTATGATTGGTGGATATCACTCACAAGATTCTTAACTGACAACCTCTTCCCTTTCACATGAATATGTGGAATATACTATGTCCTATAAGAAAATGGTGAAGTAGTATGTACCATCTTTGAGATACAATCTAGTAGGTTGTGGACTATCATCTCATGCAACATTATCCCCACCAGATAGTCCATAACCACAATGGTATACAGAACCATTTTTTCAAGTTCCTAAGCCACCCAAAGTATAAGAATGTGGAAATGAAGAGTTAAACTGCACTTCTGAGTGGAGAATATGATATGAAACTATAACCACTGATCAGTTTTTTGATATATTAAGGATGATCACTACTTCCAACATCATAATTCTGGGGTCACTCAATCATGATAGGGTTTTTTTTCAAACCATTTGGGAGACACATTTCTGCCTCTTGAACCTTATTTTGAATTATATAATATCCAAGAGCATTGGGATGACATTTTCCATTAATGTTACATGGTTTATTTAGCAGGTCTTCTCGTGTCATATCCACCCACATCAACAAGATACCACCAGTACCATCTATAATGATGTCTTCAGAACATTTTTCTAATCCATATAATTATTAAGGAAGTGTCCCCACCAGTACAGATTTGCATCGTAGGGAATTATGTTTCTCTCCACTTCAATCCCATCCTATGATAGCCAAATCTGGAAAATGACGTCAATAATGTGCCTCTGTGTATAGTCACTTTGAATATAGATGAGATTGTTACAGTTAAGGAGTGATAAACTAAATTAAATTCTAAGTAAGAGGACCCACCCTTTGCGGTAGCACAACATCTACCGGACACCCCAAGTGTTGACACCCACCATCAAAGAAAGACGCATGGCCTTTCAGATTCCTCTAAGTAATTACCCTTAACATAGACTAGAATGTTGTATGTGAAAGACTTTTGAATCATGACTTGTATCTAGTAATAGTTACATGATGTGTAACCTAGTTATACAGTGTGAAAGACTTTTGAATTATGTAGAAAAAGCTGGTTAAAGATGAAAGTACAACAAATATTTGACTTCACCATTTTAGGTATCTTACTAAATAAATGGTTAATAGATGAAAAAACATTGAAATTAAGTGGGGGAATTATCATAATGTGTTACCACTGTGTTGGATCTAGTGAGAAGAATATTCATTGGCTTATAAACAAGTATCAACAACATTGTTCAAATTATGAAACTAATTATGGTAAAAAAATATTCCATATTATTTTTATTGATCTATAATATTGATAAGTGAAGGTAATGATTATTAAACATAATCCAATGAGGGGAAACTCTAGAAATGGGAACCCATGCATTGGTATTCTATATTAGTTATTTTGGATGGATGTTATAAATACCGACTGGTATCCCATTTCTAGATATGGAAAATAAAATAAAACATTTAATTGAGATGACCAAGCATGTGAGTACATGAGATGTTTAGGAAAGTTGTAGTATTTTTTGTGAGGGTGTGGAAGTAATCTGAGTGGATTAATGTATCTCATTAATGTAGTGGGGATATAAATTGTTTGAGGTAATATAAATGTGTGATTGACAATGTTATGATAATTGTGTATCCCGATATTCTTACTGCTCCTCAATGAGGTGTTCACGCTATCTCCTAAGGACCAGACTTGTTTGGTTTGTCTGGGCATGCTAAGTAAGTGGTAAATGTGATCAATGAATCATCTTTATTATATTATGCATACTTTATGATCAATTTTTCATCTTTATTATATTATGATTCTGCAATCTTACACTATTGTATATTTTGTGTAGGCACATTGTGATATACATGGATAAAAGCTGGATCACATTACCGAGGAACACACCTCAGTATGTTAAGGGTTTGAATGAGTTTTTAGATTTTGCGATTTCTAATCGATCCGTTGAAGGGAGAATAAGATGTACATGTCCTAAATGTAAATTTAGAACATGGTTGAAGAGAGGTGAAGTTTATGAACATTTAATACTGAAGCAATTCCCTGGTCAATATTTTTGTTGGAATTGGCATGGAGAATCGAACAATACAGAAAGATTGAGCACTGATTTTAATCCACAGAATGAGGTCCCAAGTTCATCGACAATGGAAAATGAAATGCAAAACCTACTAAATGATTCATTCGGCACTGCAAGACACCACTATCAGCATCAAAACATATCAGAACAACCAGAAGAGGGTGCTACAAATTGCAATGTGACAAGTGATGTTTTTGAGACTGTAACACAAGTAGATCAAGATTGGAACATATCATTGGATCCTCCTCTTGATTCTGTAGAGCCAAATATAATGGAAAACTTCACTGATAAAAATGTTTTTCATGATTTAGTTGATGATGGAAATCAAGAGTTGTATAGTGGGTGTTTGAAATATTCAAAGCTTTCATTTCTACTGAAGTTGTACCATATCAAATGTCTATGTGTAATTACAAATAAGGCAATGTCCATGATATTGGAATTGATTCGTGATGCATTTCTTGAAGCAAAAATCCCAGAATATTTTTATGATATGAAAAAATTTGTTAACAATCTTGGTCTGAATTATATAAAAATACATGCGTGTCCCAATGATTGTATGCTTTATTGGGGAGAGGATTCAAGTAGACAGAATTGTAAGAAATGTTCTTCTTCTAGATGGCAGTCAAAGGGTGATGTTGGAAGTCTGACTGAACATAATTTCATGAAGAAGAAGAAAATGAACACACCTGCAAAGGTTTTGCGTTACTTTCCTTTGAATCTGCGATTGCAAAGATTATTCATGTCATCAAAAACCGCCGAACGCATGAAGTGGAATTCTGTAGATAATAACAATGATGGGTTAATGAGACATCCATGAGATTCCCAATCATGGAAGACATTTGATTCATTACATCCATATTTCTCAGCTGATCCTAAGAATGTTCGATTGGGATTTGCTGCCGATGGATTCAACCCATTTGGGACTTTGAGTACAAGTTATAGCATTTGGCCAGTTGTTTTGATCCCTTATAATCTGCCTCCGTGGATGTGTATGAAACAATCATATTTTATCATTTCAATGATTATTCCTGGAAAACAAATGCCTGGAAATGATATTGATGTATACTTGCAGCCTTTGATTGAAGAATTGCAGGAGTTATGGAGTAACGGTGTTGAGACATTTGATGTTTGTTCTAAAACAATGTTCAAAATGCATGCTGCTTTACTGTGGACCATTAGTGACTTCCCTGGTCTTGGGAATTTATCTGGTTGGAACACTTATACGGGTTTGGGTTGTCCTGTTTGTAACTTTGATTTTGAGCCCAAACGGCTACCTCACAGTAGAAAATGGTGCTTCTTATGCCATCGAAGATTTCTCGATGCATCTCATAGATTTCAGCTGAACAAATCAAAATTTAATGGTTTCATTGATCGTAGACCACCTCCAAAGTTGTTAACCGGTTCTGAAATATTGACACTGCTTGAAAATGTTGAAACAGAATTTGGGAAGGTTCATCATTTGAATGATAGCGGAAAACGGGTCCGAAGTGCATCGTCAAGTGAAATCAGAACGCAACAATGGAAGAAAAAAAGTATATTCTTTAAACTTTCGTATTGGGAATTTAATTTTTTGCGCCACAATCTTGATGTGATGCATATTTAGAAGAATGTCTGTGATAATTTGATTTTCACATTACTTAATGAGCATGGAAAGTTGAAGGATCATCTTAATGCTCGCAAAGACTTACGAGTAATGAACATAAAACGCGATCTCTGTCCAGATGAGAATGAAAAGTATGCTCCGACCATTTTTGCAATGAAAAATAGGGATAAAGATACGTTCCTTCGAATTTTAAAGAATGTGAAGGTATCTGATGGGTATTCGAGTAACATCTCGAGGTGTGTTGACTTGAAGAATCATAAGTTACATGGATTGAAAAGTCACGATTCACATATTTTGTTACAGCAGTTACTACCATTGGCATTGCGTACATTATTACCTGAAAAAGTTACTGGTGTTGTACTCCAATTCTGCACATTTTTCAGGAAATTATGTGAGAAAGTTGTACATCCATTTTAGCTTGACAACCTCCAGGAGAGGTTTGTATTGACACTTTGTGCAATGGAGATGATCTTTCCTCCATCGTTTTTTACTATCATGATGCATTTAACTATGCATTTGGTTGAAAAAGTTAAATTAGGAGGCCCCGTTCATTATCGATGGATGTATCCAATTGAGAGGTATTTTATTTATATGTTTTCTAGTTAAGTAAACAACTTTTTACATTTAAATAAATGCATAATATTATTATTTTATTTCACAGATATCTTGGTCATTTGAAATCATACGTGAGAAATAAAGCTCAACCAAAAGGCTCTATTGCTAAAGGCTATTTGGCCGAGGAATGTCTTGCCTTTTGTTCCAAGTATTTAGATGATATTGAGACAAGATTTAATCAAGTTGGACGTGTTGACGACACATCAAATCAATCTCAAATGCATCAGAAATCAAAAATATTTCCTGCTATTGGCCGATCAGTTGGGAGGACCTCAAATGTGACACTGACAGAATTGGAATTATTACAGGCACATAGATATGTGCTGCTGAATAGTGAAATTTCAGATCCATTTATTGAATAGTTGAGGATACAAACAAAGAGACAAATGAGAGGCCGAACACGAAATGAGAAAGATATAACGAAAGCTGTGAATAAAGAGCTTGTAGAATGGTTTGCATGACGTGTAAGTTCATAAATATTGAAATAAATAAGAATATTAGTTTGACACATACAATTTGTAAATCTATTAAATTATATTTCTTTTTTCAGATCATGAATACTGATACTCGAGCATACTTTTCAGAATATTTGAAGTTTCTTTCTAGAGGTCCTATAAAGCAAGTTAGAAAGTTTGACGCTTATAATGTGAATGGATTTAGATTTTGTACAGTTGATCGAGAAGTGGGTTTGAAAACACAAAATAGTGGTATATTTACATTTTCTAAAGTGGGATACTATGGAAAGCTGCATGATATTATTGAATTAAACTACCATGGACATTTTTCTGTTGTTTTATTCAAATGCAAATGGGTCGATATTATCAGAGGTGTTAAAAGAGATTCATTGCAATTTACTTCTGTGAACTTCTCTCGCTTGATGGATGTTGGTGATCGTGAAATTCATGATCCATATATCTTAGAATCGCAAGAAAAAATGGTATATTATGTGAATGATTTTGTGGATGAAGGGTGGAGTGTAGTTACTCACGTAATACAAAGAGATTTGTATGATATGGGTGATGAAGTGGAATATTTGACCTCTGAAGTTGAATTTCATCAACAACTGGAAGCAGAATTATTTTTCCATCATGATATTGAAAATATTAGTCTTGAAAGGATGAATGAATTGGATGAAACAATGGAGTAGGAAACCGAAATTATTGAAGGGGAAAATGATTGTATGTACAATTATTCATTCATGTAGCAACCACTTGTTTCATTTCTGCAGTCATTCATTATCATTGTTATATATATTTGGTTTGTTAGTACTGGGCATCTATTATCATTTTTAATTTTTTTTTTCTGCATAATTTTTTTCGAAATATATATTTTGAACTTAATTTTATTTGATTAAATGATAGGAATTCCAAGAAGTAAGCGGTATACTATTTCTTCTAGTTCTGCGACGGATGCCGATCCATCTAGGTCACTCCCCACAACATCTGAGGCACCAGCTGCTTACACCCCTGCACCATCTCCCCCTGCACCATCTCTCACACCATCAGAGAGCCTCCCATTAGAGGCTGAGTCGTCGAATCCCCCTACAGGTGCCTCATCAGTTGGGCGGCAACAGACCCCTTCCAGTTCATCCCGGACACACTGGAGGGTCACAGTCATAGGTATAAATTTTAATTAAATAAATTTATTGCATTTTGTTTATACTAATTCTTTGCTCATTGAAGATGAAAAAAATAAAATCGTGCAGAAACACTTAAAAAGCTCAGATGTTTGGAACTTGAATGGCGAAAAGATAGTCGTGCCATTTGATTCTTATGGGGTCCCTACGGATGATGTTGTGGGGTTACTTGGCCAGATTATAGGTCAGTTAGCAGCGGATCCCATTTCCCTTCCCATTTCATATGATGATTGGATACATATGCCTCCAAACTGGAAAAATGAAGTTTTCGATTCTCAAATAAAGATAATTTTATTACATTATGGTTTAATTGAATTTCATGTTACTAATATGTTCAAAATGAATTTCTGTATACAGATGTTCTTCCACTTCACAGTTGCTGATGTGATAGCACAGAAGTGGACTTTGAAAAATCTCGGTAAAAAATGGAAAGATTTCAAATGGAGATTGTGGTGTGATGTCAACGATACTTCGTTGACCTTGGAACAAATGTATGACAAACTACCCAGTGGGGTACCGAAAGATCAGTGGAAAGTTTTTGTTGACAGACATCGTGATGAGAAGCGGATGGTATTGAAATATATATTATTATATTATCCTCATTTTACATTAATACATGTATATGAAGAGGAGATGACATTGGATACATTACTGTTAAATTTCATTTTATTTATTTCAGGATCTTTCATGACAGAATGCATCAAACAGGGCGAAGCAAGTCATCCCTCACACGGCGGACTCAAAAATCTTTTCTAGAATCCGAATGTCATTGGTAATATTTTAAATAGTTTAAATATTTATAATACAATATTATCTATTTAATATATTGAATTTTTTTATTTATCTTTTCTTAATGCAGTCACAGAATTCAGGGTACGAAGCCTCCCGGACTGAACTGTGGTTGGATGTTCACAGAAAATCAGATGGCTCTTTTGTTAATGAGCCTACCAAAGAAGTTGGGGTATGAAGTCAAATTTTTAACTTATTATCAGTTTTTACTGTGTTAATATGTATTGATATTTGATTTATAGGTAAAAATTAAAGAACTATGGGATTCCAGTCCTGGGCAGTCCTACTCAGTCTCCCAGGATGACCCGGTTGCTCAATTCCTTGGGAAGGAGCATCCTGGTAGAGTGTGTGGGATGGGTTTGGGACCCGTACCATCTGAGGTATTTAGCAGGCCATCAGGGATTCCAGCCGCATCTACTCCTGGTTATGGTCATCCCATACCTGAAGATTCTCAGAGGGATATTTCTTATCTACGAGCCACAGTTCAAGACCAAGGGGATCAGATATCCACTATGCAGAAAGCGTTAACTGATTTATATCTGCAGATGAGCAGATATGCCCCCAGTGGTAGTGCACCGAGTGGTGGTGAGAAGGTAAATCACAAAAAATCACAATCATTTATTTTGAAAACTTTTATTGGTTTTAAGTTTAATTATAAATATACAACAATATTTAATTTTTAATATAATGTTCTTATAGGTGGCAGTAGGATATGGAGGTGGAGAGGGTGACGATGCATCATCGGACCATGAGTAGTATTGTTGATGTGATCAAAAGATGTTTTATGGGTTATGTGATTTTCGTGACCTAGAATGGATCATGTGGACCAAGTAATGTTTTCCATGTTATGCACTTATTTTGTTTGATTATCACAACTGATTCTCTCTTAATGGTTACATATCTTCTAATATATTCTCTATTCTCTTTAAATATTTCCTCTATTTCTCAAATGTCTTCTTATGTGGTAGACTGGAGAGACCTTATTTACTGGAACCATAATGTCAATCATCGATATAAAGTATTTTATAACAATAATGTTTTAAAGGTTCTTATTCTGACTGAACATCAACCCATTTAATCCTCGTTCCTCATCCTTATAGGACAAACAACTAGTAGTGATCCCTCCCCTCTCTTCTTTGGCACATTTTGATCCATACACTTTAATCCTTTATGGAATCAAATATTTTCAATTAATATAAGTGGATAATTGTGTTTGGGAACCCTGGTCCCCATAGAAGGTATACCCATTAGAAACCATATTTTCATAAAAACATTCCATATTAATTTCTTACTCTACTAAGGGTTTTGTATATTTTGATTCCTACCATACCACAAGGTCCCCCCTTGTTCCATATTAATTTCTTACTCTACTAAGGGTTTTGTGTGGGTATAACCACGATTAGTAAAAATGATATGTGATAATTCCCATGAATATTCATTGAAGTCGTTATCTGTGATGTTGTGGATAATTCATCTTATTGTGTTTCACTATATGGTTTAGGAAGTTGTATGGTGATGTTATTGACCAGATTGGTTGTGTAGTACAATGGGATGTGATTCTTTGGTCGATTTTCATGTATGTGATTTTGGTAGTAGTGAAATGTGCTATGAAGAGGTTGTGGTACATGGTAATGGGGTCATGGATGTGGTGTAGTGGTTTTAGAATAATGTTTTTGTAGCAGATTCGTTGATTTGGTATGTGGTGATAGAGTTTCATGATGGTTTTAAGGAGTATTTGATTTTGTGATATGGGTTGGGCAATGTGGTGTGGAAACAATGGTGGATGTGTGGTGTTGTGGTGATAGTTTTGTGAGTTGAATTAGTTGTAGCATGGAGTGGATATGTCAGTTTCTCGGTTATCCATGAGATGAACTATGTTGATAATGTAAATGATCTAAGTTAGTAAATAAAAAATATTTATTGGAAATAGATATGTTATAAATTAAGAAAATGAAAATGTAAATTGTTATGTGAATTGTAATTGATAAAAAATAAAGGTGGTGAAACATGTATGTGGAAAGTGGAATGTTGTGTTGATAGTGTTGTGATTGTCTTGGGTGATTCAAATAGTGATTTAATTGGTTGTGATTATTGATTTGTGTTATGGTGTGGTGATCTAATAAGCTCAAGTGTAGTTTATGTGGACACATAGGTTTGGTATTGTGGGATATCTATATACCATGAATGTTTCTATTATTTTATACACCAAGAATAATTTATATAAAATTACCACTACTCAAAGGTTTAGAGTTTTAGGTATTTTCACCAATAAATATGATGGTGGTGAAATTTAGGCATGGGTTCACACACATCCTCTCACTTCATTCAGAATTAGTGACACATGTTGGTGTTGAAAAATTCATAGAAACGATGTCATGTCCATGGTGCCTTCTGGTGGGAATTGATCTATTAGACCCAATTTCTATGAGTGATAAGTTATGTGTTTCTATGTGATATATTGTGGGGTAATTGATGGTAGGAGGAGGGGAAAATGATTATGTCCATCACATTCATGATACCTTAAGACTCTTGTTCTAGTTTGGATGCCATTTGATAGAATATGTTTCCGTGGGTGGGAAGAGATGTTAGGTGGTAGTGTATTTGTCTACAAGTATGATTTATTGTGAAGTGATGGACTATGTGTATACTGGTGGTATGTGATGTGATGTGATGTCCTAGGTGACTGCTGTTGGGATGTGGTATAATGTGATAACCCATTTGTATACGGGAAGGATTTGATGTGATGTGACGTGGTTTGTTTGGATGGGATGGGAGCATTGCTAATTAGATATAAGGTTGTGAGAGTGGAAAAGTAACGTTTAATCTATAGTGGGGTTACATTAATTTTTTGTTGAACACAGTTCCATATGATAATATTGGATCAATTATTGGATGAGTAATCCATGGTGTACAAAGGATTATTTAGATGAAATGTATGGGGTTATATGGTTTATTCTATTTGATGGCCATCACATTAACACACCATTTTCACCTAAAATTGAAGACTTCATTAAGACCTAGATGATTATATCTTTTTTTTCTCTCACTACATATATATTATAGTTTTCAGGATACAAGAATAACTTTGGAGACTAAACTGGACATTACCAATTCAAATAGTATTCATGTTACTTAACTGGATTTCAATTATCATTTAGAACATTGGGATACTTTTATGGAATCAAATATTTTCAATTTTGATCATCTGTAAACTATAATTATAAATCCATGTGACCCCCAATTTCTTGTTTCATTTGATGTTATCTTGTGTTTCATTATAAATCCATAATTTTAGGTATTTTGTATGCTTTAGGTATTCTTATTGAATTGGATCAACTTTTTCATCAACATTAAATGAAAGGGTGTTTATCAATATTGCGTAGGTGGTGCATAAATTTTGTCCTTATTATATATATGTTGTATGTGTTGTTTGGTTTGTTTTCCAGGGCAGTGGTGGAGTATAAACAGAAATGCATTTTTTTTCCAGGTCAGCATTTCATGGCGGTTTTAAGTGCCGCTAATGTTTTACCACTTATACATTTAGCGGTGGTTTAAACCACCGCTAAATGCATTCAGAAGACTGTTTAGCGGCGGTTAAAACCGCTGTGAAATCATGTCGGAATTCGCGACGGTTTTAACCGCCGCTAAGAAGGCGCCTGGCATGCCTGAATTTCGCGGCGATTATAGTCGCCGCTAATTAAATAGCCTTTAAAACCGCCACTAAATTTACTAAAAACTGCCGCAAAATGAGGTATTATGACGTTTTTATTTGACCGCCGCAAAATGCATAAAACCGCCACTAATAGATTGCCAACGCCAAGTTTAGCGGCGGTTTCTGTAAACCACCGCCAAACCATATAGTGGCAGTTTAAACCACCGCTAATAGGCGGTTTTCCTGTAGTGAATGTGAATGATATTGAAAGGAAGTCACTAAATCCAGAGACATCTCCCCTGTTGTACCACACCATCTTGAAGGAAACCCTAGGGTACCAGGAGAAGGGGTGGACTGATGAGTGGGATCTATGCCAAGGTATCAATTTCACAGATGATTGGGCCAAGGCCTACTAGGTAGGTGCCTCATGTGAGGAGTTCGAGGTAGAGCTAAGGTGAGTGGGCCTATATGAGGCGTCTTGGGCCTCTCAATTCCATATCTATCAACCGAAGTAGTTGATGCCAAAGTTTCTGAGAAGATGGTCATCGAGGACCAACACCTTCCATTTTCACCATGGAGAGGTCAGCATCAGTTTATGGGACCTGCATCAGATCTCAGGAGTCCCAATACTGGTGGTGATGTATGATGAGTTCCTCCCCATTATGAGTGCATGGGGGGAACTGGAGAAAATGTATCCATTTTCAAGGGAATTGATGGACCTGGTTCTGGGGGAGGATAAATAGTTATTGAGGGATGTCCATTTCAAATGGTGGTTCAAGCAGTTCCTGAACTTCTCAGAAGATAGGCAGTTCCCTATGAGGACTCGGAATTTCGTGAAGGGGGATCAACGAGGCAAGGAAGACTCATACTGGTGGCTCTTGGACGATAGCCAGTGGAAAACTTGGGGATTCAGCGTCAGTACTGAGTAGAAACCAGTATTCAGGTTGGCTGCATTCATTGCGACACTTATCTGTGGTTAGATCATGCCGATGAGAGACACGAACATGGTCATGAGACCGATCATGGTTATCATGGTGTCCATGTTGGAGACAGGGGGCGGGTCAACCTCAGGATCTCAATTCTCTCGAAGTTGTATAAGATTTTATGGAACATCAGTGAGGGGAAGAAGCTGTTGAGGATATGCGGGCACCTTCTGTATGGGTGGATAGCAGCGCACGTCAGGGGTTTCTATGAATACTCGAACCCCATCTCCCCTCCAAGATCAAATTTTCACCCCAGCCATTTTGAATGGATCAGGGAGCTTTCTAACTAAGCTAACCTCATCTTTAGTGCAGAGCCGGGTTTAGAAGGCGGACGAGTTCAACATCCACCCGTTCCTATTTCCAACAGGTATGTTCACTGATGATGGCTAGGGAAAGGAATGGCATCGGTCCTACCTCCTATCCTTTTAGTTTGGAGTCCTGGTGGCGCGGGTTGACCACGAGTCTCTCTGCGAACCGTACACCCTACACCATTTTGTGCGGCAGTTTCTATGTATGTAGTGACTAACCCCATGGGTCTACTTGGGGGGTGCTCCATGAGGATCACCCATGTGTGATGAGGTAGTTGTGGATCATGTTCACGTGGGGGTATGGGAAGATTCGGAACGAGCTACCTCAACCCACAGTCGTCTTCATGCTGGTGAAGGAGTATGCCAAGAGATGGGAGGAATACTACCCAGGGGAGATGGTAAAGTAGCCAACCATCTGGGCCAGTGATGGGGTGCCTCCCCAACCTCGAGACTAGGGCCGGAAGGTGGTGAGGAAATCCCATGGTGGGGGGACTGCGGTGGCGGCAAGTCCCTCACTGGTTGAAAGGGAGGTAGCGGCAGCGAATCCAGTGGCAGCAGTAGACCTGGTTGTCCCAGAGAAGCAGAGTCATCCAGAGGAGAGGCCACCAAGGGGATTCTGCAGGATATCCACCTGAGCTCCGGGGAAGTGGCCGCATCACATAGACATGCCATAGAATGTTGTCTTCTTGGAAGCTTGGGACATATGGGATGTCAACCGGAAATTCCTCAATCCATCTGAGATGTGGTGACACCTGTACTAACTCGGGATGGATTTGTCAGTGATCGGTCATTTCAGGGATGGATTTGTGGTATCCCAAGTAGGGGGAGAAATACCTGGCTGGGATGGAGGATTTTGTGCATTCCCATGATGCTCTACGATCGATGATAGACTGGGTAAAAAGTATTGCTGGATCAAACAACCCCTCCAAATTTTTCAGCTGCTGAATTGAGGGAGCGTTTCCCCCTACCAAAAGAGTCATATGACTCATCCTGGGGAGAGTAGGCCGGTGAAGGGATCCCTTTAGAGGAGGGTGAGGTTGGTGATTCAGACCCAGAACTTGAAGAGTTTTAGAGGCTCTCAAGTTAAAACCCTAGGTCACTTCCCCAGGATCCTCTTCACTTAGGTTGTTTAGAACTTATTAACTAACATTCGAACAGTACAGGAGGGCCTCATCCACAAAACCCTCTTCTTATTGGTAGTAGATGCAACTGTGGGAACTTCAGAATATGTGCATGTGGCTACAATGATCATTATTCTAGGAGGTTCCATGATACCCAGGGTGGTCCTTCGGGAACCTTCAAACTTCCCAACAATATATGGAGGGTCAAGCTTTGGGGTTCTGATGGCAACAACCTAGGAAAGAGACTAGTTGTTTGATCTCTGTAAGTATTCTTCACAAAATATGTAATGGTCATCCATTGATCAAATTAACTGATGCTTGTGTGCCTCTTGTATGCACAGTTCTTCAAATGGCATGAGCTACCTTGGTGAGGTTGGATAGAACTTATAGAGGTTCCTTTCCTAGGGGAACGCTAGTGTTCATGGAGACGGATACCCAAACTGACCAAGCTACAGTGCTCCCGATCACTGGTGGGACCATTAGTAGGACAGAGCCTGAGATCATTGAGGTGGGGTCTGATGATGAAGATCGATTGGACAACACGGGTCCTGAAATACCTGATCAGACACCAGATGCAGACCCTACTGATGGGTTCTTGGGGGTATTTCCCACATATTAGCCTACCGACCCCGTGAATTGGGATGAGACGGCCTCTGATGAGGAGGATAGAAAAATCTCCTGTCATCAGTCATGAAATTTGATTAAGCGCTTCATCAATGAGACCCCCAAAGAACAATGGATAGACTATATGGGGAGGCTTCAGTCCTGGCTGCATGAACTGTGCACTGGGGTAGTGGATTCCCAACTTCCTCACATGCTCGCCTGAGATCTCATGGAGTAGAAGATTCAGGAATATGATTGTGGTCTTGGTGGGGGTTGGAAGCAGAGAAAAGTGGTGAACATCAAGAGGATCCAGGAGGCTGAAAACGAGATTCAACGGCTGCAGGTCCGAGAAAATGATCATTCTTCCTTCCTCAATGTACAATCAGAGCTTATATCGTGGTTGAAGACCCATCTATAAGAATCCGGAGAATAGATTAAGCAAGCCTCTGAGGATATGGCTATCTTCCAGAGCGACGAGGAGTAGGCCCAGATTACAGCTAAATAACTATGCCCCTTTTCTAATGAGGAGGAGTGGATACTAAATAGACGATAGGGAATACTGGACGCCACAATCCAGAGGGTGGTGGAGCTGCAACACTCTTTTGAAGGGTTCAACCCATCCATGGGAGGGATTGATCCTTGGGTGCTATAATGCTTGTAAAACTTCGAACGTACCTTCATGATTTAATTATTTTATACTGGATACATGCATGAGTTCCGTCATTTGTTTTGGTTTTCCACACATTTTTTATATTCCTAAATTCCTAGTGATCAATCCTTAAGCTCATGTGTGTCAAGACTGACGTGATAAACAAGGTATGACTACCATGTTATTCCATCTGAATATAAGAGTGAAAACCAAGATTTGGGAATCCAGGGTTTGAACAATCAATCCGAATTTCTGAGAAGAAAAGAAGAGGCCTGACTGGAGAACGAAGGTCTTAGAACAATTGAAGTTTCATATTCCCAACGTGCTCTAGTGCACGAGCAGGGTAATGCCAGGGGCATTAGAATCAATCCGAATAGAGGGGAATGGAGGGTGAGAATCACGATACCCAAGATTTGGAACATTGTGGGGGGAGGCATGCCAATAAAGGATAACTATTGAGTATATTCAAAACATAGTATCCTTATTGTGTTATCCTGGCATGGGGATAACAAATGAGGTTCGACCGCTAACAATGTTCGAAACATGAGGCCTGACCCAAAATGTTATCCATAAGCCTTCCAGAACATTATCCCAGGAAAGTAGGCAAGCTATAGGCTGATCATCCATACTGTTAGGGGTTTACTTTAGACATGAAAGAGTAAGAGGGTTCGAATAAAGGGGACGCAAAGTGTGGAGGGTGGAGTGATGGGTTGTTTGAATGTAATCCAACACTCTTAAAATTATGCCACCATGGTAGAAACACACTAGGTGGGTGCATCGGTCTGATCAGGGATCAAACATACTTTCAAATAGGACCTCTCTGGTGAAGACCAAGGGTTCTATGTGGTTTTATTTCATTCCAAAAAATATGATAGACACATAGTTTAACAACGTACAGTAAGGATGGTGCACATAGTTTTAAAGGTCATACTGCTTGTACTATGATCTGGGCCGAGGGGCCAGAACAGATTACAACCCTGAGGTTGGGCCCGATGCAAAATTCCTAGGTGTTACTATGTATCCCATAAGGATGAGAATCAAGCCAAGCATATTTCTTAAACATGACGTGATTATAGACCAATTTTGATAGGGTAAATCCTCTCTGGAAATGGATCTGGTGCATCCCATAGTTATTATGGGTCATTCGGAACTTGTTCAGGGTAGAGCTACAGTTTAATGTCATGCGTCGAGGATATATGGACTCATGTAGTTTAATGTCATATGATAGGACAGGAATGATGTGGAGATCCCAAAAGGGAGTACGTGATGCGGTAGGTATAAGCTCGATGTGAATGAGGACACAAGGAGTCTGCACCACACCGTGTATCCCCAGGGGAAGTTGGTTAGGTCAAGAGACCAAAAATGAAAGTTAGGCTGGGCCCGAGGTAAAGTGCCCAAACATTCCTACGTACCCTATTAGGATGGGAATCAAGCCACACGTAGTTCTGTAAAATGTTGTCTTTACACCTTGTAGAAAGGATGTAGAGAGAGATCTTAGTTTAAGGTATTAGATCTCAGACCAGAGAGGGTAAGTAATTAGGGAGACACATGGTGAGGTAATTATAAAACCCGGCGTTAATGGGGACCTAGACTCCATGTCACCATGTGTTCCTTAGGGAGATCTTAGGTCGAGGGACCAAAAATGAAAGTTAGGCTGGGCTCGAGGCAAAGTGAATGGGCATTCTTATGTACCCTATGATAATGGAAATCAAGACATACATAGTTCTGGAGGTGGCATTGTAAGGTACCAGTGCCAGGGATGATAAGGTCGTGTGGGCCTGATCCACTCACCAAAAGAAGCAGCATTTGATAGATGTTGTTTGTCTTTTAGGATGCTGTGTGTATTTTTTTTGTGAAGCGATAAACTGAGGATAGATAATCCTGGTTTCACCATAGAAATCAAGACACCTATAGGTATTGAAAAATGGTATGGTGGATAACCAATACCCAACATGATGTTCCCTTGAGTAAGGGCATCAAAATGCAGTGTCGTTTTTTGTCTTGCGGCTAGGACGATAACATCATAGTTTAGGGTCGTGTGATAGGACCAACCATTCATTTTAACATCGTGCAAAAAAGATGCAATACTTTAAAGTCATGTGTGATCAGGAGGAATAGTTTTACGTTATATGGATTGGACACATACTGGATAAACGAGGTTTTAGGTGGAATTCCCATGATGTGATAAAGCATACTCAATGTGAATGAGGACCTAGTACACACCACACCATGCGTAATTCTGAGGAAGAAACCCCGGGCCGAGGAACCAGTAGAGGTCAGAAAAATATGGTGATGGACTCGTAGATGAAATTTTTAGGTGTTCATACATATCTCATGAGGATGGGAATCAAGTCATACATAGTTATGAGAGTGCAGTTTAACATCATGCGGGACAAGAGGTAGGAGAGACTAGCTCTTAGAAGTGGAGTACGTGGTGCGGCTATTGAAAACTCGCTGTTAATGAGGGAATAATCCCACACACACCATACCACACAATCCTATAAGAGTCGGAACCTAAAAGGATGAACAGAAGAGATAATTAGTGGAACCTGAGATGGACCCAAAGATGAGATGTTTGGGCATTCCTACATATCCCATTATCATGGGAATCAAGCTATACATAGTTATAAGGATAGGATGTATAAGGAGATCTTAGTTTAAGGTCTTAGAGCTCGGACCATGGAGAAACAAAACTTTTCCAAGTGAGTGCAGACCTCAATCTGATCCGTAAGCCCACGTGAGTCAAACTCAGTGTGAGAAATAAGGTAGAAATAGGTCTTTTCAACACATGGGATACACGTAAAGGGGAAATCGGTGCAGAGCCCCTAATGACACCTTACCGCATCTTTTTCCTCCTAACATTTGAATGCGCACTGAGGGATAGTACCATGAGTTTCAAAATTCCACTTGGACATGATGGGGTGGAAAATTATGTGAATTATGCAACCAACATTTTAGGGCTTTATGGGGTTAGCATGACAATGGAGGATAACTGTTGATCATTTTTGAAACACGGTATCCATATCATTTGACCTGAAATGGGAACAACAAATGAGCATCAACCACTGACCATATTCACAACGCAGGACTTGTATCAATTTATTGTTCGAAACCCTCGAGGATGTTGGCCCATAATGGTAGGAGAGACCTTGGGCCGAGCATCTATACCATTTGTGGGTCCCTTTGGATGTGAAAGATAATGAAATCCCAAATTAAGGGGAACACGAAGCCTGAAAAATGGGTCAGAGCATGTCCAGGTAAAATCCAACACACTAGTTTCTGAACCAGAGTACTCCTGGGAAAATTGGTGAATCTTCAAAGAGGGTTGAGGGGCCCAACATAAGATAAGAAGACTTGAAAAGATGAATTTAGTGAAAGAGATCAAAGGGGTCTCAAGATAAAGAGGTACGTGGTGTGGTTGTTACAAACCCGACGTAAATGGGGATATAATCCCATACCACGCTGTATACCCCTCCCCTAGAAGGACTCAGGCCAGGGGTCCAGGAAGATGACAAGGAGGTTTCTAAGAGATGGAGATGGACCCAAATACTAAATGTTCAGGTGGTCCTATATATCCCATGAGGATGTGAATTAAGCCACACGTAGTTCTAGGGAAGGATGTTGTGCAGTTTTACGTCATGCGGTAAAGACGCAAATGGGGGAAGGTATCCCAATGAGGGATGTGTATGACACAACGAGTAGCCTAAGATGAATGAGTTCATAAGCTCATACCACATCATATAATCCTAAATTATCACTTGGGACAAGGTTCTAAAAAGGTTTAGGGACCTGAAATGGGAATTCCCAACTAGTTTGCAGTTTAACGTCTTGCGGTGAGGACGATAGCGCTTTTATGTTAAGGTCATAGGGCTCGGACCTGAAGATGCCTAGTTTAATGGCGTATGCATGGGATAGGTGAGTGGAGAGGGTGAATCGCCATGCCTATTATGTGGGAGACCACATGATGAAAATTATGATCAAGGATAACTATTGACCATGTTCGCAACACAGTATCTATATTGAGTGACCAGGGATGGGGGCAAACAATTGAGCATCGGTTGTTGCCGCATTCGAAACACGGGACTTGTATCAATTTGTTGCTCAAAATACTCAAGGATGTTGACCCAAAATTGTAGGATAGCCCATGTTCCAAGAATCCACGTTGTTCAGGGCTCATTTTGGATATAAAAGATGATGGAAACCTATATGATGGGGCACGCGAAGCATGGCGGGGCCTGTGCTCGCGGAAAGGACGATAGATGAAGGAGGGATGTCTCAAGGGGATATGTGTGGCATGGAAAAAATATCCTGACATGAATGAGTACATGAGTCCATACCACACCACACAATCCTAGATGAGAATTTGGGCTAGGGGGGTCAACAGGGTTGAGTAAGATGGAAATTCCCAACCAATTCGCAGTTTAACATCTTTCGGTAAGGATGATGGTGCTCTTAGTTAAGTTCATAGGGCTTGGAACATAGATACATGCCCCCCCCCCCACATGGGTATTTCCTTATCATTACTCCTAATCCCACATGAGTAATGCTTGATGTGGGAAACAAGGAGTAAGACCAGGCTCTCCCTAACATATAAGGGTATGGCAGCTGGACTCACACTCCTGCCTGAGGCAGACTGACGTTTGAAGAGATAGCGGGACATAATGAACCACTACACCCAATATTTTGAACATATGGGGTAGTGAAAATGAAAAAGGATAGTTTTTGACCAGGTTCGAAACACAACATACATATCATGTGACCTAAAATGGGAATAACAAATGTGCATCGACCGTTGACCATATTCGCAATGCGGGACTTATATCAACTTTTCATTCGAAGTCCTCAAGGGTGTTGGCCCAAAATGATAGGAGAGACCTTAGGCTAAGTATATGTACCATTCGGAGGCCCTTTTGGATATGAATGATGATGGAGTCCCAAGTACAGGGAGTGTGTGAAGCACAAATGTGCCCGTGCAATTTAACATCAAGCAGGATGGTGAAAAAGGTGAAGATCTCCAGGGAAGGGGATGTATGGTGAGGTCATAATGAACCCTGTGTAAAGGAGGGAGAAATCTATCACCACACCATGTTTCTGACCTGAAGGGAGATTTTGAAGTTGGGTCTAGGCCTACGGATGGAATGTCTGGGAGTTCCTACATATCCCATAAGTATGGGAATCAAGCCACATGTAGTTCCTAAAGGCCATGCATTTTAGCGTCGTGTAGTGAGGATGTGGGAGAATAGAAGAATGGGGAGGGGATCACATGGTGAGATCATTGTAATCCTAACATGATTGGGGCCAAATAACCAACACAACACCATGAGGGGTCCTCCAAGAAAACTATACCTAGGGGGATAGTCAAAGAAAAAACTAGGGGCTGGACTCAAGATGAGGCGTCTGAGTGTTCCTACATATCCCATGAGGATGGGGATCAAGACATACGTAGTTCTTGCATTTTAACATCTTGCAGGATGACATACAGTTTAATGTCATGCAGTACATAATAGATTAAGGTCATGTAGGACTGGGTACAATTTAACATCCTGTGGAATGACATATAGTTTAATGTCATGCAGTACATATCAGTTTAAGGTTATGTAGGACCCTTTTTCTCAGGAAAAGTATTGGTTGAGAAACTTGGAATTGGTGGGAGGAGTTATACGCTCACTATCCATGGTAACTAGGGAGTATTCACCATTGGGGTAAAGTTTTTGAATGATACAAGTTCCTTCCCATTTGGGATCCAACTTGGGTGGTTTTCACCCAGGTATCATTGGTGTTCTCAGGGCCAACACCAAGTCACCTTGAAAGAAATATTGGAGGATAACTTTCTTGTTTAAAGCTCTAGATATATTTTTTTGATTCCTTTATAGATTTTGCAGGGCACGAAACCTGTTCTCGTCGAGTGCTTCCAATTCAGCCAGACAGATTTCAGCTACTTTATATGGTGTTTGCTGATCATAGACAGTTGTGCATAATGAAGGCAACTGAATCTCGATGGGAAGGACGCATTCTATTCAGTACACTAGTGAGTATGGGGTCACTTGTGTGGAATTACAAGTCGTTGTCCAATAAGACCAGAGGGAATTGGGGATCTTGTCTGGTCAACTCTTCCTGTTTTGACCAACCATTTTCTGCAGAATGTTAGAGAGGGTTTTTTGAACACCTTGATCTGCCCATTTGCATGCATGTGATGGTGAGAGGTATGGTTAGAATGGATGTTGTACTTGGCGTAAAATTTCTTAAACTCGAATGCCCAGAAGTTTGTGTTGTTATCATTGAGGATGACATGAGGGACTCTGAACCAGCAGATGATATTGGAGCTCACAAATTCAATGATAGAACGGGCCTTGACCTCCTTGAGTGGAACCAATTCTTCCCACTTGGAAAAGAAATCTGTAGCGGTCCGGATGAACCTGCATGAGTGATCTGTCGCTGGTGGATATAGTCCCATGACATCGAGTCCCCAGACCTCAAAGTTTCAAGAGTACTTGGTAGTGTGGAGAGGCTCTCACGGATGATGCAAAAAGTTGGCATGAATTTGGCACGCATGGCACCTCTTGGAAAACTCGATACAGTCACGGATCATGGAGGGCCAAAAATATCCCAGCTTCTAGATCTGGTGAGATAGTTTTAGCTCGGTCTAATGAGCCCCACAGGAACCAGCATGAACCTCCTTCATGACTTGAGAAATCTCAACCCCTTGAATGCAATGGAGGAGAAATCCATCAAACCCATTCTTGTAGAGGATCTAATCAATACCAGGACCACTCTGGAGGGTAAACTATAGCACGTGGCATCAGATTCACTCATGCTCGGCTCGATCTACCGAGAGATTACCACTTTAGAGGTACTCGATGAAGGAGGTTCTCCAGTCGTAAGCCACCTCAATCACTACATTCGGGGGACATAGAGATCCTAACATAGAGGTGACAGTGGTGAGGTGGCTCACCTGCGGGCTGTCATTGTCATATGAAGTGACGGGAGTGATGACCCTATGGTGTGCCATGTGGATAATCAAATCATCCTGTTCAGGCTCTGAAAGTGATACAACTAGGCTTTCCAAGGCATCATCTCGACAGTTCTGGGATTGAGGGACATGAGTAACTTCTGGCCGAGATGGGAATTAGTCCATCAGCTGGAGGGTGCATTCCAATAGTGGTATGAGCTCTGTCTTTCTAAAAACATAGTCACCATTGATCTACTTTATGACTAGTTTGAAGTACCCTTTCACATGTAAGTGGGGAACATCAATCTTGAGGGCTATATCAAGGCTAGTAATGAGGGCCTGGTACTCCACCTCATTTTTGGTATATCCCTCTGACAGCAAGAATGAATATGGAAAAACAACTTGTTTTGGAGTGATGAAGATGATACTCATGCCTACTCTGTTGAGTCTGGGGTCATTGAAACTTCTTCTGGTGGGGCTCTGAGAGGTAGCATCAAAGTGAATTTTCCAACATGGAATGTATTAGTCTACCGAGAGGATTGCCTCATCAAAAAAATAAAGGTCCATAGAATGGTCTGTAGGAGATGGATGGATGGTAAATAATTCTTCCAATGATTTACCCTTAATAACCTTCTAAGGGACAAACCTAATGTCGAACTATTGAAGGATTACTGACCACCGAACTAGATAGCCTATTAGCATGGGGCAGTTTAGGATGTACCTTAGTAGATCCACTCGGGACACCAGTTGTACCTCATGATACTGCAGGTAGTGCTGCAATTTCTATACTATGAATACTAGTGCAAGGCATCTCTTCTTGATAGGGGAGTATCTGGTCTCCATATTGAGGAGCATGCGGATAAGATAGTATAGACTATTCTCTATTCCCTCGTTATTCTTATAGGCAAGAAGGGTGTTGACAGATTGTTTCAGGGAGGTCACATAAAGGATTAGAGTATTTCTGGAAACTAATAGCATCAAGACCAAAGGATGGAGAAGATACTGCTTGATTTCCTCGAAATCAGTCTAACATTCTTCATCCCACTGATAAACAGTTCCTTTATTCATGATCTAATAAAAGGTCTTACACTTGCCAACCAAATTTGTGATGAATCAACGTATGTAGGCTAAGTGACCTTGTAAACCTCGAAGCTCCCAAATGTTGCCCAGGGGAAACATCTGGATAATGGACTTGATCTTCTCTGGGTTGATTTCAATGCTCCTATATCTGAAAAATAATCCGAGAAACTTTCCATAGGTGACCCCAAAGTTTCACTTTAATGGGTTCATCTTTATGTGGAAAGAACGGAGGAAGCCAAACACTTTATCAAGGTATTTGGGATGGTCCTGGCGTTGTTAAGATTTGACCACCAAATTGTCCACGTATCATTCCAATAGTGTCCCGAGGATCATCTTAAATATGAGATGCATAGCCCGTTGATAGGTGGCACCTGCATTTTTTAAACCGAAGGGCATTACTTGGTAACATAATGTACCTTGTGGTGCCCTAAAGGCTATAGAATCATCATCCTCGGGAGCCATTAAAATATGGTTATACCTAGAGTACCCATCCATGAAGGAGAGGGCCCGGAACCCAACTGTATCATTGATCAACAATTCTGTCACAGGAAGGGGAAATCATCCTTCAGACAATGATGGTTGAGGTCTCGGAAGTTGATGCAGACTTTGATATGTCTGTTCTTCTTCCTGACTAGCATAATTTTGGCTAGAAATCTGGGGTACTAGACCTCCTTAATGAAATTGGATTTGATGAGATTATCAACTTTGGCCTTGACCACAACACTGTGAGAAGGGTGCATCTTTCTGGGTGGCTGCTTAAACCTGTGGTGATTTGCTGGGAGACTAATGTGGTGGACAGCCACCCGAGGATCTAGTCCTGGAATCTCATCATAACTCCAGTAAAATACATCATGGTTCTATTTCAGGAAGTCTGTGTACATTTTTTTCTCCTCAAAAGGCATAGTGGCACTGATCAATGTGGGTTTTAGATCTGTCTTGCTATCGAGGTTCACCTGTACCAATTCATCGACTGTGGTGGAGACACCCTCTTCAAAAGCAGGAGGAGCATACTCTAAATCCTCTTCTTCACTTATGGAGTAAGGATCCTTGGTGGTAGGAGTTTCCTCTAAGTCAACAGATCTCGATGGGAGACTAGTACTAGCCAGAGCGGCAGTAGACACTACATCGGGGGACTCCTGTGTTGTCAAAACCATTGCAATGAAAGTTGTTGACCCGATCCCATCTGTACTTTAGCCCACGGGGCCACACTTGATGATATCGAAGCAATAGTGACATGTTGTCTTGAGTTGGTTTATCCTAGCCTGGTGAAACAAGCAATTATGATTTATTTTCATTTCCATAGGGCATAAATCGCGATACCTTATGGGAGTAGGGGGCTCTAGGATAACCAGGGCCTGATTCGTATAAGAATATGAGGTGATCCTCTAGAATTTATTAGACTTGGGAATGTGTTTCCCCCTTGTTCCAGAAAAAATGAATCATTTTCCCATTTCTGGGGTTGTATCCTCCAATCGATGGATTGGAAATATGTAGGCATCATCCAGATCTATCCATGGGTCAGTCACAACCATATCGCGTTTGACCTCGTTAGCCCAAATTTTTTTTCCTTGATTTGTAATAGTCGGCATCCAGATAGTGGGCTTCCCAAGAGGAAAAGGGAGACGGGTCACCTTGAAGTACTCCCACTCAACCATTAAGGTAGTACTTGTGGCACTGGTGATATGATGAAGGGGCTGCCACATGTAGGTGGATCCATGGTCTTCCCATCAACGTATTGTAGGCAGTGTCCTGGGAGACAACCATGAACTCGGTGCTGGTGACCAAAATGTCGAACTGGGTCTTTAAGTGAATTTTTCCGACTGGTGTTTGTTCCATCCTATCATAACCTTGTATTTTCAGGTCAATGGAACTCATATCATCCTTATACAACCCCTGTTTTCACAATCTATGAGTTGGTATTAGGTTGATCCTAGAGCCTATGTCAACAAGACAGTGATGAAAATACATGCCATTAAAATGGATGGTGATGTATAGTGGGAGAATGTGCCCCTATATGGTAGAACCTTCATCTTCTCTATATAATGAGATAATGTCATAGCATTTATCATGCTCAATTATCTCAGCATGGAAGGCTTCTTCGGCTGCTACCTCCGTCTTGAACTAGAGGGGTCTTCTTAAGGCCTCAGTGAGGGATTCACGCATATTTTCTAATAGGTGAAGGGCCTAGAGGATGGATAGCCTTTCTGGAATTCTGGAGAGATGTTTAAGGACATCATACTTTTGTGCTAAGCATGAGATTATGCTTACTGGATTTCAATCTGTGACAGGAGGTACGGCGGGCCCTGTCGGTTGGACCAGCGGCTGACTAGTGCTGGGAATATCCCACTTCTCACTAGCTGAAGCATGTGTAGTGACTGCCATATGAGGTCTAGATGACTGAGACTGGTCCGTAGAAGAGTGTGGATGATCACGGCGCAGTTTAGGTGGATCCTCTTGATCAGGAAACACAAACGGTGGTGAAATCGGATCTGATGACACTAGATGGGAAGGTTGCGCATGCTGAGATCTACGCTGGGCCTACTATCTGTTTTTGGTGGCATGCATAGCCTAGTTGGAATTGATGACTAAGTCACTCCGATTAACCATATAGTCACATCTCCATTGACGTTGGCAATGGCTGGAAACATTGGGAGGATCCACCCGACACTTCTCACCGTCAGAAATCATGTAGGGGTTTACCAACACTACGGTGTTAACCAAGGCGTAACCTTGGATGTCACTTGAAAAATCATCCACCACTGGATGAATTCTAGAGGGTATTTTCATCTATGGGGGCATGAATTCTCTGAGATTACTGGATGACGACGAAATCAGTGGGGGACTTTGTTTTCCCTTGCGTTGTTGATGCTTTCTATTTTGGGAAGAGGAGGGCTGAGTCGTTGATGCAAAGGTAATGGATGCGGATGACTTGGAATATTCTGAAGGTTCGGGTCGATTCAGACGTGCATAGATAATACCATGGGAATGGAAGACTGCCTTATGATCCATCTAGTCATTGAACTTCTGGGACCCGTAGTTAGAAACCTGATGCCACTCGCCTTTGCTGTCACTACTGCTATCAGGCTTCACAAATACACATGACACATGTGCTAGAGCTAGGCATAACCTAACTACGTTGTTTCCAACCTGGTCTTGAATCCAGTCCTAAAACACATATCATTGTTCAAGGGTGTTCCCCAGTATTCAGTGATATGGGAAGTAGTTAGGGAGATTAGTGAGATCCACCTCTTCTAGTCTCCTACATTCAGGCAGTCGTACAATTCCCTATTCCAAGGCACTGTGGAAATAACTAAGGTCTTGATCCTCATTGAATGATCAGGTATGGTTTCTCCTATCCAAGAAGGGGGCTCTGGGAGCCTAGCCCAGACGAGGAGATGGAGGAGCCTGTCGAGGAGGTGGGACCTAGTTATCTCACCTGGGTGGTGGAAGCGTGTTACGCGGGGGTGCCTGCCGATTTTGTGGTGGATGTTGCTGGGTCAAAGGGTGCACCTGCGGGGGCACACCTCTATGAGGATGTGAAGGAGGATCCACCAGTAATAACTCTAGTTGCCTGGGGGCTTCTATTTTGTCCACCATGGAGGGATCAGCCTTGGTGGACCTTCTTGTGGGAATTATAGGAGGCAACAGACATGCCTGGCTGGCCTGCTGCAAGGCTTCTTCTAGACGCTGGGCCTTATCATAGAAGTCTCAAAATACCCTAGGGTAATTTTGGGTGATCAGAGAGGGAACTAGTTCTGTCTTGACATTCCTCGCACATATTGTCAGTAGTTTATCCTGATTTAGTGACATGTCAAGGGAGTATGTGAGTCCTTTCCACCGGGCGACAAAGTCTGTGGCGTGCTCTTCTGGTCTCTATTTTCACTTAAATAGGTCCGTTATAATCATCTTCCAAGTAGTGGAACTGAACTGGTAAAGAAATTGACTACGATGATCTTCCTACCCGGCCACTAACCCGATGGGTAGCTGGTTGTACCAGACAAACGTAGGTCCTTTCAATGTTTGTACGAAGCGTCATAGTTTGGCAGCCTCATGTTGCGCCAGAGTTCCCAGCATGGGTCCGCACCTTGAATGAAGTGGGATAGATGTTGCAGTGGGTCACCCGTCCCATTAAAGGGGGATAAGGTGGGATTTTCAAAACTCGAGGGTGCTGGCATATCATCTACCCATGCAAGATATGGCTTACCGTTAGGTGGGATCACCACCTGTCATGTCTCCAATGCGTCGAGGAGATCAATGAGTTCCTCCATGGGATCATCTGGGCGGGGCTTCCTATCTTGAAGGGAATCCCTGACCACCAGTGTGTTGGCGGGTTCTTCAATGTGGTGAGCAAGCCCAGTGGCTCGTGGAGCGGCTGGTGGGGAAACCTGCGGAGCAGTTGGGGCAACCTGATCTGGGTCCTAGAGATTATCCCGCTGCTCCAGTGGATTTGGAAACACATACCATGCCCTCTTTCAATAAGTTCCATCCTCAATCTTGTCTATGTGGGTAGGATGGTTAGGGTCACCTAGAGGCAATTCTCCTGGGGGAAGTTGTGTCTTCCCCTACTACCCCGGCCGAGGATCACTATAGTCTATCCATCGCTCTATGGCATGCTCAACAAGGAGTTCATCAGCCATCTTCTTATTATCTGTGAGTTTTTGAAGCAATGCAGCTTTTTCAGGATCATCCTCCATATTTTGTACTGATCCAGATTGGTTGGAGGGTTTGATGACTCTGAGGTTCTCCTTACCCTTGTTGGGATTTCAGCTGAGGACCAATGCCTCGGTGGGTATAGGAAGACCTAATAGATTTATCTACTAGAGAGTAAACCTTCCTTATGGGTCCAAAAGTTGTGGCACTCCCCCAGGGGGTAAGTTTTTTCCAAGGAGTTTTGTCTTCGTCTCTTCCTCTAATAGATCATCCATGTTAACCATGACTCTGCCTAGATACATATCCTCGATATCACCTGGAAAGTCAAGCTAGCGCCGGATAGAACTAAAATGGAGGGAAGCATAATGCCCCCAGCCACGGATCTACACGTGGGGGGATGTCTCCTTGATAATATTGTGTATCACATTAAAGCTCTGAACGCATTGTTGTTGGAGGGTCTTATAGCGACCTGGTGACTTAGGATGTTGGGCCACAAGGAGTGCGGCCAAATCAACCAAACAGAATTATTCACCAATGTCTTCAAAGTGTGCCTGACTCTTGGGGTAGTCCACTCGCCAATGAAGAAGATGAAATTGAGTCACCTAGAGGGTCTGAAGAAAGCATCCAACCTCCTCCTAGGTGAGTGCTTCTAGTGCCCTGAAATTTGGTGCTGCAACAGGAAAAAACATCTATGGAAAATGGTCTGCTGCAAGAATTTCCCACAAGCTCCTTGGATCAGACTCAGGGTATGGCGCTTTATTTCCCCAATCATCAACTGGAGGCGGATGGGGAACTGGAAGTGGTACTGAAGTATACCATTGAGATGGTAGGCTATCCAGTGGAGAATACGGCAAGCGGGCTGACAAGCTACCACATCTTAGGCTACCTTTTAAAGAGTGTAGTGACTTAGCCACCACATTGCGATAAGATGGGCTGGTGACCATAGTTTCTGGCATAGTGACTATGGATGATAGCGGTGGACCATGTTGTTGCTCATCTACCATCGGTCCCCAAAACAACTCTCTATGATCTTTGGTCGAGGTAGAGAATTCTCCTGGTGATGATGGTGATGATTGCATGGCCAGACTTTAGGGAAATGCCAAATCTTCATCCTCGAGGATGTATCTGCAGATGGAGGCAGGGATTCGGTGGACTTCTCATTCATAAAGTATGAGGCTAATGCGCCATATTCCTACCACGGCCCCTGACACGGAGGATCGAGGTGAGGATTTCATTATTGAGTCGTGTTCTGCATCAAAATCTGAGAATCAGACAGGTTTAATCTCAGTCTAAATCTTCCCATAATTCTTTTTATGGTGGTGATGACCTGTCTTCCTACTCTGGGATGGCTCTTTGGGACAGGGTATATTTCTAGCTCAGGGAGATCCTTCAGCCGAACTGGTGTTGGGGCTGAGAGGACTTCTACCTGAGTGAGTTGGGGTGTGAGGATCACCTAGGAAAATGTCAAAGGGAACATGAGGAGGACCTCCATTTCCACTAGCTGATGTGTGGAGGGAATCTCCCTAGGAAGTGCTGGAATGGGTAGGACCTCCGCCGGAGATGTTAGGAGCATGGGTAGGACCTCCATACTTATTTCCCCTGGCAGCGTCAGTGCGAGTTGGGTCCTCGTACTGGTCGAGAAAAACACGGGTAGGACCTCTATGCTGATTGTTGGGACAAAGAGGACCTTCGTTGGTGGCTGTAAGGACATGGGGAAGACCCTCACACTATAGGTTGATCGGACGCATAACGTCTTCACACCAGTGACCTTCGACAAAAGGAACAGCTCCATACATGAGGTCATGAGCACTGAAGAGGCTCCCGTACTGAGTGTCACTGCAATGGGGAGGACCCTCATTCAAATTGAATGTGGCATGGGGTAGGCCTCCACGTTTAGCTTGGGAGCGGGGAGGACCCACATTCTTAATGGTGGCAGTATGAGGAGTACCTCTATACTGGGTGTTGTTTTCGCAGGTCGGCCTGTGGTGGGCACTACCTGCACCGGCAACCAGGAGAGTCGACCCAGCCTACCCGTGGGGTGGTTGGGGCCTCTATCTAGTCCAGGTGTATGAGTGCCCCTACTCTAAATAGACAGGGGGTTGGTGGTATATGTCGGTGGTGGCACGATCCATGGTAGTCTTTGACGTTGACGCCCCTTGGCGAGAATCCACCTCGGCATGCACCTGATGCTGACGTCAGGTTAGGCGGATCGGGGCCAGTGGTGCAGGCGTATAACTTACCTACTCTTCATTCAGTGGGCTCGGGTGGCGGCACTAGCGCGGCCTAGTGGGGGCCTTCCTTGGGAGTCCCTAGAATGGGATCCCGGCTGGTCTGGTCCAGATATCCCCCACCTCTTCGGTGTAGGGGAGAAATTCATCGAATCATTTTGGGGGGAGGCTCCTGAAATGGTTGTACGTCAGAGTGGGGAGCATTGGCTCCCTGTGAGGCCCTTGGGGTGTCAGTGGTGATGAGGAACAGATTCCTCTAGGTCATGTCGGGCCCTGTCTCTATTTGGGATGATCCCATCATCCTCGTACCGTCAGACAAGGTCATTTATCACCCTTCGTTGAACAAACTCAGACAGGGAGATGGGGCATGAGAACCTAGCATCTATAGATGTGGAGGATTCCATGGGGGAAATGAGGCTATGTGGGATTTTTATGATGACCTTTCCCTTACCCCTACGTCTGTAGGTGGATGGTGATCAGTTTCCTGATATGACAGCTTGGTTCTTATAGACAAGGAGGTTAAACCATTAGTGCTGCAAGAAGGAAATTAGCATCTAGTGCCCCAGTGCCATTTCATATTCCATGGCTGGTAATAAGGATTCACGCTGACAACGTCATAGAATGGGATGTCCAATGTTCAACTGCCCCAACTTCCGGTTATTTTCACGCTAGAACCACTATTTTCTTGGTGTAACCTGGTGTTGGATAACTGGATTCGGTGACATGCTAGTCCACTAATGTCTCAAATGCTACTAATATCTGAATTGAGGATAAGAACTTCACGTAGGGTTCACCATTTATGTTCTGGAAGATTTCTCTGGGGAACGCATCTGTCTGCTTCAGAGGATGCACTGACTTTTTCCCCGTAGTCTTGCTTTCCAAAGGCGGGCGACATCCGTCTCTTATTCAAGGATGTTTTCTCCTTGATCGAAATAGGATGATGGGATGTTGTTTCTTCTTTCCATAAATTACTCCTCGAAACTTGTCACCTAGTCTAGGTATCCCTTATAGACTTAATACATTGTTCATAAAACTCTTCAAAATTCCATGTCTACATGGACACCGGCTAATTACACTGCTTCTTTCACGACATTCCAAGGGGTCCGATCAGAGCAGCAACCTTTGGTCGGGGGAGTAGTCACATTGGAAATCACTGAAATGTCTGGATGCTAGAACACTAGCGTGTCTGGTTTTATTCCCCTTATGATAGGGCTTCTCGAGGGCACGGAAACCCGAGGCATCCCATGTCGAATGCGAAGAATTATATACCATAGGCATGTATCTGAGGTTTTACTCAACTTCCTATGTTTAACACAGGGTATTCCACAGGTTTAATGTCTAAGCAGAGACGGATCGAACTGATCAGAACACTGACGGGAGTGGATCAGATGGGTGAAACCCCTGGAGGGAACACTGATACTGGGTCTAACATGTGGTTAGTCACTTAATTTCTACTAGGAGCAGCGAGAAAGTGAGTGACATGATCTCACTGGGATGTGGTGGCCCGGGTAAGAATCAAAATGGATGATGGAGAATTGAATGAAGTGGTGGGGGAATGAGATGGATCTGTCATGAAGGTGACGGTAGTATTGGGATTGAGCCTCAAAGAGACTTCCTACGTATCCTCGTGGTAGGGAATCAAAGTCTGTGTAGTTTGGCAGCGCAATGGGACACCTAAGGAGGCAGCCTATGAGAATGGATTCATGGATGGGACCCAGAGAAAGTGGAACCTCTGGGTAGGGACAAGGCCTTCCTAAAACACATAGGCTTGAGGGAAAGGCTATTATGGGACATGAGTGATGGTATTGGACATTAAAGAGGCTTCCTATGTATCCCTGTGGTAGGGAATCAAAGTCCACATAGTTCGGGATGGGGAATAGAATTAAGGTGTACGCAAAGGACTATGACCCGATGACATGTTGGGGCTTACACATGGTTATAATCCTGGGTTGTTCTGATGACATGGGGGTGGACCAGAGATGTGGGTCTAAATGAAAGGGATGAAAAAGGCTTACTATCGAATGGGAAACACAATGGATTACTGCTGGTTGGGGATGAAAACGTCTTACTGCTGATTGGGGTTCTAACATTTTACTGTCGATTGAGGAACACAATGTCTTACCGTCAGTTGGAGAACACAATGGATTTCCATCGGTTGGGGAAAAAATGTTTTACCATCAATTGGAGAAAACAAAAACTTAACGTTGATTGGGGAACAAAATATCTTACCGTCGATTAGGGAAAACAACGTCTTATCGTCGATTGGGGAAAACAACAGATTACCGTCAATTGGGGTTAGACCTTAGGGAGGCTTCCTACGTACCTTGCCTAGGAGACAAGTATCAAAGCCCATGTAGTTCGAATGGGTACAGTTTATCATCTTGCAGGAGAAAAAGGGGCATACAATTTAATGTCATGTGGGATGAAGGTGAACCGATTTGAAGTGGTTGAGACCAATAATTGTTGGATTCAACCTTAGAGAGGCTTCCTACGAACGTTTACTTGGAAAGGATTAAAGTCCATGTAGTTCAGGATGGTCTGGGGCTTATACTCTAGGGAGTCCCAAAGAGGATGTCATAGTCAATGCTTACTCTAAGCCCATGTGATTTATGCTCAGTTTGAGAAACAACAGGCAACAAATACCTGACAATCATGTCGTGAAAGGTGCATCCGTATGAGATGGAATGCGGATTACACATGGTTATTATCCCAAAGAGGAAACAGGGGCTTATACATGGTCTGCGGCCTAGGGAGATGGAGATTGGGACTTACTCTAGGATAGAGGCCCAGTGGAGACAAAGCCCAGAGGGAGAGGGATAAGATAATGAAGCTTCTTATTCTTATCTCTCCTCTGGTCTTTGGCACAGAAGAAGAAAGGATGAGTAGGGGTACTACCTCCCACAAGAAAGGATAGGGGATTACACCAAGATGGTTACCCTTCCCTATGGACAGGTACCACTCTAATAGAGAGGATATCATTCCATGTGATGAAGAGCTCACTCTTGTAGAGAAGCGATGGCGTAGAGAATTTCCAAGATGGGGCACCCCACGTATGATGCATGGGGCGAGGCCACAGTTTAATGTCATGTGTTGAGGATGATTGTTCTTGGTAGTTTAACATCCTACAGCTCGGATGAGGGGGGTTCACTCCACACCCCTATGACTTACATAACTGATACCCCCCACTCTTGGGTAAGGGAAGGCATCAGAAATTCCATGTTGAAGGGGTGTCATGGAGTGATCCATTGAGGGTTCCATGTTAGAATGGCTATGCGAAGAATCAATAGTCATTAGCATGCCTATGCGAAGAAGCATAAGGCTAAGAAACGAAACATGGAGCACCACCCAAGGGACCTTGAAATCACTTCATATAAAGCTGGATGGTCGTATGGAAAAGGGGATTGTAGAGAAAAGGGGTTCACAGGAAGGGATCTCATGAAGCTATAGTGGTCCATGTAGTGGAGGAGCTTCACGAAGGGGTATGATTCACAAAGTGGGGTGGCCTAGCCTAGGCATAAGGTATAGGTACATATGGAGGGTGATTCGAAAAGTGGAAAGGATTTCGCGGAACAAGGATTTGTGAAGCAAAGGTGCCCTACGAGGTGTAGCACTGTGAAGAAATGTGCTTCACGAAGCACAATGACACTACCTTATCATAGTATATACATGTTCATAAAGGGTACTTCACGAAGCATAAGTGCTCTGCGATGACCCAAGTTCCCTTGTGGATCCCCTTCCTTTGAGATGGCCCATGGGCTCCGTGAAGGGAATCCCTTTTTGAATAGGGGTTGAATTTAAGCCAAGGGAAATGTACTTCACGATGCTCAAGTACCTTGAAGATATCATTTTTTCACAAAGAAAAAAGTACTTTGTGATTTGAGAGCTAAGAAGGAAAAAGGTTGGAGTATCCTTCCTTTGGTCTTGAGGGGATCCTGATATTTATAGGAAAGAGGTGGCACGAAGCAGGGGTCACTTGGCATGAAGCCACGTGGAGCTCCATGATCGACCGCGGGTTCTGTCAAGTTAGTCATAACCGCGGAGCTGACTGTCATCCCCTCCTCGGCATGGAGCTCCCTTTTCAGTGTTCACGGAGGCTTCTGTCAAGTTCTTTGGGTTCATGAAGGTCGATTCGGCTCCCTCCGCGGTGCAAGGCACTCAGTCAATTGTGTCGTAACCACAGAGCCTCCTGCATCTTTGCTTCACGAAGGCTTCACAAATGTCAATCAGATCGCAGATCCTCCCTCCTCTTTAATTCACAGTGGCTTTGAAAAATGTCAATCGGATCGCAGAACCTCTCACCTCTTTAATTTGTAGTGGGTGCGCAAAGGAGGTAGCTTCGCACTGGTCACGGTGCTGCGGGGCTCCGCGAATGGGCTTCACAAGGCAGCCTCAAAGGCTTTTCATATGCTCTTCCTCATCCCAAATTTTGGCACCAACAACCATGTTGAGACATAAATAATATATGATTAGATATGGTATATAAGAATCTTCAATTATATCATATACATAACTTAGATAGTTGATTGGAAAACTCTTTATCCAATCCATTGAATACATAAATTTGATTTTATTCCTTTGGTGTCCTAATGGTTAGAGTTTCACATCTAAGTATAATCCAAAGAAAATTCAAAGAATAAGGAACCAGATAGTTTGTATAGAAACTCAATTTTTACCTTGCAAGAATTTAGATTATTTCAACATATATTTTCAAGGCTAAGTGCTGAGATGGCATCTGATTCTGAGGCTCGGTGTGCCTGGAATAAATTTTATAAAAATATAAAGTATTTTTATACTATTCACATGATGCAAATGAGATATATCTTAAACAATATCTCAAATTATAAATCCAAGGGTATGTTTGAATCCAGAGCATGGTGTTTAGCCTAGGCAGTACATAACTTTTTTCAGCGTGGGCCTACTGTAGAAAACGCCACAGAGGATGTAACTGTAATAAAATAATTGAATTAAATTATTTTATATCAATCATCGAATCAAATAACTTTTTAATGATGACTCGGATTAGAAATCTGAGGCCATAATTTAGTTTGTAATGGGGTATTTTACCTAAGAATGATATAAAGTGAGAGGGAATGGGAAGTTTGGATCCTAAGACCATTGGTGGAATACTATAAATAGGAGTTTAAGGAAATGAGAAAGTTTTTGGATAATTTACTCCCACAACCGGCAAGAGCTCCTTATCTCCTTTTGATGGAAAATCAATGTTGGATCCTTGATGGGTCACGATGAAACTTCATATCCGAGTATATCAAAGTGTAGAAAACGTAATGGAGGATCCAAAATCCAGGTAGAATTATTCTTTCGGGTTATGCTTTTACCTAATTGAATATTTCTTGTCAAATTTGATTCGTTATCATTTCTTTTGCTTTGATTGTCATCATCAATGGCCCTACTAACATGGTCATCGACTGATCTTTTTTTGGAGCCCTTTAATTGTGTGTTCTTCATTCGTTCTTCATCGTTATTCATCGATTAACTTTTCAACATGTTCAAATGATATATGATCTTCAAGTGAAGCATAGACCTATGAAGGTTGTGATCCAAGGATTCCGGATCTATGATAGTTTTGAGTTTCAGGCACCGTAGGATCTGCAACGACAAGCGGAAGTGGTGACTACTTTTCATCATGTCGAAACGTTGAAAAACATTCGAGTAAAGCACGCGGAAGTATAGATCAGTATCCAAGGATCTTAGATCTGATCTTGAAATAATTTTCTAACCACCGGAGTGTTTCCATTGGTCCTCAAAAGGTGGCGGTGGTGTGGGTTTGGAAGGGCATGGCTCTGGAGAGGTGGCGCAAAGGTTGGGTGCAGCGGTGCGGCTGGGTGCGGTGGTGTGGTCAGTTGCGGGTGGCAGAAGATGTTGGGCAGCATAGAGTTGAGGCAGTGGGGAATCACCATGTGATGGTGGCCGACTATGGGAACCCCCCTCCACGGGTTTTTGGAAAACCTGAAAATAATAATATTATTATTATTATTAAAACTTTTAAACAGCTATAACTTCCCTGTGTGGCATCCAATTCACTTTCCATCAGCAGAAATGTGACCTCGACTTTGATGTGGTATTTTTAAAACCAACGTTGAGTACCTTTCTCTGACTCGTGGAGTGGGTCAATAAAATTCCTTAAAAATAATAATAATATTATTATTATTATTATTCTAATGTTGATTCGAACGTAACACCTACAGGGTGTGTCCGATTAACATGTCATCTATGGAAACATGACCCTTTCTTCGAGGATGAACTTTTGAGTCCAGTTTGATAAATTTATGTTTCAGTATTGAGGTTCGATGGTATGAAATGTCCAATTATAAAAATAACAATATAATTATTATTATTTGGAATTCTTGTATTGGATGTATATCCTGTGTTTGATATCTAATTGAAACACCGTCAGCGGCGTTGTGACCCTGGAATTAAGGTGGACGTTTCAAGACTTATTTTGAGTGATTAAACTGAAATTCAATGTCTGGGCCCCATGAGACATGGTTTGGGAATTTGTGGTGAAATTCATCTTTTTCACTAGTTATCCTTTTTTGAAAAATGAATAATTTATATTTTGTATTCTTCCATGAGAATAGAAATGGTGTGATCCGTATTATGTGATTCGGGATCGAGGCATGGCCCCCCACAAAGCACAGTTCATGTATGATGCTGTGAAATGCAGTTTCTTCACCAGGAGTCTAATTTTGGTGAATGAATAGTCGATCATGTGAATTTTTCTACAAGGATCATGATGGTGTAATTCATTTGGTTATCTGGATCCATTTAAATAGGCATGTTGGTAGAATTGCATTTTCTTCCTTCGGATTAAAAATGAGCATCATGTGCTCATCAGCCTTTTGGCTAGAGGTTCCATGTACTCTGGGAGTACGTTGGAAAACCTTATGGGTACTTATTCACAATTTAGTATGAAAGTATAGATAGGTAAACTATCAGGCAATGATGCGGGGTCACATATTGTGTGGCCCCTACACACGTCGTGTACCACTTTATGAATCCCTTAAATCTCGTATCTCCTTCTTTTAGACTTGGATCTTGGCATGTGAGTAGCCTATCCTGAGTGTTTTTTCAAATAGAATGAAATGGTGTCCTTCGTAGTGAATTCCAAGATATGATGTGAGATGTTCCAATCATGATGCCTTTTTAGGTGATGTATGATAATGGCTGTGATCAAGCGGGTTTATTAGAGTTTTTTGATATTACCCTCCAGCTGGGCTAGGCAACGGAACTCCTCGATGATTTCTAAGAGGTACCATCCAATAGGGATGGCCAGTGTAGTTCCTCAAAAATAAGAGTGGAATCCCCTAGATGCATCAGGTTTTGGGTCCTCAATGACAATAAGAGTTGAATACCCCATCAGAATGGGTGTGGATCCTCTATCAACTACTTCTGAGTGGAGTCCCCCTCGTGCACTAGGGCGAGGGTCCTCAATGAAAAAGAGTGGAATCCCCCTAATGCATTAGGGTGTGGGTCATATATGACAAAAATAGTAGAATCCCCCATCATCATGGGTGTGGGTTCTCTATCAGCTACTTTTGAGTGGAATCCCTCTAACACACTAGGTTGAGGGTCCTTGATGAATAAGAGTGCAATACCCCTAACACATCAGGGTGTGGGTCCTCTATGACAAATATTAGAGTGGAATCCACCTGATGTACTAGGGTGAGGGTCCTATACTATTGGTTTACTCTTTTCGACTATAGATCAGTGACGAGATGTACTATAATGTTACTTTTGACTCATGAGTAAGAGGGGTACCTCCCCACCAAGACGCGTCCTTGTGACGTGACTTAAAATTGTGCAGGCGAGACAGACTCACCCAAAGCGGATAGTATCAAGGTGTGGTTATTGAGTCCCTTTGACTTGCATGTTCAGGGAAGACATGAGGGATGATAGGAATTATTGGTGGTTACTTATGCAACTGTTGGCGACTTTGCATGGTTTGAGCTATGAGATGGAGATCCCCTTACTCTCTCATTTGGGATTCTTTGGTTGAGTGTATAAATATATATATATATATATATATATATATCCAATTTCAGTACCCACTCCTTGGGTTTTCAATTACTCTCCTTCTAGGAGAGGCAAAGATGTGAAAGGTATGCGACGTGCTTTCTGTGTCTAGATTCTCATGGTTTGATAAGTCTAATCTCCTAATATTGGTTGCGAAGACTCTATAAGAAGTTCATCTTCTCACCATTTCAAGATCTTTATGTTTGGATGAGTTTACTTTCAATCTCTTGTTGGGTTGAGCTTTACTCTTCTTCTTGTACATTGTTTTATCCACTACTTTCCTTTTTAGTGTATCTCTTGTGGATCCCCCTTCACCTTTTTGGGGCATCTTATTCAGTATTTTTATACTCACCCCTACCTCGGTTTTTCCCGCACGTGTCATGCCTTATGAAGATTATGGATAGGTGATTGTGACTTTAGATGATCTTAGGGATATAGGTGCTTAGACTTTGTATAGTGGTTATATCTTGGGATCTAGAAGAGGGGCTCTCTTAGCTATTTTACTTTTCAATTACTTACGGGTTATGGTGCTTTTCTGGTTGGTCATGTATATTTTCCCTTTCCCTTTTAGTTTACTTTTCTTTATTTGAACTATTTAGAGGTTGATTCATGCTTGTGGTTTATATATAGAAGTGTTGTATCTTTTTTTCTTTTCCCTCTGTACTTTTTCATTGAGTTGTATGTATGTGTGTGTGTGTAAAGGTTCTTAGGAAAAGGACTCTCTAAGTTTTTTTGTGCCCTCGGTGCTTGTCTCCACCCCCTAGCCTATAGAGTCAGTCTTGGGGTAGTTATGGATCGAGCACCATCATGGGTCGGGTCGTGACAGTTAGGTTCATATCATTACTTGTTTTCCTTACACAGAAAAATCCATGGGTACCAAATGGTTATGGTCTCCCATACTAAATAATCGAGGTCTTGAAAAGTGATGATTTGGAAAAAATCTTGCACATAGTATTTAAATAGGATTTATTCTCATCATATTATCTCATGTTATTCCCTTTATATATAAATGATTCTATTGATTTAGTTTGGAATCATATTCCTTCCACCAAATTAATATTTTCAAACCATATTGATGTGTAACTCTTTAAAAAACTCATACTTTGAATTACACACCCAAAAATATAAGCCAAATATATATACACATATTAAAATTCATATCATTTATAAGGTACATATATCTTCATGAAAATATTTATAATTATGTGAAATTTTAAGACTCTACATGTGTAAGCTCGTGGACACAGATATCCAACCCCCACCTATCTAGAACAAGTCATAAGCCTCTAGTACAGTGGTTATTCTAACCCAAAATCCTTATAATTAGAGATACTTTCCTCAATATATAATATAATTCATCATAACTCTAGCATCTAATATTTATAAACTAAATTCAATAACTAAATTCAAGATGATAACTTTATTTTCAAACTAATGTCAAGGTAGTTTGAAACTAAGTCTATCATCATACCTAGAGTGTAACTACTTATATGCACATATGATAATATTGAGAATAATTTTAATTTTTAAACTAAAGTATACACATTCATAATAAAAAAATTATAACTATGAATAAAGTAGGAATAACCTTTAAATAAATGAAAATTTGGAATATTTAAAGTGTTCATATTCAAAATTTTGGAATGTTCATAATGATTAGAAAAAATTTAAAAGTTCATATTATGAAATTTCATATTATGAAATGAATATAAAGTGTTTATGAACAATTCATGAATAAAATATAATTATAAACACTATATAATTTATTTGATCATTATATACATTCCAAAATTTTTAATATACATACATTATATTCATTTTATAATATGAAATTTTCATACTACTCATTATAAGGATTTTTCATTGAGCATGGGATTTTTTTTGAGAATTATAAACATTTTATAATCCAATTTTCATTATGTCAAAATTTTATATAATTAAAATATCATATACTTAACATTATTTATACCTTAATCATATCATTCATAAAAACTCATTTTTATAAGGTTTAAATAATTTCTCAAAATAAATCTTTAATTTTAACAGTTCAAATTAATAATTATGAATCATTCATAATTAAATATAAACATTTTATATTTTGGACTATTTGTGTAATTCATAAACACTTTATTTATAATTCATAAGGAATTATATATAATTTTGTAAAAGGTATTGTTAATATTATCATTCAATATTGATAAATAATTAACAATAAATGTTTCATAAACATTTATTAATTAATTATAAATTTTTATAATAAATTAATTTATAAAATATTTATAAATAATAAATATAAAATAAATTTTATCATTATTTATAAAAAGTTTGTAAATAAAAAAATTCAACTCAAATTTGATTTTAAAAAAATGAAATTTCTTATTCCAATCACATTTTATGATTGGGTCAAGTATTCAACTATGATTGATAGCACCGAGCAGTAGGTACTATCATTTTTTTTGATTTGGTTCTCTAGATCCAACTTCTAAGTGATTTTTGATTAATTTTATTTATTTATATCAATATTAATAAAATTTATTATAACATCATGATTATTCTTCTACATGACATAGTATTTGATAATGTCCTAAGGATACTTATTGCACAAAAATTTCATAACAGTTTTCTGTTATGATGTGAACCTAGAAGTTTCATGAAATTATTATTAAATATAAGTTCTCTAGCCAGATGATATCATTTTATGGGAAATAATTATAAAAGATATCATGGGTAGATACTCATAGGACTTTGTAAAACTTTATCATAGTGTTTTTCCTTGGTAATATTTAGTGTATGAGATTATAAGAACATGGCCTCTCCAATAGGAAATTCACATTTCTATTTCTCATTGGGTATTCCTATCTATGTGTAACACCCCGAGCTTCCACGATACGCTTCTCATTCAATAATGCAATAGCTTGCATTGTACGCAACTTCGAGTTCTAAAACACCGCGACTAATCAAAGTAGCCGTTATGAATAGTAATAACCACTTTTTAAAATTATAGAAATTTTATATTTCAAAATGGACTTCATTTTTGGATTCGGAATATCGAAATTAGCCTATGTTGAATTTTTGGTATTTTTCTGAGAACTTCTAATTTTTATGAATAGTGAAAAATACTTTAAAACAACTTTTTTAATCAAAATAATTTATTGTGATAAATTATACTATTTAGTGGTTTTAAGGTATAATTAGAATATATTTTTACCATTTTATCCAATGGTGGTCATTGGAATTAATTTAACATTGAAATTGGACATAAACAATTGTCAATCTTTTGATATAAATTGTTTCTTAAAAACACGCTATTTGTCGTAACAGCGGGAATTAATTATAAAATTAATTAATGCAACTTATATGTTTGGAATTTTGTAAAATAGACATCATTTTTGAATTCGGAATATCAATTATATCTTAGGGTGAAATTTTGGCCTTGTTCTGAAAAACTTCAATTTTTGATGAATAGTGAAACCACTAAGTGGTAGTTAAATAACTGATTTTTCGTTTAAATGAAATATTACCACTTCTGTGATTTGATTTTAAAAAATCCGACATACATGGTTATCATTAAGAAGTAAAATGTGGTTCAATAAGATTAAAATAATTTTTTGGTGAATAGTAACTTTTAAGTTCTTAATCGCGATTAGAGGTAATTAGTGTAGTTTAAGGTACAAATAATGTTTTAATAATATGAGATGAGCATGAAACTTGTCCTACTACTATTGGATGAGTCATGGCCGACCAATACAACCCATGGGTAAACTTGGGGACCCCATGGAGCCACTTTAGTTGGAAAATGACATTAATATATATTTATTTAATGTTAAAATTAAATTGACACAAACATGAGTTGTTTTACTAAAACAGTTTTTAAGTGGGGTTACACAAGTCCAAATTTTGACTATAAATATTCATTAGAAATCTAAAAAGATTTCATACATCATAGTATTTTTTTATAATTTTTAGACATTAAATAAATTAAATTATTTATGACATCATTATGATGCAGCGATGACCTCATTATTTAACAATTTAAATAAAATGAGAAGATAATGCAAAATACAAGACTTACACTTGTCCAAAGCCTATTGGATGAGGATATTTCGAAACCTTATCACCTTAGCCTCTAATTATATAAGTTTGGGACCTTTAGAATCCGAAAAGCATTGTGAAATAATGTAACATTTCAATCTTTCCAAAAGTGCCCCTCCTCTCCACTTATAAAAGGCCCCCACCTCTCCCACCTCATTTACACTTTAAAGCCATTTGGCTCGGCCAACCTCTGCCCAAATACTCTCCCAACTTCCCCCTCTTACTCCTAGAAGCCTCACTTTGGGCATAACTCTTCCCAAGGAAGACTTTGGCTCAAATCAAAAAGAGTTACCCGATTTTGAGGTAATGTCTTCTCTAATGTTGTTTTGTTTTATTTTTCTTCTCCAACCCCCTAAACTCTTTTTATTAATTTATTTTGTAAAGACACAAGTATACTCAATATACTAGGATGTTGTTATAAGAAGGATTCGAGCTACACTTACACACACCTACATCTAATGGTTAAAGAACATACGGTTTCTGTGGATGGAAAATTTCTGCCTCACGAAACGATGATTGTTCAACACTCATATAGCACCTTCAAAGGTGGCCATTAAGATGTCACTATTTTTATATATGATATATAATATGTTTATGTTTTACTTATGCTTCTGTATTTCTCATTTATGGCATACTTTATGATTTCCATTATGGGTAAAATGCGATAATTTCATTTTTGGAAGTGCGGACTACCGCCCCCTCAAAGTGATTTGAATCGTTAATGTCATATGTGGGATGTATAAAGGATGGAGTAAATGGTATTATACACTATATTATACTGGAATTATATTATAAATTTATATCATTATGATTTCGTTCCATTAAATATGAAATTGAAATGAAAGTAGCATTCATGCGTACGTACGGCTTACCGTCTCCATGAACGGTGCATTTCATTTCTTACCTCTAAATGTTACATAATATTATAAATGAATGTATATACTAGATATATAAGATATATATGACATCTAAATCATGAATATAATTCTGTATATAATGGATATTCTACCACATGAACAACTTGTAATTATAAGAAGTTTATTGTTGACTCAAGTACCAAAGATCGACAAAACGACCGTTATTAACTTAAATAATTACATAATGTTCATAACATTGTAATAAGTGATATAAAAAGGATAATGAAATTGAAAATGGTTCTTAATAAGGTAGATATTAACTCTAGTTTATTATTCAGGAGTTTAAAGAACGGTTGAGTCAAGTCGGACACAAGGTAAGGGAACTTCTTAACCCAACTTCCATTCTTTGGGTTAATCTCCTACTTTCAAATTATGTCATGATATTATTATGTCTTATTTTGTATTTTTACTATCTTTATGTGTACCTATAGTGAATACACATAATATATCTATTTTATTTTAAAAATGATCTTTGTAAGGACTTCGTCTCAATCTCCTTTCATGGAGGCATATTTGGTTTTATACACAAATTTCTTTTATACGGTGTATAAACCACTTTGACTTTTACGTTTATTCAAAAGGAATCTTTTTTATAGGAAGGGTTTACTAAACGAAAAAAGGGAATTTTTTTGTCATACATATGCGGTGACAACGACTTCTCCGCCACCGTGACCATTATTTGAGTTTCGGATTCCTCTACAATCCATCACTTTTTTTTAATGAAAAATAAATACAAAGTTTTAACTTGCTTTTATTTTGGTATTGAAAATGGTTTTGAAAGAATTTTTATTATATCAATGTGTTGTATTTACATCTTGTGATTGAAATGTGGAAATGTTATGTTTCCTTTACGCATGTTTTATGTGATACGATTATGTTATGGTTTATGATATGTTTAAACCTATTCATATGAGGAATGCATTGGACTTAATAAGTGACGGGTGGAGACCGCTATAGCTCCTCGATGTATCGGCAGGTCTCATGAGACAAACTAGTGTCTTGGCACGAGGCCTTGACAAAATCTTATTTGTGGTCTTGGCACAAGGCCTTGACTACGTGGTTATGATAGTCTGGCATTATGCATTCCATCATTATGAAAGTGGTTATTGATATTGCATGTGATTATTCGACCAGTAGAATATCCATGTGAGTAAGTAAATGGCATTATTTAATTTTATTTTTGCCATATTATTCTGAAGTTAAAGTTTAAAAAGGCTTTTGTTTTAGTTATACATTGCCTTAAATGTTAATGTTTATTTATGAAAGCTTCCGCTATATTGTTATCCTTACTGGGCATCTGAGCTCACCCCTTTCAATGTTTTAATATTTTCCAGGATGTGAAGAAGTATTTTATGAATGACCTGCAGGGATATTCAGAAGAGGATATGAGTGTGGACTATGAAGACTTTGTTATTAGTTTTTCACTTTATGATGTAATGTAACATTTATGAATGTATCTAGTGTTTCCAAGGCTACTAAACTAATCGGTCTTTCGAGACTTGATCTTTTGTGATCATGCCAATGTTACAAAGTAATGCACCGACTCTGGGTAGCTGGGGTCGGGGCGTTACAGTTGGTATCAGAGGAAGTTTAGTACAAACCTTGGAAGCTAGATTTAGATAAACTCTGATTAGAGCACGTAGACCTAAGATGAACTTTGAGGATTAGTATAGAAGAACTTCCTAGAATTATGGTATTGTAGAGATTTTGTGAGATTTCTGAGCAATACATCCCTGTCTGGATACAAGCAGGTAGAGGCGGCTCTGGCACAGATGTACCTAGGGGTAAAACCCGAAAACACCGCTTTGAGCTAGACTCGAACGGGAACTGGTGCACGACAACGGGCCTTGCTGCACTCTTGGTTACGACACTCCCGGGGGATATGCTTAGGATAACTCTCATTTTCTTTACAAATCATTATGAAGGATTTATGAGTATATACTTCCTCAAAGAAAACATTTTTATGATTATGGATTATATCCATAAATAGTTCAATTTATTTTAAGTGTTTTATAAGTATGGGATTATGTATTTTGATTCATAAACTGATCTAGTTTATGCCATTGTTTAGAAATAGCGCCTAGTGGAAGAAATGGAAACCGTATCAATGCACGCACTCCATGTAGGGATTGCCCTCCTGCTCAAGATAATTATAGTGGGGCTGGTGATGCAACTGGTGCCGATCAGCTAATCACCATACTGGGACAACTTACTCAGGTTATGAATAATAACCTTACTCGTATGGAGCACCCTGATCCGCAACGTGGAGGATCAATGTTAGACCGCTTCATGAGGCAACAACCACCAACCTTAAATGGGATTAAAAATCCTATAGTAGCTGAGCAATGGATAAATTCCTTAGAGAAAATATTCCATGCCTTGGGGAGTAGTGAAAGGGAGAAGGTTGTCATGGCAGTTTACCGCCTCACTGGAGATGCCGATCAGTGGTGGTCGCTGATTCAAAACACAAAGGAAGATGATGATGTATCAAATATGGAATGGAGGGAGTTTAAAGAGCTTTTCTTAGAAAAATACTCTCCTCGTGACCATCGAGCAGATATGGAAAGGCAATTTCTGAGTTTGAGGCAGAAGGAGGATGAGAATGTCGCAAAGTATGAGGCTAACTTTACAAGGTTAGTGAGGCATGCTTCCGATTATATACGTAACCCAAGAAGTAAGATTGATCGTTTCTTTGATGGGTTAAAACCATTTCTCCGTCGAGATTTAGTATCACAAACCTTCTCATCATACGAAGATATTGTCTCGTGTGCTATCAAGACAGAAAAGGAATTCTCTAAGTCTTATGACAACAAAGTAAAGCAAGAGAAGAAGAGAACGGTGGAACAAGAGACAGATAAAGGGAAAAGGGGAAAGAAGGATTTTCCATTATGTGATAATTGTGGGAAGAATCACCCTAGTACTTTCCTAAAAGGAATGGGAGTTTGTTATAAATGTGGAGAAAAGGGTCACCAGGCTCGTGATTGCAAGGGAAAGAAAGAGGCTATCAATGTTGAATGCTACAATTGTAGGGAAATGGGGCATTATGCAAATGAATGTCCTAAGCGTCAAGGAAACTTACCTCAGAAAAGGCCAAGGGATCAAGGCCAATCTTATGCTGTGACTACAGTTGAAGCGGAATAATTAATGTATTGGTGCTTTTGGACTCAAGGATTATATTCTGGTTATAAGAATAATGTGATATATATAAAGATTGTACTGCAGTACTTTTTAATTTCATTAAGGTTTTAATATGATTAAGGTAATCATATTTTTAGTATGTGACAATAAGAGAAACTTTTCTTTGTTTGGGGAATCAGATGTTACAATTGATTTTGGAATTTAGAGACCTTTTAGAGAAACTCTATACGGAGGTATTTTGGATAACTATTAAGGTTGGAATGGATTAAGTTGAACCATGGATAGTATTGTTTAAGGTTAAAGAATTTCTGAAGATTATTTTTGGAATATTATAATACTATAGTTTTAGGAAAAGGAAAACCTGCAGGGTGGGGCATAACCCGTCGCGTCGGACAAAGCTGTAGGAATCGAACCCACAATCATAGTGTGACAGGTCCTTATTTCCTACCACTAGCCTACAGGAAGTCCTTGGTTATTACATATTAATTTTACTAATCTAAATGGTATGTGTTAATATTTGGAACCTTATACAATTAGGATAAGTATAATATTTTTGAGTTCTATTATCTTTTTGAGTGAAAGATGAGTTGAAGGTTGAAACTCTAATTGTCAAGCATAAATATATATATACCTATCTCTTATTCAAAGAATAAATTAATTCTTAAACTTTAGTAAAGGGATATTAAAACAAAAAAAATGTGTTATCCTAATACCTTATGTCTTGTTGAACTGATGATATTTTAAATCAACATAGATTGAAGGCTTTGAGGCCCTCAATTTGACAGTTGATTTTGATTGATGACCTCAATCACTCCCTACAAATATTTACGTTTTTCCTCCAATTATATGTCTCTAATTGCCACCAATGTTCTCCTAATCGAGATCATAATTGGGTGGTGACTTTTTCATTTCCCTTTCCCTCTTATTAAGGCTAAATTTTATTAATCTTATTTCCGATGTGGGTTTTCCTCAAAGGTATTTTCTCTTTTCAACCTTTTACTTTCAAAGAAAAATTTCAAATTGCGAGGACACAATTTATTGAAGGAGGGGAGAATGTAACACCCCGAGCTTCCACGATACGCTTCTCATTCAATAATGCAATAGCTTGCATTGTACGCAACTTCGAGTTCTAAAACACCGCGACTAATCAAAGTAGCCGTTATGAATAGTAATAACCACTTTTTAAAATTATAGAAATTTTATATTTCAAAATGGACTTCATTTTTGGATTCGGAATATCGAAATTAGCCTATGTTGAATTTTTGGTATTTTTCTGAGAACTTCTAATTTTTATGAATAGTGAAAAATACTTTAAAACAACTTTTTTAATAAAAATAATTTATTGTGATAAATTATACTATTTAGTGGTTTTAAGGTATAATTAGAATATATTTTTAACATTTTATCCAATGGTGGTCATTGGAATTAATTTAACATTGAAATTGGACATAAACAATTGCCAATCTTTTGATATAAATTGTTTCTTAAAAACACGCTATTTGTCGTAACAGCGGGAATTAATTATAAAATTAATTAATGCAACTTATATGTTTGGAATTTTTTAAAATAGACATCATTTTTGAATTTGGAATATCAATTATATCTTAGGGTGAAATTTTGTCCTTGTTCTGAAAAACTTCAATTTTTGATGAATAGTGAAATCACTAAGTGGTAGTTAAATAACTGATTTTTCGTTTAAATGAAATATTACCACTTCTGTGATTTGATTTTCAAAAATCTGACATACATGGTTGTCATTAAGAAGTAAAATGTGGTTCAATAAGATTAAAATAATTTTTTGGTGAATAGTAACTTTTAAGTTCTTAATCGCGATTAGAGGTAATTAGTGTAGTTTAAGGTACAAATAATGTTTTAATAATATGAGATGAGCATGACACTTGTCCTACTACTATTGGATGAGTCATGGCCGACCAAGACAACCCATGTGTCAACTTGGGGACCCCATGGAGCCACTTTAGTTGGAAAATGACATTAATATATATTTATTTAATGTTAAAATTAAATTGACACAAACATGAGTTGTTTTACTAAAATAGTTTTTAAGTGGGGTTACACAAGTCCAAATTTTGACTATAAATATTCATTAGAAAAATAAAAAGATTTCCTACATCATAGTATTTTTTTTATAATTTTTAGACATTAAATAAATTAAATTATTTATGACATCATTATGATGCAGCGATGACCTCATTATTTAACGATTTAAATAAAATGAGAAGATAATGCAAAATACAAGGCTTACACTTGTCCAAAGCCTATTGGATGAGGATATTTCGAAACCTTATCACCTTAGCCTCTAATTATATAAGTGTGGGACCTTTAGAATCCGAAAAGCATTATGAAATAATGTAACATTTCAATCTTTCCAAAAGTGCCCCTCCTCTCCACTTATAAAAGGCCCCCACCTCTCCCACCTCATTTACACTTTCAAGCCATTTGGATCGGACAACCTCTGCCCAAATACTCTCCCAACTTCCCCCTCTTACTCCTAGAAGCCTCACTTTGGGCAGAACTCTTCCCAAGGAAGCCTTTGGCTCAAATCAAAAAGAGTTACCCGATTTTGAGGTAATGTCTTCTCTAATGTTGTTTTGTTTTATTTTTCTTCTCCAACCCCCTAAACTCTTTTTATTCATTTCTTTTGTAATGAAACCAGTATCCTCAATATACTAGGATGTTGTTATAAGAAGTATTCGATCTACACTTACACACACCTACATCTAATGGTTAAAGAACATACGGTTTCTGTGGATGGCAAATTTCTACCTCACGAAACGATGATTGTTCAACACTCATATAGCACCTTCAAAGGTGGCCATTAAGATGTCACTATTTTTATATATGATATATAATATGTTTATGTTTTACTTATGCTTCTGTATTTCTCATTTATGGCATACTTTATGATTTCCATTATGGGTAAAACGCGATAATTTCATTTTTGGAAGTGCGGACTACCGCCCCCTCAAAGTGATTAGAATCGTTAATGTCATATGTGGGATGTATAAAGGATGGATTAAATGGTATTATACACTATATTATACTGTAATTATATTATAAATTTATATCATTATGATTTCGTTCCATTAAATATGAAATTGAAATGAAATTAGCATTCATGTGTACGTACGGCTTACCGTCTCCATGAACGGTGCATTTCATTTCTTACCTCTAAATGTTACGTAATATTATAAATGAATGTATATACTAGATATATAAGATATATATGACATCTAAATCATGAATATAATTCTTTATATAATGGATATTCTACCACATGAACAACTTGTAATTATAAGAAGTTTATTGTTGACTCAAGTACCAAAGATCGACAAAACGACCGTTATTAACTTAAATAATTACATAATGTTCATAACATTGTAATAAGTGATATAAAAAGGATAATGAAATTGAAAATGGTTCTTAATAAGATATATATTAACACTAGTTTATTATTCAGGATGTTAAAGAACGGTTGAGTCAAGTCGGACACAAGGTAAGGGAACTTCTTAACCCAACTTCCATTCTTTGGGTTAATCTCCTAATTTCAAATTATGTCATGATATTATTATGTCTTATTTTGTATTTTTACTATCTTTATGTGTACCTATAGTGAATACACATAATATATCTATTTTATTTTAAAAATTATCTTTGTAAGGACTTCGTCTCAATCTCCTTTCATGGAGGCATATTTGGTTTTATACACAAATTTCTTTTATACGGTGTATAAACCACTTTGACTTTTACGTTTATTCAAAAGGAATCTTTTTTATACGAAGGGTTTACTAAACGAAAAAAGGGAATTTTTTTGTCGTACATATGCGGTGACAACGACTTCTCCGCCGCCATGACCATTATTTGAGTTTCGGATTCCTCTACAAGCCATCACTTTTTTTTAATGAAAAATAAATACAAAGTTTTAACTTGCTTTTATTTTGGTATTGAAAATGGTTTTGAAAGAATTTTTATTATATCAATGTGTTGTATTTACATCTTGTGATTGAAATGTGGAAATGTTATGTTTCCTTTACGCATGTTTTATGTGATACGATTATGTTATGGTTTATGATATGTTTAAACCTATTCATATGAGGAATGCATTGGACTTAATAAGTGACGGGTGGAGCCCGCTATAGCTCCTCGATGCATCGGCAGGTCTCATGAGACAAACTAGTGTCTTGGCACGAGGCCTTGACAAAATCTTATTTGTGGTCTTGGCACAAGGCCTTGACTACGTGGTTATGATAGTCTGTCATTATGCATTCCATCATTATGAAAGTGGTTATTGATATTGCATGTGATTATTCGACCAGTAGAATATCCATGTGAGTAAGTAAATGGCATTATTTAATTTTAGTTTTGCCATATTATTCTGAAGTTCAAGTTTAAAAAGGCTTTTGTTTTAGTTATACATTGCCTTAAATGTTAATGTTTATTTATGAAAGCTTCCGCTATATTGTTATCCTTACTGGGCATCTGAGCTCACCCCTTTCAATGTTTTAATATTTTCTAGGATGTGAAGAAGTATTTTATGAATGACCTGCAGGGATAGTCAGAAGAGGATATGAGTGTGGACTATGAAGACTTTGTTATTAGTTTTTCACTTTATGATGTAATGTAACATTTATGAATGTATCTAGTGTTTCCAAGGCTACTAAACTAATCGGTCTTTCGAGACTTGATCTTTTGTGATCATGCCAATGTTACGAAGTAATGCACCGACTCTGGGTAGCTGGGGTCGGGGCGTTACACTATGGGTATTTGTAATGATACTTATACTTTAATATTATTATTAATTCACATCATGAGTTTCTTACTTTTATATATTGGTGAAAAATGTGGTGAAATATGCTCATGGAGAAGTAGGATGCATTGGGTGTGTCACAAGTGTTATTATATTAATGAATAATTCAAGAAAGGATTCATCCATTCTATTATTTAATGGAAGTTGTTATCCCAATCCCTATTATGGGAATTGAACAGCTTCATTAATTCCATGGATATGGTGGTGTTGTCGATAAGTTCATTTCTAGAAATTCAAATAAAGATATATCAACCACATAGGTTGATGACACTAGTATGAAATCTGCATGATTAAAGATATCTAGATAAAGAGATTATATTAGATAGTATACATTTATAGGAGGTTACATGTCATTGCGCCATTCACTTATTTCTCTATGAGTGTCTTAGCATGTTTCTAGATTCTAAATTTTTTACTTTAGGTAGTTTAACCTAATGCCATTATAAAAGGGACCTATAGGTCCACACACTAAGTGTATTAGGAACAAATTCTATATGAATTTAACATGTTGGATAAATATTATTCTCGTATGTGGTTTTATAATTATTCATGTTAGTTTGATCATAAATATTCACTCATCAATTATTCTAAAGAATATATATGTGAGTTGAATATTTAATAAATATTTATTAACCATGTAATTATTTATTTAATTATGTGAATGTAAAATATTTATTTATTTTGGTTTATTCACAATGTAACAAAATATTTTTTTTTTAGTTATGTGAATATTTAATAAATATTTATTCACTAATTTCGTTGAATATAATTTCTATATTTTTATTGGTGAATAATAGAGTGACATTTATTTAATTAAATAAATAATCATTATTTAAGATCTTTTAAATATTGAGGAGGACTAGAAAATAAAGTTTTATAGTTTGATGAGAAATTACATATTAAATATTATTTTGAATAAATATTAATGTATTTATTCAATAAAATAATATTTTATTTCATTTATGATTTTAGCACATGTCAAGTAAATATGATTATTATTATTATTTAGACATGGTATTCACTGGGAATTAAGAAAATAATAATGTTCTTTATGCAATTATTATTTTCTAGCTCTAGCACTATATAAACCCAATTATGATATTTTTTCATAATCCCTAGCGATATTCCATTTTTGTGAACAATTAATTATAGAGAGGATTATCTCAATCCCTAAAGATAGATCTCCCTATAATGATCTAAAGAATGCAGAGAAATTCTCCTCCTCCACTATAACAAATTCTTCTCTCCTTGAATGATTCATTTGAAATAAATGGTGATCATCACAAGTGTTAGATTTATCTACACTGGCACCTGGAGGATTCTATGGCAATGATCACATGTTTTTAAAGCATGTATGGATCACCACTAGAGGGAATCTTCCCTTTATTCCTCTAACAAAACTATGGTATGGAAAGAGTGGTCTACCGGTTCATTGATGAATAAATAATTATAAGATCAAGGTAATTCTGAGTATGTATACAAATTAATTATAATTATATGTGATGATCCTGCCTTTTGGTTCTGGGATTAATGATCCAATTAATCTTCAATTTTATTTAATTGGTCATGATGTTAATTTTCATGTAAATCATGTATTATTCATTGATTGTGACTAAAATCTGAGTTGTACATGAACAAGAGGTGCTTCTGCTGCTCCCAGAACCTTTAAGTGGTATCAGAGCTATGTTATAAGATAATTTATAATTATTTATTATTCATTAATTGATCATAAGATATTTTTGTTAGTTTTTTCCTCTAGTTTATTCATTCCTTTAATCTGGAAGTTTAATTATCATGTTATCGATATATCAATTTTCTTTGTTCAAGTTTCATATCATCATAAAAATATTAATAACAGATAAATAATGATCATAAATTTCATCAGGAGGTGCCAAGGATTCTGGATGGTAGACACAGTTACATAGAGTGTGAATGAAATTACACATTTTATACCAAATTTCATTGCACCTAGACATTTAATGGGATACAAAATGCACCAAGAAGTAATTAAATGTGGTGAGTTCAATGCACACTACATTTAACTGCCATACACATCATATGACTCATTAATTATTGCATCTGAAGAACAAGTTGAGTCAACCTAAAGGTTATTTAAACACATAGTAAGCAATATACATAGTGTGTATCTCATTAATACACATAGTTCAACCAATATGAGATACATGCTGATTCCCTAGGATTTTATCTCAAATGCACTACAAGAGATGAATATTGTGTGTAGGTCATTAGTATACATCATGTAGTCACCCATTAAAGAACAGAATTAAATTTCATAAAGAATAATTAATTTCATAATTTAAAAACCTAATTACATGGTTGACATCTGATGTATTGACTATGTAATAAGGTTTAAAAAATAATAAATTCTCAATTAATTCTATGTAATTATATGTAAATGTCATTGAAGTCATTTATTTACCATGTTACATTTATGATGGGTATCTCTAAGAGACTTTAGATGGTTATTAAGATAAAAGAAATTAATTAATTAATTAAATTAATCCAAGCATGTTTATCTTAATAAAAAAGAACAAATTAAATTGAATTCTAGCTAGTTTACTTTTTCATATTCATTGCATGTATGTGGATCACCATGAACTTAAAATATCTTGTGTATGTGATTGGTTAATTTAATTTATTGTTCCATAGTTTTTGTAATAATTTATTAAATTACATAATGGATTTGGAGTCATTACTCTCCTATAAATATATAAAGGCTTCTATTCTAGTGTTTTATTTTATGTAAACCCACTTTAACCAATACTTTGGTTCCCCTCACCAGAGTCTGAGTAAAATAATGTAGTAGATATAGATCTAAGTGGAGGTGGTTCAAGTTTAGAGCCAAGGTGAAACTAATCTAGGAGGTACATATGATCATAGGTGGAATGTTGTAACTCATACCATGCTTGGATCTAGGAGTTAATTTCCTAGGATAAAGGATTTTTTTATCATCTACTAGATAAAAAATCATTAGATAAGCTCATTTTCATTCCACTTCATTTATTTTATTTCATTTAGTTTCACAGTTAGTTATTTATGGATGTTTAAATAATTAAATAAATTAATTAAAAAAGCATGCAAGATGGAATTAAAATAAATATTATAATATTTGTAAACTTTATCTAGACATGGTTAATCACTTAAGTAAAATCCACTTAATATTAGCAATAATATAACAAGATAAAATGGTTAGTTTACACATAAAGATAAAAAAATCCATCAAAATAAAATATTAAGGTATTATAGCCTTCCACTACTTAGGTAGAAATTGAACCATAGTTCAAAGTGCTTAACCGACCTCTATTGAGGCACTTTCAATTATCATGGAATCTCTATCTTGAGTTTTAGGTCAACTTAACCTAGCTTTCATTAAGGGTGGATCTCCTCTATAATACTTATTGAAACTAGTAAACAAACTATTGAGGAAATTCTAGTCTAGGATTTTGAGATTGGGGAGTCCACTCAATAGATCAAGGTGAAATGATTTAATGCAATTATCAAGAAATACCTACCTAAATAACTTATAGTATCTTGTGAGACCTCAATATGGTTCATGATAAGGGGAATGTGGATCATTTCCACTAGTATATCTATGTGATTGGATATTCTGAAACTAATGGTGAAGGATATTGGGTTACAATAAAATAATGGGAGATTAATAAATTAAATTAAATTTATTATCAAGTTTTTAATCCAGATAAATTAATAAAATTATGTTATTATTTATTATAGAAATGGAAACCCACATGAATTATACTATATCACTACAATATATATTAGAGGAGGATAAACTTATCACTAACTTGAATTTCTAGGAATGGTATAGGTTTTAGTATGTTATACTAGTCCATGAATATAAATTATATATATTATAAAACCCTATTCTTGAGGCACCTATAAAAGAGGTCAATAAGGAAGAACTGTCTCTCAATATGAAACATTTGGATGATTCCATAGATTTATAATGTTTTATGTTTCCATCCATGTATCATGATCTTTTAAAAAAATATGAGGATATAGATTCATATAGCCTCATGTATCACCTTCAGGGTATTTATCAAGAGAAGACAATAGAAGAGAGATATGAGATCTCTAATTCTCTATTCATGTGTAATCTTGGAGAGTCGATGCTAGTTGGGCCTCATTTAGTCAAGATTATTTTCTACATTTATTGCTTCTACATATTAGGATTTAATATCCTTGATGAGATTCACATATTTCTCATTTTATCCTAACTAATATTTTCTCCAATTTTATTGTTAATTATAATATAATAAATAGTGAAAAGTATATTTTATAATTCCTTACTCTTATCCACTAAGTTGATAAAGACATGGGGTATGAAAAGCTTGTGGTCCTTATGGTGAATAATAAAAGTAAGAACAAGGAAAATGTGATCAAGACTCATCCTAAGTCTAAGGATCATGAGCACCATCCTTCCAAGAAATATAAGATCTAAAGATAATAAAAGTAAAAGGATCTAGTATGTTTTTAATGCAAAAAGTTGGGCTACTGTAAAAATAACTTCACCCAATTAAAGAAACAAATAAAAATTCAGGTGCATTTATTTTCAAGTTAAATATTTCTTTATATACACATTGGGTATTAGATATAGATCATGGTGCTCACATCTATATTCAAATTCATAAACCAAGTAGATTTCAAAATATTGAAAAAGGAGAGGTGGATTTATGATCTTAAAATGGTACAAGGTTGGTTGCTTAAGACATTGGAGAATACCACCTAACATTTACAACTGGGATGGTCTTTTTTTTAAAAGATTATTATTATATACTAATTATTACCAAGAACATAATTCTTATATCCTACCTAGATACAGATGGTTTTATTTTAAATTGTAGAAATAATTTTTTTTCTTCTATAAAGACTATATATATTATGGTATGGCATATTTCAATAATAGTCTCTATGTATTAAATTATAAAAACTAAGTATTATTGATTTATAGAGAATCAATTTCACATAACTCATTCCCAACCATTTATAACATCATCATTTAGGTTATTTAAATGATAAGTTCTTGAAAAATCTCTATCAAGATAGTTATTTAGAATCTTTTAAGATAAATCCACTTGATAGATGTTACGCTTGTTTAAAAGGAAAAATGACCAAGAAACCTTTTGGTGGATAAGTTGAGAGAGCAATAGAGCTTCTATAATTGGTATATAATAATGTGTGTGGACCATTTTTAGTTGAATCAATAGGTAGGAATCCTTACTTCATTACTTTTATTAGTTATTTAAGTAGATATGTGAAGTACCCAAAGGTGTTGGTTGTATTTTTGGTTAATTGGGTTATTTAAATTAGGATTTTCAATGTAATAAATCCAAATATAATTTGGTTAATGGATAGGGGTTTCCAACCATTAAGGAAGATGTCAATTTGTCCCATGATGGGTACATGGGAAAGGTGATATGAAGAAGTTTCTACCCACATATTGGGAAAATAGAATAGTAAAGATGGATGCTCTTGAATAAATGGATGGATAGATTCAAGTGGGTAGTCAATTATATCAATAAAAATATTGTTTAGTTGGTCCTCATGTTTATTAAAGGTACTAAATGTGGTTTATTTATGTCTATAATAGAAAAATAAAGTGAGAATGTTGCTACTCAACCTATGGATGGAAAGATTATATGGTTGTGGATATCACATACCTGTTAGGTTAAAAGAATGTATTAGATCTAGATTAAAGTTAAGAACCCATCCAAGGAGTTAAAAAACCATGTTGGTTGTGGTGGATAGTGTCTATACACTCCTGGTTAAAGGTTGAAGTGAATAGAGATGGATCGGGATTGATTGAAGAAGATTCACATCATATCTGGTAGATATATTCACTAAAATACTCTTATTTAAGTATTTTATATTATTATTAAATTCTTTGGAATTGACTTGAAGTGTTTGAGAAGTTTAATAAATTCCCAAATATGTTTTTGAATTATTTTTCATTGGATGATATCAACTGGAGATGAAGTGGAGGTGTTGTAGTTTAAAATGAAGAAAAATTAGAAAAATAGATAACTCTAGATTCTAAATATGTGGATTTTTGTATAGATGAATCCACATATCCAAATTCACCATGTATGAAAATATTCACATGCGTGAAGATTCATGTAGGTGAGTTCAGTGAAGTAGCTGAATGATCACATAGTCAAATTCTGCTACATATCCAAATTCAGGAACCAAGTACATCAATAAAGTTCCACATAGTCAAATGTTGTAACATAGTTGAATTTATTACCTAAGGGATTTATGTGGCATGTCTGAATGTTCACATAGTGAAAATATACTATGTATCCAAATTCAGATCCATGCATGTGAGTAAAGACTCGTGTGGGTGAAATGGCATGTGAGCACCATGTATCCAAATTATAATTTGTGAAGAACCATGTAAGGTAATTCTTCACATAGTTAAAGCTACATATGTGAATTCACATAACTAAATTTCCATAATGTACTGGCTGAAAAATCAAAGTTTCAAGAATTATTGATTCTAAGGAGTGAAGTGAAATCAGTTGATTCTTGTGTTGTGTTATCAATATTGAAACATCATGAAGCTAGTTTAAGTAATGATTCAATCCAGTTTTGAGTGAGATTAAAGGATAATAACCACTAAATATATTTCTTGATGGTAATATATATTTATCATGTTTTCAAGAATAATTCATATATAAATATATCAAAGCTTTAATGTTCATCAAAGATTAAAATAGTGTAATCTGAGGCTATTTGAATGAGATTGAAGGAAGGATGATCTACTATGGGTGTTTATGGATTCAACTATAAACTATATGGATTTCATGTGAATTTATTAATCAAAAAAATAAGTTCCACACTACATCTGTTTTCTATAAATTTTATAAATCTATGGAAAATTAAGCTACGTAATTTTGTAAAGATAATTTGAGTTCAAGTTTCAAAAATAAGAAGCATTAATTAAGGTTATTTCAAGAATACCATTTGAGTTAAAAATCATCATGCATATAATTATAGGATCCTGAAATAGGTATTATATAATTTTTATTTTATGCTAGAAGTCAATTTTCCTCCTCCAACTACCATTTATGGTATTTGGAAATGAAAGTTGTAATTAATTGCTCATGCATGTGAACAGATATAAGAATATTGGAGGGGAAGATATAGAAAATGAGGATAAGGAAGCATAGCTACTAATATATAGAGAGTAATTGATAATATTAGAGATTTGTTACTAGATAATATCTATAATTAATATCTTATAGAATAAGAAGAAGAAGAAAAGAAGAATAAGAAGAATCCACTACATGTTGTAGTGAATAAGAAGAAGAAAAATTTGAAAATTATTTTGAGATCATTTTGAGAGATCCAAAGTATTTAGAAGAATATTATCTTATGAAATATAGAGTTGTATAAGTTTTATTTGAAGAAATGAGGATTTTATGGGTTTGAAGATCACAGGATCACAATGAGTGAGATAGCCAATTTATCGGGTTTTGAAGATCTATGAAGTTGGGGTGTGAGTAGTGAACAAGTAACATAATAGTCTTTAAGATATTTTGTAATTTGAAGAACTTTATTATGAGTTGATGTAGATGTAATTTATGGATTTTATGACAACATTTTGTTGTAAAAAGCTCTACTTATAAGTATCATATGGAAATAAAATCTTATATGTACATGGTGTGAATCCATAGAACCTATACGACTTCAAGTACGCAAGAGGACCACCATGCAACTCGGTGACTATAGTTAGAATAAATTAAAGAATTATAGTGTGGATCTAGTAATAGAATTCCTTTGAGACATAGTCAAAGTTTTTTTGTCACTATATCTAAGAGAAGATCAATAGGAATCTGATTTGGTTATGTTTTGTGAAGCATCATCCACTTATAATTGAATTATATTGATTATAGTGGATAATCCTTGATTAGGGTGTATAACCAATCAAGGAAAGGATTAGGACTCTATATCTAACATTTTAAAATACTTTTTTTATTGTTCCTTGATTTATTGAATTATCTAGGTCAAACTATGAGATGAAATAAGGACTAGATCAAGACTGAATAAGTCTAGTAGTTTTAATTGAAAAGAAAAAAATTTATAAAAGTTTTAAGTGGACATTGATTCACCCATCCCCTCTCAGTGGTCAATCAGTCCTATAGGAACCTAAAGTTATATCATAGACATCATAGCCTCCCTATGAAAATATTTGAGTGAAGTGTAGATATAATATGTTTAAAGAATATTATTTTATCAAAGAATATTATTTTATCAAAGAATATGTCTTTACATCTATTGTAGAATAAATGGGTGTTTCCATAGAGATAGTGAAAAAAAAGTGGAAGAAAGAGGAAAAGGAAATAAACTGCTTGAAAAATAAAGAGGAAACGCCATTAGATAAAGTTAATCATATTTATAAGGATTTAGTTTTTAAATATGGTGATTTATATTCTGCTAATAATGATAGTTCCAACTATGAAGAACATGAAGATATTAGGACGATGAAATAATTTTACTCTCATGTTGTAGATTATATGAATAATTTTCCTCATGAATTTATTACATATATAATTGTTTTTATCAAGGAGATATTTGATGAAAAATTGAAGCTATAAGAATAAGTTGATTCAATAGAGAAAACATTGTCTAAATAGGTTGAATGATGTAGAACCCTCAAAACTAGTGAAAGTTAAGACTGAAATAGCCCCACTTTGCAATGATAACATGTGTATAATTGATGAAAATTTAAAACAGATATCTATTGAGAAGTAATTGTTTAAGGATATTTTTACTGAGGTATTTTACACTCTTTATAAGCTATATATATTCATAGTGAATGTCAGGAATACACATCTATGATTGAAAGCTAATAAAGTAAAAGAACTTGATAATTTACTTAATGAAATAAGAAATATGCATGATGAATATAATGAGAATATGAATAATTATTAGAAAGGAATTATATGATATTTGGGGGATGATAATTACATACTCAACATGAAGTTCCTTGAACTTGAAGTCAAGTTGAAAAATATAGAAGAGGTAAAATCTACACCTTTCCAATAAAATGCGAAGAAAGAAGCTTCCACCTTGGTTTCATAAGTGATTAATGTTTCAAAGAATAATAAAAATGGTTTAAAATAGATATTGAGATCATGTGGATAAGCATCCACATAAATCTCATATAAAAAGATATTCCATAGTGTATATAAAGTGACTTGTATTAAATCTGTAATTTTTGTAAGTACTAGAAAAAATATAATTTCATTACAAATTTTGAAGAGAAAAATATAGATACTTTAATAAAAATGTAAAGGAATGAAGTGGATAAGTTATAGAGAAAATTTTACACAAAATTATCTAAAAATAATGGGGTTATAGCATACAAATATAAATAATTCCATGTTTTACATCCAACACATGAGGTGAAAAGAACAAGATTAATTCGAAGGTGTTGGTGCTGCTAGAAGTTTAGACATAGGGATATTGATTTATAGCACAATAATTCAGTGTGTAAAAGTTCAAGAAGACTGGAATATAGGGGGAGAAAGTCTATAGAATTTAAATAACATAGTTTTGTAAAGTATCACACCTTAGGAAAGGAAAGAATCTGATACTGACAAATAACTTTTACACTTTAAATAATTTATATGTGATGTACAACATAGGGGTTCAAAACTATGATATATGCTAGTATAATATTTATAGGTATCATGAATGGACTGAAGATAATATAGTACCACAAAAGGCTAAGAAATAGGTTGAGAAAGACATTTTTTCTTCCTTGAAATAGCATATATCTCCCAATAAGTCAATGAAGGTTGAGAAGGATGTTAAATCCTCTTAGAGAAAAGAAAAAAATGATACATCTAAAAATCCTAAGAATAATTCCAAATAGGATGTCTAACCAACAAGAAGAATATTCTTATATTATATAAATAGATTCCACACCATAGATTATTGTAAATAACCCATGGAATATAAATCTAGATGGAGCAATCTGAAAACAAATAGGAAGTCAATCAAGGAGATGCACAGGAATATTGGAATGGTGAAGGAAATAAATAATGATGAGATTGATAAGTTACCTAAAAAATTTAAGGTAAATATTGATAAAGATTTATGTGTAAAGTGTAAGAAGGAAGGTCATAGTGTTGTTAGATATATGACATGGCCACCTCGACAAGAAAAGTTATTGAAGAATAAATTAAAAATAAATAATGAGTTCAAGTTCTAAATCATATTTATAGGATTCCAAAAGCATAAATAAGTTGAAGAACATGTTAAAAAAGGTAAATAAACCTATAAATATAAGGTTACAAGCATGAATAATTATATAATTGAATATCATGGGTTGGGAAATCTATCTAAACCCTCCTGCTCATACTGAGGATATATTAAGAGATCCACATTATTCCCTAATAAATATGAAGGTTCTTGAATGTTGGGGTATTGAATTTGAATATGTATAGGAAGAATACCTTGAGGGGGGCTGGAAATAGAATTAAATCTACCAGATATATATTCATTTTTGTTAAATCTAGAATTATATACATATTTAATAAAAATTGAAGAATCGGGTATGATTTTACTCTCCTAGATTTGTTTTAAAATGTATATATTATTTTTATAAACAGGGTTATTATCTAAAAAGTGAGGAATATCTAGAACTTGAAATATTTTTTATTTATTTATTCAAGTGAGGGTAGGTTCCTAAATTTTCTTTAATATGTGTAAGTGTTTCCCCTATAGTGAGAAAGATCGAACTAGTTTCACATGTAAAAATGTGGACAGCTTTATTGATTGTCTCTATTTTTTACATAAAGGGTTAGACTATATAGACTTATAGTTTATTTGTTGATGGCACATTACTGAGAGAAATTTGATTCCAAGTTTAAATTCATATGATTCTTTGCTAATATTAACTTTTGATTATCACTTGAAACTAATTTGTTATAACCTAAGTTGAATTTCTTCTCTCATGGAATTATTAGATATGTTGGGAAAATGAGAATTGATATGTCACATTGTGTAAAGGATAGTTTATTAGTAAATGGTATTTAGATTTATAAGACTCATTGGGATGATAATGGACACTCCCCTTTGGTAGTATGAACCTCACTTGCCTCCTGAAATTTCAAATTATCCTTCCCTCAGAAGCACCCTCAGTGATGCTCCATTGGATCCTTTAGTCTTGAATTTTGTTCCACCATGTATAGTGGTTGGTGCTCTAGGGATATCATTTGTGGATTTCCTATAACTCCCCCTATCCTGATTCAGCCTCCTCTAGCGGCTCCTTAGGCATCCATCATCTATAGTTCTCCCGCAGAGCCATCTTGCCCTGGTGCCTCGAGTCTCCCAGTTCTGACTCCATCCTTTAGATCAGAAATTATTGGTGAGTTTTAATCAACTTATCATCCCCCTCATCTAATGTTTCCTCCTATCTCCTTGGATCTAAAGGAACATGTATCAATGGGAAAGTTCACGACCATCTATCTTTCGTAGTGTGAACTTCCTAAAGCCTCTCTTTACCATCGTTGGTCTCTCATTATGAAGTTTGGAAATGATCATCCTTATCTGGTGATTTTTTTTATCTTATTTAACTCATGGGATGTATATGTTGTATTGGTAGTTACCATTTTCTCTAGGAATTCATTTTCCATTCACCTATTCTCTGAGCCTGATTTTATTTGGGCCTAGGCCTGGGCTTGGGAGGGTGTACTTACAGTTGTCATAGGTTTCTTCTCCTTTAGTGGTCACTCAATGCTCATTGAGGAAAGGAATCATCTTTATCAGTTCCATGGATCTATCTCCCTAGGATCCCTATTTCATTTAAAAATATGGCAGTTCTCAAGTCTATTGGAAATGATATTGGTCAGTTTCTCTATGATGATGAAGTTATCCTTAGGATGGAACACACTATAGCAGATCATATATGTGTGGAGTTTGATTTGGACTCTTCTCTCGTGCATAGAATCCATCTTCATGTAGGAATTGATATTTCTCTATGGAAAACATTATATTTCCATTATCCCCTGGTTTTGGTTCTTTCTATAAACTTCAAGGTCACTTTGATTCCTTCTAAATAAATCAAGTGCTTCGACAAAGGATTTTAGTTGAGATCCAACATCAAGCATAGGATCACTCCCCTAAGGGAATATAGTAGATGTGTGTGATTCAATTCTAGAATCCCTTATCCTGAATCGAGGCTCAATTTCTCTAGCCCCTCCTTTTGAGATTATCTCAGATAAAAATGTGGCCTTCAACTCTTTTGGAATCCCTGTGAATAGTAAATGTGGCTCCTTAGACTCTTCCCTTGCATTGATGTAGGTTCTATCATGGATGAGATTCCTTTTATTAAACCTTATTTGGTTCAACCTTATTCAAATATTCTCCTAAAATAGGGTTCCTTCTATCCTTCGAAGGACCTAGTGTCTATCTCCCCTGACCCTTCCCTTCTAGTGGTGTTGTATCTGAATATTTCTGAAGTCTCTATCATGGATGATCTTCCTTGCATTCAACCTTCATCATTCCATACTTCTTCAACTCTTCCCAAAGTAGTGGGTGCATCCTCTCTTTCGAAGGACCCAGTGGATTTCTCCCCATACCTGATTCATCCAAGAGTGTTTCCATTGCCGAACTATGAAAACCCCAATTCCAAGTATCTGGACTATTTTTCTCCCAAAAATAACAATTATTTGGCTAACCATCCTCTCCAAGATGATTCTACTCCTACTCATAATGCCTTCCAAGAGATAGAATATTTTGGAGAGGGTATTATCCATTCATCCTTTTCTCATGGTATCCCTAAGTTAGTTAAATATAAACTACATCCTATCAGCATTGAGACTCATTCCAAAACCAAATAAATCATCAGTGGAAAACACTTTATTTCTTCACTCAAATTAGGCCTACAGAAAAAATATTTTCTTTCCCGATGATTTATTACATCATATGAAATTCTAGGGGTCTGGGATCCTTGGATAAGAGGCAGTTCATTTTGAAGACTATTTAGAATAAGAGTGTTTCCTTCTTTTCCATCTTGGAACCAAATCTTAAACCTAATCCCATCAATGACATATCTCTAGGTCTACATTATAGTCATTTTTTACATGGATATCTAGTTAACAGCTACATATGTCTCTTTTGGAATGATCAAATCAACATGGATTTTTAGAGATTTCTAGTAAGTATATCTCTATTAAAGTTGGTAATAATGAGTTCTATTTTCTCATGTCTATTATTTATTCCAAATTTGATCCAATACAAATAAATAAACTTTTTGGAATCCCTCTTTTCCTTCAACACTAGTTCATATGTATGGATTTTTAGAGGATATTTCAATACTATTCTAGACTCATCTGAGAAGAAGGGAGAGAGTATTTATCCTAATAATGGTATCCAAGACTTTAAATATTTCATTGAATCCAACCAACTCTTGTAAATATTTTACTCAGGTTATTCCTACACCTGGTGCAACAATCAAAGGGGTAATAGTAGAATTTGGAGTAGACTTGATAGATGTCTGGGCAATTTCTAGGACATTTCTAACTTATCAAGCTCCTATATGACTCACCTGGTTAGGTCTTTATTAGAAAAATCCCCTCTAATAATTCATTTCCACTCTTATTTGGATCTGAAAATGTCTTCTTTTATTAAAGTCATTAGATGCAGTTGGAAGGTTTCATAGAAATGATTCAAATTTCTTAGAATGCTCTTATTCATGATTTTTATTGGGTTGATCTTTAGAATAAGCTAATAAGTCTCAAGAGTGACATTCTATCTTGGATTATCTTTCTCCCAAACAAGTATATTGATCATTAAATTCACTAGGAATAAATTAATCAACTTGATATTCAGTTAAAAATCCAATAGGGTGATAAAAAGTACATTCTCTCTTACAGTAAGAAACAAAGGCTGGAGGAATTTCTACTTAATATTGAGAAATATTCCAAAGATAGATCAAAATAAAATTGGATTGAGTTAGGGGAAAAGGATAAATCCTACTTACATGCATTTATTTAGGAGAAAAGTTTCAATAGAAGTCTCAAAATTCCTATCCTAGATGGTTCCTTCACTAGTGATGCAAGTATTGTGGGTCCTTTGGTTGTGGATCATTTATATGAAGATCATTCTGGTTAGTGTTAGGTTCAAGTGGGTTCTTCTTAGTAATGGAGAGTAGTTTATCCTTTATTTGATAACATTAATCATTCTATTAATAACTTGGACAATCAATGGTTGGGTGATATCCTAGGAGAAGAGGAAATTTTTTATGCCATAAAAATACTTAATCCAAAGAGTTACTCAGGCCTATATGGTTTCCTAGGTGATTTTTATTCTAATGCTTGGATCATAATTAATGGGGGTGTGGTGTGTTATATTTGATATTATTTAAAGGGTGGGTCTTTACCAAGAGTTTCTAAGGCTTTCATTTTTTCATTTACTCCTAAATTTAATCAGCCCAATAATTTCTGGAAATTTTATCCCATTAGCATGTGAAATTTAAATTATAAATTTCTAGCCAAAATTCTCAACAAAATATTTTCCCTTAATATTCATCTCTAGGTTTCAAAGGAACAATGTTATTTTATTAAAGGGAGAGTTAATTTGGGAGACATTGGGATATCAAAGGAAATTATTTCTGATCTTGATAGGAGAGTGATTGGAACCAATGTGATGGTTGATATTGACATGGAAAAGGCCTATGATCAGATGGATTACTATTGCGTCATCAAAGTGATCAGAAATTATGGTTTTTCAAGTTGTTTTGTGACCTTTTATTCAGGTTCTTATCCTCTCCATGTTTATACATTTCTCTTATAAGGAAAAGTTTTATATTATTAAAATACACAAGGGGTTTGAGACAAGGTGACCCCATCTCCCTAATTTTTTTCATTCTAGCCCAGGATTTCCTTAAAAGAAAACATGATATGATTCTTGAATATGGGTTGATTCATACCTTTAAAGGGAGGTATGGTTTATTTGGTATTTATCATATATTTATTGTGGATGGAATGTTGTTTTTTCTAAATTTTAGTGAAAATTATATTCATAATTTCAATCTGAACCTCTATGAATATTGTAATAAAGTAGGCCAATGTGTTAATACCAAAAAAATGGTGTTCTTATCTCCAACAAGTGCTCCTCTGTGAGATCCGTTCTTATTCAAAATATAATTGTTTTGGCTAAAAATATATTTCCAATGAATTATTTGGGTGATCTCTTATCTAAAGGGAGATTTATAATTCACCATTATGATAAAATTGTGAAAATAATTATGGGAAGGATCCTGAGTTGGAAAAGTCACTTTCTATCCTTTTGGGGAAGGATTAATCTTGTTAATAGTGTTATTTATTCCATTATTCTAAAAAATTTAACTATTTAAAACCTCTCAAAGTAGTGTTAAAAAACATTTAAAGGATCATCAATTGTTTTATATGTGATTATCACTAAGAAGGGAATCACCATTGGGAATGTTGGAATATACTGGAAAGATCTTTTCAAGAGGGGTATTGTAACGGCCTGAAATTTTGAATAAATCTTGTTTCCTAATTTCATGTGTTATTTTATTTTATTTTTATACTCAACAAAAATGTTTTATTTGATAAACATGATTATAATTAAAATGAGACCATTGGGTTCTGACTGTTATATGACCATCGGTCAATATGACCGCTGTGAACAAAATGTTTTGATTATTGTCTCTAAATACAAGTAATCTTGGTTAATTATTATAGAAAGAAGATTTGATGGCCTCACCTAGTATTCTTGGACCGATCGAAGCCCATCTAACAGAACTTGGGAAGGAGGTAGCACCATTGGGCTTTGCTCTGGACCAAACCCAAGCCGAACTTCATCATGTGAAGCTAGAACGGAATCGCCTTCGCGAGAAGTTCAAACTGATAGAAATTACTACTCGGGCAATGTTGGCCGAGCCTCCCTCGGACTCTCTCACCTTAGCACACCTTACACTTAGGTCCTATGCTGGTGTGATAAGGGGCTATGTAAGAAATCCGTAACTACCTTGTGTAATCCTTTGTTTTAAATAAAAAATGGGATTTCTTCTTATGATGATGTTTATGAATTTTCAAATGACCGGATAAATATAGTATGCATATTTTTGATGAATTTTAGAAAAAGGATTTTTTAAAAATGTTTATGTAAACCTTGAATAATTAAAAATGTGTAATGATTTTCAAAAAAATGGTCTTCTACAATTATGTTCAGTACAAAATTTGGAGTCTAATAAGATCAACTTGATTTTTGATGAATAGTAAATTATGAATAGTGATTTTATGATTAGGATTAGTAATATGACCAAATGGATTAGTAATCTCACTTAAAGAAAGTTTTAAAATAATCTAGGCACCTTGATTAAGTAATGTGATTCAATAAAATGGTTAAATAACAGTTTCATAAATTATTATTCAAGTATTAGTTTTTTCAGGTGAATAGTGTTTTTTAATTAAAAATTAAATTAAAAATATTTAGAAAATTATTTTTATAAAATGGATTTCATTTTTGAACTCAGAGCACCGATATTATGTTATGGTAATTTTTGGGGTTTTTTCTGAAAAAATGAATTTTCAGTGAATAGTGTATTTATTTAAAAAATAAATTAAAAATATTTAGAAAATTATTTTTATAAAATGGAGTTCATTTTTGAAATCAAAGCATTGATATTTGATTAAGGTGAAATTTTGGGATCTTTCTGAGAAAGTTGAATTTTCAATGAATAGTGAAAATACAGTTTTAGGGTTTCGGTATATTTAATGACATCATAACTGTGTCATGATGATGTCATGAGATATTTTAAGGGTTGGCCAGCCAAGGGTGATGAATTATTGTTTTGGGGGCCCCATGTGGCCTAACTCCATGGTAAATTCCAAGGGAGAGCACATGGGTTTGAGAAAAGCACATGTGAGGTGTCCCTTGGCCATTAATGCCTTGTCCCCTCACTTTCTCTATAAATACCAAGCCATCCTCTCATCCATTCGACTCCCCACTCTTACCCAACTAATTTCTGGTCTCATTACCTCCCAAGGAGTCCTCCCAAGGTTCCCCCAAGCCCTCAAGGTCCCATCCTTTGAGGTTTAAGAGTTACATTTTAAGGTAAGGGATCCAACCTCTCTCTTTCTTTCATGTAATCTCTTTTATGTCATTCCTTTTATGCTCCATGTTCTTATGTGAAAGGATGTTCTTTTATATTAATCTTACTTCTCTTTTCATGTTTTTATGATGAGAGATCCCCTCTTACTCTCATCATTTCGTTTTATGAAAGTTTAAGTGACGCCGTTAGGCTGTCGAATTTTTGAGGGATTCTTTCACCCTTCTCTTTTTCAAAGTTCTACTTTCATGTCAAGTATTTCAAGTTCCTTTTTATTATGTTGGGGTATGATCTCTAAATTTATCATACTGATCTTTTATGATCATATGATGAGAGACCCCATTTGATCTCTTCAATTAATCACTTTGATGTTTTAAGTGGCGTCATTAGGATGCCGAATTTTTAAGGGATTCTTCCACCCTTCTCTTTTTCAAAGTTCTACTTTCATGACAATTCTTTCAAGTTCCTTTTTGTTATGTTGGGGTATGATCTCTATATCTATCATACTGATCTTTTTTGAACATATGATGAGAGAACCCATTTGATCTCTTCAATTCAGTATTTTGAAGTTTTAAGTGGCGCCGTTAGGCTACCGAATATTTAAGTGATTTTTCACCATTTTTTCAAAGTTCTACTTTCATGTCAAGTCTTTCAAGTTCCTTTATATTATTTTGGGGTATGATCTCTATATATATCATACTGGACTCTTATTTTAATATTATGAGAGACCCTATTTTACCTTGTCAATTCATTTTTGTTGAAGTTTAAGTGATGTCGTTAGGCTGCCGAATTCTCACAAAAGAAATCTAATTTTTGTCTTCCTTTAATATTCTTCATTTCATATGGTATATTTTCAAATTTCATTACTATGTTCTTAAATCCCTTATATTTTGTCCCTATACTATTTTATGGGTCATTTATTAATGTTTGACCCATGTCCCCTCTCTTCTCAATGTTTTCTAAAACCTTGTAACATAGCCGTTATGCTGCAGAATTTTCGTCTCAAAGTGCCTCTCTCTCTTTTATAAAAATTATTTTATGTTATAAAGTGAATACTCAAAGCTCTTATTTCTATAGGGGTATTCACATATATATCAAAATGTTCTATTTTAAATTCTGGGATTTACATACATGAAACCCTCTTTCCCTTTCTGTGGGTTTAAAGTGACTTAAAGATCATGCCTTTAAAGCAGTTTTTTAAAACATTATGATTATGAAATTAAACCCATTTATTTTATGCTATATGGGTTATTTATGAAATTTTTGATGATGATATATGTGGCTCACATGATAATAAATGAAAATTTAAGGGTGCGCCCTGATAGCACCCCATTGCATTGGATAATGATGTAACCACAAGAGATTACAGTTTAAGGGTGCGCCCAGATAGCGCTCTAATGCATTGGGTAAAGACTTAATCTCTAGAGATGAATTTTTAGACTGATACCTTGGTGAATAAACTTGGTAATTTTTAATGACACCTTGGGGATGGACCTTGGTGAAATGAAATTATTTTCAATCTTAAATGTTGCAGCCACATCTTCAAGTTATGAAAAATGTTATTTTTATTATGATGTATCTCATTATTTATTTATCATGCCTTAAAGTTCTTCTCATGTCCTTATTGAAGTATCTCAAGATCACATGTAAAATGTTTCTCTTGTTTCCCTTACTGGGCCTTCTTCTCACCCTTTCCTTTGATGTATGTCTCCAGGTTATGAGATGCAGTAATGAACCTAGGATGAACATAAGGAGAAGCCTTTCAAGTGTTTAAGAAGAATGTTTTTTTTTGTTTCATGTTTTAAGTTCCTGGTTTCCAAGACACTAAACCTTAAAGATCCTCGGTTTTGTAAAATGTAATGAAAGTTTATGTGATAAAAAGGCGGGATGCCATAGTTGGTATTAAAGGATGGTTTAGTTATTTGTGGAAATTAGGATATGAAAACTTTAGGAAGAAGCCTATAGAAAAAGTTAAAATATAGGAAATCTTCCTGGTATTTTGGTGAGTATTGAGTAAGGGGTTGCCAAGAAAATACATCCCTGTCTGGATACGAGCAGGTAGAGGTGGCTCTGGCAATGATGTACATAGGGGTAAAACCCGAAAACACTGCTTTGAGCTAGACTCGAACGGGAACTGGTACACGACAACGGGCATTACTGCACTCTTGGTTATGACACTCCCGGGGGATATGCTTTGGTAAATTCATAAGCTTAGTATGAACCATTTTTAAAGGAACAAAGATAAAATAAAATAAAGATTCACATAAGAATATATGATCATGGATAACCTAGATTGGAACCTAGGGGATCACAAGTTAGGGTATACTTTTCTTCTACAAGTTATCCTTATATGATTTCAGTTCCTTTTCATGATTATTGGCTAAGTACTTAAGCCCCTAATTATGCTTTCTCTTATTAGTGAATGGTGGGAAATGTAAGAACATGTCCCAACAACCAATGTGATAGGAAATGCGACGATTGTCGTATTAATATGACAGGGATGATTAGGGGATTAAAATATGATTTTTATTTTGGAAGACGTTCACTATTTTGGGGACCCTATATGATCGAGGTAAATAGATTACAATGGTATTTTCATTGAGGAGTAAGGTTGACTTATATTTTGAAGAATCGATGAATTTAAGGTGGAATTATAGTAATTTAGGTTACTTATGGGAATGATTAACCTATCTTGGGTTAAATATGTTTAGGTTAGATACTTTTGTTATAAGATGTTAGGAGTGGTTGATGTTGTTTGGAGATGAACAATGAAGTTTATTTTGGAAGACTATGTTATCAAATCCTTCTTGTATTTGGGTTTCAATCTTATGTTGGTTTATTTTGAGGAATTTTAAGGATTTTTATTTATGGAATGGACTATGATGAACTTTGGGTAGTACCATGGAACTTTGAAGATTTAAAAGTAGTTTCCATTCCTATGGGATTATTTCTTTTTGAAGAGTTGTTTTACCTTACCCTTTCGGTTTTTGGGATAATGTTTAAAGATAAAAGAAATAGATAGTTAATCTTTTGTGGATTATGTGATTCTCTAGAAGATTATTCTTGTGTTTTGATGAGACCAAGTAGTTTTGAATGCTCGTAGTTTGGAGAAAAGATTAGTTTTGGGTAGAAACTTATTAAAGGATGAAACTCTACATGAAGGTAGATATATTTCCTTATGTTTTTGTTCTATGTTTTAAATGAATTCCTCAAAGTTATGAAAAGGAATGTAAAACAAAAACGTTGTTGGTTTACGTTTCCTACTAGGTAATCAAAGACCGCTTGCACACATCATAATTTTGGGATTTTCTGGTGGTTAACTTCCTCCTAATCATGTTTTCTATCACTCTCATTTAGGACGTGACCCTTTGTTTTCTCCTCCATGTCCATGATTCCTACATGGAATCCTAGTATGAGTAAACTTGGGTGGCCTTTGTACTTCTTTTTCTTTCTTTTAAAGTAATGGTGTCACTGACTCTTTTTCCGATGTGGGACTTTAAAGGAAATTTCAAAACCCAATTTTTAAAATTGCGAGGATGCAATTTCTTAAGGGGGGAAGATTGTAACGGGCCGAAATTTTGAATAAATCTTGTTTCCTAATTTCATGTGTTATTTTATTTTATTTTTATACTCAACAAAAATGTTTTATTTGATAAACATGATTACAATTAAAATGAGACCATTGGGTTCTGACTGTTATATGACCATCGGTCAATATGACTGCTGTGAACAAAATGTTTTGATTATTGTCTCTAAATACAAGTAATCTTGGTTAATTATTATAGAAAGAATATTCGATGGCCTCACCTATTAGTCTTGGACCGGTCGAAGCCCATCTAATAGAACTTGGGAAGGAGGTAGCACCATTGGGCTTTGCTCTAGACCAAACCCAATCTGAACTTCATCATGTGAAGCTAGAACGGAATCGCCTTCGCGAGAAGTTCAAACTGATAGAAATTACTACTCGGGCAATGTTGGTCGAGCCTCCCTCGGACTCTCTCACCTTATCACACCTTACACTTAGGTCTTATGCTGGTGTGATAAGGGGCTATGTAAGAAGACCGTAACTACCTTGTGTAATCCTTTGTTTTAAATAAAAATTGGGATTTCTTCTTATGATGATGTTTATGAATTTTCAAATGACCGGATAAATAGAGTATGCATATTTTTGATGAATTTTAGAAAAAGGATATTTTTAAAATGTTTATGTAAACCTTAAATAATTAAAAATGTGTAATGATTTTCAAAAAAATGGTATTCTACAATTATGTTCAGTACAAAATTTGGAGTCTAATAAGATCAACTTGATTTTTGATGAATAGTAAATTATGAATAGTGATTTTATGATTAGGATTAGTAATATGACCAAATGGATTAGTAATCTCACTTAAAGAAAGTTTTAAAATAATCTAGGCACCTTGATTAAGTAATGTGATTCAATAAAATGGTTAAATAACGGTTTCATAAATTATTATTCAAGTATTAGTTTTTTCGGGTGAATAGTGTTTTTTAATTAAAAATTAAATTAAAAATATTTAGAAAATTATTTTTATAAAATGGATTTCATTTTTGAACTCAGAGCACCGATATTATGTTATGGTAATTTTTGGGGTTTTTTCTGAAAAAATGAATTTTCGGTGAATAGTGTATTTATTTAAAAAATAAATTAGAAATATTTAGAAAATTATTTTTATAAAATGGAGTTCATTTTTGAAATCAGAGTATTGATATTTGATTAAGGTTAAATTTTGGGATCTTTCTGAGAAAGTTGAATTTTCAGTGAATAATGAAAATACAGTTTTAGGGTTTCGGTATGTTTAATGACATCATAACTATGTCATGATGATGTCATGAGATATTTTAAGGGTTGTCCGGACAAGGGTGATGAATTATTGTTTTGGGGGGCCCATTTGGTCTAACTCCATGGTAAATTCCAAGGGAGAGCACATGGGTTTGAGAAAAGCACATGTGAGGTGTCCCTTGGCCATTAATGCCTTATCCCCTCACTTTCCCTATAAATACCAAGACCTCCTCTCATCCATTCGACTCCCCACTCTTCCCCAACGAAGTTATGGTCTCATTACCTCCCAAGGAGTCCTCCCAAGGTGCCCCCAATCCCTCAAGGTCCCATCCTTTGAGGTTTAAGAGTTACATTTTAAGGTAAGGGATCCGACCTCTCTCTTTCTTTCATGTAATCTCTTTTATGTCATTCCTTTTATGCTTCATGTTCTTATGTTAAAGGATGTTATTTTATATTACTATTACTGCCTTTTCATGTTTTTATGATGAGAGATCCCCTCTTACTCTCATCATTTCGTTTTATGAAAGTTTAAGTGACGTCGTTAGGCTGCCAAATTTTTGAGGGATTCTTTCACCCTTCTCTTTTTCAAAGTTCTACTTTCATGTCAAGTCTTTCAAGTTCCTTTTTATTATGTTGGGGTATGATCTCTAAATTTATCATACTGATATTTTATGATCATATTATGAGATACCCCATTTGATCTCTTCAATTCAGCACTTTGAAGTTTTAAGTGGTGCCGTTAGGATGCTGAATTTTTAAGGGATTCTTCCACCCTTCTCTTTTTCAAAGTTATACTTTCATGACAATTCTTTCAAGTTACTTTTTGTTATGTTGTGGTATGATCTCTATATCTATCATACTGATCTTTTTTTAACATATGATGAGAGACCCCATTTGATCTCTTCAATTCAGTATTTTGAAGTTTTAAGTGGTGCCGTTAGGCTGCCGAATTTTTAAGTGATTTTTCACCCTTCTCTTTTTCAAAGTTCTACTTTCATGTCAAGTCTTTCAAGTTACTTTATATTATTTTGGGGTATGATCTCTATATCTATCATAATGGACTCTTATTTTCATATGATTAGAGACCCTATTTGACCTTTTCAATTCATTTTTGTTGAAGTTTAAGTGACGTCGTTAGGCTGCCGAATTCTCACAAAAGAAATCTAATTTTTGTCTTCCTTTAATATTCTTCATTTCATATGGTATATTTTCAAATTTCATTACCATATTATTAAATCCCTTATATTTTGTCTCTCTACTGTTTTATGGGTCATTTATGAATGTTTTACCCATGTCCCCTCTCTTCTCAATGTTTTCTAAAACCTTGTAACATAGCCGTTATGCTGCAGAATTTTCGTCTCAAAGTGCCTCTCTCTCTTTTCTAAAAATTATTTTATGTTATAAAGTGAATACTTAAAGCTCTTATTTCTACAGGGGTATTCACATATATATCAAAATGTTCTATTTTAAATTCTGGGATTTACATACATGAAACCCTCTTTCCCTTTCCGTGGGTTTAAAGTGACATAAAGATCATGCCTTTAAAGAAGTTTTTTAAAACATTGTGATTATGAAATGAAACCCATTTATTTTATGCTATATGGGTTATTTATGAAATGTTTGATGATGATATATGTGTATCACATGATAATAAAGGAAAATTTAAGGGTTCACCCTGATAGCGCCCCATTGCATTGGATAATGATGTAACCACAAGAGATTACAGCTTAAGGGTGCGCCCAGATAGCGCTCTAATGCATTGGGTAAAGACTTAATCTTTAGAGATGACTTTTTAGACTGATACCTTGGTGAATAACCTTGGTAATTTTTAATGACACCTTGGGGATGGACCTTGGTGAAACGAAATGATTGTCAATATTAAATTTTGCAGCCACATCTTCAAGTTATGAAAAATGTTATTTTTATTATGATGTATCTCATTATTTCTTTATCATGCTTTAAAGTTCTTCTCATGTCCTTATTGAAGTATCTCAAGATCACATGTAAAATGTTTCTCTTGTTTCCCTTACTGGGCCTTCTGCTCACCCTTTCCTTTGATGTATGTCTCCAGGTTATGAGATGCAGTAATGAACCTAGGATGAACATAAGGAGAAGCCTTTCAAGTATTTAAGAAGAATGTTTTTTTTTGTTTAATGTTTTAAGTTCCTGGTTTCCAAGACACTAAACCTTAAAGATCCTCGGTTTTGTAAAATGTAATGAAAGTTTATGTGATAAAAAGGCAGGATGCCATAGGTATCAATCTCAAAGGTATTGAAGATAGTATGTGGTGTTTGTATACTAAACTATTGTGGGGGTTCATCTCAAGGGATTATCTCTAGTATTAATTTATTAAGAAAAATTATGGGGACTAATCCTTCAATTGGTGTGACAATTTCAATGGATACCATATTTGGAACAATCTAAAGATTCTTTTTTATCCAATTTTGGAGAACTCTTGGTGAATAATTAGGCATGGTTAAATTTCCTTTTGGAAACAAAATGTTTTCTGCTTCTCTCTCATTATTTTCCAGTTGTCCAGTTTGGGACATTAGTGTAATATAGGATTGTTCCAATCCTCGATTCACATATGTAGTGCTTAATGAGGACCAAAAATAATTGATTCATAGCATTCATTTTTCTGAGGATCTAGTTCTGTGTTTCGTTACTTCTTCCTCAACTGGGAAACTAACATGCTCTATTTTTCCATGGTGTGATTCATTCCTCTTTTAATTTGGATAGTATAAGAAGTATAATCTAGTGTAAATATATATATCTAAATTCAGATTTATTCTATAGAGAATTCATAATTGTTTCATTCCAACTAATGGCAATCTTCATCACATTTGTATTCCTCTTACATAAAAATTAAAGTGTTTCTTCAAATCACAATATGAATATATTTTTCATCTCTTATGGAATAGTGAATGAGTTTTCTATATATGGATTAATATTATTGGTCTTATAGATTTTATTGTCAGGGTGAGTTCTATGGAGGAGTTCCTTCAAGAAAGATGATATTTTCAGGTGAGTAATTGCACGCAAGCCCAGGGGTGGACCATTTTCACTATAATTGTTTTTTAGACCATCTGGGAAACATGGAATGATATTTTTCATCAGGTAATTCTGCTAAATATCTAGTACATTATGTTATAATTTATTTATCTTATTAATTATTTAGTATTTAGTACAATAGTGTAAAGGTGTGACTATGTCTCTGGTACTGTACTCCCTCAATGCTCTTGATCATTCTATAGGAGTAGATTCACCTTGGTAGTGGGATCATGGTGTTTAGGTGAGATGGAAACCCCATGTTTATGGTCTTAAGTTAATTTTGATGGATCTTGTGTGAAATGGATCATGAATATTGGTGGTGGTGTTCATGATATTCATGGATCTTTCATCATCACGTTTTAGGTTACTTTGGGCAGGGTACTTCAGTGGTGCTAGAGGCATTGGAAATGCTTCAAGGAATTAATATCTATAATTCAATATTTATTCTTTTATCTGAAATAGATCAAATTTTTTCATTACGGTTAATGCCTTGAAAGGTAAATTGGATTTTCCTGGTAATATCACTTATCATATCAATACCTTGATTTCCCTCATTCATCCAAATATGATGGTTCTTCACACATGGTTGAGGGCAATATGTTGGCAGATCTTCTTGCTTTCAAAGGTCACTAGAATGAAATTCTTATAGTGTTATCTAACATTGGATATTTTCATATTGATTGTACTATGATTATATGATGGGATACCCTTATGCTTCATCATTTTCAGCCTCCATGATCTCTAATTTATGTTATTTTACTTTTTTTCTCTTTTTTGTCTCTTATTCATAATAAAAGATTTCAATTTTGAGTCATAAGTCTCATTGGTATCAGGATTTATAAATTTAAATTTCTTGTTAGGAATGAAGATGTTGGGTTTTTAAGAATATCCTACCCATGTATTTTAATTTTTATCAGTTGGAATATCAAATGCTAATTCAATTGGTATCATATCACATGTGATATCAAACATTATTTGGAGATAAAAAGTTTAAAGATGAGGAAGTCCTCTTAAATACCCACCTTGAGAAATATGGTTAGAGTTAAGTAACCATTACATTTAAGGGGAGAAATTTTTCTTCCCCTTGAATTAGTTTTAAATTGGGAGAGAGAGAAATTACATTGTCTAATAAAGCCTTTTGGACTACTTAGAATTGACAACAAATATAAAGGGATAGGTTGATGTATCCAAAGGTGTTGATTTTATTTTTTTCAATATTTTTTCTATAAATTAGGATTTTCAATGTAATAAATATAAGGATAATTTGGGTGATGGATAAGTGTATCCACCTAGTAAGGAAGAATTCAAGTGCTCCCATGATGGGTACATGGTAAATGTGATATGAAGAAGTTGTTTCTGGTATATTCAAAAAATATAATAGTGAAGATGGTTGTCCTTGAATACCTAACTATATATATTCAAGTGGTAAGTCTATTCTATCAATTAGATGGTTTTTGAGTTGGTCCTAATTTTTATGACAAGTATTAAAAGTGGTTTAGTGTTGTCTACAATAGAAACAGAAAGTGAGAAGCTGACTGTTGAACCTATGACAGAAAGCCTATATGATTATGGATATCATATACTCATTAGGTTTAAATAATAGAGTAGAGAAAACGGAAATTTAATAACTCATATGAGGATTAAAAAGTATTATGGTTGTTTTAAATAGTGTTTATACACTCATGGTTAATGGTTTAAGTTAATAGAGATAGTTCATGATTGATTGAAGAAAATTTTTACCTGATATGGAAGATATATTCACTAAAATAATATTATTTAGATTGAAGAAGTTGAATCAGACTCTGTTGTATTGGTTGGTCTCCTATAAGGTAATGATAATAAATCATTGGAGTTTTATTATTTTATTAGAAACTATATAATTCTCATCAATTGGGACATTAGTATCATTCATATATTGAGGGAAGGGAATTATGTGGCCAACATCTTAGCCAGAAAATGGAGGATAGGTGAGATATTGATTTTATAAACTAGTTTTGGACCTTTATCCAATTATTTTCATCTAAGGTGGTGATTCCATTAGTATCCATCACTTTCATCCCCCTTGATTCGGGTTTATTGTGTTTTCTTATATGCATTTTCTTTAATAAAAAATAAATTTTTAGCCCTATATACTGCTAAATTTATTGGGAATTTAATTTATATGTTTGATTTGTTTAATAAATTCCAAAAGTTGTTTTTGAAATTTTTTTAAATCGATGATATTGGATGGAGATGAAATGGAGGTTCCCTTGCTGAAAATAAAGAAAAACTGTAAAAATAGATAAGTCTAAATTCCATGTATGTGAATTCAAACATAGGAAAATACACATATCCAAAGTCACAATGTATGAAAATATTTTCATATTTTAAGATTCATGTACATGAGTTTAGAAACCTAGTCAAATAATCATGTAGCGTAATTCTATTACATATCAAAATTCAAAAACCGTATATGTGAATGAAGCTTCATGTATCCAAATGAATCAACGTAGCTGAATTCATCATGTTAGGTATTTACATGGAATATCTAAATGTTCATGTAACCAAAATATGTTATGTATCCCAATTTAGATTCATATACATGAATGAATACTTGTATAAGAAAATTGGCATTGGATCACTTCATATCTAAATTCTGATATATAAATAATCGCATGAGGTAATTCTTCATGTAGCTGAAGCTGTGTATATGAATTTACATAACTAAATTTCCCTTAAATATTGGGTGAAAAATAAATGTTTCCATTATTAGTGATTCTAATGAGTAAAGTTAAATCAGTTGATTCTTGTGTTTTTTTATCAATATTAAAACATCATAAAGATTTTTTAAGCCATGATTCAGTCCTATTTTGAGTGATATTGAAGGAGAAGAACCACTGCATATATTTTTTTATGATAAAATAGATTTATCATGTTTTCATGAATAATGTAGATGTAAATACATCAAATATCATATGTTAATTGAATCTTAAATCAGTGAAATCTGAGGTTGTTTGAGTTATATTGAAAGAAGGATAAGCTAATATAAGTTTGTAAGATTCAACTAGAATCTATACAAATTTCATGTGAAGTTATCAAGTCATAAAAAATGAGTTACATACCACATTTTTTTGTTTTATATTTTATACATCTATGGAAAATGAAGCTATGAAATTTTTTGAAGATCTTTTGAGGTTGAGTTTCAAAAATAAGAATCATTAATTAAGGGTATTTCAAAAATTTCCTTTGATTTGAAAAAGTATAATGCATGTAACTATGGGAACCTAAATTGGGTATTCTATAATTTTTATTTTTATGTTGGTATCCTCTTTTTCCCCTATAAATACCATTTATGGTATTTGAAAATAAAATCTATAATTAATGAGTTTCACATGAATGTGACTAGATATGAGAAGATCATAGGGGAACATATAGAAAATGGGGATCAGGAAGCACTGATATTAAGAGATATAGAGAGAGTAATTGAGAATCCAAGAGTTGTGTTATTGGGTCATATCTAGAATTAATCTCTCAAAGAAAAAGAGGAAAAAGAGGAAGAAGAGGAGGAAGAAGAGGAAGAATAAGAAGAGTCTGCTACATGTTTTAACAAATAAGAATAATATATCAACCATTATTCCAAGATTAGTTTGAGAGAGCTAAATTATTGAGAAGAAGAAGATATTGTGACATCTAGAGTTGAATAATTTTGAGTTAAAAAAATGAGGAACTTCTAGTCTTGAAGATCATAGGATCTCAATGAGTGATACATCTAGTTGATTGGGTTTTGAAGATCCATGTGAGTATTGACCAAGTTACATCATAGTATTGAAGATATTATAATATTAAAATAATCTACTTATGAGTTGAATGAGATATACTTTGTGTGTGTTGTGACATCCTTGGGTTTTATAGAGATCTACTTCCAAGGAGGATCTATAAATAATCACTTTTTTATACATGGTGTGAATCCATAGAACCTATATGACTCAGGTAATTCAAGATGACCCCTATGTGACTCAGTGTCTAAAATGAGAAGCTATTTAAGAAGTCTGAAAAGAATCTAGAAAGAGAAATCCTATGATATGTAGGGAAATTGGATAGTGTGACTCTGATTGAGATAATATTAGTGGGATTATAATATATTTATTTTGTTTTAATCACCCTCACTTTTTATTGAATGATACTTATTATATTTTATAATCCTTGATTGGGATAGATAATTGATCAATGAACGGAGTGGGACTTAGTATCAAACCTTGTGAAAATCATTGTGTTCATGTACCTATATTTATTACATTCTCTAGGTAAGGTTATGATACACAATGATTATCCACTGAATGGGGATAATATTCATTTTTAATATATATAATATTAATGTGATTTATTATTCATAAACACTGTTTTAGTTCATTTTACACTTTGAACGTCATTTCAAATTATGATTGTAATTCCCCCTTAAAATGCGCTATTACATTGTACATTTTTGTACACATCCTAAAATAAAAAACTGCATTGATTTTATTTTCATATTTTATTTTCAGGTTTCTAATTATATAAGGAACAATTCATACTTTTTAAGTATCTAAAGATTCACATTGGAAGACCTCCAAAATGGGATTTCATGGCAACACATTTTGGGAAAAGTAAACCGGACAGCATCCCAATAAAGATATTGTAGCAGACAATATACAAGCCAAATGATTCTAAAAATTTAACTAAATATATAGGACATCATTTAGAATATTTAAATAGTGGACAAAGATAATTCAGATGTTTTAATGGAGTACCAGGTGGCCCAAGTTGAAGATAAAACTATGGTCCAGATTCTACGGCCCAGAAAAATATCCCACCAATTTAATCATATCTCAACAACCAAAAAGTAATTTGGTCTGAAATTTTATAGATATATAGTATAAATCTTGATATTAATGTTTTTATTCAATTTCCCACTCCAATTAGGCCATCTAGAAGGACATTTAGGCACCTATGTTTAGTGGATGAAAGCTGGTTTCCATTTCGAGTCAAGGATAAAGAATTCAAATCTCCCTTACTTTCCACCACCCTAGGCCTACCATACTCAATTGGGATACTTTTTACTATTGGTATCTCTACCCAAGACTCTTGAAATGCCTATTTAATTTAGTTTTGGTGGAGTATTTTATCATCTTTGGTTCTTTCTTTCATTGTAATGTTATGCTACAATTTTCTTGTCTCAAGTTTGTCTTTCACATATAAGTTGTTCTAATTCATCTTAGTTTCTTAATAAAAGTTCTTCTTCTCCTATTATTCTGTTATTATTCATATAACTTTGATACCATTGGCTCAATTTGTGAATTTATTCACACCAAACCTTGTAAAATTATCACAAAATGGTGGAGTTATCGTTATTTCACTGTTTTCTTTTTTACTTCTCCATTTCCTCCCTCATGAGTCTACTTCCCACTTCCATTGAAACCATAGCATCAATGGAGGGATAAAGATCTTATGGGTTGATTCAAAGGACTATAAAGGGGATGGATTATATTTTATTTATCATCCCATTAGTTTCTAATCACTTCTTTTAATTGAGATTTTTATTTGATGATTTTAAAACTTCTTCATCCTTGTTGAATTTTAAGGCCACATACTTCAAGTGCTAATACAAAACTTTACCTTGGAGTGCTCATGAATTTGATCCTCCAAGTGTATAGTTGATTATTATTATGTTTTTTTTGGTATTAAACCATTAAGTGATGAATTTTTTTGATCTTCTTGAATAAAACCATCTCAAATATAAGAAATTGAAACCGTTAAAAAATTTCATCCAATCCACCCCAAGTGATAACCAAGGATCTACTCATTATTTTAAATTGAATTCACTTAAGTCTCCTAGAGTTAACTTAAACCCATATAAAATCAACCTTATTTTTCAACTTCATATCCAAAAACAATCCATAGAATTTATGTGTCTATAGGTTACTTTTTAGGTCTTTGAGAATTCGACAACCCAAGCTAAACTACAAGCGACTGCTTAACCCTAAAAACATGGGTAAATTTGGGCAAGACCAAATTTTAGCGCCGTTTTTGGGGACCCAAGTAATTAATATCAACACCCATTATATTCTATCCTATTTATTCTATTCTCACCCAAATTATATTATCTTTTCCCTTTCTCATTTGTTTTCCCTTTTTGCGCATGTCCGCCTACAATCATGACCAATAAAACCGTCTAGTTAGAGTGGATAGTCCTTGGGTTGGGGAGTCAAGTACAAAGAGGGAGCTATTTCTATTATATCATAATATTCCTAATACTCTAGAGTCAAAAATTGATCCCATTTCAATGTAAGGTCTTAAAATAAACCAACTCATAAACCCGGGTGGGAACCAAAATGGAAATCCAAATGAGGTAGCCCCAAACTTGGAGAATGTAGTCGATCAAACCATGAATGACTACCTCACACCTGGCTGGACCAATGACCCATCATGCATTAGACACAATTAACTAGGATATCCCAACTACATCTTTAAACCCCATGTCAAAAAAAAATCTTCCCACATTCCATGTAATTGATTCTGATATGCCCTACCTTCACGTTAAGGTGTTCAATGACATTGTAGAAACCATGTGCCCCCCACATCAACTAGAATCAGCTAAGATGAGGCTATTTCCTTTTTATTTAAAGGATTGAGCTCAAAAATGGCTAAACAATTTGATAACATCATCCAGAAACTCTTGGGACTAATTACAAAGAGAATTATACAAAAAATACTTTCCCCACCACAAAATAATTTCACTTAAAAAGAGCATCCAAAACTTTTTTGAAAAAGAGGTAGATTCATTCTCTGAAACATGGGAGAGGTTAAAATACACCTTAAACATAGTTCAACACCATGGTTTTTCTATACCTAAACAACTGATAATTTTATATTAAGGGTTGGGTCTGAGTAACAAACAATTCATTGACGTGATGTGAAATGGGAACTTTAAAAACAAAGCCCCAAATGATGATTACGAGTATCTTGAAATACTTGATGAACAAAATCAACATTGGGGAACATCACCTTATTCTGAAAATCCACAAATAACTAATGTAATGAATACACTTAGAGAAGAGGAAGGCATTAGGGATAATCTCACAGCACTCACTAGGAAGGTTAAAGAGATAGACCTTAGTAAAATCCATGAAATCCAAACTATAGACCCTGTTTGCACAATTTGTGACAAACATTACCACAAAATAAACAATTTCCCAACCATTCCATCCATAAAGGATGTTCTTATTGGAGGATCACCTACTAAATTCAACGCCCTAAACTTCCAAAATCCCTAATACCAACACACATTCAACCCAAGGTATAATGACCACCCAGGCTTCCGCTGAAAAGATAACCAACAACCTAGCCAACCACAAGGACCAAACCCCTACCCTACACAAAATTTCAAAAACCATAAGAAATTCCAACCACAACCAGCCCAATACCAACATCCTCCTGTCCAATACCAATAACCCATCCAACAACCAAATTATCCTCCTGGGATAAACTAACCATCACAAGCCCCTACTCAATCTGTCCCTCTTCCAATCCTTGAGCAATTGTGTAAAAAAATGGAGAAAATGAACTCAGAAGTCTCATCACTTAAACATGAACTACAAACCATTAAAAATATGAAGGCACCCATTCCTACTCATGCGGTACCATACTCAACTTTAAGGGGATAATCTAGTTACACACAAACCCCTCATGAATAACTCAAAGCAGTAACTATTTTAAGAAGTGGTAAATCCATTGATAAACCTAAGCAAGCCATTACAGAACCATTAAAAGCTTCAAAAACTCATGAAAATTATGAAAAAACACCCATAGATTTTGAAAAACCCAATGATAATGTTAAGGAAATACAACCACACCAAACAATCAAAAAAACCTTCTCCTTTACATCAATGCATGAGAGGAAAAACTAAACCAGAACTGAATGAGAATTTGAGGGAAATCTTCTCTCAGGTTAAGTTGAACATCCCCCTTCTTGATGCAATCCAAACCATTCTGGCCTACTCAAAGTACCTTAAGGACTTGTGCATTTTTAAAAGGAAATTTTCACATAAAAACCAAGTCCTGTTGGATGATAATGTGAGTACCACCATTCAAGGGACCATTCCTCCAAAGTTGAAAGATCCAAGATGTCTCTACATCAATGTTGAATTAGGAGAGAACAAAGTTATCAAAGCCCTTTGTGATCTAGGAGATAGTGTGAACCTCATTACTTATGCCATGTATAGTCAGTTAGGGCTCTAAGAACTTGAACCCACATCTGTCACTCATCAACTTGTTGACTATAGTGTTCGAGTTCCTAAGGGTATCTTAAAGGATGTTTTGGTGAAAGTTGAAAATTTCATTTACCCATATGACTTCATTGTTCTTAAAAATCACCCAAGATTAGGTCCTAGGGAGAAAACCCCAATCATTATTGTACGTCCATTCCTTGAAACAATTAACTCTATTATCTGAGTCTGAAATGGGAACATGACCATCACCTTTGGAAACATGAGTCTAGACTAGAACATCTACAATGAAAACTCTCAAATTGGGGATGATGAAGAGATACATGAGGTTAATTGGATTGGTAGTGTTTATAGGGAAATCAAAGAACATCAAATGATTACTAAAGGATGTTTAAGTCAAGAAGATATTGATTTTATTTTTTCACATGAGGGAAATTTGTCTCTTTGGCTTGAATCTCTTTCAGATAGCTCTATTGATGATTTTCTCAAATCACTAATAAATGATACCATTGGTGAAATTAATAACATTGAGTCTATACCCATTCATTTACACTAATCTGGATAATTTAGTGGATGAAAATTCTATACCCAAGGAACCAATTCTGTCAAGAAATCTAGATAAAGAAAACGAGTTCAATACAAAGTCCCATCTTTCCTTGGAAAGTGATAACCAATATGATCTTGAATTTAAGGTCCTACCTTCATCACTCAAGTATTAATTCTTAGGGGACAATCGAGCCTTTCATGTTGTCATTTCTTTCTCTCTTGAATCCAATCAAGAGTTGATGCTTCTGGATGTCCTAAGAAATCATAAGAAATCAATTGGATGGACCCTTTCTGATATTCTTGGGATTATCCCACTCATTGTAACTCATAGGATTGTTCTTGAATATGAATCTAAACCATGTCTTCAACCTCATAGGAGACTCAATACAAATCTTATGGATGTGGTAAGTAAATAACATCTTAAGTTCTTGAAAGTGGGTATCATATACCCCATTGCTGAGAGTGAGTGGGTATGCCCAATTCAAGTTGTCCCAAAGAAATCTTGATTCACTATGATCACCAATGAGGATGGTGACCTTCTCCCCACAAGAGTCAGTAGTGTATAGAGATTCTGTATTAACTATAGGAATCTCAACTCTTGTGCCAAGAAAGACCATTTCCCCTTTCCCTTTATTGATCAAGTCCTCGAATGAGTGGTGGGTAATCAATTATATTGCTTCCTAGATGGATTCTCAAGGTATAATCAAATCAATTTATCCTTAGAGGATCAAGGGAAAACAACCTTCACTTTTCCATTTGGCACTTTTTCCTTCAAGCGCATGCCCTTCGGGTTATGTAATGCCCCTGGTACCTTCCAGCGGTGCATGATGGGAATATTCTCGGACATGGTGGGGGTTATTTTGAGGTCTTCATGGATGTATTCTCTATATTTGGGGACACTTTTGAGGGATGACTTTTTAATGTTGAAAGGGTTTTTAAAGATGTGAGGATAAGAACCTCATCTTAAATTGGGAAAAATTCATTTTATGGTAAAGGAAGGACTTGTTCTAGGCTATCTGGTCTCTGGTAGAGGGATTGAAGTTGATAAAGCTAAGGTCAAAATCATTCGTCGCCTTCCCTATCATAAAAATGTTAAGGAAGTGAATTATTTCTTAGGAAATGATGGTTTTTATAGAAGGTTCATTAGGAATTTCATCTCTATTTCTCGACTGCTTTGTTCTCTATTGGTGAAAGATGCTCCATTTTTATGGACAGAATGCTGTGAGGAATCTTTATCTACACTCAACTCAACTCTTATCTCTCCACCTATCATGAAATATCCAAATTGGAAACTTCATTTTGAGCTCATGTGTGATTCTAGTGACTTCATTGTAGGAGCATTATTAGGACAACAGTGTGAGAAAACTCCATGTGTCATTGCTTATGCAAGAAAATCTTTAAATGATGCACAAATCAACTACACCACCACTAAGAAATATTTTATTGTTGTTGTCTTTACCTTATATAAATTCATGTACTATCTCTTAGGATCACCCATCATTGTATTCACTGACCATTCAGCCCTGAAATACCTTCTCCAAAAACAAGATGCCAAGGCTAGATTGATTAGGTGGGTCCTTCTTCTTCAAGAGTTTGATTTAACAATTAAGGATAAAAAGGGTGTTGAAAATGTTGTAGTTGATCACCTCTCAAGGATGGAATTCAAAGACAACTCACATCACCTTTCTATGTCTGATTCATTTCCCGATGAGCACCTATATTCTGTGAGTGATCTCCCATGGTATGCTGACATAGCAAACCATTTGGTGATGGGTGACATTCCAAAATTCCTAGGGACCCAAGATAAGAGGAAATACTTTTCTTATATAAAAAACTATGTGTTTGATGATCCTTACCTCTTCAATTTATGTCCTGATCAAATCATTAGAATATGTGTTCCCGAGTTTGAGCAAGAGTCCATTCTAAAATTTTGTCATGGAGAGGCATGTGGAATCCACTTTTCCAAAAATAAAACCACTGAAAAGGTCCTCTAAAGTGGTTCCTACTAGACTAACCGCACTAAGGATTCCTTCCAATTCTGAAAAAGTTTCCCCCAATGTCAAAAATTAGGATCCATTTTCAAAAGGAATCAAATTCCCCTCACTCCCATTCTGGTCATTGAAATATTTTATTTTTGGGGAATTGATTTCATGGGACCCTTCCCACACTCTAGGGGATACCTCTACATCCTCTTAGATGTTGATTATGTCTTGAAATGGATTGAGTCCATTCCCACCAAGTTCAACAACCATCATGTTGTGATCTTATTTCTGAAAGAGCACATATTTTCTCAATTTGGAATTCATAGGGCTATAATCATTGATTGAGGAACCCATTTCTAAAACTACCCATTCTATTCACTCATGTCTAAGTATGGGATTTCTCATAAAGTTTCCAATACATACCATCCTCAAACCAATGGTCATGATGAGTTAGAAAATAGGAATATTAAGAAAATTATTTAAAAAAATGTCAATCCATCTAGGAAAGATTGGTCTGAGAAACTCTTGGATGATCTTTGGTAATATCGTACAGCATTCAAAGCCATCCTAGGAATGTCACCATATAGGTTAGTTTATTAAAAATAATTCCATTTACCTACTGAAGTTGGGAATGAGGCATTTTGGGCAATCAAAAAAATGAATTTCAACATTTCTTTTTGCGAAGAAAATAGAAAATTGGATCATAATGAACTTGAGGAACTTAGTATGGAAGATTATGAAAATTCAAGGATAAATAAAGCTATAGTTCAAGACTACTAATCTAGGAATATCAAATTTAAACACTTTGAACTAGGAAAATTCATGATCTTGTATAGTTCAAAACTTCATTTACACCCGGAAAAGTTAAGGTCAAGATGGGCAGGTCTATTCATAGTGCATCATGTGTACCCCCATGGGGCAGTATAGATCCAAGATCCCACAAGTGGTCACATTTTCAATGTCAATGGTCAAAGGTTAAAAACATTCATTGAATCATTCAATAAATAGGAAACATAGGTTGAGTTAGTAGAGCCAACCTATGAACCGGGAAAAAATTGATAGATTTAGGATCCATGTCGGGCTAACGACATTAAACAAAAGCACTATATGGAATTCAACCTGTGGTTTTCATGTTTCTAATCTTTTTTAATCATCTTTATTTTTTTCAAATAGGATTAATGAATCATTTTAATATTTTAAAAAAAATTACTTAATTAATCAACATTGAATATGATAGTACCTTAGACTGTTGACATATTCTTCTATTATGAGTATGGATGGGTATGAAAGGGGAGCACCATATTCATCCATGTCATGTGATGTGATCCTTGAAAATATCTTACCCAGAAATTTAAAAAGAAGACAATATATCATCAGTTTATTTTATTTTATCTGTTCTAAGGTTAAAATAAAAATACAAAAAAATAATTAAAAAAATTAAAATTAAAAGGACACATCATAGGTCATGGGGAAAACCCCATCACAACTGGAGAATCCGTGGAGACTTGAACCTGGGACCAAAGGGAGAAATGGGAACGCCCTTACCACTGACCTACGGCTTATAGTGCTTCCTTATTCTATAATTTTTGTCTATATACTTATATTTCACTTTTTTATTATATAAATATATATATATATATATATTGTTTTTTTGTCTATTTGTTTTTCCTTTTTCCACTATCGAACTCTACAAGTGACATGGATATCAAAGGACTAAATTGGAGCAGCACGAACTTCAACTTCAACCACCAAGTGACTTCATTCCATGGTCCTCATTTTCAATTTCCTTTTTGAACTCCCCTTCTATACCTCTACCCCCTTCTAAATTTTATTTTTTTTCAAACACTAGGGATAGTATTATTTTAAGTTGGGGGAGATAAAATAAAAAAATTTCTTTTGTGTAAAACAAATTTTGCTTTTGTGTGAAAAAAAATGATTTGAAAACAAAAAGTGTTCCTTAATGGAAGAAAAAGTTCCTTTAACTGTGAACATGATAATACACATTGCACACTTTTAAATTGAATATAAAATAATTTAGCATTCCCTGATTCTGATTTTAATCCATATATAATTTTATGTGCATAGATTTTGGAAAGTGTGGTTGTCTAATGTGATCTTTCATCATCTATATTTTCATCCAGATAAAAATATTCACAACACACGTCCTTTGGATAGTGGGGTATTAGTTTGAGTTAATGGGGTCCCCAAAATAAATAGCATAGGTTTGGTGATCATTTTAGTTTTAATATGAGTATTCAAAAAAATCAAAAAACAATAAAAAATAAAACAATAAATTTGTGCATAGAGCAATGAAATGACCTAATGTGTGCATTTCGGCACTTGGGGATTGTGACTCCATAGTTTTCAGGCCCAAAGTTAGTAATTTTATCTCTATTTGTTGTAATTTGACTTTTTTTTCACTGAGTTAACTCAAGATGATGCCTAAGTATGTGGGCTTCACTTGGTGCCCTATGGTCTTGGAGCCTAGGAGTCATTAGCAAAGTCTCGCTACATGGGTTGACTCTTTTGAGGGCAATTTCAATTACCATGAAATAATTGAAAAAAAACAAGAAAACAAAAAAAATACAAGAAAAAAAATTTGAATACTCATATTAATATTGAAATGTGATTCCACCTAACACTTCCATCATTTCCCCCTTGAATAAATATGAACCCCCATGTCTTTTGTGATGCACAACACATCATCACGCTTAATTGATATTGGAAGAAATATGGTGATGAATTTGAACAAAGGAATGGGATTAGGATTGAGATATTCTTATGAAACTATCTTGTATTAAAATATTTTGATGTGTTTCATGATTTTTTGGTATAAGGTTTCTCGGTGATCAATGTGTATTAAAAAGTTTTTAGAAAAGGGAATTAAAATTTCATATTATTGAGATATATGTTTCTCGGGACTAGAAAAACTCAATTTGGGGGTGTGATTAGCCACTGAATGGGGCTAATATTCATTTTTAATATATATATATATATATATATATATATATATAATATTCTGGTAATTTATTATTCATAAACACAATTTTAGTTCATTTTACACTTTGAACACCATTTCACATTATGATTTTAATTCCCCCTTAAAATGAAATATTACATGGTACATTTTTGATCACCTCCTAAAATACAAAATTTCCTTGATTTTATTTTCATATTTTATTTTCAGGTCTATCATTCTACAAGGAACAATTCATTCTTTTTAAGTATCTGAAGATTCACATTAGAATACCACCAAAATGGGATTTCATGGAAAGACATTCTAGGAAAAGTAAACTAGACAGCATCCCAATAAAGAGACTGTAGTGGATAGGATCCAAGCCCAATGATTCTCAAAATTTAACTGAAGATAGAGGACATCATGGGGAACATTTCACTCAACAGTGGAAAAAGATAATTTGTAACGACCCAATATTTTTTAATAAAAATTCCTTTCTTATAAATATTTCATAATCACATGAAATCAAAACATAATTAACTACTAAGTTCTAAGAGACCCTTAAAACATAAGTTCTTCACTTCTGTGATGTGAATTTTGAAAATATGGCATACATGGTTGCAATTAGTAAGTTATTTGGAGTCCAATAAGAAAAAATTAATTTTTTCTGAATAGTAAACTACCCTTATGAATAGTAACATACACTTATGAATAGTAATATACCCTAATGAATAGTAACCTTACCATTGATAGTATATAAATAATATTCAAGTGAAAGTACGATATACCTATGCTTTGGAATAAGTAAAAGAATGTTTTAAAACTGTTGTTTTTAGAATAAATTATGATTTTAATTAAATATTGAATTAATTATAATTAGAAAATTATTTTTGAAAAATGAAATTCATTTTTGGATTCTAAACGTCGAAAAATGGTTAGGGTGAATTTTTTGGATTTTTCTGAAATACTAGAATTTTTGATAAATAGTGAAATACAATAAAATACTGTATATCAGTTAAATACACTATTCATGACATCACAAGTGATGTAAGCCCACTAGGTTCAAACTCACATGATAAAATTACTATTCTTGGTAAAGGAAGACTCACTATTCCTTGTCTTGTGGGGAAATAATAAATTAATGGATTTTATATTAAGAAATCCCCTCTCTCCTCCACTATAAAAACCCCCTCACTCCCCCTTCTCTTCACTCCTCTCAAGCCTTATTCCTTCTCCAAATTCTGTCCAAATATCCTCCCAACCTCCTCTCCCACGTCCAGAAAGCCTTGTCTCATAAAAATACCAAAACCTCTCCCTTAAAGAGTCTCTCAAGGAAGTTTGGTTCAAGAGGTAAATTCCTCTTTTCAATTCTTTTTCTTTACTTTCAAGTTCATTTGTTTTTTTTTCTATTACCTCTCCTTATAAAATTTTTTTTATGACTCCATTACCTTATATTTACTGGAATTTTTTCATGATAGTGTAATAATTTATCATCATCTCTCCATTTTACCTTCTTTTATACTACTAGCAAGAACACCATCCGAGATGTGTCAATTTACCACATTCAAGGACGATGGGCTTCCGATTTCTATTATCATTCTCAATTTTGGTCATGAAACCATTATTTTTATGGTTGAAACAGATTATAATATATGTAATATAACCTTTTTAATATTTTTTAATCCCTTTGTACAAATGGTATTAAGTTATAAAGAAAAATGAGTTTATTATAATCAAAACCCACAAATTAACCAAAATAGTTATCATTGAAGTTATATATAATAATTCATCTGAATTCCATGTAACCAAGTTATATAAATGACCAATAACACCTATGTATTATCATAAATAATATTTTAATTCAATTCTGGAGATTTACATGAACTCCATTACTTAAGAACAAGTTAACCAATTATGAAAATAAAGGAAACGAACGCTACAGAACGACAAAATTCAATATAATAACTTATCAATAAGGGAATAAATGAACTAAAAGGAATTATTAAAAACTAAATACATGTCTAATGGGTTCTGAAATAAGTTATTAATAAATATAATTTCATCTTCTAGGAGCTTAAGTTCAAGAGCGGAACACGTTCGGAGTTAAGGTAAGGGTTTTTCCACCCAAACTTCCATTTCCATTCGGGTTATTTTCATTGTCTAATTACCTCAATGAAATTATTATGTATTATTATATACTCATAATAAATTCTTTTTGAGTGTTCTATATATGTACACCAACCATAATCCTTCTTTATTTTATGTATTGTTACATGTTTTAAAAAGATCTTTCAAAATTGTTTCTGAAATACAAGCCTGATTCAAGGAAATATCTCAACTTCTTACCTATTTTCAAGGGCAATCTATAATCTGTTTTTGGAAACCATTATATTTATAAAATCACTAATTTTATTATGAAAATAATATCTTACTTCACTTCTAGTTTTATACAAATATTTTTCCAAAATAACTCTTCTTTTCAAAGTAAAAGAGTATTTATTTTAAGAATTACTTGAAGATTTTATAAGAGTATCTTCTTCAATTTAAAAAATCTTGTTGATTATTATGTATTATTGGGATTAATACTTCATGGTATCATATACCATATTCAATTTAATGTTTTGTGATTATTTTGGTTGTGTATGTGCTATCTTTAAACCATTCACCAATTTACCCTGAATGGTTAGTGTTTATGCTTAATGTTCGGGGAAAGTTATTTGCATTTCATATATTAATTTCAATATGAATGTACATGTTGTTTATGGTAATCCCCATTAATATGAGGAATTCAATAAACATATTAAGTGGCGGGTGGGGCCCTCTATAACACCTCGGTGCATCGGTAGGTCTCATGAGACAAACTACAGTATTGGCACAAGGCCTTGAAAAAATGATTATTTTTTGTCTTGGCACGAGGCCTTGATGGTATGGTTATGTTGTCCTGCATTGTGAATTCCCTCATTATGAAAATATTATTTATAGTTCATTTGGTTATTATACTAGTATAATACCCATGATTATGTTTATTTATGGCATTACTTACTCAGATCTTATTCCTGCCATAATGTGTTCAAGTTTTTGTTAAAGGCACATGTTTTTATGTATTCAACATGACTAATGTTTTTGTTATGTTACCTTTCTCTATATTGCATACTCTTACTGAGCGTTTGAGATCACACCTTTATTATGTTTCATTTTCTTAGGACGTGAAGAAGGTTATTATTAATGACATGCTGAAATAACATGGGAGTTATGGAAGTTGTCTAAGGAGTTTCTATGTTGTTTTTCATGTCAAGTTGTAATGATGAACTTATGTATGTATCTTGTTTCCAATAATACTAAAATAATCAGTCCTTTGAGATTCTTATTCTTTGTTTGTATTCTAATGTAATTAATAAGGCACCAGCTCTGGGCAACTAGGTTTGGGTCCTTACAGTTGGTATCAAAGAAAAGTTAGTAGAAAACTTTGAAAATAGATTTAGAAAATGTAGACTAGGGAAGAGTCCCTAAGATAATCTTTAAGGATAAACATAAAATAACATCCTGGTATTTTGGTAAGGAATTGATTATGTGGATCTTTCAAACAATACATACCTGTCTGGGTACGAGCAGGTAGAGGCGGCTCTGGAACAAATGTGCCTAGGAGTGAAAGCTCCGACAAGGGGTTTCAGGCTTAGCCCAGGGTATCCTGGTACACAACAATGGACCTTGCTACACTCTTGGTTATGACACTCCTAGGGTATATTCTTAGGATAATTCAAATTTTCTTTACAAGCCATTATGAAGGATTTGAATGTAAAATTTTCCTCAAAGAAACCATTTTTGTGATTATGGGATTATCCATGCGTAAGATTTCAATTTGTGCTAAGTATTTTGTTAAGTTAAGATTATACATTATGATTCATAACCTAATATAGTGTATGCCATTATCTTGAGATGGTTCCTAGTGGAAGGAATGTAAACCGCACAAATGCACGTGTCCCCTGTAGGGATTTCCCTCCGATGCAAGATAATGATGTTGGATCTGGTGTTGTGACTGGTGCTGAGCAAATCATAACTATACTGGGATAACTTACTCAGGTTATGAATAATAACCTTACCCGTATGGAGCATCTGAATCCACCATGTGGAGTAGCTATGTTATATCTCTTTATGCTACAACAACCTCCACCATTCAATGGTACTACAAACCCGTTTGTATCAGAGTAGTGGAAATGTTCCCTTGAGAAAATATTTCTCACTTTGGGATGTAATGAAAGAGAGAAGGTTTTCATGGTAGTTTATCGCCTAATGGGAGATGCAGATCAGTGGTGGTCATTAATCCAAAACACAAAGGAGGAAGAAATATAAGAGATGGGATGGAGGGATTTTAAGGAAATATTCTTAGAAAAATATTTCCCTTGTGAACATGAGCAGATATGGAGAGGCAATTCTTGAATCTGAGGCAGAAGGAGGATGAAAATGTTTCCAAGTATGAAGACAACTTTACAAGGATGTCAAGTCATGCTGCGGATTATATACGTAATCCAATGAGTAAAATTGATCAATTCTTTGATGGTTTAAAACCATTCCTCGGAAGGGATCTAATCTCCCAAATTTTCTCATCATATGAAGATATAGTCTCAAGTGCTATCAAGACAGAAAATGAATTATCTAAGTCTTATGACTTTAAGAGAAAGAAAGAGAAGAAGAGGGCTGCTGAAAACTCTAGGAAAGGAAACCAGGAAATGGGGAAGAAGGGAAGAGTTGAATTTCCATCATGCAATAATTGTGGGAAGAAATACTTTGGAACTTGCTTAAATGGAATGGGAGTCTGTTACAAGTGTGGAGAAAATGGCCACCTATCTCGGGATTGTAAGGGGAAGAAAGAAGCTGCCAATGTTTTGTGCTACAATTGCAGGGATATGGGACATTACACACATGAATTTACTAAGCGTCAGGGAAATGTTCCCCAAATAAGGCCAAGGGATTAAGTCTATGCTTATGCAGTCACAACTGTGGAGGTTGAAGTTCCTAACGAAGTGGTGGCAGGTGCATTAATTGTTTCATCCAACTTATCCAATACTTTATTTGATTCTAGACAGTCGCATTCATTTATATCTTCCCAATTTTCCAAGAAAATTAGATATTTCCAATTTGATTTAATAAAGGAGTTATTAGTCAAAACCCCTAGTGGATGTATCATTATCAAATTATGATTTGAATATCTATTGCAAGAAGAAGGAAGTTAAAAAATTTTAGAATGGTGTAGAATCCCTTATTTTTAGAGCTAAAACCTCGCCATTTGATTCTCATCAAGATCCACCCCAAGTAGCTCTACTGAATTCAATTATTGGAGAGGAAGGTAATGAAATAAATGGGGGTGATAAGACTAATGTATTGATAGAGGACGTACCTATTTTTCAATAATATGTTGATGTCTTTCTAGATGATTTACCTAGATATCCTCTAGAGTGGGAAATTGAGTTTTCCATTGACTTAATTTCTGGTTCAAGGCCCATATAAAAGACCCATTATAGAATGTCCACTATAGAGTTAGTGGAACTAAAGAAACAACTAGAGGAATTGAGTGATAAATGATTTATTTGACCTAGTGTTTCTCCATGGGGAGCCCCTATTCTTTTCATTAAGAAGAAAGATGGGTCTATGAGGTTGTGCATTGACTATAGGGAGATCAATGCTATTACAATAAATAATAAGTATTCTCTACCATGAATTGATGATTTATTTTATCAACTTCATGGAGCCCGATATTTTTCTAAGATTGATCTTCGATATGGATATCATCAGTTGCTTGTGAGGAAGGAATACATTCCAAAAACAGCATTTCAAACCAGGTACGGCCATTATGAGTTCACAGTAATGCCTTTTGGACTAACTAATGCACCATCTATCTTCATGGATATAATGAACAGAGTTTTCAAGGATTATCTTGATGACTTTGTAGTAGTGTTTATTGATGATATCATGGTATACTCTAAAATCCATTAAGATCATGAAAATCACTTGCTCACTATTCTAAAAACACTTAGAAGAAATAAATTATATGGGAAGTTTAGAAAGTGTGATTTTTGGATCTAATCAGTTTCTTTTCTCATCCACATTGTCTCTAAGGATGGAATATCTATAGATCCTACGAAGACAAAGGTTGTGCAAGAATGGCCTACTCCAACAAACATAACTGAGGTATGTAGTTTTATTGGTTTAGCAGGTTATTATTGGCGTTTTTTCATAACTTCTCCCATTTAGCCAACCCAATGACCAAGATCACACAAAAGGGGTTAAGTTCGTATGGAAAAAGGAATGTGAAGAATTTTTTGAATAATTGAAGAGGAGGTTAGTAAATGATATGATCCTAACCCTACCATCAGGGAATGATGGGTTTGTTATCTATAGCGATGCATCAAAGAAAGGACTTGGTTATGTCCTTATGAAGAATGATAGAGTGATTTCCTATGTATCTAGGCAGCTAAAAATTCATGAACAAATCTATCCAACTCGTGATCTTGAGTTAGCAGTGGTAATCTTTGATTTAAATATTTGGAGAGATTACCTCTATGGAGAAAAATGTGAGATATATACAGATCATAAGATTTTGAAATATATATTCTCACAGAAATAACTCAACATGAGACAAAGGAGATGGATTGAGCTACTCAAAGACTATGATTGCACAATACACTACCACCCATGGAAAGCAAATAAGGTAGCATATTCTTTGAGTAGAAAGGACCATGGAATTATGAACAAGATGAGAGTTGAAAGGGATCCTATGTTCATAGATCTATTAAATATGGATATGTGAATTATCAAGGAAGGTAACACATCACTACTTTTTCAAATGGTTTCTGAACCTTCTTTACTGGAAAGGATAAAAAGTTCTTAGTTTGATGATGAGGAGTTTCAAAAGAAAAATAAAGCTATAAATGATGGGAAGTTGACTGAATTTTCATATGAAGGTGGCATTTTGAAATTCTGAAAGAGGATTTGTGTTCCCACTATTCCTGAGCTAAAGATGGAACTGTTGGATGATGCTCATAGCTCTAATTTTTTTATACACCCTGGTAGCACAAAGATGTATCGAGATCTCTGAGAAAACTTTTTGTGGTACAATATGAAAAGGGAGATTGTTGAATATACATCAAAGTGTCTGGTATGTCAACAAGTAAATGCTGAGAGGAAAAATTCTAAGGGTATGATCCAACCACTACCCATACTAACATGGAAGTGGGAGAACATTACCATGGACTTTGTCAATGGACTTCCAAGGACATCCAGAGGAAAAAATGCTATATGGGTCATTATAGATCATCTTACAAAGATAGTTTACTTTATCACGATTCGAGAGGACTCCTCATTGGATCAACTTGCACAGATTTACATCAAAGAAGTGGTAAGGCTGCATGGAGTACCACTATCTATTGTATTCAACCGTGATCCTAGATTCACATCAAAGTTTTGGAAAAGTGTCTAATACTCTATAAGCACTGAACTGAACTTCAGTACGGCCTATCATCCTCAAACTGATGGAGAATCTAAGCGGACTATTCAGACACTAGAAGACATGTTGAGAGCATGTTCTATGGAATTCAAAGGAGTATGGGACCAACATCTTCCACTGGTTGAATTCTCCTACAACAATAGTTTCCACTCGAGCATCCAAATGGCACCATATGAATCCCTTTATAGGAAAAGGTACAGAACATCAGTGTGTTGGGATGAAGTCGATGAGCATAAGCTGCTAGGACCTGAAATGGTCGAAGAAATGGTGGAGAAGGTAAAAACCATTTAGCAGCATATTAAGGCTTCCCAAAGTCGACAGAAAAGTTATGTGGATAACCGTCGATGAGACCTTGAATTCAAAGTTGGAGACCTGGTATTTCTATGCATATCTCCATGGAAGAAGGTCATGAGGTTTGGGAAGAAAGGAAATCTAATTCCCAGGTATATCATCCCCATTGAGATCCTTGATCGAGTCACAGTTATGGCCTATCGACTGGAACTTCCACCTACCATGTTGAAAGCACATGATTTTTTTCATGTATCCATCTAAAGGAAGTACATACTAGACCCTTCACATGTACTCTCTTTAGAGGTGGTACAATTGGAGGATGATATTTCTTATGAGGAGCATCCAGTGAAAATCTTGGATCGTAGCGACAAAGTTATACATAACAAAACTACTCATCTAGTCAAGGTACTATGGAGAAACCATAAGTATGAAGAGGAAACATGGGAACTGGAGGATGTAATGAAGGAAAAGTACCCCTACCTGTTTTTGGCCTAGTTTGTAAAATGAAATTTCAAGGGCAAAATTTATGAATGGGGGAAGAATGTAATGACCCAATATTTTTCAATGGAAATTACTTTCTTATAAATATTTCATAATCACATGAAATCACAACATAATTAACTACTAAGTTATATGTGATGATTAAAACATAAGTTTGTCACTTCTGTGATGTGACTTTCGAAAATCTGACATACATAGTTGTGATCAGTAAGTTATTTGGAGTCCAATAAGAAAACTCAATTTTTGGTGAATATTAAACTACCCTTATGAATAGTAACATACCCTTATGAATAGTAATATACCCTAATGAATAGTAACCTTAATGGTGATAGTATATAAATAATATTCAAGTGAAAGTACGATATACCTATGCTTTGGAATAAGTAAAAGAATGTTTTAAGACTGTTGTTTTAGAATAAATTATGATTTTAATTAAAAATTAAATTAATCATATTTATAAAATTATTTTTGAAAAATGGACTTTATTTCTGGATTCTACACATCGAAAAATGGTTGGGTTTAATTTTTGGGATTTTTCTGAAATACTTGAATTTTTATGAATAGTGAAATACGGTAAAATACCGTATATCAATTAAATACACTATTCATGAAATCACAAGTGATTTAAGCCCAATAGGTTCTAAATCACATGATAAAATTACTATTATTGGTCAAGGAAGACTCAATATTCCTTGTCTTGTGTGGAAATAATAAATTAATGAATTTTATATTAAGAAATCCTCTCTCTCCTCCACTATAAAATCCCCCTCTCACTCCCACATCTCTTAACTCTTCTCAAGCCTTGTTACTTCTCCAAATTCTGTCCAAATATCCTCAAAACCTCCTATCCCACGTCCAGAAAGCCTTGGTCTCATAAAAAGACCAAAACCTCTCCCTTAAATAGGCTCTCAAGGAAGTTTGGTTCAAGAAGTATATTTCTCTTTTCAATTCTTTGTCTTTCCTTTCAAATTCATTTGTTTTATTTTTCTATTACCTCTCCTTATCCAAATTTTGTGATGACTCCAGTACCTTATATGTACTGGAATGTTTTCATGATAGTGTAATAATTTATCATCATCTCTTCCTTTTACCTTCTTTTATACTGGTAGCAAGAACACCATCCGAGATGTGTCAATTTACCACATTCAAGGACAATGGGCTTCTGATTTCTATTATCATTCTCAATTACGGTCATGAAACCATTATTGTTATGGTTTAACCAGATTATTAAATATTTAATATAACCTATGTAATATTCTATAATCCCTTTGTACAAATGGTATTAAGTTATAAAGAAAAATGAGTTCGTTGTAATCAAAATCCACAAATTAACCGAAACATTTATCATTAAAGTTCTGTATAATAATTCATCCTCATGCCATGTAACCAAGTTATATAAATTAACAATAACACCTATGTATTATCATAAATAATATTTGAATTCAATTCTGGAGATTTACATGAACTCCATTACATAAGAACAAGTGAACCGATTATGAAAATAAAGGAAATGAACGCTACGGAACGACAAAATTCAATATAATAACTTATCAATAAGGGCATAAATGAACTAAAAATAATTATGAAAAACTAAATAAATGTCTAATAGGTTCTTGAATAAGTTATTAATGAGTATAATTTCATCTTCTAGGAGCTTAATTTCAAGAGCGGAACACGTTCGGAGTTAAGGTAAGGGTTTTTTCACCCGAACTTCCATTTCCATTCGAGTTATTTTCATTGTCTAATTACCTCAATGAAATTCTTATGTATTATTATATATTCATCATAAATTCTCTGTGAGTTTTCTATATATATACACCAACCATAATCCTTCTTTATTTTATGTATAGTTACATGTTTTAAAATGAGCTTTCAAAATTGTTTCCGAAATACAAGCCCAATTCAAGGGAATATCTCAACTTCTTACCTATTTTCAAGGGAAATATATAATATATTTTTGGAAACCATTATATTTATAAAATCAATAATTTTATTATAAAAATAATATCTTAATTAACTTCTGGTTTTATACAAATATTTTTCCAAAATAACTCTTCTTTTCAAAGTAAAAGAGTATTTATTTCAAGAATTACTCGAAGATTTTATAAGAGTATTTTCTTCTACTTCAACACTCTTGCTGATTCGTATGTATTATTGGGATTAATACTTCATGTTATCATCTACTATATTCAGTTTAATGGTTTATAATTATTTTGGATGTGGATGTTCTATCTTTAAACCATTCACCAATTTAACCCGAACGGTTAGTGTTTATGCTTAATGTTCGGGGAAAGTTATTTTCATTTAATATATTAATTTCAATATGAATGTACCTGTTGTTTATGTTTATACACATTCATGTGAGGAATGCATTGGAAATAGTAAGTGTCAGGTGGGGCTCGATATAGCCTCTTGGTTCATCGATAGGTCTCATGAGACAAACTACAGTCTTGGCACAAGGCCTTGACAAAATGATTATTTATGGTATTGGAATGAGGCCTTGATGGTATGGTTATGTTGTCCCACATTATGCATTCCCTCATTATGAAAATATTATCGATAGTTCATGTGGTTATTAGACTAGTATAATACCCATGATTATGCTTATTTATGGAATTACTTACTCATATATTATTCCTTCCATAATGTGTTCAAGTTTTTGTTAAAGGCATATGTTTTTATGTATTCAACATGCCTAATGTTTATGTTATGTTACCTTTCGTTGTATTGCTTATTCTTACTAAATGTTTGATCTCACCCATTTATTATGTTTCATTTTATCAAGACATGGAGAAGGTTTTTATGAATTACATGCTGAAATAACCTAGGATTTATGGAAGTTTTCTAAGGAGTTTCAATGTTGTTTTTCATGTCAAGTTGTAATGATGAACTTATGTATGTATATTGTTTCCAATAATACTAAACTACTCAGTACTTATGGATGCATATTCCTTGTTTTTATGCCAATGTAATCAATAAAGCACCGGGTCTGGGCAACTGGGGTCGGTTCCTTACATAATTCAGATGTTTGAATGGAGTTCCAGGTGGCACAAGTTGGAGATAAAATTATGGGCTAGATTCTGTGGCCCGGAAAAACATCCCACAAATTTAATCATATCTCAACAACCACAAATTTATTTGGGATGAAATTTTAAAAATAGATAGTATACATCCAGATATTTATATTTATATTTAATTTTCTACTCCAATTCGGCCATCTATAAGGACATTTAGGTGCCTCTGTTTAGTGGATGAAAGTTGTCTTCCACTATGGGTGAAGGATAAACAAGTCCACTCTCCCTTACTTTCCACCACCCTTGGCCTACCATAATCAAGTGTAATCCTTTTTAATGTTGGTATATCGACCCAAGCCTCTTGAAATTCATATTTAAGGAAGTGGTGGTGGTTTATTTTATCATATTTGGTGCTTTCTTTCATTGTAATGGTATGCTGCAATTTTGTTGCCTCAAGTTTGTCTTTCACATGTAAGTTGTTCTAATTAATCTTAGTTTCTTAATAAAAGTTATTATTCTCCTATTATTATGTTATTATTCATATAACATTGATACTTTTGGCTTAGGGTGTGAATTTATTCACACCAGACCTTGTGAAATTATTATACAATGGTGGAGTGATCGTTATATCATTGTTTTCTTTTTACTTCTCCATTTCCTCCCTCATGAGTCCACTTCCCACTTCCATTGAAACCATAGAATCAGTGGAGGGATAACCCTATTATTGGTTGATACAAGGGAGTAGAAATGGGATGGATTATATGTTATTTATCACCCCATTAATGTCTAATCACTTCTTTTAATTGAGATTTTTATTTGATGATTTTAAAACTTCTTTGTCCTTGTTGAATTTTAAGGCCACATACTTCAAGTGATAATAAGAACCTTTAACTTGGAGTGCTCTTGAATTTGATCCTACAAATGTATAGGTGACTAGTATTATGGTTTTCTGGTATTAAACTAGTAAGTTATGAAGTTTTTTATCTTCTTGAATAAACCCATCTCAAATATAAGAAATTGAAACCGTTAAAAAAATTCATCCAATCCACCCAAAGTGATAACCAAGGATCAACACATTCTTTTAAATTGAATTAACTTAAGTCTCTTAGAGTTCCCTTAAACCCATCTAAAATCAACCCAATTTGGCCTCTTCATATACAAAAACAATCCATAGAATGTACGTGTTTGTATGTTACTTCTTAGGTCTCTGAGGATTCGACAACCTAAGCTAAACTAGAAGCGACCGCTTAACCCTAAAAACTTGGGTAAATTTTGGTGAGACCAAATTTTGTCATCATTGCCTGGGACCCAAGAAATTTATCTCAACACCAATTCTATTCTCCCCCATTTCTTCTATTATCACCCAAATTCTCTTATCTTTTCCATTTCTCATTTTTTTTCTTTTGGCGCATGTCTGCCTACACTCATGACCAATAAAATCGTCTAGTTAGGGTGGATAGTACAGGGGTTGGGGAGTCAAGTACACTAAGATAAATCCTTCCATTAGATCCTAATATTCCTAATACTATAGATTCATAAAATGATCCCATTTCAATGGAAGGACTTCAAATAAACCAACTCATAAACACAGATGGGAACCAAAATGGAAATCCAAATGAGGCGGCCCCAAACTTAGGGAATGCAGTCACTCAAACCATGAATAACTACCTCACACATGGCTATACCAATACCCCATCATGGATTAGACATAATTAACTATGATATTAAAACTACATATTTAAACCCCATGTCCTAAACCACCTTCCCACATTCCATGTAAGGGAGTCTGAGATGCCCTACCTTCACGTTAAGGAGTTCAATGACATTGTAGAAACCATGTTCCCCCCACATCAACTAATATCAGCTAATATGAGGCTACTTCATTTTTATTTAAAGGATCGAGCTAAAAATTGTCTAAACATTTTGATAACATCATCCATAAACTCTTGGGACCAATTAAAAAGATAATTCTACAAAAAATACTTTCCCCACCACAAAACAATTGCACTTAAAAAGAGCATCCAAAACTTTTTTGAAAAAGAGGGAGAGTCATTCTATGAAAAATGGGAGAGGTTCAAAGACACCCTAAACATGGTTCCACATCATGGTTTTCCTATTTCTGAATAAGTGATAATTTTCTATGAATGGTTGGTCTCGGAGAACAAACAATTCATTGACATGATGTGAAATGGAACCTTTAAAAACAAAGCCCTAAACAATCCTTATGAGTATCTAGAAAGCCTTTCTAAACAAAATCAAACATGGGGAACATCAAATTATTCTGAAAAGACACAAAGAACTAATGGAATGCATACACTGAGAGAAGAGTAAATCCTTAGGGATAAACTCACAATGCTCACTAAGAAGGTTGAAGAGATATACCTTAGTAAAATCTAGGAAATCCAAATTGTAGACCCTGTTTGCACAATTTGTGACAAACATGACCACAAAATAGACAACTGCCCAACCATTCCACCAATCATGGATGTTCTTCTAGGAATACCACCTTCTAAAGTCAATTACCTAAACTTCCAAAATCCCCAATACCAAAACACATTCAACCCAAGGTATAATGACCACCCAGGCTTCTGCTGGAAAGATAACCAACAACCTAGCCAACCACAAGGACCAAACCCCTACACTACACAAAATTTCCAAAACCATAACCAATTACAACCAAAACTAGACCAATACCAACATCCTCTGGTCCAATACCAACAACCCATCCAACAACCAAATTATCCTCCTGGGATAAACCAACCATCACAATCCCCTACTCAATTTTTCTCTCTTCCAATCCTTGAGAAATTGTGTAAACAAATGGAGAAAATGAACTTAGAAGTCTCATCCCTTAAAAATGAACTGAAAACCATTAAAACTGGTAAGGAACCCATGCCTACATAGGCGGTACCATCCTCAACATTAAGTGGAGAATCCAATTACACACAAACCCCTCATGAACAACTCAAAGCAATAACTATTTTAAGAAGTGGGAAATCCATTGAGAAACATGAGCAAGCCATTCTAGAACCATGAAAAGCTTAAAAAACTCATTAAAATGATGAATAACCACCCATAGATTCTGAAAACCCCAATGATAATGTTAAGGAACTACAACCACAACAAATAATCAAACAACCTGCTCCTTTACCTCAACGTATGATAGGAAAAACTAAACCAGAACTGAATGAGAATTTGAGGGAAATATTCTCTCAGGTTAAGTTGAATATCCCCCTTCTTGATGCAATCCAAACCATTCTAGACTATTAAAAGTACCTTAAGTACTTGTGTACTTTTAAAATGAAATTTTCACATAAAAACTAAGTCCTTTTGGATACTAATGTGAGTACCACCATTCGAGGGACCATTCCTCCAAAGTTGAAAAATCCAGGATGTCCATACATCAATGTTGAGTTAGGAGTGAACAAGTTTCTCAAAGACCTTTGTGATCTAGAAGCTAGTGTAAACCTCATTCCTTATTCCATGTATTGTCATTTTGGGCTCTAAGAACTCCAATCCACATCTGTCACTCTTCAACTTGCAAATCATAGTGTTCAAGTTCCTAAGGGGATCTTAAATGATGTTTTGGTGAAAGTTGAAAATTTCATTTACCCAACTAACTTCATTGTTCTTGAAAATAACCCAAGCTTATATCCTAGGGAGAAAACCCCAATCATCCTTGGTCGTCCCTTCCTTACAACAATCAACTCTGTTATCTGAGTCCGAAATGGAAACATGACCATCACCTTTGGAAACATGACTCTAGACTTGAACATCTACAATGAAAACTCTCAAATTGGGGATGATGAAGAGATACATGAGATTAATTTGATTGTTAGTGTTGATAGTGAACTCAGTAAACATCAAGGAATTACTTAAGGATGTTTAATTTAAGAAGAGATTGATTGTATTTGTTCACATGAGGGGAATTTTTCTCCTTGTCTTGAATCTCTTTCAGATAGATCTATTGGTGATTTTCTCAAATCACCAATCAATGATACCATTGGTGAAATCAATAAAATTGATTCCATACCCATTAATGACACTAATTTGGATAATTTAGTGGATGAAAATTCTATTCACAAGGAACCAATTCTGTTAAGAAATCTGGACAAAGAAACTGAGTTCAATACAAAGTCCCATCCTTCCTTGGAAAGTGATAATCAATCTGATCTTGAATTTAAGGTCCTACCTTCATCACTAAAGTAGGAATTCTTAGGGGAAAATTGATCCTTTCCTATTGTCATTTCTTCCTCTCTTGAAGCCAATCAAGAGATGATACTTCTAGATGTCCTAAGAAATAATAAGAAGGAAATTGTATGGACCCTTAATGATATTCCTAGGATTATCCCACTCATTGGAACTTATAGGATTTTTTTTGAATCTGAATCCAAACCATGTCTTCAATCTCATAGGAGGCTCAATCCAAATCTTATGGATATGGTAAGGAAATAATTCTTAAGTTCTTGAAAGCGGGTATCATCTACCCCATTGTTGAGAGTGAGTGGGTAATCCCAATTCAAGTTCTCCCAAAGAAATTTGGAATCACTTTGATCACCAATGAGGATGGTGACCTTCTCCCCATAAGGGTTAGTAGTGGATGGAGAGTTTGTATTGACTATAGGAAGCTCAACTCTTGTACTAAGAAAGACCATTTCCCCTTTGCCTTTATTGATCAAGTACTCAAGAGAGTGGCAGGTCATCAATTATATTTCTTCCTATATGGATTATCAGGGTATAATAAAATCAAGTTCTCCTTATAAGATCAAGGGAAAACAACATTCACATGTCCATTTGGCACTTTTTCCTTCAAGTGCATGCCCTTTGGGTTATGTAATGCCCCTGGTACCTTCCAGCGGTGCATGATGGGAATCTTCTTGGACATGGTGGGGGATTTTTTAGAGGTATTCACGGATGACTTCTCTATCTTTGGGGATACTTTTGAGGGATTCCTTCTGAATTTTGAAAGGTTTTTTTCAAGATGAGAGGATAATAACCTCATCCTAAATTGGTAAAATGTCCATTTTATGGTAAAGTAAGGACTTTTTCTAGGCTATCTGGTCTCTGGTTGAGGGATTGAAGTTGATAAAGCTAAGGTCAACATCATTTGTTACCTTCCCTCTCCTAAAACTATTAAGGAAGTGAGGTCCTTCTTAGGACATGATGGTTTCTATAGAAGGCTCATTAGGAATTTCATCTCTATTTCTTGACCACTTTGTGCTCCATTAGTGAAAGATGGTCCATTTTTATGGATATAATGTTGTGAGGAATCATTCTCTAAACTCAAGTTAGCTATTATCTCTCTACCTATCATGCAATATCCAAATTGGAAGATTCTTTTTGAGCTCATGTGTGATTCTAATGACTTCATTGTAGGATCGGTATTAGGAAAAAGGTGTGATAAAACTCCATGTTTCATTACTTATGAAAGAAAATCTTTAAATGATGTACAAATCAACTACACCAACACTGAGAAAGAGTTGCTTGTTTTTTTATTTACCTTAGATAAATTCAGGTCCTATCTCTTAGGATCGCCCATCATTGTATTTGGTGACCATTCAACCCTGAAATATATTCTCCAAAAACAAGATTCCAAGGCTAGATTGATTAGGTGGGTTCTTCTTATAAAAGAGTTTTATTTATCCATTAAGGATAAAAAGGGTGTTGAAAATTTTTTAGTTGATCACCTCTCTAGGATGGAATTCAAAGACAACTCACATCACCTTTCTGTGTCTGATTCATTTCTTGATGATAACCTCTATTTTGTGAGTGATTCCCATGGTATGCTAACATAGAAAACCATTTGGTGATGGTTGGCATTCCAAAATTCCTAGGGAACCATGATAAGAGGAAATTACTTTCTGATATCAAACACTATGTGTTTGATGATCCTTACTTATTTAAGTATTGTCCTAATCAAATCATTAGGATATGTGTTTCTGAGTCTGAGAAAGAGTCCATTCTAATATTTTGTCATGGAGAGGCATGTGGAGGTCACTTTTTCACAAAGAAAACCATTGCAAAGGTCCTCCAAATTGGTTTCTATTGGCTTAACCTCACTAAGGATTCCTTCCAATTCTAAAAAAGTTTCCCTCAGTGTCAAAAATTAGGATCCATTACCAAAAGGAATCAAATTCCCCTCACTCTCATTCTGGTCATTGAAATCATTTATTATTGGGGAATTGATTTCATGGGACTATTCCAAAACTCTAGGGGATACCTATACATCATCTTAACTATTTATTATGTCTCAAAATGGGTTTAGGACATTCTCACCAAGTCCAATGACCATCATGTTGTGATCCGATTTCTGAAAGAGCACATATTTTCTCGATTTGGAATTCCTAGGGCTATAATCAGTGATCAAGGAACCCATTTCTGCAACCTCCCATTCTCTTTACTCATGTCTAAGTATGATATTTCTCATAAATTTTCCACTGCATACCATCCTCAAACCAATGGTCAAGATGAGTTAGCAAATAGGGATATTAAGCAAATTCTTGAAAAAACTGTCAATCCATCTAGGAATGATTGGTCTGAGAAACTCTTGGATGTTATTTGGTCATATCAGACAGCATTCAAAACCATCCTAGTCATGTCACCATATAGGTTGGTTTATGAAAAATCATGCCATTTACCTTCTAAATTTGAGCATAAGGCATTTTGGGCAATCAAAAAAATGAATTTTGACATTTCTTTGGCCAAAGAAATTAGAAAATTAGATCTTAATAAAATTTAGGAACTTAGGATGGAGGATTATGAAAATTCAAGGATAAATAAATCTAGAGTAAAATCCTACCAATCCTGTAATCTCAAAGTTAAACACTTTGAACTGGGAAAATTTGCGCTCTTGTATAGTTCAAAAATTCATTTACACTCGGGAAAGTTAAGGTCAAGAGGGTCAGGTCCATTCATAGTGCATCATGTGTACCCCCATGGGGAAGTATAGATCTAGTATCCCACAAGTGGTCACATTTTTAAATTCAATGTTCATAGGTTAAAACCATTCATTAAATCATTCAATAAATAGGAAACAGAGGTTGAGTTAGCAGAGCCGGCCTATGAACTGGGAAAAAATTGATAGATTTGGGATCCATGTTTGTTTCCCTATGGAATTGGGAATGACCTTGTTGATTTAAGGTTCAAACATTCCAAGAGGTTTCTAACAGGTTTGTTCATAGAACCGGAAACATCCAATGATTCCATATTCATTTGGACCAACTTTCCAAAGGCAGGCGCTCATTAGTTATGCACTAATGAGGCTTAGGAATTTTCATTGGTTGAGAGGATGGGAGGTCAGACTCATCACACCTTTTTTGAGGGGAATTATTGTCTACTCCGGGACTCCCTTTATAGATTTAAGTTATGTTCGTGAATCCTTATTACATTACCAAGTATTAAAATGATCTTTCCTTTAGATATGACAATCAATGATAAATATGTATAAAATTTAGAGAATCTTTTATATGTATTCGAGGTTCTTCATCAATAGAGAATAATCTGTGTTTTTTTATATATTCTTATTCAATGGTATCCTTTAATACATTATATAAAAGTCTCTTGGTTATTATGATAACCATGCTAGTTTTAAATCCACTCATCGGGGCACTTGAAGTTTATTGTCATTTAGAAGGACATAGATCATTTCAGAGTTGGGATCGCACCTGCAGATGGGCTACCTACGTATCCTTGTTTAGAGAAGTAATCAGAACCCGCGTAGTTCGAGTAAGGGAGTATGATTTTTATGCAATATTGATGGCTCAAAGAAAGATGTCATGATTACTTTTACACTCTAACCTCACATGAGTCATGCTCGATGTGAGAAACAAGAGGTATTGGTAACACCAGACAATTGTGTCATGAAAGATGCAATGATGTGGGACTTATGTATGTATAACTGCCCAAAATAGATGAATATTAAGATTTAATTTAGGGAAGAAATCAAGGAATAGGGTCCATAAAGTTATATGTACTTCATGGAGATTTGGATACTCTAATCTTGGGGCTTACTCCTAAGGAAGATGCCCAAGTTAGGAGGGTACTTATGATTGGGTTTTACTCCTGAGAAGGAAACCCAGATCAAAAGGAATTATGATTGGTCAAGGGAAATTAAGATTGGGGCTTACTCCTGAAAAGGAGGCCCAGGTTAAAGGGATTTGAAAATTAAGGGACTTGGGGCTTACTTTTAAGGAGGATGCTCATATTTGAGACTGGGGATTACTCCTGAAAAGGAGGCCCAGGTTAAGAGAATTATGGTTGGGGCTTACTCCTGAGGAGGATGCCCATATTTGGGAACTTTAAGACTAGGGATTACTCCTAAGGAGGATTCCCATATTTGGGAACTTTAAGACTGGGGCTTACTCCTAAGGAGGATGCCCAAATTAGGGGACTTGGGGCTTACTCCTGAAAAGGATGCCCAAATTAATGAGGACTTGGGGCTTACTCCTAAGGAGGATGCCCAAAATTAATGAGAATTTGGACTGGGGATTACTCCTAAAAAGGAGGCCCAGGTTAAGGGGAATTATGACTGGGGCTTACTCCTGAAAAGGAGGCCCAATTTAAGGGGTTATCTCATCGTAAAGGATAAGGTTGAATGAATTAAATATCAATATTTAGTGACATAAAGATGTGTAAATCACTAGGTTTTGAGAGATGTTCCACGGAATTACTTTTAGATAAGGAATTCAATCAAGAAAACATGCCATAAATGGCTTTGAAGAGTGTCTTGAAGACTGAATCTTGAATAGGAGAGGTAGAATGGCATAAGAGAGATGAAATGGGCAGGAAGGGCACCCAAAAATAGAAGGGCGCGCAAGTCCTGGGGGGTCACGCAAGTACTGCATGGGCGCACAAGTCTTGGTCACGCAAGTATACTTGGGCGACGATTAACCAGTAGAGTAATACTTGGGTGATCCTTGACCAAAGCCTTTAGAATTATCCCGAGGTACTTCCAGAAGATTGGTGCGCAAGTTTCAATGAGTAGGTAAGGAGGCGCGCAAGTGTGTCCATTTCCCTTAAGGGTAAAACAATTAGGTGCTCAAGTGTTAGTGAATTCTAACACTTAGACCTTATTCTTCTTGTTTAGACCTTCCATTCTAGGTAAAGAATTACCTTAGAAGTGTTTGGAAGACTTGAAGAAGAGACTTGGGCGTTCAGAGCTCTGTATCTGAAATCTAGAAAAAATCCTCCTCAAATGGGGGGCCCACCGAGGGTATTTATAGGCTGGAGAAGACCCTGGGCGGTTTTCAAAGAGGGGCGTGCAAGTCACCTGTGTGACCATTTGGGCGGCGTGCAAGTATACTTGCGCGACCAAGCTGGAACTTGCGTGGCCTATGGGAAATGTTCTCCTTGACCCTTTCTCTTTTTTTGGTTTTTATTCAAAGGATGAATCTTCTTTGTTTGAGGTATTTCCCTTTTCATTTTTTTTAGTCTCTGTGACGAAAAAGGAGCATCAAAAAAAGTCCCCCCTCGGAGTTGGATCCAAAAAGGAATGAGGATTTGACTCTGAGGAAAGGGAGAAACAAAAGGAAATTAGGGCGCGCAGGGTATGGCGTGCAAAAATGAACTTCGGGCATGCAGGGTATAGTGAGAAAAATGGGCTTCAGGCACGCAGGGGTATGGTCGCGTCTATAAATAGATGGCCTCACTTTGCGCAAAGCACCTGGCTCTCACTTGTTGTTTTGCTCTCGACGTGCAAGTGGACTCCCAGCTTTCGCTCATCCGCGCTTCGTGTTTCTTGCATTGCGCTTCTGTTAAGGTATTTGGACTTGCGTGGTGATACCTAGGCGCCCAATACTTGCGTGACTGAAGGAGACTTGCGCGCCAACTATGGGACTTGCGCGCCTAAATGCCTTAGCCAATTTTTAAAATTCCTTCACAAATTTTATGAAAATTTAACTTACTTTAAGAGTTAATTATTCAACTTTTGTGAAGATCCAATGGCTCCAAAGAGAATCGGAATGGATGATGAACTGGAAAGAAAAAGAATTGATGATATGATGGACATTGTTGGCCATGATTACTATTCCATATGTGAAAGTACTCTCCCAGAATTAGTCAAGTATTTGAAGAAGCATCATATTAATTTTCCGCACAGCATCTATCTGCCTCTATATGGCCATGGTCATCTGTAATATGTCAATATTCCAGAGGCAAAGAACTATATCCCACATTCCTGGTTTCAGTCATATACAAACTTTTCTTCAGAAATGTTTGAATCACAGTAACATTTTCTAATGCTGGAACAGTAAAGAAATCCTATATAATGCATCATAGCTCGTGTGCACTAGATCTGAAACATCACAAACCTAAGCTGCAACCACATTGTTATCCTTCAATCTTTCGAAATTCTCAGATGGATCAATCCAAAGGCTGGAAGGAAAAATGGGAATTCTATTCTGGAGGATGGTTGAAGCCAACTTGGATGTGTTCTTATTGGGTGCGACAAACTTGCGAAGATTTTGTCGAGGATCTGAAGGGAGATGCAATTTATGAAGCCGTCTGGGCTGGGCAGACATATGTTTATAGGAATGATAATTTTGCACCAGAGTTGCTTAGCTGCTGGATCCCAGAAACTAATTCTTTCCATCTGACCCATGGAGAAGTAGGCATTAGTTTTTGGGATGTCTACAAGATCTCAGGGGTTCTAATTCTGGGTGATATGTATGACGAATTCATCCCTCCAAAGGCAACCTTGAATGATCCGGAGAAGACTCCGGATTTGGTTCGAAAGTTATTGAAGATTTACCATAAGCTCAAAATCTCAAAGACTTCAAAGACTCATTATAGAAGGGATATTCATCTAGAGGAATGGATGGATGTGTTTCTCCAGAAGAAGAGGTAAAAGGGGCCCACCTGTACTCGTCCTACTAGCTGCCCTAGAGCGGATAAGAGAGGTTCTCCTGGCACATTCTGGCTGACTTTGGATGCAGGAGAGTTTGAAAAATTGGGGTATGAAGTGAATCATAAAATCTCTGAGAAGACCCGTCTGGTAGGATTTTTAGCCTTATGGATCAGTGTATATCTCTTTCCAGTCGGAGATTCGAAGGGAGGCATCAGGCCATGGACCTTCGTTATTGCAGCCAAGTTGGCTAAGAGGAAGATGGTGGGGTTGGCTACCCCAGTTTTGGCAATGATTCACAGGATCTTACTCCATGTCTATATGGGTAAGTCTCCTTTGAGATTAGTGGGATCATTCCAAGTTTTATGGGGATGGATCACCACTCACTTACAGACATATGCTGTTCAAAACGGAATACAGATTCCTGGAAGTTCTATCAGGCCGTCTGTTCAGGCCTTCTCTGGAGTTTTTCCATTGTCCCTCAATGTCTATGATATTAGGCCAAGTATGGGTATGCATAATTAATTACACTTATTTCCCAATAGAAATCCACCTACATGGCAATTTTTTGACGATGGATCAGCTAGCTTGGAATAGAGGTCTTACATGCTAGCCTGCAGAGATAGTGTACTGGCCACCAGACTTGATGGGAAAATTATATGTGAGGCCTATGCTCCATATTGATTTTCACACCAATTCAAGTGTCTGCAGACAATTGTTGTATCTCCTCTAGTGCACGTCAGGTCAGAGAAACATCCAATGGTTGCCCGACAACTATGGTTGCTAATGGATATGGAAAGGATCGGGGCAGTTTTTGACTTACCAGATGCTGAAGCGGTAAGAAATTTGGACATATGGTATGATGAAAACTGGATAGCGTCATATCCTGAGGCAATATTGAATAAACCTGTTTATTGGGTGGGGAAGAAGAAGTGAACCATTGAGAAAGAAACAATTCAGGTGGTAGGTGATTCTTCCACTCCTGAAGCTGGTTTACTGAGTTCTTCAACCGAGGCTGATTCGTCAGATTCTCAGGAAATACAACATGTGCCAAAGTGGCCACGTTCCGTATATAATCCTCCTGTCAAAATCAAGAGATCCACTCCATCAAATCCTGGTGAGTTACTTTATTGAGGCAATTTAATTGCTAGTAACTTTATAGAGTAACAAGTTTTCATTATCTTTTTATAGTTGCAAGAGCTGGAAAGAAATTAAAATCCAAGGTTGTAGGACCCTCTTCGCAGCCTTCTAGTACACCTGCATATCTATGACCAGAGGCCATCCAGACATGGCGGGATGTATACTGCAATACTGAAACTATCTGGCTGGAGCTATGTGAAGGGATACATCTTCCTGGAATAGGGAATCTTCAGGCTCCTGCAAATATTCATTTCAAGGATAACCCTGATGAAGTAAGAGCCTATGTCAAAGAGTTGAGGACCTATATACATGCCACTGATGATTCTATCCCTATCACCAAGCGGGTGAAGGAAATGATGGATCATGACGCCACTGATGAGGAGTGGCATGAGTACATGGCTTATGAAGATGTAAGTTTTCTTTCCTTATTTACTTTGCAACTCGATTTCATTCAAAGTTTTGTTACTAAAGGAAATTACTTTCTTTATCCTACAGCTTGTAAGGAAAGGAACTACTGAAGTTCCTTCACCACAGTATATCCCTGGTGGTACTTCCATCGGGGCTGCTGCTGAATCTGCTCTCAAGTCGGGCGAGATATCTCTAGGCCAACAGGCCATGAATGAGGAGTTGGACATGGCCTTCCATTCGCCAATTCAAGTGCCAATAAGGGAGACTGCCGATACTCCCAAAAATACAAATATACAAAGGCATCTAAGGAAGAAGTCCACAACTAAACGCTTCATTAGTAGTGGAAAGTCCCTCAGGTAATCATGAGTCTTAAACCATGATAAAGATTGCTCATTTTCCTTGGGATTGTAGGAGCTTCTTCAATTTACCCTCTGAGGGAGAGGATTTATCCTCCATTGAGGACCGCAGAGGGTGCTGTGGAACAAACGCAAATTTAGGCTGACTTGGCTGCTTCTGAAAAAGAGCCAATATCTATTCCCAGTACTGCTCCAGATACTACTACAAGTAGAGAAGAACCTTCTTATGGTAATTTAACAATTCTTCATACAATGCTTCATTAAATGTTGAATGAAAACATTAAATAACTTCTTTTCTGTGATATTTTAGGTATAACACCTTGTTGACGCTCCTTTCGTCACAGAATCTAAAGATTGGAAAAGGGAATATCTCAGCTGAAAGTGATTAATCCTTTGAAGAAAACATGAAAAATCAACAAAGGCATGAACAAAGGATCAACAGCAAATCCACCGCGCAAGTTATACCACTGCCGCGCAAGTGTACTTGCGCGGCTACCTTGGTCGCGCAGGTGACGTGCGCGACCTAAATGGTAACCGCCCGGTAACCGCCCTGGGTCTTCTTTTTCCTATAAATAGACCCTGTGGGCCCCCCATTCGAGAGGATCTTTTTCCAGAAACTCGGATTGAAGCTCCCGACGCCCAAGTCTCTTCTCAAAGCTTCCGGAACACTTCTAAGGTAATTTCTTACCTAGAACGGAAGATCTAAAGAGAAGAAGGAAGGCCTAAGTGTTGAAACTTATCAAACACTTGCGCGCCGACTTAATTCCTTCAATATAACTTGTGCGTCCCTTTTTTGGAAGAACCTCAAGGGGATTCTAAAGGGTTTTATCAAGATTCGCTCAAGTATTTCAAATTCTGATTGAAAATCGCGCAAGTACACCATGTGTCGCGCAAGTATACTTGCGCGACCAATACTTGCGCGCCGCCGCAGGACTTGCGCGCCTTTCAAGACTTGCGCGCCCCTATCTTTTTGGGTGCCCATCTTGCCCTTTTTTCCCCTCTTAAGCCACTTCACCTTTCCTTTTCAAGATTCAGTCTTCAAGACACTCTTCAAAGCCATTTATGGCATGATTTCTTGATTTGACTTTCTTATCTGAAAGGAATTCTGTGGAATCTCTCTCAAAGTCTAGTGATTTAAATATCCTATTGTCACTAAAATATGGAGAGTTCATTCATTCAACCTCATCCTTTAAAATGAGAGAATCTTAACATGGGTCTCCTTTTCAGGAATAATCCCCAGTTATAAAACCTTTAATTTGGGCATCTTCCTCAGGAGTAAGCCCCAATCAAGTCCTTTAATCTTGGGCATCTTTCTTAAGAACAAGCCCCAACCTCAAATATGGGCATCCTCCTCAGGAGTAAGCCCCAAACCTTAATCCCTAACCTGGGTCTCCTTTTTCAAGAATAAGACTCAGTCATAACCTTGGGCTTCCTTTTCATGAGTAAGTTCCAAGTCCCTTAACCTGGGTCTCCTTTTTCAGGAATAATACTCAGTCATAACCTTGGGTCTCCTTTTCAGGAATAATCCCCAAGTCCCCTTAAATTTCTCTTAACCAGTGATAATTTACCTTTGATTTGGGTTTCCTTTTCAGGAGTAAAACCCAATCATAAGTCCCCTCCTAACTTGGGCATCCTCCTTAGGAGTAAGCCCCAATATTAGAGTATTCAAATCTCCATGAAGCACATATAACTTTATGGACCCTGTTCATGGATTTTCTCCCTAAAAGTAGATCCTAAACCTTCATCTATCTGGGCAGTCATCTATACATAATCCCCAAACAAATTCTTATGATTTCATCTTTTATGGCACAATTGTCTAAATTTTATCAATACCTCTTGTTTCTCACACCGAGCATGACTCACGTGAGCTTAGAGTGTAAAAGTAATTATGACATTCATCTTTGAGCCATCAATCATAAACATCATACCCCATTCCTCGAACTACGTGGGTTCTGATTCCTTTTCCAAAAGAAAGGATACGTAGGTAGCCCATTTATGGGTTCGATCCCAACTTTGAAATAATCTCTGTCCTTCTGAATGACGATAAACTTCAAGTGCCCCACTGAGTGGCTTTAAAACCAGCCTGGTCATCATAATGACCAAGAGACTTTTATATAAATGTTTTGAAGGATACCATTGACCAAGAATCTCTAAACAGATATAGATGATTCTCTATTGATGAAGAACCTCGAATACATATAAAAGATTCTCTAAATTTCTTGCATATTTAATCATTGATTGTTAAAACTAAAGGAAAGCACATTTTTTTACTTGTTAATGTAATAAGGATTCACGAACATAACTTAAATCTATAAAGAGAGTCCCGGAGTAGACAATAATTCCCCTCAAAAAGGTGTGATGAGTCTGACCTCCCATCCTCTCGACCAATGCAAATTCCTAAGCCTCATTAGTCCACAGGCTAATGAGCGCCTGCCTTTGGAAAGTAGGTCCAAACGGATGTGGAATCATTGGATGTTTCCGGTTCTACGAACAAACCCGTTAGAAACCGATCGGAACGTTTGAATCTCCCGTCCAGGAGGTCATCCCCGGATTCCGCGCGAAACAAAAATGGTGAACCCGACGTGAATCCTTAACCAAGTGAAAGTGATGTTCTTCTTATTTGTTAGGCCCCTTGGGCCAACAAGGCAATCATTGACATATGCTCATCCAAAAGATGCAGTGGCTGGATTCATCTTGATTATGTCTGTTACATGGAACAGGCACTCTTTTCTCAAGATCTTCTGCAAAAATGGCTTTCCTTAAATTCACCCCTGTGAATACTGCTGCTGTAAACACCTCTACTGTGAGGTCTGCTGCTGTGAAAACCAATGCTGCTACTCCTGCTGGAACATCATCCGCTCTGAGGATGACATCACTAACCCAGCGTCTTCAACGCTGTGTTTCTAATGCACTGGTTAAGGAGTACCGTCGCAACGGTACTATCCCAACTCTGGAGGCCGCTCGTCAAGCCCTCCAAGTTAACAACTCTACCTGGTCGTCCGGACAACGGCGGCCAGCAATCAAGAAGCAGGCGGTGCTGACTACCGTCTCCAACCGTTTCGGGTCGTTATCCCCGGAACGCAATTTCCATTCACTCCCTTACTCTGAGGAAGTGAATGAGCAGGTCCCGCAGGACCTTAATTCAAAAAGACAGGAGTCCTTCTCAAGGGCTCCCATCAACAATCGCCGCCAGACTCGTGCGGTAGTGCGCCCTCAACATGATGAGGGTACCGACTCCAGGCATTCAGCTCAGGTTCCTCGAACCCGAGCAGGCAAGATGAACCGCCAGAGACGGAATCCGGTTAATAATAAGCAGGTTGTCATCCCTGCCATCTCCGGAGAAGTCCACCAACCTAACTTGGTGGCAAACAACGAGCAGGCATACACACCTGTCCGTTTTAATTCCGCTGTCCAGCAGACTCGTCTGGAAGCATCAAGCCGATCCCGCCAGGCAATTCCGGCGGAGTACCATAGGCAGGAACATACACCTGCTTATACATCACCAGTTAGTCAGCAGGCTCGTCTGACTACATATGATGGATCTCGTCAACCGCGTTTGGCGAAGTGTAATCAGCAGGCACATACACCTGCTAATACTAATCAGGCCCACCAACAGTCTCGCTTGGTAGCGTCCGGAGAAGTCAGTCGGAAAGTCCCGACGACAAACAGGAGGCAGACTCAACTCTCTGTCTCCACACTTGAGTACTGTCAGGATTCACTGACAGGAAAAGGAGGACAGGAGCAGGCACATACACCTACTCCAAGCCCGAAATGGACGTATATCCCCGTTCCGGCGGCTGAAGTCACCAAACATATTTTTTCAATGGTGAAAGAGCAGAAGCAAATTCCTGATCATATTCTGGATGCTTGCCAGGATATCATAACAACTTCAGCATCATCTCAGGGACAGACACATAAATCTATCCCTAGCAATGGAGTGACACATCAACGATTCACTCCGGAACAGACACACACATCTGTTCCAGTCCAAGAGGGTTATGGGGCATACTCCCCCATATCATACGGACAACCAAGTCAGGCACATACACCTGATTTGAGTGGAGATCATCAGCCTAACCTGACCATCTTTCCTGATCAGGCACATACACCTGCTCAGAGCAATCACTTTCGTCATCAAGTGGTTTCTAAAGCGAGTAAGAAGGCATCTAAGAAAAAGATCCGCCCAGCACAGTCAGGAGATCAAAGGCCAATCTGCAACAAGGCCTTGCTCGATGCTGGAGTTCTTGAAGCCCTCAGACATTTATCTGTCGGAATTCAAGATTCTACTCCCTCAGTTCCCAATAACTGGAACATTAATTCTGAAGGTCTTTAACAGACACTTCCTCATGAAGACTTGCTTCATGAAAATTCGGTCAATCTTGAAGTTTCTTCTTCAGATGAGAGCCACAGGAACCCTCTGTGTGGTCAGAAGGCCAAGGAGCAAGAGATTTCATCTTTTGTTGTAACCCATCATGACGGTCCTCCTCATGGTGATGAACTTCGCTGCGAAAGTCCTCTCCGCAGTAGTGATTCACATTGTCTCGAAAATTCTTCAGAAGGCAATGTAGTGACGAGAAATCCCTCCTATCTCGAGGCACTTGCAAACGTAAAACCAGTCATGTCTGATGCTTTACTATCGGCAGGTGAAACTCTTTCTCCATCAGAAGATAGCCTGGGGTTCAGGTTATTCTCCGAACCATCCCTGGGTCATTCATCTTCCAGCATGAATAGTGATTTCTCTACCAATCTTGTTGAATCCGATGAAGCAACAAGGAAACACCAACTCTGGTCCAAACAGGTAGAAGAATCTTCATTTAATGATAAAGAGGAAATGCTGAACATGAGGAAAAAACTGGAAAAAGGTGAAGTACCAGTCATGTTTTGGCCTTTGGCTGATTCCCAGTACGACATTCCAAAGATGTTGACGGATGATGGAATCCATGATATTCGTCTCAACATATGGAAAACTCTTTGTCAATTAAAGAAGAAGGTATTATCTTACGATGAATATGAAAATCATCTTAAGATAATAGAATGGTTACAACGCCAGATTGATTTGGCATCTCTATCAGTCTCTCGGTAACCAAAGGCTGAAAAGCAACAGAGAACCCTTCAACGTTCATGCCTTGGCGCATTAAGAAAATTGCGTCAGTTAATTGCCAATGCTCCATCTGATGTTCATATCAGAGGATGGGGTGTTCACAGAGCACTACATTTCACAGTGCTTTCCGGTCAGCAAAGCCCGCCTAAAATGGTCTCATGCAATGTTATTGCCCATGGCCGGCCACAGTCAATGGGCTTTGTTCATAATCAAAAGCTTGCTCAAGAACAAGCTTCAACTAGTTCCTCTCAAAATCAAGTATATAGAGAACAGGTTGTTGAATTGCTCCTACATCAAGCAGGAGAGAATATTTCACAAGCCTCTCGTCTGGAGAAAATACGTCATCAAATGACAGAAGTTTCGGAAATCATCCAACGGTCTGTTGAACCAGGTGATAAAAGTGGATACAGGTTAATGCATCCAGCTAATTTCCGAACTAAGATTCGCAAGATCAAGAGAGATTTCAAGAAGATCTCAGACATAGCATGTCAAGAGACACCCCAGCTTTCCATATTGGGGACTTCTCTAACCCAACCCTCAGAATCAACGAATGGGATTCGAGGAGTTGAGCGGAAACAGCAGGAACATCCCCAGTCCACCGGACTGGGGACTTTTTCAAATCCTCAATCCCTCCCTCATAGAAAGTCAGTATTCTCTCGATTAGGGAATAAGCCTCAAGAGGAACGAAGAGCCAAGCTGTCAGGAGATTCTCTCCAAGTGACGGTTCTCCAAGAAATTCCTGAGGGATCAAGTCAACGGAATTCCATGTCTCATCATGGACATAGAAGGAGACAATATCACAGAAATGCTGATAGAAAGGATTCCATGCAATATGCATCCATCAATGTCATCAATGTCGTTGCTGCTGATTCACCGAATGAGGCTCAATCAGAGGGATCAGACGAAGAGGTTCCTGCTCAAGAAGTCGCGCACACAGACCTAAATGAAGAAGGTGTGCGCACACGTAATCAAAGGCTTACCCAAAATCTGGGTATTCCTTCAAGTAACCCACTTTCCCCTCTCCGAAAAGGATCCAATAAGGGGAAAGGAAAGAATCAGGTTACTTCTCACCCTTCCTCTGAAGGAGGTCAATCTCTCTCATTAGAGCAAAGGTTTGCACAACAGGAGGAAGAAATGAAAGAATTAAGAAGGTTTAATGCAGAACTACTTCAGAGTAGTCTTCTTCTTAAGAATGCTGAAGTCCGACAGCCGAAGGAATTTGTTGTAACTACTGAGATGGATCAAGAATATCCTCCTTTATCAGTACACCCACAGAGGTCTAATCCTACGGGTCAAACACAACAACGGTTGGCAGCACTACCATCAGTTGCAGCACCAACCACCACGTCTGTCCAAGCTCCATTCATTGCACCTACCCAAAACCAAGTTCAACCTGATGTTTCTCAAAAGTTAATAACTACTATTGAGTCATTAAAAGCTCGGTTAGAAACTATGGAAGGGAAACGGGTGCAAGTTCAACCTGAAAAGAAAGTTTACCCTGAATGGGTAGATTCAATTTCTCCTCCATCCAGTTTTGGAAACCCTATTTTCCCTACTTTCAATGGATCAGGCGACCCTGAACAACATTTGACGCATTACGTGTCTTGTTGTGATCCTATGATGGGAACTCCAGAGCAGCAAGAAGCAGTGAAACTCAGATGCTTCGTGCGAACCTTGCAAGGACCAGCTTTTTTCTGGTATACAAGCTTGAAATCCCGATCAGTCATCGGATGGGAGGATCTTCGTCAAAAATTCCTTCTTCAGTTTAGCTCAACTTTGCCAAAAACGACAGTTTTAGATCTTACAAACTGCAAGCAAAGGGAGAATGAAAGAGTCTCTGATTTCATTGCTCGTTGGAAGGGATTAACATATTCCTTGAGTTTATCACTCCCTCAGGAGGAATTGTTTCCAATCTGTGTGGCAAATTTGTGTGACGAATTACGCACGCCATTGATCCCTGTGAAATACACAGGAGGGTTTCGAGACCTTACTTCAATCGCTCAACAGATTGAAGATTCCCTTATACAGGCTAAGGTTAAATCTCGTGTAATTCCATCAGCTCCAGGAAGAAGAATGGGTAAAGCAGAAACTGCTACAGTTATGCTTAAACAGGCACCTGTACCTATTTCTACTTCAAAACCTTCATCTTCTCGAAGGGCTCCACCTCCTGAACGCCAACAACAAAGGCTGTTTCGTCCAAATGATCAAAAAGATCAACGACGAAAACAATTTGAGGATATGAAGAGTAAAACATACTCTTTCCGAAGTGAGAAAGTTCCTAGTTACTTCATTTCAGCTCTGGAAAATAATTTGGTTCAATTACCAGTGCCGAAGAGGCCAAACAAGGAAGGAGATGAAGACCGTCCCAATTATTGTCCCTTTCATCAAATGTTGGGGCATCCCATCCAGGAGTGTTTTGTCTTTAAAGACCTCCTGCAAAAGATGGTCGACTTGGGACAAGTCAAATTGAAGGGTTCTTCATCTCATGTAGCGTGTATTACCGCTACAGATCCAGAGGAAGGAGGCGAGTGGCAGGAAGTCAAAAGAAAAACTGCGAAAAAATATGATGATTGGATGGTCAGAAAGACAATCAATCAGACCCATTCCATTTTGCGAACACAATTGAAGAAGCCAATTGTGTCTCCTACAAAAGCTGCAGTAAAGCCTCCATCAAAAGACAAATCCTCAAAAGGTCAGCGCAATTCAAAGAAGAAAGAGGAATCAGGAGAAGATGAGTATGCATCAAAGCCTAAATTGTCTTTGACTCTGGCAGATTTCATGTCATCTACTTCAAAGCCACGGGCACCGTCCCACCAAACGGCACAGCCTAAACAGGCTAACCAGGCAGAGTCTTTATCAGACGAAGAGTTAATCTTTGGTTCTGTTAATATGATTCAATTAACATATTCATATTCCAGTCTTGATGAGCCTGAATTCCCTATATCAAATAAGGGAACCCGAGGAAGTTCTAGAGGTTCAGGATATAGGGGAAGACGTGGATCTTTCCGAAGCCACTACTCTAATTCTACCCCTGCTAGCACTGTATATGCAGCAGAAACTCGTGGTAGAGCCCTTCAGCGAGCTCAAAAAGAACAAGCAAGTTCTTCTGCCAATGGCCAACTTAGCTTCGGCACAGTTATTTTGGAAGACCGATTAAAGGTTCCATATTCTTTATCTCAGCAAGTAAATGGATCTAATCAGTCTAATTTTCCAAAACCAAGGATGTTTCCAACTTCAATACAAGATGCATCAGCTTCCAAAGCATCTGCTTCCAAGGTACCTGCTAAACCGCATATTCCTATTGGGAAACGCAGACCTCTAGATCAAAAATATGATATATTGAAACACTTGGCCCAAGTACCAGCCAAGTTATCAATTTTGGATGCTTTGAATCTGTCAAGAGATCTTCGGGAAGCACTCATCGAAGCTTTGTCAAGTCCTCAGGAGTTTGAAGCTAAAATTGCTGCAGCTGAAATTTATCACATAGAGAATAATCCTGCAGAATGCCATGCAGTGATATATTTTACTGATAAAGATGAAGATGATGTTGTGCATGGGCACATAAAACCTTTGTACTTATCTGGCAAACTCAATGGTATAGATGTTCGAAGAGCTTTTATTGACAATGGTTCAGGAGTCAACCTCATGCCCATTCGCACACTTCGTCGATTGGGCCTCACGGAATCTGATTTATCTCCTTCTACCATGATGTTGCAAGGATATGATAAAAATGAACAAGAACCACTGGGAGAAGTTACGCTCAGAACTCAGTTTGGAGATCTTGTTTCCAATTCGGATTTCATGATTGTTGATCAAGACTCAGCATTCAATATCTTGCTTGGAAGACCCTGGCTACATCAGCATGCAGTTATTCCGTCATCATACCATCAATGTCTCAAATACTGTTTCGATGGTCAAGATGGAACATTGTATGGTGATAAGGCCCCGTTCAAGACATGTGAGTCTCAATACATTGAGGCGGAATTTTATCACATGAAGGGAAGAGAAAAATCTACAATGAAGGAAATTACCAAAGTTAATGCTCCATATGGTTTGGAAAAAATTCCAATAAATCCATTTTCACATGTGAGTACAGATTATGTGTTACCTATCAGTCAAATTGACAAAATAGGCCCAAATCAAAATACTCTTATGGAAAGATCCATAATGTCAATTACGGCTATCGAGCCAGACGACATGGGAGAAATTGGTAACTTACCAAGCAATGATGAAAGCATAAGTGGTGACATTTTCATTTCGTCTGCTGAAACCCAACAAGTCTATACTTCGCTAATCAGGCCAGAAGAAGTTATAGCAACACCAGAGGTGAATATTGATGTCGATTCTCAATCCATCATCTCCTCTTTATTTCCCAAAGAATACCCTTTTTCATCAATAGGGTCGGAAATGGAAGCTTCTTCTTCAAAATGTGAAAATTTTGACATCTCTTATGATCATGAGAATTTCATTTTTTTCATCTACTTTGCAAGTAGAAACGGAAGAAATAACACATGATGAAGAGGAAGAGGAAGATCTTAGAGATGCTCCTCCAGCATTTGAAGAGGGTATCTCTACCACTGTGGATGAACTCAGAGAAGTAAATCTGGGTACAGAGAAAGATCCACGCCCCACTTTAATTAGTGCGGCCATAACCCTTGAAGAGCAAGAGATGTATATTTATTTTCTAAAGAAAAATAAAGATATTTTTTCTTGGAATTATACAGAGATGCCTGGCCTTGATCCTGATGTTGCCACCCATCATTTGGGTTTGCCAAAAGAACATCGAGGATTCAAGCAAGCCGCAAGAAGAACACACCCAACCTATGCTTCCAAAATCGAGGCTGAAGTGGATAAGATTATCAAAGCTAACTTCGTCAGAGAAGTTCAATATCCCAAGTGGTTGGCTAATATTGTCCCTGTAAAGAAGAAGAATGGACAAATTAGGGTTTGCATCGATTTCAGAGATCTTAATCGGTATTGTCCTAAAGATGATTTCCCAGTTCCGATTACAGAACTCTTAATTGATGCGACGGCTGGCTATGAAGTACTTTCTTTCATGGATGGATATTCTGGATATAATCAGATCCGAATGGCCCCAGAAGATGAGGAATATACAGCCTTCAGAGCTCCTCAAGGTGTGTTTTGTTACCGGGTGATTCCCTTTGGTTTAAAGAATGCAGGTGCAACATATCAACGCGCCATGCATCGTATCTTCAAACCTTTTTTAGGGAAATTTGTTGAATGCTATGTAGATGATCTGGTGGTTAAATCCAAACAACGTTTTGATCACTTGGCTGATTTGGAAGTCGTATTCCACAAGCTTCGACAACATAATTTGAAGATGAACCCCTTAAAATGTGCTTTTGGGGTAACCTCAGGAAAATTCCTCGGCTTTGTTGTACGCCATCGTGGTATTGAAGTCGATCCTGAGAAGACCAAATCAATCCTTGGTATGTCACCTCCTCAGAATTTGAAAGAATTAAGAGGACTTCAAGGACACTTAGCCTATATTCGGCGTTTCATCGCCAATTTGGCAGGCAAAAGTTTACCCTTTACCAAATTATTGAAGAAAGGAGTCACTTACCAGTGGACTGAAGAATGTCAAGAAGCATTTAATGTTCTCAAGAAATACCTCTTGAGTCCACCAGTACTCATGCCACCTGTTGAGGGTAGGCCTCTTATCCTCTATGTGACAGCTTTAGAGCGATCATTGGGTGCCTTTCTCGCTCAAAATAATGATGCTGGGAATGAAAATAGTCTCTACTATCTCAGTAGAACTATGCTTGAAGCAGAAACCCGGTATTCGAGTATTGAAAAGTGCTGCCTAGCATTAATCTTTGCAGTTCAGAAACTGAGACACTACCTGCAACATCACGAGGTCCAATTGGTATCTCGCAATAATCCACTCAAATTCATCCTTAGTCGTCCAATGCTTACAGGACGCCTGGCAAGATGGGCGGTTATTCTACAGCAGTTCGACATCCAGTATGTGTCTCAAAAGGCAATTAAGGGCCAAGCTCTGGCTGATTTCCTGGCTGAACATCCTTCAGTGGAAGACACATATTCAGATATCGAACTCCCTGATGAGGAAGTTTTCTCTATTCAAGAGAGTCCTCAAACATGGGAAATGTATTTTGATGGTGCTTCTAGAAGTCCAACAGGGAAGAAAATGGAAAATCCTAAATTCAACAAAGTTGGTTTAGGAATTGTGCTCATTTCTCCAGATAAGGCAGTGTTACCTTATTACTTTTTGTTGTGGGAAGGTGGTACCAATAATGAAGCTGAATACCAAGCTCTCATTACAGGCTTGGATTTAGCGCTTCAAGCACAAGTGAATCACTTAAAGGTGAAAGGTGATTCAGACCTGGTAATCAAACAAGTCAATGGGGATTATGCCATCAGAAAAGAAGAATTAATCCCTTTGTATGATTACGTCAGAGAATTAATGTCGGAATTCCCTTCAGAACCGACATTTTCTTATGTCCCAAGATCACAAAATGCTCAAACTGATGCACTGGCTAATATAGCCACAGCTTTAGCAGATCCAAATCGGGACGAGACAACCATCTGTATTGCCCACCGTCGTGCAATTTCACCTTATGTTCAAGTCAGAACAGAGGAAATTAATGAAATTAGTCCCATTCCTGAACCGTATGGTCATACTACAGGATGGATGTCACCTATCAAGGAATACCTTCAAAATGGAACACTTCCACCTGATAGAGCCAAGAAAGAACAAATTCGGCGACGTGTGGTCAATTTTACTCTTTATGATGGTCCAAACCACCTCGAGAAAATTCTCTACAAACGTGGTTTTGATGGAGTTCTCTTCAGATGTATTGATGGTGAAGAGACAATGGCTGTCATAAAAGAAGTGCATGCAGGAGTCTGTGGTGCCCACCAGTCTGGACATAGACTGTCTGATCAAATTCGAAGGCTTGGATACTTCTGGCCTTCAATGATACAAGATTGTGTTAATTTCACAAAGAAGTGTCATTCATGCCAAGTATATGCCAACTTCATTCATCAACCTCCAGAGTTGCTTCATACAGCTAAATACTCATGGCCATTTTCCACATGGGGAATGGATGTGGTGGGACCTTACCCTTCAGCTACGGCCAAGCAGTTTAAGTACATTCTTACTGCTACTGATTTCTTTTCCAAATGGGCAGAGGCAGTACCTCTCAAAGAAGTCAGTTCTAAATGCATTGTTAGCTTCATCAAGTCTAACATCATTACTAGATTTGGTGTCCCTCATACCATATTGACGGACAACGGCACCAACTTCTGTTCTTCTGAGGTAAAGAAATTGTATCAAGAATACAACATTAAGTCCAACCATTCATCTCGATATCATGCAGCGGCTAATGGCCAGATAGAGGCCTTCAACAAGACTCTTTCAAATATACTGCAAAAGATGGTGGATAAAGATAAGAGGTCATGGCCTGATAAACTCTTTCATGCTTTATGGGCTTATCGGACTACCACTCGCAATGCAACGCGGTCTACTCCATATTCATTGGTATATGGAACAGAAGCAGTCTTGCCAATTGAAGTTCAATTTCCCTCACTCAGAATAGCCATTTGTGATCAGTTATCAACAGATGAGCAATCCCAAAAGCGGTTGAATGAATTGGAACAGTTAGATGAGAAAAGATTGTGCACTTTGCACCACTTGGAAATCTATCAGAATCGGATAGCACGAGCTTTTAACAAAAAAGTTCATCTTCGTTCATTCATTCAGGGAGAATTGGTATTGGTTCTCAGAGCACCAATGATACCAGGAAAGAAGCCTCCCAAGCTTAAACCAAAATGGGAAGGACCTTATTCAATACATAAGGTCTACTCCAATGGATCGTATTCTCTGATCTCAATGGATGGAGAACACATCACGACTCCAACTAATGCCAGATTTCTGAAGAAGTATTTTGTATAAACACAAAATATTGTTCCCAGAACCAAGACTCTTACAATTGGTTCATACAGCAATGGTCCAGTATGACCTTAAACTGCAACTTCGTCCAACATGACGTTAAACTGTGTCACCTTCAATGTCTGAGATGACATTAAACTATATTTTTTCCGAGATGACATTAAACTATATTTTGTCTGAGATGACATTAAACTATATTGTGTCCTAGCAACATGACATTAAACTGTGTGGCACTTTCATCGTCCAGCATGACGTTAAACTGTAAAAAGTCCCCAGAACTGATATCCTCATATTGGTTCACCTTAGTCCTAGCTACATGACTTTAAACTGTACAGCACCAGTTCGTCCTTGCTATATGACGTTAAACTATACAGCAATGGTCCAGTATGACCTTAAACTGCAACTTCGTCCCACACGACATTAAACTGTGAAAAAGTTCCCTAAACCGTCCAGCATGACCTTAAACTGCATCATCCCTGGTCCATGTATATGACCATAAACTATTTGCAAATCCCTTATGTCCAGCAAGACGTTAAACTGTGACGTCCTAAAATTACATGACGCTAAACTGTATAAAAGTCCCTCACGTCCGGAAAGACGTTAAACTATATAATCTCAAAAGTCCAGTATGACATTAAACTGCACCATTCACGGTCCATGCATATGACCTTAAACTATTCGCACCTTCGTCCGACATGACGTTAAAGTGGTACACTCTTTTGTCCTTACTGCATGACATTAAACTGCACAGTCCCCCTTTCGTCCAATATGACGTTAAACTATTTTATCCCCATCGTCCTAACTACATGACGCTAAACTGTACAGAAAATCCTTGATATGTCCTACATGACATTAAACTGTATTTTGTCCCTGCTACATGACACTAAACTGTGCAGCACCAATAGTCCTAACTGCAAGACTTTAAACTGCATAGTCCCTTTTTTATGTCCTACATGACATTAAACTGTACATCGTTAAGGTTGTTATTACCTCTTATTTCTCACACCGAGTATGACTCACGTGAGCTTAGAGCGAACATCAACCATAACACTCCCTTTGGGCCACTAACCATGTGTAAGTCCCAACAATATTTTTTATTAGATCATTGTCCACAAGAACAACTTGATCATTGATTCATTCTTTAATTGAACTACACGGACTTTGATCCTTGCCCTCCAGGCTGGGTATGTAGGCAACCTCCCAGGGTTCAAGCCCAAAAACAATCTCTTCACATCGGTTCACCACAACCTCATATGATGTTGATTTGTGAAACCGCCCCTGGAATCAATATCTTTACATTGATTCACTTTTGTCCTTGTTATATGACGTTAAATTATACAACACTTTTTGTCTGGTACGACAATAAACTACAAATATTCTTTGATTTCCTCATTTGAGAAGGAACCATTATTGACATTGATTTTTTTCAATCATGGTTTTCATTTTCAAAAGACTACGTGCATACATGGTAATGCCTGAACTTTTTATCTTAGGTTAAACCATCATTGCACTAAAGTCCCCTTTCACCCTTCACATGTACGAACCAAATTTGTACAAAGGGCATTTCTAGAACTACGTGGACTTGATTCCCATCCTTATGGGATACGTAGGAACATTCGAGTGTCCCTCGAATCCAGTCCCAAGTCTTTTGGGCCTAACCCCAAATTTCACTTTCAGTCCCCTGACTGAAAAATCCTCATGAAAACACACACTGTGTATTCATTATTATGGTCCGAATTCTATGACCATAAACTAAGATCACTCATACTTTTGTCCTGCACGACGTTAAACTGCATTTCAAGAACTACGTATGGCTTGATTCTCATTCTTATGAGATACGTAGTGAAGTCCAAAATTTCAATTCAGGACCCAGCCACAACATGATTATGGTTTTTCATTGACCTATGTATCTCTATATACATTGGACAATACCCATCTTTATGTGTTATAATCCTAACCTTAAATATTTTCAGATCTTCATAACCCTTTTCATGACTTCTAGTCACAAAAATGTCAAACTTCAAAGAATTCTTTTGCCTGACTATGCAGCACGTGCCCATAGGTGGCCTTGCATAAACAGTCCACATAACAGACTTGTCAGCCAAAAGATGCTATTCATTTGACCATGCAGCCAATGCCCATAGGTGGCCCTGCATATTTCAACCCCCTAACGGGTTTTGTTAAATAATAGTAACTTCATTCTTGGGAAGAATGCCTCTTTTGTCCTTATTTGTCTTAAACGACAATATGAAGGGATCCGCAAAAAAAAATAGCCATCCTTAACATATTTGTCCCATATCTTTTTTCATGATCTGAAAGTATTCAAGTCTATGGTTTATTCTTCTTCCCTACGTTTGGGTCAGACCTTCGTAGGAGTGATATTCATCCAGTTCTTCAATATTCTTGTTTGGAAATATCTTCTCCATATTCAAGTACCTCTTTCCATACAACAAACTCTATACTTTAGAAAATTTGAATCTCCATAAACTTTCACTGGCTTTTAGCACTAGGAAAGTAAATTTCTGGGAGTTCTTTTGCCTAACTATGCAGCACGTGCCCATAGGTGGCCTTGCATAAACAGTCCACATAACAGACTTGTCAGCCAAAAGATACTATTTACTTGACCATGCAGCCAATGCCCATAGGTGGCCCTGCATATTTCAACCCCCTAACGGGTTTTGTTAAATAATAGTAACTTCATTCTTGGAAACTACTTCTTCTAATGCCTTTTAGCTCTTTTTCATATCATTCCTCAGATTCAAATATTCTTAAGCCATAGTTTACATTTTTCCCCTCATACTTGAGTATGGTAATATGTTTTCAGATAAATTGTCAAGGAATTGAATCCATTTTTAATCCATTTTCAGTCAAAGCTATTTCGACCTTAAACATTAGCCCCTTTATGTCCGGCGCGCATGACTTTAAACTGCCTACACAAAAGACAAAGGAACTCTGAATAAAATTCAAGTTCCAGCTCACTAAATATACATTTTTTTTGTATGATTTAGGTAATATTGAGCAGTTAAAAGATTCAAAGTTTGTAGGGTTATTTGTAATAATCCTAGTAAAAATCAAACTATGATTACTAAGCCCATTGGCTTAAGTAAATTTGAAGCAGGTAATGAAAGAATGCAGGTACAAATGATTGAAGACAAAAGTGTTTTTCATTGATACACAGGAGATAGAAAGACATCCACAGACTGGAGTCTCTTCTCTTTTTCAAGAATTACATAAGATTGTCAACATAAGTCTTCATTTGATGTATAGCATCTTGAGCCTTATCAGCAGTTACTTGAAGCTCGTGCACTTGACCAGCTTCACTCTTTTCAGCTTGCTGAAGTGCCTTCTTAGCATCTGCAATGGCTTTCATGCCATTCATATGAGTTTCATCCAATGATTTATTAAGCTGATCAAGTTCCCCAGTAACAGCATCTAACTGTTGCTAGAGTTGCACCTGTTGTACGACCTTTTCTTTGATTTTTTGCTTCAGATCCTTCATCTTGACAGCATAATCAGCTTCAGCCTGGGATATCGCAGCCTCAAATTCGCCTATGTTGACTGACAATTTCACTCTGGTCAAATCTTCGCGACTTGTCTGCACTTGCTCCCTCCTAAAAATGATCTGTTTCACCGCAGCATGGATCTTTTCATACCCAAAACCACCAAGTCCCATTATAACAAATTGGGATGACAATCGGGAAATTTTTGATGGTAGCTCTTCTAAAGGCACCCCCGATATGATGTTCCATATGTTATTCCATGCCTTACATCGTGAAAAGCTGAATGCTTTAAGCATATCTGGATCTGATTCAATATCATCGTCAGAAGGGGGTATGTAATCTGGAATTAGCGTGCTTAGGGAGGTGCCTTGTCCTGCTCTTTCCCCCCTGACTTGTGCTTCTTCACTTTCAATTCCCGTTGGGGCAGAGGCTGAGGCCTCATCTTCAGATCTAGTCATTGCAGTTGATGGTCCTGCATGATTAATTGAAAGGTTTAGTCAGCTTCAAAGGATAACAAAAGAATGGATTGTCTTGCGAATAAAGTACAATCACAAATATTGTTATCCATTACCCAATGGTGGTTCAGCAACCTGAGAAGACTTCTCCCTATCTTTCCCAGTTTCAATAGGATTTTCAAGATGGGTCTCAGGAGAGTTTATTGGATTTAGCTCTACTTGAGCTAATGTTTCTGCAATGATAGGGTTGACATCAGTGTCCACACCCTCTTTGGGCATTGGCAGTTTAGCGGCTTCTACGGAAGAAACTGCATATTATTTTCCATCATGGTTAGAAGTATATTTTTTAAAAAAAAATTGGGCGAAGGGTAGCACTCACGCCCAAGGTCTTCTAAATCACATGACAACTTAGAATGATCATAAAATTCTTCAAAAGTCATTCCTTGATTCATCATTTCATCCAATGATACTTCAGAATCTTGGTTAGTCTCACCAGTGGGAACATTTGCTACGTCTTCTTGCCGACTTATGTCCTGCAACCCCTGACCCTGGACAGCATCTTCAGTAATAAGAGGGATACTGGGAATGGATGGTAGCTCTTCTCCAGGAGCAACCAAGTCAGCCTGGGTCTGTGATTGTTCTACAGCACCTTCCACGACCTTTGAAGAAGGATCAGTCCCTTCCCTCAAGGGGGAAATTGAAGAAGCCCCTGCAATCCTCAGAAATATGAGTAACCATATGATTATGGGTATAAACTCGTGATTGTTCGAAGGACTTACCACTACTAATGAAACGTTTAGCTATGGATTTCCTCCTTCGTTTCCTTGGATTCTTTTGTTTTTTCGGAGTATCAGTAGTCTCCCTTATTGGCACTTGGATTGGCGAATGAAAGGCTATGTCCAGTGCCTCATTCATGGCCTGCTGGCCTGGAGATATCTCGCCTGGTTTGCGAGGAGAATCAGCAGCAGCCCCGATAGCAGTACCACCAGGGCTATATTGTGGCGAAGGAACCCCGGTTCCTTTCTTTTCAAGCTGCAAGATGAAGAAAATAACTTCCTTAAGTAACAAAGCTTCAACTAAAATCAAGTTTCAAAGAAAATAAGGAAAGAAAACGTACATCTTCAGGAGCCACGTACTCTTGCCATTCCTCATCTCCAGAACCACCAGCCCCCTCAGTGGTGCCACGATCAATCATTTCCTTCACCCGCCTGGTGATAGGAACCGAATTATCAGTGGCATATATGAGCATTTCCAGCTCTCTGATGTAAGCTCGCACTTCATTGGGGTTGTCTCCATATTGAAGGTCTTTAGAAGCTAGAAGATATCCTATCCCAGGAAGTTGTAGGCCCTCACACAAATCCAGCCAGGCGGTCTCAGTATCACAGTATAAGCTCTGCCATAGCTGAACAGCCTCTGGTCTTAGATATAAAGGCTGTGAGGAAGGTCCTACAATTTTTGATTTTAATTTCTTCCCGACTCCTGCAACTACAGATAGAGAATAAGAAAGTAAGACTTATTACTTTATAAAGTAGCAGTGATTGAATTTATTACAATCAAATAACTCACCAGGAGCTGATGGAGTGGGTCTTTTAACTCTGGCCGGAGGATTATATCGGGCACGAAACCGCTTTGCTGCCGGTTGTGCCTCATCATCCCCATCGTGATAATCCGATGAATCAGTTCTAGAGGAGGAGTCTGTTGAACCTATTTCAGGTGGAGAAGCGTCACCTTCATGAGGAAGAGTTTCTTTCTCTACAGTCCTCTTCCTCTTTCCCACTTGATATACTGGGTGATTCAATATCCCTTTAGGGTATGATGCTATCCAGTGTTCGGCATAAAATGTAGTCAGATAATGTGCCGCTTTTTCAACTGGTAGATCAAATACTGCCCCAGTCTTCTCTCTTGATTTCAGCAACCATAGTTGTCGAGCAACCATCGGATGTTGCTCTAACCTGACATGTACTGGAGGGGATACAACAATCTGTTGCAAACATTTGAATTGGCGTGCAAATCTATATGGAGCATAGGCCTCGCATATGATTTCTCCATCAATCCTGGCTACTAACACGCCATCCCTGCAAGCTAGCATGTATGCCCTCAAATCCAAATGGGCTTTCCCATCATCAACAAACCGCCCAGATGGCGGACTTCCATAAGGAAAGAAGTTGAATTCCTTATACATGCTTAGTCTTACTTTCATGTCATAACCATTAACATCTAATGGAGAAATTCCAGAGAATGCTTGCACTGACGGTCTGAAAGAGCTTCCAAGAATTTTTAATCCATTCTGTACATTGTAAGTCCTGAAGTGAGTGGAGATCCATCCCCACAAAACCTGGAATGGTCCCACTATTCTTAAAGGAGATTTACCCTGGAAGACGTGAAGTAAACTCCTGTGAATCTTTGCTAAAATGGGGGTAGCTAACCCAACCATTTTTCCCTCAGCCAACTTGGCCGCAATGACGAAGGTCCTTGGCCTAACGCCTCCCTTCGAATCCCTGACCGGCAAGAGATAAACACTGAGCCACATTGCCAAGAAACCCGCCAGACGAGTTTTCTTTGGAATTCTTTGATTCACTTAATATCCCCATTTTTCAAACTCTCCTGCTTCTAGAGTTGGCCAGAATGTGCCAGGAGCTCCTCTCTTCTCAGGTTTTGGACAAGTGGTAGGACGTCTGGGCCGGGTATCCTTGGATTTCTTTTTCTTGGATCCTTTTTCTTTTGGCTCTATCCCTTTCTTCTCAGTAAGAAACACATTCATCCATTCTTCCGGATGAATATCTTTTCTAAAATGAGTTAATGAGGTCTCTGAACTCTTGATCCTGTGAAAGATTTTAAATAATTCTCGATCCAAAGCAGGAGTCTTCTCTGGATCATTCCAAGTCACCGTGGGAGGAATGAATTCATCATAAATATCGCCCAAGATTGGAGCTCCTGAAATCTTGTGGACATCCCACAAACTGATACCTACTTCTCCATGAGTCAAATGGAAATAATTAGTCGCTGGGCTCCAGTGGCTGAGTATCTCTGGCACGAAGTTATCATGTCTGTAAACATATGTTTGCCCAACCCAAACAGCCTCATATATTGCAGCTCTCTTCAGATCCTCAATAAACTCTGCACAAGTCTGTCGCACCCAGTATACCCACATCCAAGTTGGCTTCACACCTCCCCCAGGACGGAAATCCCAACTTTTCTTCCAGCCTTTGGATTGATCCATCTGAGCATTTCGGAAGATTGAAGGATGACAATGTGGTTGAAGCTCAGGTGTATGTTTTTTCAGATCTGGTGTGCAAGGGCTATGATGCATCACATAATCCTTCTCCATTGTTCCAGCAGTTTGAAATACTCCTCCGCCTGAGATATTTGCTGAAGCAAAATTGGTATAATTCTGAAACCACGAAAATGGAAGATAATTCTTTACTTCTGGAATAATGACTTCTTGCAGATGACCATGACCATACAAAGGTAGATAAGTGCAGTGAGGAAAGTCGCGATGATATTTCTTCAGATACTTAGCCAAATCTGGAAGAGTACTGTCTTTGACAGTATAGTAATCAGGGCCAATGATATCCATCATATCATCTATCCGCTTGCTAGCCAGTTCATCAATTAATCCAGGTCTAAGAGCCATTGAATCTGCACAGGAGTTGAATAAATTTAACTCTTAAATGAGTTTATTTTTTCATAAAATTTGTGAAAGAATTCGAAAAAAATGGCTAAGGCATTAAGGCGCGCAAGTATGGAGATGTCGCGCAAGTAATACATGTGCCGCGCAAGTTTTTGTCGCGCAGGTATTACCGCGCAAGCCCTATTACCTTGAGAGTAGCGCGGCAGCGAGGAAACAGTGAAAACAAGAGACTTGCGCGGTGAGGAAGACTTGCGCGGCGAGAGCTCGAGAAATCCGGAAATCCAGATGCATGTAACGGAGGTGAGGCCATGTATTTATAGGCCAGGAAGCCTACCTGCGCGCCACACCCAGAGCGCTTAAGGCCTGCGCGACGCAGACTTGCGCGCCGCCCTCTGCGCACTGAAAGACTTGCGCACCCTCCCTTTTCCTTTGGAGGGATTCGATTTCCTCAGAGTCAAATCCTCATTTCTCTCCGGATCCAACTCTGAGGGGGGACTTTTGTTGACGCTCCTTTCATCACAGAATCTAAAGATCGGAAAAGGTAATATCTCAGCTGAAAGTGATTCATCCTTTGAAGAAAACATGAAAAATCAACAAAGGCATGAACAAAGGATCAACAGCAAATCCACCGTGCAAGTTATACCACTGCCGCGCAAGTGTACTTGTGTGGCTACCTTGGTCGCGCAGGTGACTTGCGCGACCTAAATGGTAACCACCCGGTAACCGCCCTGGGTCTTCTTTTTCCTATAAATAGACCCTATGGGCCCCCCATTCGAGAGGATCTTTTTTCAGAAACTCGGATTGAAGCTCCCGACGCCCAAGTCTCTTATCAAAGCTTCCGGAACACTTCTAAGGTAATTTCTTACCTAGAACGGAAGATCTAAAGAGAAGAAGGAAGGCCTAAGTGTTGAAACTTATCAAACACTTGCGCGCCCACTTAATTCCTTCAATATAACTTGCGCGTCCCTTTTTTGGAAGAACCTCAAGGGGATTCTAAAGGGTTTTATCAAGAGCCGCTCAAGTATTTCAAATTCTGATTGAAAATCGCGTAAGTACACCATGTGTCGCGCAAGTATACTTGCGCGGCCAATACTTGCGCGCCGCCGCAGGACTTGCGCGCCTTTCAAGACTTGCGCGCCCCTATCTTTTTGGGTGCCCATCTTGCCCTTTTTCCCCTCTTAAGCCACTTCACCTTTCCTTTTCAAGATTCAGTCTTCAAGACACTCTTCAAAGCCATTTATGGCATGATTTCTTGATTTGACTTTCTTATCTGAAAGGAATTCTGTGGAATCTCTCTCAAAGTCTAGTGATTTAAATATCCTTATGTCACTAAAATACGGAGAGTTCATTCATTCAACCTCATCCTTTAAAATGAGAGAATCTTAACATGGGTCTCCTTTTCAGAAATAATCCCCAGTTATAAAACCTTTAATTTGGGCATCTTCCTCAGGAGTAAGCCCCAATAAAGTTCTCTAATCTTGGGCATCTTTCTTAAGAACAAGCCCCAACCTCAAATATGGGCATTCTCCTCAGGAGTAAGCCCCAAACCTTAATCCCTAACCTGGGTCTCCTTTTTCAAGAATAAGACTCAGTCATAACCTTGGGCTTCCTTTTCAGGAGTAAGTTCCAAGTCCCTTAACCTGGGTCTCCTTTTTCAGGAATATGACTCAGTCATAACCTTGGGTCTCCTTTTCAGGAATAAGCCCCAAGTCCCCTTAAATTTCTCTTAACCAGTGATAATTTACCTTTGATTTGGGTTTCCTTTTCAGGAGTAAAACCCAATCATAAGTCCCCTCCTAACTTGGGCATCCTCCTTAGGAGTAAGCCCCAAGATTAGAGTATTCAAATCTCCATGAAGCACATATAACTTTATGGACCCTGTTCATGGATTTTCTCCCTAAAAGTAGATCCTAAACCTTCATCTATCTGGGCAGTCATCTATACATAAGCCCCAAACAAATTCTTATGATTGCATATTTTATGGCACAATTGTCTAAATTTTATCAATACCTCTTGTTTCTCACACCGAGCATGACTCACGTGAGCTTAGAGTGTAAAAGTAATTATGACATTCATCTTTGAGCCATCAATCATAAACATCATACCCCATTCCTCGAACTACGTGGGTTCTGATTCCTTTTCCAAAAGAAAGGATATGTAGGTAGCCCATTTATGGGTTCGATCCCAACTTTGAAATAATCTCTGTCCTTCTGAATGACGATAAACTTCAAGTGCCCCACTGAGTGGCTTTAAAACCAGCCTGGTCATCATAATGACCAAGAGACTTTTATATAAATGTTTTGAAGGATACCATTGACCAAGAATCTCTAAACAGATATAGATGATTCTCTATTGATGAAGAACCTCGAATACATATAAAAGATTCTCTAAATTTCTTGCATATTTAATCATTGATTGTTAAAACTAAAGGAAAGCATATTTTTTTACTTGGTAATGTAATAAGGATTCACGAACATAACTTAAATCTATAAAGAGAGTCCCGGAGTAGACAATAATTCCCCTCAAAAAGGTGTGATGAGTCCGACCTCCCATCCTCTCGACCAATGCAAATTCCTAAGCCTCATTAGTCCACAGGCTAATGAGCGCCTGCCTTTGGAAAGTAGGTCCAAACGGATGTGGAATCATTGGATGTTTCCGGTTCTACGAACAAACCCGTTAGAAACCGATCGGAACGTTTGAATCTCCCGTCCAGGAGGTCATCCCTGGATTCCGCGCGAAACACACCTGCACCAGAATCATTGGCGGCCATGGAAACTGAATCAACCATCCTTCCTGAAGAAGCTATCTAGGGTCAGGGGCCGCAGAATGAGGGTCACCAAGAAGACACATCAAATTCTCCCACTAGTGAGACTAACTAGGATTCTAAAATATCATTGGATGAAATGATGCATCTTGGCATGTCTTTCGAAGAATTTTTTAATCATGCTAAGTTATCATGTGATTTAGAAGATCTTGGGCATGAGTGTTATCCTTCATCTGGTAAATTTTTCTTATAATTTACACTTCTAACCATGACTGAAAATAATATGCAGTTCCATCCAAAGAAGCTGCTGAACTATCAATGCCTGAAGAGGGTGTGGACATTGATGTCAACCCTACCATTGCAGAAACATTAGCTCAAGTGGAGATAAACCCAATAAATCCTCCTGCGACCCATCTTGAGGATCCTGTTGAAACTGGGAAATATGGGGAGGAGTCTTCTCAAGCTGTTGATCTAATGTTAGGTAATGATTATACAGAGTTTTCAAGATAAAAAACCAACTTTCATTGTTCTATGAAACTAACCATACTTTTAATTGATCAAATAGGGCTATCAACTTCAATGTCTAGATCTAGAGGTGAAATCTCAACTTCCACCCAAACAGCAGTAGAAGACGAAGCAACCAGGGTCAGGGGGGAAGGAGCATAATAGGGCACTTCCTTAAGTGCATTAATCCTAGATTACATGCCCCCCTGTGATGATGATGTCGAATCATTCCCAGAGGTGCTTAAGGCACTCAGATTTTCACGATGCAAGGCATGGAACAACATATAGAAAATCATATTTGAAGTGCCTCTTGAAGAGTTGCCATCAAAGATTTCCCGATTGTCATCCCTGTTCGTCATGCTAGGACTTCACAGTTTTGGATATTAAAAGATCCATGCCACGGTGAAACAAGTCATTTTAAGAAGGGAACAGGAGCAAAAGTGTCGTGAAGATCTGACTAGGGTGAAGCTGTCATCCAACATCAGTGAATTTGAGGCTGCGGTATCCCAAGCCGAGGCTGAATATGCTGCCAAAATGAAGGAGCTGAAGCATAAAATCAAAGATAAAGTCATCCAGTATATGCACCTCTAGAAATAGTTAGATGTTGTTACTAGGGAACTTGACCAACTCAATAATTCATTGGAGGGATCTCAAACGAATGGTATGAAGGCCATCATAGATTCCAAGAAATAAATCCATCAGGCTAAAAATAGTGAAGTTGGTCGGGTGCATGAGCTTCAAGTAGCTATTGATGAAGCCCGGAATTTTGTTCATCAAGTGAAGACTTATGTTGACATCCACTTGTAATTTCTTAGAAAATAGAAGAGACTAGATGTCCTTCTAATTCTTATGCATCAAATGGAAAGAATTCTTTCATATTCAATCACTTGTGCATGTATTTTCCTGCTACCTGCTTTAGATTTTACCTAAGCTAATGGGACTAGTAATCATAGTTTGATTTTTTTGCTAGGATTATATATAAATAACCCTAAAAACATTGAATATTTTAATTGCTCAATATTACCTAAATCATACAAAATGTATGTTTAGTGAGCTGGAACTTGACTTTTATTCAGAGTTCCCTTGTCTTTTGTGGGAAGTTTAAAGTCATTCACGTCGGACATAAAAAGGCTAATGCTTAAGGTCGAAATAGCTTTGAACGAATGGATTAAAAATTGACTCAATTCCTTGATAATTTGTTTGAAAACATATTACCACACTCAAGTATGAGGGAAAATATTTAAACTATGACTTAAGAAAATTTGAATTTGAGGAATGATATGAAAAAGGGCTAAAAGTCATTAAAATAAGTAGTTCCCAAGAATGAAGTTACCATTATTTAACAAATCTGTTAGTGGGTTGAATTATGCAGGGACGCCTAAGGGCATTGGCTGCATAGTCAAATAATAATATATTTTGCCTGACAAGTCTGTTATGTAGACTGTTTATGCAAGGCCGCCTAAGGGCACGTGCTGCATAGTCAGGCAAAATAACTCTCGAAAATTTACTTTTATACTACTAAAAAGCTAGTCAAAGTTTATGGAGATTCAAATTTTCTAAAGCATAGAGTTTTTTGTATGAAGAGAGGTACTTGAATATGGAGAAGATATTTCCAAACAAGATTGTTTAAGAATTGGATGAATGTCACTCCTACGAAGGTCTGACCCAAATGTAGGGAAGAGAAAATATAAACCATAGACTTGAATATTTTCAGATTGTGAAAAATAGTATGAGACAAATATGTAAAGAATGGATATTTTTGCGGATCCCTACATATCGTCGTTAAGACAACTAAGGACAAAAAAGAGGTTTTTTTCCTAAGAATGAAATTACCATTATTTAACAAACCTGTTAGGGGGTTTAATTATGCAGGGCCACCTAAGGGAATTGTTTACATAGTCAAATAATAGCATCTTTTGGCTAACAGGTCTGTTATGTGGACTGTTTATGCAAGGCCACCTAAGGGCACGTGTTGCATGGTCAGGAAAAAGAATTCTCAGAATTTGGAAATTTTGTGATTAGAAGTTAGGAAAAAGGGTTATGAAGATCTGAAAATATTTAAGGTTAGGATTATGACACATAAAAAATGGGTATTATTCAATGTATGTAAAGATACATAAATCAATGCTAACTATAATCACGTTGTGGCTGGGTCCTGAATTGAAATGTTGGACTTCACTACGTATCCCATAAGGATGGGAATCAAGCCATATATAGTTCTTGAACTATAGTTTAATGTCGTGTGGGAAAAATGGATTGGATATCTTAGTTTAGGGTCATAGAGTTCGGACCATTATAAGAAATACACAGTGTGTGTTTTCATGGGGATTTTTCATCCAAGGGACTGAAAGTGGAATTTGGGGTTAGGCCCAAAAGACTCGGTGATGGATTTGAGGGACACTCGAACGTTCCTACGTATCCTATAAGGATGGGAATCAAGCCCACATAGTTCTATAAATACCCTCTGTACAAATTTGGTTTATACATGTGAAGGGTGAAAGGGAACTTTAGTGCAATGATGGTTTAACCCAAGATAAAAGGTTTAGGTATTTCCATGTATGCACATAAAATTTTTTGGTATATAACATGATTGAAAATCAATATAAATAATGATTCCCTCTCAGGTGAGGGTATCAAAAAATATTATAGTTTATTGTCATAGAGGACAAAAATGTTGTACAGTTTAACGTCATATAGCAAGGACGAAGGTGAACCAATGTAAAGATATTGATTCTGGGGGCAGTTTCACGAATCAACATCATATGAGATGGAGGTGAACCGATGTGAAGAGATTGGTTCTAGGCTTGATCCTTGGGAGGTTGCCTACATACCCAGCCTGGAAGGCAAGGATCAAAGTCCGCGTAGTTCAATTAAAAAAATGAATTAGTGATCAAGTTTTTCTTGGGGACAACGACCTAAAAAAATGATGTTGGGACTTACATGTGGTTAGTGGCCCAAAGAGGGTGTTATGGTTGAAATTTTCTCTAATCTCACGTGAGTCATGCTCGGTGTGAGAAACAAGAGGTAACAACAACCTTAACGATGCAAAGTTTAATGTCATGTAGGATATATGAAGGGACTATGCGGTTTAAAGTCTTACAGTTAGGACTATTGGTACTGCACAGTTTAGTGTCATGTAGCAGGGACAAAAATACAGTTTAACGTCATGTAGGACGTATTAAGGGATTTCTATACAGTTTAGCGTCATGTAGTTAGGACGATGGGGACAATATAGTTTAATGTCATGTTGGACCAAAAAAAAGCACTGTGTAGTTTAATGTCATGCAGTAAGGACAAAAGAGGACACATTTTAACATCATGATGGACGTATTAGGAACATTTTCACAGCTTAACATCATGTTGGATGAAAAAAGGACAATACAGTTTAGCGTCATGTTGGATGTAAGTGCCAATAGTTTAAAGTCATATGAATGGACCGTGGATGGTGCATTTTAACGTCATGTTGGACGTAAGGGGCATGCAAATAGTTTAAGGTCATATGCATGGACCGTGGATGGTGTATTTTGTGTTTATACAAAATACTTCTTCAGAAATCTGGCATTGGTTGGAGTAGTGATGAGTTCTCCATCCATTTAGATTAATGAATATGCTCCATTCAAGTAGACCTTATGTATTAAATAAGGTCCTTCCCATTTTGGCTCAAGCTTGGGAGGTTTATTTCCTGGTATCATTGGAGTTCTGAGAATTAATACCAATTCTCCCTGAATGAATGAACAAAGAAGAACTTTTTTTTGAAAGATTGTGCTATTCGATTCTGATAGACTTCCAAGTGGTGTAGGGTGCACAATATTTTCTCATCTAACTATTCCAATTCATCCAATCGCTTTTGAGATTGTTCATCTGTAGATGATTTATCACAAATGGATACTCTAAGAGAAGGTAGTTGAACTTCAATAGGAAAGACTGCTTTCGTTCCATATACTAGTGAATATGGAGTTGACCATGTTGCAGTGCGGGTGGTGGTCCGATAAGCCCATAAATCATGAAAGAGTTTATCAGGCCATGACCTCTTATCTTTATCCACCATCTTTTGTAGTATATTTGACAGAGTCTTGTTGAAGGCTTCTATCTAGACATTTTCCACTGCATGATACTGAGATGAATGATTGGATTTGATGTTGTATTCTTGATACAACTTCTTCACATCGGATGAATAGAAGTTTGTGCCATTGTCCGTCAATATGGTATGAGGGACACCAAATATGGTAATGATGTTAGACTTGATGAATCTAACAATGCTTTTATAACTAACTTCTTTGAGAGGTATTTCATCTACCCATTTGGAAAAGAAGTCAGTAGTAGTAAGAATATACTTAAACTTCTTGGTTATAGCTGAAGGGTAAGGTCCCACCACATCCATTCCCCATGTGGAAAATGGCCACGAGTATTTAGTTGTATGAAGCAACTCTGGAGGTTGATGAATGAATTTGGCATGTACTTGGCATGAATGACACTTCTTTTTGAAATCAACACAATCCTGTATCATTGAAGGCCAAAAGTATCCAAGCCTTCGAATCTGATCAGACAGTCTATGTCCAGACTGGTGGGCACCACAGACTCCTGCATGCACTTCTTTCATGACAGCCATTTTCTCTTCACCATCAATGCATCTGAAGAGAACTCCATCAAAACCACATTTGTAGAGAATTTTCTCTGGGTGATCTGGGCTATCATAAAGAGTAAAATTGATCACATGTCACCAGATTTGATCTTTCCCGGCTCTATCAGGTGGAAGTGTTCCATTTTGAAGGTATTCCCTGATAGGTGTCATCCATCCTGTAGTAAGACCATATGGTTCAGGAATGGGACTAATTTCATTGATTTCCTCTATTCTGATTTGAACATAAGGTGAAATTGTACAATGGTGGGAAATACTGATGGTTGTCTCATCCCGATTTGGATCTTCCAGAGCTGTGGCAATATTAGCTAGTGCATCAGCTTGAGAATTTTGTGATCGCGGGACATAAGAAAATGTCAGTTCCGTAGGAAATTCTGCCATTAAATCTCTGACGTAATCATACAAAGGGATCAATTCTTCTATTCTGATTGCATAATCCCCATTGACTTGTTTGATTACCAGGTCTGAATCACCTTTCACCTTTAAGTGATTCACTTGTGCTTGAAGCGCCAACTCCAATCCTGTGATGAGAGCTTGGTATTCTGCTTCATTATTTGTACTGCCTCCCAAAAATGAGAAGGAATAAGGTAGAAATGTATTTTCCAGGGAAATGAGAACAATTCATAAACCAACCTTGTTGAATTTAGGATTTTCCATTTTCCTCCCTATTGGACTTCTAGAAGCACCATCAAAGTACATTTCCCATGCTTGAGGACTTTCTTGAATAGAGAAGACTTCCTCATCAGGGAGTTCAATATCTGAATATGTATCTTTCACTGAAGGGTATTCATCCAGGAAATCAGCCAGAGCTTGGCCCTTTATTTCCTTTTTAGACACATATTGAATATCAAATTGCTGCAAGATAACTTCCCACCTTGCCAGATGTCGTGTAAGCATTGGACGACTAAGGATGAATTTGAGCGGGTTATTGAGAGATACCAATTGGACCTCGTGATGTTGCAGGTAGTGTCTCAACTTCTGAACTGAAAAGATTAATGATAGGAAACACTTCTCAATACTTGAATATTGGGTTTCTATTTCAATCATAGTTCGACTGAGATAGTAGAGGTTGTTTTCATTCCTAGCATCATTCTTCTGATCAAGAAAGGCACCCAATGATCTCTCTAAAGCTGTCACATAGAGGATAAGTGGCCTTCCTTCAACAGGTGGCATAAGTAACGGTGGACTCAAGAGGTATTTCTTGAGAATATCTAATGCTTCTTTAAATTATTTAGTCCACTGGTAAGTGACTCCCTTCTTCATCAATTTGGTGAAGGGTAAACTTTTGCCTGCCAAATTGGCGATGAAACGCCGAATATAGGCTAAGTGTCCTTGAAGTCCTCTTAATTCTTTCAAATTTTGAGGAGGTGACATACCAAAGATTGACTTGGTCTTCTCAGGATCGACTTTAATACCACGATGGCGTACAACAAAGCCAATAAATTTCCCCGAGGTTACCCCAAAAGCACATTTTAAGGGGTTCATCTTCAAATTATATTGCCGAAGTTTGTGGAATATGATTTCCAAATCAACCAAGTTATTAGAACATTGTTTGGATTTAACCACCAAATCGTCCACATAACATTCAACAAACTTCCCTAAAAAGGGTTTGAAGATACGATGCATGTCACACTGATATGTTGCGCCTGCATTCTTTAGGCCAAAGGGAATTACCCGATAGCAAAACACACACTGAGGGGATCTAAAAGCTGTAGATTCCTCATCTTATGGAGCCATTCAGATTTTATTATATTTGTAATATCCATCCATGAAGGAAAGTTCTTTATAGCCAACTGTTGCATCGATTAAAAGTTATGTAATCGGAATTGGAAAATCATCCTTAGGACAATGCCGATTAAGATATTTGAAATCAATGAAAACTCTAATTTTCCCATTCTTCTTTTTCACTGGGACAATATTAGCCAACCACTTGGGATATTGAACTTCTATGATGAAGTTATCTTTGATAAGCTTATCCACTTTAGCTTCAATTTTGGAAGCATAAGTTGGGTGTGTTCTTCTCGCGGATTGCTTAAATCCTCGATGTTCTTCTGGTAAACCCAAATGATGAGTAGCAACATCAGGATCAAGCCTGGGTATCTCTGTATAGTTCCAAGCAAATATGTCTCGATTTTTCTTTAAAAAGGAAATATTCATCTCTTGTTCTTCAAGAGTCATGGTTGTACTGATTAAAGTGGGGCGTGGATCTTCTTTTGTACCCAGATTTATTTCTTTGAGTTCATCTACGGTGGTAGAAATACCCTCTTCAAATGCTGGAGGAGCATCCCTGAGATCTTCCTCTTCTTCTTCAACATGTGTTACTTATTTTGTTTCTACTTTCATAGTAAATGATGAAGTATAATTTCCATGATTAATAGAGATGTTAGAATTTGAACATCTTGAAGAAGAGGCTTCCATTTCTGACCCAACTGATGATGAAGGGTATTCCATGGGTAATAAAGAGGAGATGATGGATTGAGAATCGGCATCATTGTTCACCTATGGCGTTGCTATAACTTCTTTTTTCCTGGTTGGAGTAGTATAGACTTTCTAGATTTTAGTATATGAAATGAAGACATCTCCATTTTATCTTTCATCATTGCTTGGTGGCTCACCAATTTCTCCCATGTTGTCTAACTCGATTGTCATAATTGACATTATGGATCTTTCCATAAGAGTATTTTGATTTGGGTCTATCTTGTCAATTTGACTGATAGGCAACACATAATTTGTACTCACATGTGCAAATGGATTTACTGGAATCTTCTCTAAACCATATGGAGCATTAACTTTGGTAATCTCCCTTGTTGTGGATTCCGCTTTTCCCTTCATGTGATAGAATTACGCCTCAATGTATTGAGATTCACATGTCTTGAATGGGGCCTTATCACCATACAATGTCCCAACTTGACCATCAAAACAATACTTGAGACATTGATGGTATGATGAAGGGATAGCCGCATGTTGATGTAGTCAGGGTCTTCTAAGAAAGATGTTGAAGGATGATTCTTGATCAACAACCATGAAATCTGAATTGGATATAAGGTCTCCAAATTGAGTTCTGAGTGTAATCTCACCCAGTGTTTCTTGATCATTTTTATCATATCCTTGTAACATCATAGTTGAAGGAGATAAATCAGATTCCATGAGGCCCAATCGACGAAGTGTACGAATGGGCATGAGGTTGACTCCTGAACCATTATCAATGAAAGCTATTTGGATTTTTATGCCATTGACCTTGCCAGATAAGTCCAAAGGTCTAATATTTCCATGCACGAAATCATCTTCATCTTCATTAGTAAAAGATATTACTGCATGGAATTCTACAGGATTATTCTCTACATGGTAGACTTTAGCTGCAGCAATTTCAGTTTCAAACTCCTGAGGACTTGACAAAGCCTCGATGAGTGCCTCCTAAAAATCTTTTGACAGATTCAAAACGTCCAGAATTGATAACTTGGATGGTATGTGGGCCAGGTGTTTCAATACATCATACTTTTGATCCATAGGTTTGTGTTTCCCAACAGGAACATGTGGTTTATCAGGTGCCTTGGAAGTTGATGCTTTGGAATTTGATGCATCTTGTATCGGGATAGGAGTTGGAAATATTCCTGGTTTTGGAAGATTAGACCAATTAGATCCATTTACTTTTTGAGAGGATGAAGGTGGAACCCCCAACCGATCCTCCAGAATAACTGTGCCAGGACTGAATTTGATATTGGTGGAAGAACTTGCTTGTTCTTGTTGAGCTCGCTGAAGGGATCTACCATGAGTTTCTGTTGCGTACACAGTTCTAGTAAGGGTATAATTGGAATAGTGGCTTCTGGGGTATCCACATCTTCCTTTGTATCCCAGATCCCTGGAACTTCCTATAATTCCTCTGTTTGATATAGGGAATTTAGGCTCATCAAAATCAAAACTGCGATTGGCATAAGGATCTGTTAAGTGAATCATATTAACAGAACCAAATATTAACTCTTCATCTGATGAGGACTCTACCTGACTAGCCAATTTAGGTTATACCATTTGGTGGGGTGGTGCTTGTAGCTTCGAAGTAGATGGAATGAAATATTCCAGAGTCAAAGACATCTTAGGCTTTGACACATACTCATCTTCTTCTGATTGTTCCTCTTTCTTGGAACTGTGTCGTTTCTTTGAGGATTTTCCCTCTGATGAAGAGGGTTTTGCTGCGGCATTTATGAAATAAGGCACAATTGGTTTCTTCAATTGTGTTCGAAAAATAGCATGAGTTTGGTTGATCATCTTTATGACCATCCAATCATCATATTTTTGTGCATTTTTGTTCTTAACTTCTTACCACTCTCCATCCTCCTCTAGAACTGTAGCAGTAACACAAGCTACCTGAGATGAAGAACCTTTCAGTTTAACTTGTCCCAAATCGACCATTTTTTAGGAGGTCCTTGAAAACAAAAAAACTCCTGAATGGGATGCCCCAACATCTGATGAAAGGGGAAATAATTGGGACGATCTTCATCTCCTTCCTTATTTGGCCTTTTGGGCCTTGGAAACTGAACCAAATTATTCTCCAGGGCCTAAATGAAGTAACCAGGAACTTGTTCATTTCAAAAAAAATAAACTTTTCTCTTCAGAACCTCAAATTGTTTTCGTATTTGATCATCTTGATGAAATGGCCTCTATTTTTGGCGCTCAAGAGGTGGATCCCTTCGAGAAGATGAAGGTTTTGAAGTAGAAGCAGGTACAGGTTCTTGTTTAAGCATAAATGTAGCAGTTTCTGCTTTACCCATTCTTCTTCCTGGAGCTGATTGAATTATACGAGCTTTACCCTTAGTCTTTATAAGAGAATCTTTAATCTTTTAAGCGATTGAAGTAAGTTCTCGAAACCCTCCTGTGTATTTCATAGGGATCAGTGGTGTGCGCAACTCATCACGCAAATTTTCCACATAGATTGGCAACAATTCCTCTTGAGGGAGTGCTAAGCTTATGGAATATGTTAATCCCTACCAGTGAGCAATGAAATATGAGACCCTTTCATTCTCCCTTTGCTTACAGTTTTTAAGATCAAAAATTTTTGTCTTTGGCAACGTTGAGCTAAATTGGAGAAGGAATTTTTAACGGAGATCTTCCCATCTGGTAATTGACCGGGATTGAAAGATTGTATACCAAACAAAAGCTAGTCCTTGCAAGGTTCACACAAATCATCTGAGTTTCACTACTTCTTTCTGTTCCAGAGTTCCCATCATAGGATCGCAACAAGACACGTAATGCATCAAATGTTGTTCAGGATTTCCTGATCCATTGAAAATAGGTAACATAGGGTTCCCAAAACTTGATGGGGGAGAGATTGAATCTACCCATTCAGGGTAAGCTCTCTTTTCTGGTTGAACCTACGCACGCTTCCCTTCCATAGCCTCTAACTGAGTTGTTAATTACTCAATGGTAGTTATTAACTTTTGAGAAACATCCGGTTGAACTTGGACTTGGTCAGGTGCAATAATTGGAGTCTGGACAGGTATGGTTGTCGGTACTGCAACTGATGGTAGCACCACCGATTGTTGTTGCACTTGAACCATAGGATTAGACCTGTGAGGGTGTACTGATAGAGGAAGATATTCTTGATCCATCTCAGTAGCTGCAACAAACTCCCTTGGATGACTGACTCCAGCATGCTTAAGAGTAAGACTACCTTGAAGTAGTTCTGCGTTCAACCTCCTCAATTCCTTCATTTCTTCCTCTTGTTGTGGAAATCTTTGATCTAGTGAGAGCTATTAGTCTTCTCCAGAGGAAGGGTATATAACCTGGTTCTTTCCTTTCCCCTTGTTGAATCCATTTTGGAGAGGGGTAAGTGGGTTACTTGAAATATTACCTAGGTTCTGAGTAAACATTTGGTTTTGTGTACGCACACCTTCTTCATTTGTTTCTGTGCGTACAACTTCTTGAGTAGGAACCTCTTCATTTGATCCCTCTGAGTGAGCCTCAACTGGTGGATCAGCAACAATGACATTGATGACATTAATTGATGCATAATGCATTTCATCCCTTCTATATGCATTCATGTGATATTGTCTTCTTCCATGTCTTTGATGAGACATTGCCTTTTGTTGATTTGATCCCTCAGGAACTTCTTGGTGAATAGTAATTTGGAGAGAATCTCCTGATAATTTGGCTCTTCGTTCCTCTTGAGGCTTCTTCCCCAATCGAGAGAGGACTGACTTTCTCTGAGGGAGGGATTTAGGATTTGAAAAAGTCCCCAGTCCGGTGGACTGGGGCTGTTCCTGCTGTATTTTCTCAACTCCTTGAATCCTATTTGTTGATTCTGAGGGTTGAGTTAAAAGTGTCCCCAGTCTGGCAAGTTGGGGTGGCTCTTGACATACTATGTCTGAGACTTTCTTAAAATATCTCCTGATCTTGCGGACCTTAGTCCAGAAATTAAATGGATGCATCAATCGACATCCACTTTTATCACCCGGTTCAAAAGACCGTTGGATGATTTTTGAAACTTCTGTTACTTGATGATGTGCTTGCTCCATATGAGAGGCTTGTTCAATATTCTTGTTTGCTTGATGTAGGAGTAATTCTACAACCTGTTCTCTGTATTCTTGATTTTGAGAAGAACTAGTTGAGTCCTGTTATTGGGAAAGCTTTTGATTACAAACAAAACCCATTGACTGTGGCCGGCCACAAGTAATAACATTGCATGAGACCATTTTTGGCGGGCTTTGCTGACTGGAGAGCACAGTGAAATGTAGTGATCCATGAACACCCCATCCTCTGACATGAATACCAGATGGGGCATTGGAAATTAACCGGCGCAATCTTCTTAGTGCACCAAGGCATGAACGTTTAAGGGCTCTCAGCTGCTTTTCATCCTTCGGATATTGAGAGACTGATAGAGATGCCAAATCAATCTGACGTTATAACCCTTCTATTATCTTAACATGATTTTCATATTCATCATAAGATAATACTTTCTTTTTCAACTGATAAAGAGTTTTCCATATGTTGAGATGAATATCATGAATTCCATCTTCTGTCAACATATTTGGAATGTTATACTGAGAGTCAGCCATAGGCCAAAACATGGCTGACACTTCACCTTTTGCCAATTATTTTCTCATGTTCAGCATTTCCTCTTTATCATTCAATGAAGATTCTTCTACCTGATTTGACCAGAGTTGTTGCTTCCTTGTTGCTTCATCAGATTCAACAAGATTGGTAGAGAGATCACTGATTAAACTAGAATATGCATGACTTAGGGTTGGTTCGGAGAATGACCTACACCTTGGGCTATCTTCTGATTGAGAAAGTATTTCACCTGCTAGTGATGAAGCATCATACATGACTGGTTTCGCATTTTCAAGTGCCTCAAGATAATAGGGATTTCTCGACACTGCATTGTCCACTAGAGAATTTTCCAAGCAATGTGCATCACTACTACAGAGAGGACTTTCGCAGAAAAATTAATTATCATGGGGAGGACCACCATGTTGGGTTACAGCAAAAGATGAGATCTCTTGCTCCTTGGTCTTCTAATCACACAGAGGGTTCCTATGGCTCTCATCTGAAGATGAAACTTTGAGATTGACTGAACTTTCATGAATCAATCCTTCATGAGGAAGTGTCTATTGAAGACCTTCAGAATTAATTTTCCCACTATTGGGAAATGAGGGAGTAGAATCTTGGATTCCAATAGATAACTGTCTGAGGGATTCAAGAACTCCAGCATCAAGCAAGGCCTTGTTACAAATTTTCTCTTGATCTCTTGACTGTGTTGGGCAGGTCTTCTTCTTAGACGTCTTCTTACTCGCCTTGGAAACCACTTGTTGATGAAAGTGGCTACTCTGAGCAGGTGTATGTGCCTGATTAGGAGAGATGTCCAGGTTAGGCTGACGATATCTACTTAAATCAGGTGTATGTGCCTGACTTGGTTGTCCGTATGTTATGGGGGAGTACGCCCCACAACCCTCTTGGAATGGAACAGATGTGTGTGTCTGTTCCGGAGTGAAATGTTGATGTGTCACTCCACTGTTAGGGATAGATTTACGTGTCTTTCCCTAAGATGCTGCTGAAGCTATTATAATATCCTGGTAAGCATCCAGAATATGAGCATGGATTTTCTTCTACTCTTTCATCATTGATAGAATATGCTTGGTGACTTCAGCTTCCAGAATGGGGATATATGTCCATTTTGTGCTTGGAGTAGGTGTGTGTGCCTGCTCTTGTCCTCCTTTTCCAGTCAGTGAATCCTGACAGTACTCAAGTGTGGGGGTAGAGAGTTGAGTCTGCCTCCTATTTGTCACCGGAGCTTTCTGACTGACTTCTCCGAGTGCTACCAAGAGAGACTGTTGGTAGGCTTGATCAATACTAGTAGGTGTATGTGCCTGCTGATTGCACTTCGCCGAACGTGGTTGACAATCTCCATCATATGTAGTCAGGTGAGCCTACTGACTAGCTGATGATGTATAAACAGGTGTATGTTCCTGCCTATAGTACTCCGCCAGAATTGCCTGGCGGGATTGGCATGATGCTTCCAGAAGAGTCTGCTGGACAGCGGAATTAAAACGGACGGGTGTGTGTGCCCACTCGTTTCTTGCCACCAAGTTAGGTTGGTGGAATTCTCCAGAGATGGAAGAGATGAGAACCTGCTCACTGTTAACCAGATTTCGCCTCTAGATATTGGTCTTGCCTGCTCGGGTTCGAGGAACCTGAGTCGATTTCCTGGAGTCGATACCCTCATCATGTTGAGGGTGCACTGCCGCACGAGTCTGGTAGCGATTGTTGATGGGAGCCCTCGGGAAGGACTCATGTCTCCTTGAATTAAGGCCCTGAGGGACCTACTCATTCACCTCCTCAGAATATGGGAGTTAATGGTGATTGCATTCCGAGGATAACAACCCGAAACGGTTGGAGACGGTGGTTAGCACCGCCTGCTTCTTTATCGCTGGTCGTCGCTGTCCGAACGACCAGTGTGAGTTGTTCACTTAGAGGGCTTGTCGAGCAGCCTCCAGAGTTGGAATAGTACCGTTTTGATGGTACTCCTTAATCAGCACATTTGATACCCAGCGTTGAAGATGCTGAGTAGGTGATGTCATCTTTAGAGTGGACGACGATCCAGCAGGAGTAGCAGCAGTGGCATTCACAGCAAATGTTTTCACAGCAGAGGTATTCACAGATGTGAACTTAAGAGAAACCATTCTAGAAATGCAGAAGATCTTGGAAAAGAGTGCTTTTTTGATATAACAGACATAATCAAGATAAGTCCAGCCACTACATCTTTTAGATGATCAAATATGTTATTGATTGTTTTGTTGGCCCTCTCATTGAGTTTTAAATAGGGGCCTAACAAATACGTAAAATATAATTTTAACTTGGTTATGGATTCACGTCGGGTTCACCATTTTTTGTTTCCCTCTTTAATTGGGAATGACCTTGTTGATTTAAGGTTCAAAAATTCTAAGCGGTTTCTAATGGGTTTGTTCATAGAACCGGAAACATCCAATGATTCCATATTCATTTGGACCTACTTTCCAAAGTCAGGTGCTCATTAGTTATACACTGATGAGGCTTAGGAATTTTCATTGGTCGAGAGGATGGGAGGTCAGACTCATCACACCTTTTTTGAGGGGAATTATTGTCTACTCCGGGACTCTCTTTATAGATTTAAGTTATGTTCGTGAATCCTTATTACATTACCAAGTATTAAAATGATCTTTCCTTTAGATCTGACAATAAATGATAAATATGTATGAAATTTAGAGAATCTTTTATATGTATTCGAGGTTCTTCATCAATAGAGAATCATCTATGTTTTTTTAGAGATTCTTAGTCAATGGTATCCTATAATATATTATATAAAAGTCTCTTGGTTATTATGATAACCATGCTGGTTTTAAATCCACTCAGCGGGGCACTTGAAGTTTATTTTAATTTAGAAGGACATAGATCATTTCAGAGTTGGGATCGCACCTACATATGGGCTACCTACGTATCCTTGTTTAGAGAAGGAATCAGAACCCACGTAGTTCGAGTAAGGGAGTATGATGTTTATGAAAGATTGATGGCTCAAAGAAAGATTTCATGATTACTTTTACACTCTAAGATCGCGTGAGTCATGATCGATGTGAGAAACAAGAGTTATTGGTAACACTAGACAATTGTGCCACGAAAGATGCAATGATGTGGGACTTATGTATGTATAACTGCCCAAAATAGATGAAGATTAAGATTTACTTCAGGGAAGAAATCTAGGAACAAGGTCCATAAAGTTATGTGTACTTCATGGAGATTTGGATACTCTAATCTTGGGGCTTACTCCTAAGTAAGATGCCCAAGTTAGGAGGGGACTTATGATTGGGTTTTACTCCTGATAATGAAGCCCAGATCAAAAGGAATTATGACTGGTCAAGAGAAATTAAGATTGGGGCTTACTCCTGAAAAGGAGGCCCAGGTTAAAGGGATTTGAAAATTAAGGGACTTGGGGCTTACTCCTAAGGAGGATTCCCATATTTGAGACTAGGGATTACTCCTGAAAAGGAGGCCCAGGTTAAGAGAATTATGGTTGGGGATTACTCCTAAGGAGGATGCCCATATTTGGGAACTTTAAGACTGGGGCTTACTCCTAAGGAGGATGTCCATATTTGGGAACTTTAAGATTGGGGCTTACTAATAAGGAGGATGCCCAGATTATGGGACTTGGGGCTTACTCCTAAAAAGGATGCCAAAATTAATGAGGACTTGGGGATTACTCCTAAAAAGGATTCCCAAAATTAATGATAATTTGGACTGGGGATTACTCCTAAAAAGGAGGCCCAAGTTAAGGGGAATTATGACTGGGGCTTACTCCTGAAAAGGAGGCCCAGGTTAAGGGGTTCTCTCATATTAAAGGATGAGGTTGAATGAATGAAATCTCAATCTTTAGTGACATAAAGATGTCTAAATCACTATGTTTTGAGATATTTTCCATGGAATTCCTTTCAGATAAGGAATTCAATCAAGAAAACATGCCATAAATGGCTTTGAAGAGTGTCTTGAATACTGAATCTTGAATAGGAGAGGTGGAATGGCATAATAGAGATGAAATGGGCAGGAAGGGAACCCAAAAATAGAAGGGCGCGCAAGTCCTGAGGGGTCGCGCAAGTACTGCATGGGCGCGCAAGTCTTGGTCGCGCAAGTATACTTGTGCGACACCTATATACTTTGGAGACGGCTAACCAGTAGAGTAATACTTGGGTGATCCTTGACCAAAGACTTTAGAATTATCTCGAGGTACTTTCAAAAGATTGGCGTGAAAGTTTCAATGAGTAGGTAAGGAGGCGCGCAAGTGTGTCCATTTCCCTTAAGGGTAAAACACTTAGGTGCACAAGTGTTAGTGAATTCTAACACTTAGACCTTATTATTCTTGTTTAAACCTTCCATTATAGCTAAATAATTACCTTAGAAGTGTTTGGAAGACTTGAAGAAGAGACTTGGGCATTCAGAGATCTGTATCTGAATTCTGGAAAAAATCCTCCTCAAATGGGGGTCCCATCGGGGGTATTTATAGGCTGGAGAAGACCCTGAGCGGTTTTCAAAGAGGGCGTGCAAGTCACTTGCGCGACCATTTGGGCGGCGCGCAAGTATACTTGCGCGACCAAGCTGGAACTTGCACGGCATATGGGCAATGTTCTCCTTGTTCATCCCTTTCTCTTTTTTTTATGTTTATTCAAAGGATGAATCTTCTTTGTTTGAGGTATTTCCATTTTCATTTAGTTTAGACTCTGTGACGAAAAAGGAGCATCAACAATGTCCAGCTAACGATGTTAAACTAAATCACTACATGGGAGGCAACCCATGGTTTTCATGTTTCTAATATTTGTGAATCATCTTTATTTTTTTCAAATAGGATTAATTAATCATTTTGATATTTTAAAAAAATTACTTAATTAATCAACATTGAATATGATAGTACCTTAGACTGTTGACTTGTTCTTCTATTATGAGTATGGGTGGGTATGAAAGTGGAGTTCCATATTCATTTGTGTCACATGGTGTGATCCTTGAGTAATGAAGGACCCAGGGACACCCTGAGAGGGGAGTGGTGAATCAGGGTGACAACTTTTTCTTTTAATGTGATGGATCTTTCTCCCATGTTGGTAGGAACTTGTTGAACATGTATGATGAATATGATCAGAAAGCAAACATTCACATGCACAGAGATGACACAGCACTTTTTACTTGGTTCACCACTAAGGGCTACGTCCAAGGAGCATACACCGACAAGTTTTCGGTCATACCAAATTCCACTAATCTTTACTAGCTGTGGATTACAAAGGTCCGGGCATAGTCACTTTGTCCTAGGCTCGCTGCCTTTACAAAGGATTAGGGATAGCTCACTGCTTCCCTCGGGTCACTCCCGTTGACTCCCCCTGGCTCACTGCCCTTGGTGAAGACACACTCAGTTTATAGACGTGAAGGTCTATTCATCATTTCATAAGAATGAATCCTCTATTGTATGTAGATGCTCTATTGAAGTCCAATTCTCACCAAAAGATGAATCTCACTTTGCGCTGGGGGTATCGGGCGATCCTCCAGCTTTCGTGCAGCTTCAAGAGAACAGATGTACTTTAACAACCCTGGCGCGCTTCTCCAAGCCTGGTGCACAAGCTTCAATCCTGGTGCGCAAGTCACTTGCGCGGTACTAATTCAGAACGCAGGTGAAACCAACCCACTTACGTGACACTGTCTATTTCAACTCTGAACTTGCGCGACGTTGCGCCTTTAACTCCCCAACCGCCTTGGCCGTGCAACCAACAACCGACGCACAGCCTCTACATGCACGACCCAACAACCACTTGTGCGACTCAACCACTTGCATGACGAGAGCTCGAAAAATCTCTAAGTCTTGAACTCCGTTTCAAATGAGGAGGGGGTCCTCTATTTATAGGCAAACTGGACCCCCTGCGCGGTGGCGCGAAAGTCTTCCCTCGGCGCGCAGGTTCTAGCGCGCAACTCATCCTCCCTAGCCTCTGTCGCGCTACTCACTTGCGCGAACACACAAATACTTGCACGACCTTCTTTCCTTTTCCATATTTTGAAGTAATGATCTTGAAAAACAATAGGCGCACAAGTTTCCAGTCCTCCTAGGCATTGGCGCGCAAGTCTCTTGACGGTGCGCAGGTCACTTGCACAACCATCCCCAATCTTGTGCGGCCCTTATCCCTTTGCCATTTTCTCATGTTCTGATCTTGAAAAACATATGGCACGCAAGTTTCCTCTTCATCAAGTACACGGTGCACAAGTCTCTTTTCCAAAAACACTTTTCTCTATTTCTCTATTTTCAGGCCCAAAAATTTGGAAAACACTAGGAAACGGCGCCACCTTAAATACTGTTGTCTGCTTGAACTGTATGATCTCTTTGCTGGTACACATTCTAAACTTCCACTGAGGATTGACAACAAACACAAATCATACTCCAAATCATTCATAGAAGACCATGGTTCCAAAAGTCTCCCCCTTTGGATTTATTGGCAATCAGAAAATAAATTCAATAGATCTGCATCCATGTGCAAACCAAAAACTCAAGAATCAACTCAGCCAACACTCTAAGTCTACGTGAGCAATGCTCGGTGTGGAAAACAAGATAGGAAGATTGAATTGGGTTCCAGTGTTTTGGAATTCTCAATGATGCCCAAGAATCATTACATGATCGATGAAATCCTTCTTATCCTTCTCATCCTATCAGTGACACTGAATTCGCATTGTGTCACATGAGCATTATATGCCTGAAAATTCCTGAATTTATTCCTTTCTCACCCATTGAAAATAAACCCAAAGCTTGGTTATTTTTACATTGTTCATCTCAAACCATACTCCCCCTGGATAGTATCTCCCCCACAAACCTGCATCACATCCATAAATAGATAAAAACAGTTATCATAATCGGGGAGAGGGGTATTGTGTAACCTCCTTATGCACTGGGAGGTGGCTGAACACCAAGGTTCAACCGATGCTTCTCAAACACAGCCGCGGATAGTGGCTTGGCCATAATATTAGCCACTTGCTCATCAGTTCCCATATGATCCATTCTAATCAATCCTTGTTTAACTTTTTCTTTGATAAAATGATACCTGATTTCAATATGTTTCGTACGGGAATGTTGAACAGGATTCTTCGTAAGATAAATTGAACTCTTGTTATCACAGTAAATAACCATTGGTTGCTTTACCTCATCACCAATATCTATTAATTGTTGCTTCATCCATAGCAGTTGAGTGCAGGCCTTTGTGGCAGAGATATACTCAGCTTCAGTAGTACTAAGAGAAGTACTTTCTTGTTTCTTGCTCAACCAACCAACACATTTCTGCCCAATATAGAAGGCTCCACCACTAGTGGAATTTCTATCTACTACATCACCAGCCCAGTCAGCATTATAAAATGCTAATAATTCACTGTCCCTACCTGCAGCAAAAAATAACCCGAAGTTATGTGTACCTTGAATGTACCTCATGATTCTTTTTACTGCTGCCATATGTTCCTCATTTGGATTACTCTGAAAGCGGGCTACAAGGCATATGGAAAAGACAATATCTGGTCGTGTCACTGTCAGGTATAGTAGGCTCCCAATGATCCTCCTGTACATGGTGGGATCAACAGAGTCCCCATCCTCATGCTTTCCAATTTTAGTCCCAACTGCAATCGGATTTGACATTGGTTTGGAGTCTTGCATATTAAACTTTTTCAGTATCTCTCTTGCATATTTTTCCTGAGAAATGAAAGTGTATTCCTTCTTTTGAATCACCTGTATCGCCAAGAAATATGTAATCTCCCCAATCATAGACATTTCAAATTCTGATTTCATGTGGTTGGAAAAGTCATCCACTAATTTCTGCCTGCTGCCACCAAATATGATATTATCAACGTAGACTAGAACCATGAATTGATCTTTTGGAGAATTCTTCACATAGAGATTGTGATCTACTCATCCTATTTTGAATTCCAACTTCTTGAGATATGAATCCAGCCATGAGTACCATGCCCATGGTGCCTGCTTCAAACCATATAGAGCTTTCTTCAGTTTGCAGACCTTTGTTTCATTAGTACCTAAAACAAAGCCCACTGGTTGTTCAATGTAGACTTCTTCTTCGAGTACACCATTCAAGAATGTTGTCTTGACATCCATTTTATATACTTTATATCCTCTTTAGAGTTCCATGGCAAGGAAAAGCCTGATTGACTCCAGTCTAGCCACCGGTGCAAAGGTTTCTTCAACATCAATGCCTTCAATCTGGGAGTATCCTTTACATACCAGTCGTACCTTGTTTCTGATGACACTTCCATGCTCATCAAACTTATTTTTAAAGATCTATTTTGTATCAATCACATTTTGACCTTCAGGTCTCTGGACAAGATCCCATGTCTAATTCTTGTCAATCTGATTTAATTCATCATTCATGGATTTCACCCAAGATTCATCATTTGCAGCTTCTTCGAATGAGGATGGCTCTACAACTGACAGAAATGCAGATTGCGTGTTATTCCTCATCCTTATTGTTTGAGTGGGTGCACTCTTATCCCCAATTATGTTGGATGGATCAATCTCATCTCTTCGATTTCTCCTGTGAGGTTCAGTTTCATTCTCTTCAGCCACAGTTTCTTCTTCAGATTCTTATTCTGAGTCAACATCCTGATGTGACTGCTGAGTGTTTTGTACAACTTCCTCTATTTCTGCACTTTTATTTTCTTCACGTTCACTTTCTTCTTGATTTTCTATCACATCAACATATGACGTCCTTGAAGCATTTGTGGTTTTCTATTCAATTATCTTAACATCACTACTTTCCACAATCCTTCCCAAACGCTCGTTGAAACATTTGTAGGATTTTCTGTTTATTGAGTAACCAAGGAAAATTCCTTCATATGCATTGTCTCCATACTTCCCTTGTTTTCCTTCTTTGTTCCTGATGAAGCATTTACTTCCAAAGACATGAAAGTATTTTAAAGAGGGCTTCCGTCCATGCCACAATTAATATGGTGTTTTCGTCTCACCCATATAAAGTCCTGTTCGATTCTGAATGTACACTGTAGCTTGAACAGCCTCTTTCCAGTAATGTCGTGGAATACGACTCTCAATCAGCATAGTTCGTGCCATGTTGTTCACCTGTCGATTCCTACGTTCAACAACTCCATTTTTTGTGGAGTTCTCACAGAAGCTACCTCATGTTATATCCCATGCTTCTCCAGATAATTTTCAAATTCAATGGATGTGTATTTTCCTCCATTGTCAGATCACAACACTTTGATTGTTCGTCCAATATCATTCTCGGTGATTCGCCGATATGTTTTCATGCAGTCAAGGACTTGTCGTTTCCTGTGGATGACCATCACACATTCCATTCTACTGTAATCATCTATGAAAAGGACAAAGTACCTTTCTCAATGAGTTCTAGCAACATTTATCGGCCCACATACATCTGTATGAATCAGATCAAGAAGGTGAGATGCCCTTTTCTTCTTTGGCCGATATGAACTGTAGACCAGCTTCCCACAAATGCAAGCATCACAAGATTTTTCACGCTCATGCTTCAGGTTGGGAATGTCCATGGCAATTCTCAATTTTGATATTTTCTCCATGTCTTGTTGATTGATGTGTCTCAGTCTCCGATGCCACAAATTGTTTTCTTCTTCAACAGTCATGTAACAGACATTTTCTTCACTATCAACCTGATACAAGTTTCCTTCTGTTCTGCATCCCTTCATAAGTTAATTGTCTGTCTTTCCCTTGATAGTGCAGCCTTTCTGATTAAAAGTAACTATAAGTCTTGAGTCACAGATTTGACTCCCGCTGAGGAGATTATGACGTAGGCCATCTACGTAAAGGACTTCAGTCTTATTTAGTTCTCCATTATCTAATTCTGTACTTCCACTCCCTTTGATTTTTAGAGCTCCATCATTACCAAATCGTACTGTACCATCAACCTTCCTTTTGATATCCTTTAACAGGCCGGCATTACCTGTCATATGAGATGAACAACTGCTATCTAGAATCCAGGTACTGTTGTTCTTTGTAGCTTTGAGGGCCACCTCTTCAAGGTTGGATTTCTCAATCTTCTTCCTTACCTTCCATGAGACATTGGATTGAGTATATAGTACTGATGGCCTTTCAATTATCTCTTCCACATACCTAGGTTCATCATAGTCGAAATATTCTTTGAGAGGAGAGAACCTGTTTGAGAGAGCAACACCATCTTGCTGTCAAGACTTGACTTGTCTTGAACTTTGGTATGAGGTGTCCATGTCCCTTATCTGCCTGCAATTAGCATCCTTATGACCAAATTTAGAACAACGATAACAATATCCATAGAAATTGTTTCTTCTATAAGAATTAGGATATGAATTTGTTCTCCTTTGTTGAACTTCTATATCTTCTCTATTCAGATAGCTTCTTGCCTCTTCGCAATAAACATGGTATGGCCTAGATAGCCATAGAACTGACACTTCATGAGAGGAAATGTCTTCTCACTTGAATTTATCATAATACCTTCTTCCTTGGGAGAATAATTAGACTGTCTTTCATTTCTGAATGTTTGAGGATAACTTTCAGTTCTCCTTTTAGTTTGGATTGTGGGTTCCTTTTTCAGCACTTTAGGCAACGTTTCAACATGTTCAACTTTCATCTTATCTTTCTTTTGGATCTTTTCACTTCCAGCAGTTGATGTCTCAGCTTCACAGCCAATTCCACTCCTTCCCATGCAAGCGGGTCTTTGATCACTCAAGATTTTTCCAACCCCATCTGAACCACACTTGGCTCTTGCCAGTAATTCTACATCTGAGAATCTTCCAAACTGTATTTTCTTCCTCGATTCTTTTGGAATTGATTCAGTCTCCAGTTTACTCCTTAGAGTAACAACTTCCTCCTCAAGACCCTCAGCAGTCTTGGATTTTTCATCTAGTCTGTAGGTGAGGTCATTGATGACCTTTTCCTGCTCTTCAATTCTCAGCTTCAGATCCACTACATCATCATTGCTTTCAATTATTTTAGACTGTACCTTCACAAATTATTCCAGTCGTTCAATTTCAGCTTCAAGTTGATCAACATATTCAGTTGATTCTTCTATAATTGATTTCCACTTATTGCAACTCTTACATTTAGTCTTAATCTTATTAACTGCATCCTTAAGTTTCATCTCGGGATCTACACAAGTTCTCAATTGTTTTTCTCCACCAATATCTTCTGACTTTTCAACAGTGGCCATCATGGAAGCATGGTTCTCAGTTTTGAATTCTGGTTCTTCTTCATCATAGAATTCATTATCATCTTCTTCCTCTTCACAGACAAAACTCTTCCTTTTCATTTTCTTTCCAGATTTGAAGTCTCCCTTTTTGAAGAATCTATTCTGAGACTTCTCGAAGCTTTCATCTTCACTATCATCATCATTGATCTTTCTTGTGCACTGAGAGGCAATGTTCCCAACTTTTCCACAATGAAAACATGTGAGAGGTAACTTCCCTTTGAATTTCCCTTTTCCCTTTTGGAACTTCTTTGCAATGAGAGAAAGAATTTCATTTTCTTCGTTATCTTCACCACTACTATCTTTTTAGATTTTCAGTTTATCCATGGGCTTTAATGCCATTTACTTGCTCACACGAGTCATAGCATCTTCTGGTTTGACTCTCATTTCATATGCTACCAAGCTGCTCAGTAGATCATCCATAGAAAGTTTGGAAAGATCTCTTTCCTCAAGAGTTGACACCTTTGCATTGTACAGAGGTGGAAGTATTCTTAATATTTTCTTTACAATATCAATGTCTTTGATTTCTTCTCCTAGACCCCGAATTGCTCCAACCACTTCAGTAATTCGATTGAAGAATGAGTCTACATTCTCATCTGGATGCATCTTTAGATCATCAAACCAATTGTGCAGCACTTGTAGCTTAGCCTCCTTCACTTTTCTATCTACTTTATAAAAATTCTTGAGTTTATCCCACATGGATTTTTCTGAGGTGTAATTCATCACCTTTAGCTAGATCTGATCATAAAGGGCTGCAGTGAGTTCATTTTGTGCTTTAGCATCTGCATCAAGAATTTTCCTGTCTGTTTCAATCATAGTCAGGCCTGTTGGATCAGTGACTTGTATTCCTTACACAGTAGAAAAAAGAACTTCCATTCCAAGAGATCTTAGATGAGATCTCATTATGTTCTTCCAGATCTGGAAATTACTTCTATCGAAGTGAGGGACTCCCCTAACATTGACTGCATTCTCCATGACGATAAAGGACAGATTCAACACCAGCAACCTTTACCCTCTGATACCACTTGAAGGACCCAGGGACACCCTGAGATGGGAGGGGTGAATCAGGGTGAAAACTTTTTCTTTTAATGTGATGGATCTTACTCCCACATTGGTAGGAACTTGTTGAACCTTTATGATGAATATGATCAGAAAGCAAACATTCACATGCACAGAGATGACACATCACTTTTTACTTGGTTCACCACTAAGGGCTACGTCCAAGGAGCATAGGCCGAAAATTTATCGGTCGTACCAAATTCCATTAATCTTCACTAGCTGTGGATTACAAAGGTTCGGGCATAGTCACTCTGTCCCAGGATCACTACCTTTACAAAGGTTTAGGGATAGCTCACTGCTTCTATCACGACCCACTCCCACCAAAGATGCCCCTCCTAAGCTGGCAACGGTGAAAGGGAGATAATGACCCCCGAGTCCCGCCTCCAGTAGGCCCCGGGGTGGCGACTAGCACCAAGGGTATGAGTTTTCACAAATATGGGAGGCATTACCCTTTTTATTATTTAGGATCGGGAAATAAGACAATTCAATCACCAAAAAAAAGGAAAAGAACAAGTGTATAGAAATAAACCTAAACCAAGACCACATGCATGTTTAAACAATTTTATAACAAGGTACAAGTACAAGAAAGCTCAAAGTACAATACCAAAAGAAAAACAAAAGTACAGCAATAGCAACAACTCCAACTGTCCGACTAGTAGGGTCCCGCACGACCCTGGTAGTCCTCATGGAAACCTGAAAGTAAACGTAGGGTGGGCATACAAGTATACTCAGTAGGGAAACCTAAATCTCTCATGCACAAGTGGGGAGACATCCTAATGTCCCGTGAGAGCAACCGAAGAACCTAGCAAGGAATTCTATCCACCCAACCTCACCAGCCACACTCACCAAAAACACAATCACAACAGGTAGTAGTATATAAGAACAAGATTATTGGGTACCCCGCACCATTTCCCTTGAGTTAGCTGCTCTTTCTAACGACGAACATCCTGACGCTGCCACACTCTCTCCACCCGCACACACCTGGGCCTCACAAACCACACATCCCACCCGCACACACCTGGGCCTCACAACCACGCATCCCGCCCGCACACACCTGGGCCTCACAACCACGCATCCCGACCGCACACACCTGGGCCTCACAACCACGCATCCCGCCCGCACACACCTGGGCCTCATCCCGAAGATTCTTGGGAAACAGTAGAACCTACCTGAAGAGTCTTGGGCTAAAACCATCCCAATAGAAACCTACCCGAAGGGTCTTGGGTGTAAGTTCACCTCAAGCCATCACAACTTAGGGAAGAAGGAGCAGGAAGGAGCTAGTAACTAAGGGAAAAACACCCTCTCCCATGAAATGGGAGTGTTCGGCACTAAGTTCTCAACATGGGTGGGGTGAGATAAAACACAAAATATACAGATATATATATATATATATATATATATATATATATATATCAAATACACAGCCCAACCTATGGCTTCTAAACAGAGAAACTGAGCATGTGCCTTAGCACTACTACTATGAAGCATGCATACAACAAACAACCCCAACCCCATTTAGGTTTTTCAGGTTTCAGCAGAATTAGTTTATTTAGTTCCTTAACTACTGGGAAACTATCCAAAACCAACCACAAGGATCATTCGTAAAACATATCCCTGCCATCCATAAATCAAGTTAGTAAAACACATGCAGCACAACAAAGTCCTTCTTAACAACCAACCAACCCCATTGATTATTAATCCCATTCCATTACCATGACCCACCATTCATTAACTCTTCCACTTTTTATTTATTATTCAAAACCCATAGCCCGTTCTCATTTAAACCCATCCCTGCAGCCCTGCTGCCAACCACTATAACCACAACCACACCAAAGCCCGTACGTCATTATCCCTTTAATACCATTTATCGCAGCCCCACTACCCATCATCATCATAGCATTCACACCAACCCACAACCAAGTCAACCGCAGCCCCGCTGCTCACCCGATCCACAACAACCCACAAAACACCCCCATCACATGCCACATAACCAATCCAACACCCGAATGTTCATTATTCCATTTTGTTCAACCGGGGTGATCACACAAGGGTTCCAGATTTTCATTTAATCAGCCAACTTTACGTGATTAACCAATTTCCACATTCCACAAAGTTCCATTCACATAAACGGTCTAGAAAGATAGGGAAATATTTAATTGTGCAAGCAAAGGCCCCCAACAATCGTTATTTTCAATAGGCATAATCCTATTCATTTCACAACATAATCACAAGATATAAAAAGTAAAGTAACATCAATCACAAACTTCCCAACCCCGTTCTTTAACCAGTTATTATCTTTATTTAATGGTTTAATTGTTTCTCATTAAAACAAGAGGATACCCACCCCGCAAGATGCACAAATTAGAGAGACAAAGGTAAGATCCCTACCTCAACAGGTTATGATTGCAACGCTCCCCCGGATCAACCTTAGAAGACGTCTGTCGGCGTCCGTCACTTCTGTCGGGTCCCGGAAAAACCTCCTAAGGTGGAAGTCAGATAGTAAAGGCCAAAGTAAAGACAACAGATCCAAGATCAGAAGTTCCGCCTCATCGTTACGATCCTGTGGCCGCTAACGGATCGTAAATCGGAGCTTGGATGAAGAAGTTATGGAAGGAAGAGCCTTCGAGTCTCTTGAGAGAGATCTGTTCAGAGGAGAGGGGATGAGAGGTGTGTTTTGAAAAGGAGGAGGGTACCCCTCCTTTTATAGGCGTGAAAAGAAAAAGTACACGGCGTGTACTTTATGGTACATGGCGTGTACTTGTTTCTTTCACACGGTCTCCACGCGGCTTCCAACAGGGCTCTGCGGCCGTCGACTGGTCAACACACGGTTTGAGGGTAACGCATACGTGGGGAAGGACTACACGGCGTGTAGTCTGGACACACGGAGTGTACTCATTTATTGCACACGACAAGGACACAGCTCCAACACGGTACACGACCGTCGACTGGTAACGCGTACGCGGGGAAGGACTACACGGCGTGTAGTCCTGGACACACGGCGTGTACTCATTTACTTCACACAGCGAGGACACCACATGCAACACGAGGTATACCCGGAAAGGGGGTACACGGCGTGTACTCAAACTACACAACGTGTAGTTTCAAAATTCTAGAAAGTGTGGGAAAAGTCCATTTTACCCTCTAGAACACTTCGCAGCCTTATTTTTGACAAAGGAATGGGCTGGAGAGGTTCGGGCCATTACATCAGATACCTCTTAAAGCATTATCGTCCCCAAGAATTAAAAAACCAACCCAGAGGAACCCAACAAGATACCTCTTAGGGTTCTCGTTATAACAGGAACCCAACCAACAACCCTAATTATAGGTGTTAGGAATTTCTTCTCCTATGTCGAGATATTATCCGCTTTAGGTGGCACTAACACGCCTGCACGGGTTTAATCGCATCCTCATTAATGTGTCTCGATTAAGAATCGGGTCTTCCCACTTCCATACATTAGGATTTTTCAACTCACACTGCCCTCAACACCGCACAACCCACACACTTCCTGAACACGTGGTTTGGGGAAAATTCGTTTTCCTATGTTGAGATATTATCCGCTTTAGGCGGCACTGACTCGCCCGCACGGGTTCAATCGCATCCTCATTAATGCGTCTCGATTAAGGGTCCGGTTTTTCCCTTTCCCCACACATCTAGACATGTTACACATTACAAGGAAACAAAAGGTCTCACAACTGACAAGCCAAGCATTCCATATAACAAAGGTACAACGTACAAAAACAAGCTCAGAAGAACAAGGTAAAACACAATTCAAAAAAACTCTGGGTACTGAGCATGCATATGGGTCTCCCGCTCCCAAGTGCTCTCCTCGAGGCTTCCATGCCTCCATAACACACGAACCAAGGGAATGGTTCGTCCAAAGAGTACCTTATCCTTACGATCTTCGATTCTGACTGGTCGTTCCTCGAAGTTTGTGTCGTCTCCCATATCTAACTCTCCCCAGTCGATAACGTGAGAGTCGTCGTGTAAGTACCGATGAAGCTGGGAGACGTGGAAGATGTCACGAACTTTATCCAACTGAGGTGGCAGGGCCAGCTGATATGCCACCTCGTTGACTCGCCTCAGCACCTCAAAAGGTCCGATGAACCTAGCTAAGAGCTTGCTCCCTTTCCCAAACCTTCTCTTCCCCCATCGAGGGGAAACCTTCAAGAACACATGATCTCCCACCTAGAACTCCAAGGGCCTCCTCCGACGATCAGCATAAGACTTATGGCAGTCCTAAGCCGCCTTCATCCTCTCACGTACAAGCTGGACTTTCTCTGTTGTGCTCTGCACTACCTCTGGCCCAAGAGCACCTGTCTCACCAAACTCTTCCCAGAAAATGGGTGAACGACATGGCCTTCCATACAAAGCCTCAAACGGTTCCATGCCAATAGTAGAGTGGAAGCTGTTGTTGTAGGAAAACTCTACTAAAGGAAAGTTTCATACCCATGACCCTCCAAAATCCAGGATGCATGCTCGCAGCATGTCCTCCAGCGTCTGGATAGTCCGCTCTATCTGCCCATCGGTCTGGGGGTGGAAAGCAGTGCTAAGGTGTAGCTGGGTGCCAAAAGCATGTTGTAACCCCCTCCAGACTCGTGAGGTAAACTAAGTATCCCGGTCTGAGACGATAGTCCTCAGAACTCCATGAAAACGCACCACCTCGTCTACATACATCTGTGCTAAGGTACTCACTGGGCCTGACTCCTTGATTGCTAAGAAGTGAGCTGATTTCATCAGACGATCCACCACCACCCAGATAGCATCATAACCACCATGAGCTCTGGGTAGTCCTGTGACGAAGTCCATTGAGATGTCATCCCACTTCCACTCAGGGACATCTAAAGGATGCAACAAACCACTGGGAACACGGTTTTTAGCCTTCACTTGCTGACACACTAGGAATATAGCCACAAACTCTGCCACTGTCCGTTTCACCCTGGGCCACCAAAACTGTTCCCTCAGGCCTCGGTACATTTTTGAAACTCCTGGATGTACCGCCAAGGCTGATCTATGGAACTCACGGAGAACTCCCTCACGCATCACCTCTGGAACAAACAACCTTCCATGGAAAAGCATCCGATGTCGGTTGTCCTCTGACCATCCTTCTGGAGCTTTCCCCTGATCGACACGATCCTGCATCACTTCTGCCTCGGAGTCCCCCCACTGAGACTCTTCCACCTGCTGCAACAAGGAGTACTGCATCGTCATCTGAAACAAACAGCCTCTAACACCCTCTACCCTTTCATCCAAGTGAAAGGCAGGAAACTCTCCCATAACTTTCCAAGCATCAGTGGATTCTCGAACCACTTCCTTGTGTGACTTCCTGCTCAGGACATCAGCCACAATGTTTCCCTTACCTTCAGTGTAAGAGATCTCAAAGTCATAGTCTTTGAGAAACTCGACCCATCTCCGATGCCGCAAGTTCAGGTCACGCTGGGAGAAGATATAACGCAGGCTCTTGTGATCTGAGAAGACCACAAAGCGCTCCCCAAAGAGGTAGTGTCGCCATAACTTCAGTGCGAACACTACTACTGCAAGCTCTAGGTCATGGGTGGAATAGTTACGTTCGTGAGGGCATAACTTCCTAGACACATAACAGATCACTCCCTTATTCTGCATCATCACTCACCCCAAACCAAGGCCAGAAGCATCACAAAATACCTCATACAACAACCCTTCCTCTGGCAACCTGAACACGGGAGAACTGACCAACTTCTCCTTTAGGTAGTCGAAAGCTTTCTGGCACTACTCGCTCCATAGGAAGACCTGGTTCTTCCTAGTAAAAGCTGTTAATGGAGAAGCAACTCGAGAGAAGTCCGAAACGAACCTCCGATAGTAACCTGCTAACCCTAGGAAACTATGAACTTCTGCAATGCTCTTGGGTGCTGTCCAAGAAACAATTGCCTCCACCTTTGATAGGTCCACTGACACTCCATGCTGAGACACTACGTGCCCAAGGAAGTGTACGTCTTGCATCAAGAACTTACACTTCGACAATTTCCCGTAAAGCTGGTGGTGTCGAAGGACTTCCAAGACTGCCCTGAGATACTCAACGTGCTACTCCTCTGATCTTGAGTAGATCAGAATGTCATCGATAAACACAATGATGAACCGGTCCAGAAACTCTGGAAAGACAAAGTTCATAAGTCCCATGAACACAGATGGTGCATTCGTAACTCCAAACGGCATCACTACAAACTCGAAGTGCCCATACCTACACCTGAAAGCCGTCTTCGAGATGTCATTGTCCTTTACCCTCAGCTGATGATATCCAGATCATAGATCAATCTTGGAAAACCAACATGATCCCCTCAGTTGGTCGAAGAGATCATCTATCCTTGGGAGGGGGTAACGGTTCTTGACCGTTACCTGGTTCAGCCTTCGGTAGTCTATGCATAGCCTGAGACCACCATCTGCCTTCTTCATTAACAAAACTGGAGCACCCCATGGCGACACGTTGGGTCGAACAAAACCCTTCTCCATCAGATTGTCAATCTGAATCTACAACTCCCGCAACTCCGAAGGTGCCATCTGATAAGGGGACATCGAAATTGGACGGGCACCAGGTTGTAAGTCTATCCCGAACTCAATGTAACGTCGGGGGGGGGGGGGGGGGTAGAGTCACAACCTCCTCAGGAAAAACATCAAGGAACTCCCCAACAACCTCTAGGACATCCATCATCTTTTTATCAGCTGGAACCACTGGTAACCCGCCTAACAAGGAAAGGAGAGGCTCCACATGCCGGCTTCCCGCCGGATAGGTCCTCTCGCCAACAAAAGATACGCGCTGCCCATCCACGTCGGAGAACATGACTCTTCTCCAGAAGTAGTAGATAATGGAACTAACAGAAAACAACCAGTCGATGCCTAAGATGACATCGTATGGCTACATCTGTAACAGAAGAAGGTCCCCACTAGATCGTTGTGGTCCCAACGTCATCCCACATCCCCGGAAAACACAAGATATGCTGGTCTGGCCTCCAACTGGTGTACTCAGCACCAATGGTATGGAAAGTCTCTCTACGTCTAGTCCCAAAGCATGGGATAGACCAGGTGTAACAAAGGAGTGTGAATCTCCTGAATCGAACAAAGCAGAAACAAGAGTGTTGAACAAACAAACCGTACCTCGCACCACCTCTGGTCCTGCTGGAGATGTCAACTCTTCTGTGTGTAACTGTCCACGCCTAGATCCTCTTCCTCTCTGATGTCGTCCACCTCCCCGACCATGCCCTAGTCGAGGTCCCTGAGGAGCGCCCTGAGGTCGGCCTCCTCCCGCCAAGTCTACCCTCAGAGGAGCATGGTCCTGCTGCTACTGGAAGGGCCTCGCCGGCAACTGGTGTTGATGAGGTGGGTGCTGAACCTGCCCACCTCCACCGTACTAAGTTCGGGTCAGGCACCAACTCTGAATGTGCCCAAAACCTCCACAAGACAAACACTTCGGTCCTGGGCTCGTGAAAAAGGGACGAGGAACTGAAGATCTGAACTAGAACTGTTGGGGCCTGCTCCTCACTGGCCTGAACCTGGAAGGTCCCGTCGCAAGAGACATGCTGCTGACTGCCTTCCCCTTTGACGAACCTGGCTGAAACCCCTCACATGGTGCACCTCCCAGCGAGTGCATCCTCTCTATAACCTATACCTTCTTCTGTACCACCAAGTATGTCGGAAGGGTGAAGGGGGTGACAACATACTGGAGTGAAGGACGAAGCGCCTCCTCCAAACGTCTCGCCCGAGACTCCTCATCCGGAAAGAGATCCAGAGCAAAGCGCAGGAGATCATTGAACTTGATCCCTAACTCTCGTACTGACATACTCCCCTGTTGAAGGGAGGGTAACTCCTTCCGCTTCTCCGCCTTGATCATGGAAGAAAGGAATTCCTCTCACAATTCCTTCTCAATGTCAGCCCATGGAACCTCTGCCTCTATCCTCTCTCTGATGTAGAGCATCCACCACTGTCGCGCCGCACCTCTCAGCTGACTGACTGCTAGGGGAACCCAGTACTCCCTCAGAGCACGAATCAAGGTAAAAGAGATTCCTAGCTCCTCAATCCACCCCTCCATCTCCGTATTCGAAGTACTACCCTCGTACTTCTTGAGGTTCTGTCGATGAAAAGAATGGAGAGTCTTCTGCCACTATCTATCTTCCTCCTCTCGATCAATCCTCATCTGATCAACCGCCTGGATCTGCTGGGCCTCGGCCGTCTGAGCCACCCAGGGACGACGTCCAGGTGCCATATCTATACGGTAAACAAGGATCGCCTAAGACCAAGTAGTAAGGAAATTTTCTCAAGGTTTTATTTTATCAAATTATTTTAATTTCTTTCCCAGAACACCCAAATCAAGTAAAACACAGTTATGATGATGCATGTACCTTCCCTAGGGTCTCTACCCTGCAATCAATGTGGTCTCACTTGGTCGTTCGGTAGGCTCAGAGTCCTTGCATCGGATCACGGGGGGCCCTAAAATCCCGTGTCCTAGCCGGTCTTCCCTGGCCTATGTCACACACCAAGATTAACTAACATTGTTTCCCTACCATCCCAGGCAATCCTCACTGTGCCTAACTCTAGACTTCATCATATCTCTCAACCATCAACTTTGATACCATTCTGTCACGACCCCCTCCCACCAAAGATTCCCCTCCTGAGCTGGCAATGGTGAAAGGGAGATAATGACCCCTGAGTCCCGCCTCCAGTAGGCCCCAGGGTGGCGACTAGCACCAAGGGTATGAGTTTTCACAAATATGGGAGGCATTACCCTTTTTATTATTTAGGATCGGGAAATAGGACAAGTCAACCACCAAAAAAAAAGGAAAAGAACAAGTGTATAGAAATAAACCCAAACCAAGCCCACATGCATGTTTAAACAATTTTATAACAAGGTACAAGTACAAGAAAGCTCAAAGTACAATACCAAAAGAAAAACAAAAGTACAGCAACAATAACAACTCCAACTGTCCGACTAGTAGGGTCTGGCACGGCCCTGGTAGTACTCCTGGAAACCTGAAAGTAAACGTAGGGTGAGAATACAAGTATACTCGGTAGGGAAACCTAAAGCTCTCATGCACAAGTGCGGAGACATCCTAATGTCCCGTGAGAGCAATAGAAGAACCTATCAAGGAATTCTATCCACCCAACCTCACCATCCACACTCACTAAAAACAGAATCACAACAGGTAGTAGTATATAAGAACAAGAGTATTGGGTATCCCGCACCATTTCCCTTGAGTTAGTTGCTCTTCCTAACGACGAACGTCCTAATGCTGCCACACTCTCTCCGCCCACACACACCTGGGCCTCACAAACCACACATCCCGCCCGCACAAACCTGGGCCTCACAACCACGCATCTCGCCCGCACACACCTGGGCCTCACAACCACGCATCCCACCCGCACACACCTGGGCCTCATCCCGAAGATTCTTGGGAAACAGTAGAACCTGCCCGAAGAGTCTTGGGCTAAAACCATCCCAATCAAAACCTACCCGATGGGTCTTGGGTGTAAGGTCACCTCAATCCATCACAGCCTAGGGAAGAAGGAGCAGGAAGGAGCTAGTAACTAAGGGAAAAACACCCTCTCCCATGAAATGGGAGTGTTTGGCACTAAGTGCTCAACATGGGTGGGGTATGATAAAACACAAAAGATATAGATATATATATATATACCAAACACACAGCCCAACCTATGGATTCTAAACAGAGAAACTGAGCATGTGCCTCGGCACTGCTACTACAAAGCATGCATACAACAAACAACCCCAATCCCATTTAGGTTTTTCACATTTCAGCAGAATTAGATTATTTAGTTCCTTAACTACTGGGAAACTATCCACAACCAACCACAACGATCATTCGTAAAATATATCCCTGCCATCCATAAATCAAGTTAGGAAAACACAAACAGTACAACAAAGTCCTTCTTAACAACCAACCAACCCCATTGATTATTAATCTCGTTCCATTACCATGACCCACCATTCATTAACTCTTCCACTTTTTATTTATTATTCAAAACCCATAGCCCGTTCTCATTTAAACCCATCCCTGCAGCCCCGCTGCCAACCACCATAACCACAACCACACCAAAGCTCGTACGTCATTATCCCTTTAATACCATTTATCGCAGCCTCGCTGCCCATCATCATCATATCATTCACACCAACCCACAACCAAGTCAACCGCAGCCCCACTGCTCACCCGATCCACAACAACCCACAAAAAACCCCCATCACATTCCACGTAACCAATCCAACACCCACATATTCATTATTCTATTTTATTCAACCAGGGTGATCACACAAGGGTTCTAGATTTTCATTTAATCATCCAAATTTGCGTGATTAACCAATTTCCACATTCCACAAAGTTCAATTCACATAAACGGTCTAGAAAGATAGGGAAACATTTAATTACGCAAGAAAAGGCCCCCAACGACCGTTATTTTCAGTAGGCATAAGCCTATTCATTTCACAACATAATCACAGGATATAAAAAGTAAAGTAACAGCAATCACAAACTTCTCAACCCCGTTCTTTATCCAGTTATTATCTTTATTTAACAGTTCAACTTTTTCTCATTAAAACAAGGGGATACCCACCCCACAAGATGCACAAATTAGAGAGACAAAGGTAAGATCCCTACCTCAACAGGTTCTGATCGCAACGCTCCCCCGGATCAACCTTAGAAGACGTCTGTCGGCGTCCGTCACTTATGTCGGGTCCTGGTAAAACCTCCTCGGGTGGAATTCAGAAAGGAAAGGCCAAATTAAAGACAACAGATCCAAGCTCGGAAGTTCCGCCTCGTTGTTACAATCCCGTGGCCGCTGACGGATCATAAATCGGAGCTTGGACAAAGAAGTTATGGAAGGAAGAGCCTTCAAGTCTCTTGAGATAGCTCTGCTCAGAGGAGAGGGGAGGAGAGGTGTGTGTTGAAAAGGAGGAGGGGACCCCTCCTTTTATAGGTGTGAAAATAAAAAGTACACGACGTGTACTTTATGGTACACGGAGTGTACTTGGTTCTTTAACACGGTCTCCACGCGGCTTCCAACACGGCTCCGCAGCCGTCGACTAGTCAACACACGGTTTGAGGGTAACGCATACGCAGGGAAGGACTACACGGCGTGTAGTCTGGACACACGGTGTGTACTCATTTATTGCACACGGAAAGGACACGGCTCCAACACGGTACACGACCGTCGACTGGTAATGCGTACGCGGGGAAGGACTACACGGCGTGTAGTACTGGACACACAGCGTGTACTAATTTACTTCACACGGCGAGGACACGGCCTGCAACACGGGGTATACCCGGCAAGGGGGTACACGGCGTGTACTCAAACTACACGGCGTGTAGTTTCAAAATTCTGGAAGGTGTAGGAAAAGTCCATTTTACCCTCCAGAACACTTCGTAGCCTTCTTTTTGACAAAGGAATGGGCCGGAGAGGTCCGGTCCATTACAGCTTCCCTCGGGTCACTCCCGTTGACTCCCCCTGGCTCACTACCCTTGGTGAAGACACACTCAGTTTATAGACATGAAGGTCTCTTCATCATTGCATAATAATGCATCCTCCGTTGTATGTAGATGCTCTATTTAAGTCCAATTCTCACAAGAAGATGAATCTCACTTTGCGCTGAGGGTACTGGGCGATCCTCTAGCTTTCGTGCAGCTTCAAGAGAACAGATGTACTTTAACAACCCTGGCATGCTTCTCCAAGCCTGGCACACAAGTTTTAATCCTGGCGTGCAAGTCACTTGTGTGGTACTAATTCGACGCACAGGTGACACCAACCCACTTGTGCGACACTGCCTCTTTCAACTCTAAACTTGCACGACGTTGCGCCATTAACTCCCCAATCGCCTTGGTCACGCAACCAACAACCAGCGCACAGCCTCTAAATGTGCGACCCAACAACCACTTGCACGACTCAACCACTTGCGCGACACGAGCTCGAAAAATCTATAAGTCTTGAACTCCATTTCAAATGAGTAGGTTTCCTCTATTTATAGGAAAACTGGACCCCCTGCGCGGTGGCGCGCAAGTCTTCCCTCGACACGCAGGTTCCGGCGTGCATCTCATCATCCCTAGCCTCTGTCGCGCTACTCACTTGCGCGACCACACAAATACTTGCGTGACCTTATTTCCTTTTCCATATTTTGAAGTAATGATCTTAAAAAACAATAGGCGCGCAAGTTTCCAGTCCTCCTAGGCATTAGCGCGCAAGTCTCTTGACGGCGCGTAGGTCACTTGCGCGACCAGCCCCAATCTTGTGCGGCCCTTATCCCTTTGCCATTTTCCCATGTTTTGATCTTGAAAAACATATGATGTTCAAGTTTCCTATTCATAAAGTACACGGCGCACAAGTCTCTTTTCCAAAAACACTTTTCTTCATTTGTCGATTTTCAGGCCCAAAAATTTGGCAAACACTGGGAAACGGCACCACCTTCAATACTGTTGTCTGCTTGAAATGTATGATCTCTTTGCTGGTACACATTCTAAACTTCCACTGAGGATTGACAACAAACACAAATCATACTCCAAATAATGCATATAAGACCATGGTTCCAACAAGTAATACCTTACCCATAAATTTAAAAAGAAGAAAATGTATCATCAGTTTATTTTATTTTATTTGTTTGAAGGTTAAAAGAAAAATTAAAAAAATTAAAAAAATTAAAAAAAATTAAAATTAAAAGGACATGTCATAAGTTGTGGGGAAAACCCCATCACAACCGGCAAAGCCACGGGGACTCAAACCTGGGACTAAAGGTAGACAGGTGCATGCACTTACAACTGACCTACGGCTTATAGTGCTTCCTTATTTTATAATTTTTATATATCTACTTATATTTTACTTTTTTTATTACATATATATAAATATATATATATATATATATTGTTTGTCTGTTGTTTTTTCCTTTTTCCACTAGGGAACTCTGTGAGTGACATGGATATCAAAGGACTAAATTGGAGCGGCACAAACTTCAACTTCAACCACCAGGTGACTTCATTCCATGATCCTCATTTTCAATTTCCTTTTTAAACTCCCCCTATCTACCTATACCCCCTTATAAATTTTCTTTTTTTTTCAAACACTGGGGATAGTGTTATTTTAAGTTGGGGGGAGATGAAATAAAAAAATTTCTTTTGTGTAAAAAAATTGCTTTTGTGTGAAAAAAATTATTTGAAATCAAAAAGTGTGCCTTAATGGACGGAAAAGTTCCTTTAACCATGAACATGATAATACACATTTGACACTTTGAAATTTAATATCAAATAATTTAGCATGCCCTGATTCTAATTTTAATCCATGTATAATTTCATGTGCATAGATTTTGGAAAGTGTGGCTATCTAATGTGATATTTCATCATTTATCTTTTCATCCAAATAAAAAAATTCACAACTCACGTCCTTTGGATATTTGGGTATTTATTTGAGTTCATGGGGTCCCCCAAATAAATAGTATAGTTTTGGTGATTATTTTAGTTTTAATATGAGTATTCAAAAAAATCAAAAAAAATCAAAAAGAAAATAATAAATTTGCACGTAGAATAATGAAATGACCTAATACATGGCTTTCGGCACTTGGGGATCATGAATCCATAGTTTCCTATCCCAGAGTTAGTAATTTTATCTCTATTTGTGGTAATTTGACTTTTTTTTAACTTATTTAACTCGAGATGATGCCCGAGTATGTGGTCTTCACTTGGTTCCCTAAGTTCTTTGAGCCTAAGAGTCATCAGTAAAGTCTCGCTACATGGGTTGACTCTTTTGAGTGAAATTTCAATTACCATGGAAAAATTGAAAAAAAACAAAAACAAAAAAAATACCATAAAAATTTGAATACTCATCTTAATATTTAAATGTGATTCCACCTAGCACTTCCATCATTTCCCCCTTGAATAAATATGAACCCCCATGTCTATTGCGATGCACAACACATCATCACGCTTAATTGATATTGGAAGAAATATGGAAATGAATTTGAACAAAGTAATAGGCTTTGGATTGGGATCTTATTATGAAACTATCTAGTATTAAAATATTTTTATGGGTTTAATGATTTTTTGGTATAAGGGTTCTTGGTGATCAATGTGTATTAAAAAAGTTTTTTGAAAAGGGAATTCGAATTTCATATTGTTGAGATATATTTTGCTTGGGACTAGAAAAACTCAAGTTGGGGGGTGTGATTAGCCACTTAATGAGGATAATATTCATTTTATTATATATAATATTCATGTGCTTTATTATTCATAAAACCCATTTTAGTGCATTTTACACTTTGAACATCATTTCACATTATGATTGCAATTCCCCCTTAAAATGCACTATTACATGGTACATTTTTGAACACCTCATAAAATAAAAAATTGATTTTATTTTATTTTTAGGTCTCTCATGATACAAGTAACAATTCATAATTTTTAAGTATCTGTAGATTCACATTGGAAGACCACCAAAATGGGCTTTCATGGAAACACATTTTGGGAAAAGTAAACTGGTCAGTAGTCCAATAAAGAGACTGTAGTGAATAGGATCAAAGCACAATGATTATAAAAATTTAATTGAAGATATAGGACATCATTTGGAACATTTAACTCAAAAAATTTCAAATCTAATTCTGATTTTTAATGGAGTTCCAGGCAGCCCAATTTGGAGATAAAATTCTTGGACAGATTCTACGGCCCAGAAAAACAACCCACCAATTTAATCATATCTTGACAACCAAAAATTCATTTGGGATAAAATTTTACATAGATATAGGATAAATCCTGAGATTAATGTTTTTATTCAATTTCCCACTCCAATTAGGCCATCTATAAGGACATTTAGGTGACTCTGTTCAGTTGATGAAAGCTGGATTCCACTTCGGGTCAAGGATAAAGAAGTTCACTCTCCCTTACTTTCCACCACCCTAGGCCTACCATACTCAATTGGGATCCATTTTACTGTTGGAATATCTACCCAAGACTCTTTAAATTTCTATTTAAGGTAGTATCGGTGTAGTAGTTTATCATATTTGGTGCTTTCTTTCATTGTAATGTTATGTTGTAATTTTGTTGTCTCAATTTTGTATTTCACATGTAAGTTGTTCTAATTCATCTTAGTTTATTAATAAAAGTTCTTATTATCCTATTATTATATTCTTATTAATATCACATTGATACTGTTGGATAAAGGTGTGAATTTATGCACACTAAACCTTGTGAAATTATCACACAACGGTGGAGTGATCGTTATTTCATTGTTTTCTTTTTACTTCTACATTTCCTCCCTCATGAGTCGACTTCCCGCTTACATTGAAACCATAGAATCAATAGAAAGATAAACCACTTGTGATTTTATCCAATGGATTATAAAAGGTCTGGATTAGATTTTATTTATAACCCCATTAATTTATATTCACTTCTTTTAATTTCAATTTTTATTTGATGATTTTAAAACTTCTTCATCCTTGTTGAATTTTAAGGCCACATACTTCAAGTGATAATATGAACCTTTACCTTGGAGTGCTCATGAATTTGATACTCCAGGTGTATATGTAATTATTATTATGGTGTATTGGTATTAAACCAGTAATTGATGAAGTTGTTTGATCTTCTTGAATAAACCCATATCAAATATAATAAATTAAAACTGTTAAAAAAGAATTTCATCCAAACCACCCCAAGTGATAACTAAGAATCAAATCATTATTTTAAATTTAATTCACTTAAGTTGCTTAGTGTTCACTTAAATCCATCTAAAATCAACCCAATTTGGCCACTTCATAACCAAAAACAATCCATAGAATGTACGTGTTTATAGGTTACTTCTTAGGTCTTTGAGGATTCGACAACCCAAGTTAAACTACAAGCGACCGCTTAACCCTAAAAACGTGGATAAATTTGGGAGATACCACACAAGAAGTATTATATTGATATTAAATAGTGTATGAGGTTTAATTAAAAATAAAATAATTCATAAAATTTTTAAGTAACCACTAATTCAACCCTACCCTCTTAGTGGTTGACCAGACCTCTAGGCAGCTCAAGTGATATCGGAACCATCCTAGGTTCCCTGTGAAAGGATTAGAGTTAATAGTATATATGATATGTTTAAATAATATTATCTAGTCAAGAAATATTTCTCTATACCTATTAAATCAGAAATGGGAGTTTCCTCTAGGATAGTGAAAAATAGGTTGAATAGGAAAAGAAGGTAAGAAAGTGATTGAAGAAGAAAGTGGAAGTACCATTATCTGAAGGAAATTATAATGGTAAGGATTATTTGTTAAATCTGTTGATTTTTATTCCTCTAATAATGATAGTACAATTTATGAATAACATGAAGATATTAGGATTATAAAATACTTTTACTCTCATGTAGAAGCTTATATGAAGGAATTTCCTCATGAAGTTATTGCATATATACTTGGTTTTATCAAAGATCTATTTGAGGAAAAATCATATATAGAAGAATAAGTTGATTCCATAGAGAATTAATTGTCTAAATATGTTTGAATATGCATCACCCTCTCAAAACTGATAAAAACTAAGAGTGAAACATCCTTGTTTTAAAATGATTACATATCTCAGATTGAGGAAAATTTTCAAAGGAATGTTTTTTATAAGTGTTTAAGGTTATTTTTACTGAGGTATTCTATGATCTTGAGAATCTAAATGCTGTCATAGTGAATTTCAAGGATGAATAGATATATTTGAAATCTAATAAGGTAAAAGAGCTTGATAATTCATTTTAGGAAATGAGAAAGATGCATGATAAACAAACTGGAAAGATGAAGAATTATTGGGAAGGAAGGATGAGGTCTTTAGAGGATGATAAGTAAATCCTCAACATGAAGTGCCTTAAATTGTAAGTCAAGTTGAAAATTTTGGAAGTGGAAAAATATAGAACTTCCCAACAATCCATGAAGAAAGAATCTTCCAAATAGGTTTTAGAAGTGAGTGTTATTTCAAAGAACGCTCAAAATGGTTGAAAAGAGATCTTGAGATCATGTGGAGAATCATCCACCTCTAATTTATGGAAAAAAATATCACATAGTGCATAAAAAGTGTCTTTAATTAAATGTAGAATTTTGGAAGTACTATAAAAAATATAATTTTTGTATAAATGTTGTCATGACCCATCCCAACGGGGCTCGTACCATGACTACCCCAAGCCCACCTCTAATTGGACAGGGGTTGGTGACTAGTGTTGACTAGGTATATCACATACATGGAATGCCTTATAATAATGTACCTATACTCATTAACACATATATAAGCTCATAAAATTCTGAAATGTAAAAAAAACTAATAACCATGCATGCATACATCTAAAATACCACCATCAGAGTATGAAAACATAGTGCGGGAAAGAAAAAGGGGCCAAATAAAATCCCACCCAAAAGAAATTGAGAATAAGTCTAACCTGAAATAATAGAAGAGAACTTTTTTCAAGATAACTATATGAACACACCTCAGTTTTTCTGGATCACTAAGGTCCAACTGGTCTTAGTTCCTCTAATACTCCATCAAAATGGTTGGTCATCTGTATAAGATGTGACATGTGTAGGCAAATCCCATAAAGGGGTGAGTATAACAATACTCAGTAGGACACCCCAAAATCACTAAGAATGTATCATAAATAATAATAGTCAAATCATAATAGGTAAATATCAATAGAATATAATAATAACATCCAGATATACTCATAATAGACACAATATTGAGTAAGATCACAATTCTATTAATAGCCTAGGATTCCTACTTGAAGGTTCCATATAACACTCATTCGGGAGAACATGCTCCCTGAGTAAAATCACACTAATGATGTCCATCCAATATTTCATGATCATAATTTCTCACCATAAGAAGTACATGTTGTAGGTCTGAAGAGATTGATACACAGATGGGGATCACACCCAAGGCCATGGGTTATACCAATAACCCAATCTAAATTAACCTACTAGGTAGGGGATCAATGTCTATATAGTGTTGGTCATGATGATACCAAGAACCCAACCTGGGGAAATGATGATGATAGAGGATCTAACTATAGGCCTCATAGAAGTATTCTAATAACTCTATCTGAGACTAAAGTTACTCAAATGTAATCACCATACTATGCATAGAACATGACTCTATACTAAACCCTCAGGTAATGGATCAAGGGAACATTCCCTAATGAAACTTTCCAAGCTAAAGAGAACAAGGGATACAATACAACTTTGAATAAGTACACAACATGTATTGAAAGTACATGGTATGACCCTTAAGCATGGGGTTCTACCCATTTTTCATGGCCCATGCCTGTGTCCATATCTGGGTACATGGAGTTTCTGACCCCATGTACTCCTGATTGTGTCCATGTATAGTTGGATGTGTCTATGTATGGATATCCATGTATGCATATAAGTACATGAAATTCCCAATATTATGTACTCATTGTTGTTTCCATATACCCTCTGAGGTACATTTCAAACTGCTAAGAAAGGGTCACACACCGTGTGAGAGCTTTCACATGCCATGTGATATTTTTCTTCTTGTAGAAACCCTAGCACCACACAAGGATCCTACATGGTGTGTATATCTAAATTAAATTACGTGTAACCTTAGATTTTATAGAACCTGAAATTTATTCCTCTATGTATTCCCACACTATTGTCACCTTCAGTTACACCGCCATCCTCACCCAAAGTTCGCATATCAAGTCCAATTGATCCTTGTCATCACCTTCTCACTGGATATCATGCCTCGATCCACTCATAAATCTCCCATCGAGTTTCACCATCACCACACATAAAAGATACAAATAATTTGTACCCCTAAATCCATCCTTAATTAATCATCCATCATCAAAACTCAATCCCATCATCAAATCGAAATTGGATATGTGGTATCAATCTGTTATGCCAAGAAATGGGTGTGCAATAACTGATTTCTCATGTATTCATTGAATCATCGGTTAAATGAAACATTGATGATGAATGCGCAAAGAATGGTGAGATAAAACCAAGAAAACACAAAAGAGGAACAAACCTCATCCTTTTTTAGGTTTTCCTTGATTCATTTTCATTAGAACAGTGAATTAATATCCAAAATAAATAAAAAATTTATCCCAAATTCCCCACAAATAAACATGAACCAGCAATATGATCGATCTGTGATTCAATACATTGGTCTATTTATTTGAATTCACTATAGGATAAGAAAATAGGGATAAATACACATGAAACAAACATTCTTCCTTGAGATGGATCGATCCCTGATGAATAAAAAATTTGCATCGTTGTTGTTGGTGAGATCCTCAAATTCCACTAGCATAAATGATCCTCGATCCATTGTCGTAATTCGCCAAGTCTTTCTCCAACTCTCTCTCAAAATTCTCAGGGTTATTTGGCCAACCTAAGGAATTGGTTATAAGCATGTTTAAATAGATAAAATAATAGGTTATTGTGTCACTTAATAAAGTAAATAAATTTATTTATTTATTTTATTATTTACACCTATGAAATCTTTTAACCAAACACCCAATACTGAAAAGGTTTATATCCCTGATAGGGTAAATACCATGCTATAAGCTCAACAGAAGCCTTAGATTTATAATCTGAGCCTTTGTTTAATATTTATTCCACTTTTTCATGAAAATTGTACATGCGTGATATTTAATATATTTAATATATTTCAAAAATTAATTATAGGATTATCAGGCCTAGGAATCTCACTTCGTCTTAGTTACTAGCTCCAAAAATGATCCATATAATATTGTAAAGTAATATATGGAAAAATTAGAGTGGTTACATTCTTCATACCTTGGGGTTTTACATACTAGAAAGCCAAAACAAAAGGCTGCACAAAGAGATGTGGGTACTAAGCATGCATTTGGGTCTATCGCTCCCAAGTACTCTCTTGAATATTCTTATGATTCCACTAGAAATGTACTAAAGGAATCCCCCACCCACATAGTACCCTCTCTTACCGATCCTCAATATCTACCAGGTACACTGAAAAAGTAACTATGTCCTCGATGTTCATCTCTCCCTAGTTGATAACATGTGATGGTTCATGCATGTACCTCCTCAACTGCAACATGTGAAAGATGTCATGTACTCGGACCAACTATGGTGATAGAGCTAATAAGTAATCCACCTTTCCAAATCTACATAGTATCTAGAACGGTCCAATGAATCTTGGAGATAGCTTGTCCCCCCAACCAAATCTCTACAACCCACATCGAGTTAAGACCCTCGGGAACACTTCATCTCCCTCCTCAAAATCCAAAAGGCCTCCTTAGTCAGTCTTCATAAGACTTATGATGGATCTTTTTAGTCCTCATCTACTCTTGGATGATCTATACCTTCTCTATCATGGCTCAAACCAACTCTAGGCCCATAAGTGCTGACTCTCCTAGGTTGGTCCAACATAGTGGTGACCCATATGGTCACCCGTACAAGGCCTCAAATGGTGCCAAACTGATGGTGGAATGGTAGTTTTTATTGTATGAAAACTCCACCAATGGTAGAATATCCTACTAACTACAACCAAAGTCTAACATGAAATACCACAGCATGTTCACTAATACTTGAATGGTTCACTCAGCCTAACCATCAGTATGGGGGTAAAATTTCATACTCAAATGAAACTGAGTCCCAAAGTCATCCTAAAATCCCTTCCATAACTGATATTTGAAGCAAGAATCATGGTGATAAATTATCATTGAGGTAAATCCATGTATTAGGACTATCACCTACACATATATTTTTTCCAATCTCTCTACTGAACTATGCTCTTGAATATCTAGGAAGCAGTTCAACTTGGTGAATCGGTCTACGATCACCCAGATATCATCATGTCCCCTAGACGTACATGGTAACCCCATCACAAAGTCTATAGAAATCCCATCCCGATTTCACTATAGAACCTCAAGAGGTTGATCTAAACCTAGTGGAACCTAGTTCTTAGACTTCACCTGTTGAAAAGTGAGGCATTGAGAGATAAACTCTGAAACTCCCTTCCTCATCCTTGGCCACTAAAACTGGAATTGGTGGTCCTCCTACATCTTCTCCATGTTTGGATTTACCAATAAGGGATACATATGAAACTACCTCAGAAACTCCTCCCATAACGTCACTATTACCATTTTCTATCCTCTAAAAGGAACGACATGCTTCCCATCTTCAAAAAATATATTAGGATCATGTCCAGTGGATATCTAAGTACTTAGGGTCTCATAGTCAGTATCCCCAATTTGTGCCTCCCTGAATCACTATAAAAGTAGAGGGTTAACAACCATAAACTGTAGGTAAGATACTCCATCCCCATCCAAAAAGGATAAATATAATGATCTCAACTACTTTGAAACCTTTCTTAGTAGCTACAAAAAGGATCTTATATTAGGAGCATCTACTACCGCGTTCACCTTTCCAGAAGTATAGATAATCTCAAAGTGATAATCTTGGAGGAACTATATCCATAATCTTTGTCTCAAGTTAATATCCTTATGAGAGAGGATATAATTTATACTCTTTTGGTAAAAATAGAAGATAAATTTCTCTCCTATCAGGTAGTGTCACTGCATCTTTAGTATGAATACTGGTGCTGCTAACTCAATATCATGGGTCATGTAGTTCTAATAATGTTGTATCAATTGATGTGAAACTTATGAAATCACCATTTACCTCTACATCATAAAAAATCAAGACTGATCCCTGATGAATTGTATAATAATATGTAATCGACACCCTTCTCTGAAAATCTCAAGATGGGAGTGTTTTTCAATCTCTACCTAAACTCCTAGAACTATAGGAACCTCTCTATACAAATGAAAGGATTCCAATTTTGTATCAAAGATTTCATGGGATATAATATCCTAGAGAAATTAGTTATAAATCTTTGATAGTATCCTACCAACCTAAGGAAGTTCTACACCTTCATCGCACTCTTGGGCGGCTCTCAAGCTAACACTACCTCAACCTTTTCCAGATCCACTGCCACACCATTTGCTGAGATAACATGTCCCGGAAAGTGGGCCTACTGAATCCTAAACTGGCACTTTGAGATCTTCTCATAAATATGGTTCTCTCAGAGTATGTAAAAAACTATCCTCAAGTGTCTCGTTTTCTCTTCCTCGCACATCGAGTGCACTAGGATATCTTCGATGAAGGTTATCACAAACTAGTCTAATAAAGGCTGAAAGATATAGTTCATGAGACCCATAAACACATTTTTTGAGTTATTTATATGAAAGGGAATCACCAAGTACTCATAGTGACCATAATGAAATAGGAAAGACATATTTGGTATATCCTTGTCCCATACTCGCTACTGGTGATACCCGGATCTGAGGTAATATTCTAGAACAATCATGCCCCTCTCAACTGCTTGATGAGTTCATCAATCCTTGGTAGTGGATACATGTTATTCAAGACAACTTGATTTTGGTAAAGGTCATCCACACACAACCTCAAGATCTGATCCACCTTCCTATAGAACAATATTGGGGTTGTCCTGGGTGAAACATTCGGTCTGATAAATCCCTTCCTCTTCATGTCCTCCAACTTCAAAATTAGTTTTAAAATCTCTATTGGAGACACCTGATATGATGATGCAGATGTTGAGGTGTAACGACCCAATCTTTTGAGTAGTATATTAACTTACTCTTATTTATTTAATAAGATGTTAATGGTTAATGCAGAAAGAGGAGTCGATGGCTTCATCCAGTAGACTCAACCCTTATGAAGCCCACTTATCAGAGCTTGGGAAGGAGGTAGCATCTGTGGGCTTCGCTTTGGACCAAGCCCAATCCGAGCTCCAGCGTGTCAAGCTTGAACGAAAACGCTTGCAGGAGAAGTTCAAGTTAGTGGAGATTGCTACTAGGGCAATGTTATCTGAGACTCCCTCAGATTCTATCACCATAGCACATCTTACACTTAGGTCTTATGCCAGTGTTATAAGGGGTTATGTGATGAGACCCTAGTTTACTTGTGTAATCCTTTCGGATGAATAAATTGAGATTTCTTCCTTTAGTGATGTTTGTGAAATTTCAAATGTCTAGATAATTTTAGAATGTATTTTATTGATGAATTTTGAAAAAGGGATATTTTGAAATATTTATGTAAACCCTAAATAACTAATGATGTGTAATGATTTTCAAAAAATGGTCTTCTACAAAAGTGTTCATTAAGGAATTTGGAGTCTAATAAGATCAACTTAATTTTTGATGAATAGTAAATTATGAATAGTGATTTTACGCTTAGGATTAGTAATGTGACCAAATGGATTAGTAATTTTCACTTAAAGAAAGTTTTAATATAATTTAGACACCTTGGTTAAGTAATGTGATTCAATAAAATGGGTAAATAACGGTTTCATAAATTATTAATCAAGTATTAGTTTTTTCGGATGAATAGTGTTTTTTAATTAAAAATTTAATTAAAAATAATTAGAAAATTATTTTTATAAAAATGACTTTATTTTTGAACTCAGAGCATCGATATTATGTTAAGGTAATTTTTGGGGATTTTTCTGGAAAAAATGAATTTTCGATGAATAGTGTTTTTATTTAAAAATTAAATTAAAAATATTTAGAAAAATATTTTTATAAAATGGATTTCATTTTTGAAATCAGAGCATTGATATTTGGTTAAGGTGAAATTTTGGGATTATTCTGAGAAAGTTGAAATTTTCAGTGAATAGTAAAAATACCGTTTTAGGGTTTCGGTATGTTTAATGACATCATAATGATGTCATGATGATGTCATGAGATATTTTGAGGGTTGGCCGGCCAAGGGTGATGAATTATTGTTTTGGGGGCCCCATGTGGCCTAACTCCATGATAAATGCCAAGGGAGAGCCCATGGGTTTGAGAAAAGCACATGTGAGGTGTCCTTTGGCCATTAATGCTTTGTCCCCTCACTTTCCCTATAAATACCCACCCTTTCCTCCCTTGGTTTTCACTCCCAACTCTTCCCCAACGAAGTTATGGTCTTCTTACCTTCCAAAGAGTCCTCCCAAGGTGCCCCCAAGCCCTCAAGGTCCAATCCTTTGAGTTTCAAGAGTCACGTTTTAAGGTAAGGGATCCGACCCCTCTCTTTCTTTTCATGTAATCTCTTTTATGTCATTCCTATTATGATCCATGTTTTTATGTGAGAGGATGTTCTTTTATATTCCTATTACTTCCCTTTCATGTTTATATGATGAGAGATCCCCTCTTACTCTCATCATTTCGTTTTATGAAAGTTTAAGTGACGCCGTTAGGCTGCCGAATTTTTAAGGGATTCTTTCACCCTTCTCATTTTTCAAGTTCAATTTTCATGTCAAGTCTTTCAAGTTCCTTTTTTATGTTGGGGTATGATCTCTATATCAATCATACTGATCTCTTATGATCATATGATGAGGGACCCTTTTTGATCTTGTCAAAACATTTTCTTTTGAAGTTAAGTGACGTCGTAAGGCTGCCGAATTTTCATAAGAGAAATCTAATCTTTTTCCTTCCATGTTTTTCATTTCAAATGGTATGTCCCTAAAATTTCGTTACCATGTCCATATGTCCTTCTTATTCTTTCACCCTACTGTTTTATGGATCATTTATGAGTGGGTGACCCATGTCCCCTCTCATTTCAACGTTTTCTAAAACCCCGAAACTTAGCCGTTATGCTGCAGAATTTTCCCCTCAAAATGCCTCTCTCTCTTTTCTCAAAAATTATTTTATGTTATATAGTGAATACTCAAAGCTCTTATTTCTACAAAGGTATTCACATATATATCAAAATGTTCCATTTTAAATTCTGGGATTTACATACATGAGACCCGCTTTCCCTTTCCGTGGGTTTAAAGTGACGTAAAGATCATGTCTTTAAAGCAGTTTTTAAAACGTTATGATTATGAAATGAAACCCATTTATTTTATGCTATGTGGGTTATTTATGAAATGTTTGATGATGATATATGTGGCTCACATGATAATAAAGGCAAATTTAAGGGTGCGCCCTGATAGCGCTCCAATGCATTGGGTAATGATGTAACCACTAGAGATTACAATTTTCACGATACCTTGGTGAATAACCTTGGTAATTTTCAAATGACACCTTGGGGATGGACCTTGGTGATATGTTCATGATTGTCTATGTTAAATGATGTAGCCACATCTTCAAGTTATGAAAAATGTTATTTTTATTATGAAATGCCTCATGATTTCTTTCTTATGCCTTAATGTTCTTTTCATGTCCTTATTGAAGTATCTCAAGTTCCCATGTAAAATGTTCCTCTTATTTCCCTTACTGGGCCTTCTGCTCACCCTTTCTTTTGATGTATGTCCCCAGGTTATGAGATGCATAATGAACATAGGATGAACTAAAGGAGAAGCCTTTCAAGTGTTTAAGAAGAATGTTTTTATATTATGTTTTTTTTATGTTTTATGATCCTTGTTTCCAAGACACTAAACCTTAACGATCCTCAGTTTTGTGTAATGTAATGAAAGTTTATGTTAAAATGGTGGGATGCTATAGTTGGTATCAAAGGGAGGTTTAGTTATTTGTGGAAATTAGGATATAAAAACTTTAGGAAGAACCCTATAGAAAAGTTTAATTATAGGAAAACTTCCTGGTATTTTGGTAAGTATTAAGTAAGTGGTCTATCAAAAAAATACATCCCTGTCTGGATACGAGCAGGTAGAGGCGGCTCTGGCACAGATGTACATAGGGGTAAAACCCGAAAACACCGCTTTGAGCTAGACTCGAACGGGAACTGGTGCACGATAACGGGCCTTGCTTCACTCTTGGTTACGACACTCCCGGGGGATATGTTTGGTTAATCACATGCTTTTTATGAATCATTATGAAGGAATTATAGAGAAATATAATTGTCTAAGCACGAAGTCTTAGTTAAAAGATTCATAAATGAAATAAGTTTCTCACTAAGGTTTTATTCTTTTAGAAAATGGCGGGCAATAGGAGAAACCGTGCCGATGGTGACCGCAATGCACCTTGTGCTGACGGCCCTCCGATGGAAGCCGGAATGGAAACATTCATGCGGATGATGAACCAACTGACTCAAGTTATGAGTAATAACTTGAATCAAGCTGAGAGGCCGACCTCACCACGAAGGGAACAACTTTCTGTTGAGTCCTTCATGCGTCAACGACCGCCAACATTCAGTGGATCTACTGACCCATTGGTTGCGGAACAATGGATAAGCTCCATTGAAAAGATCTTTTCTGTACTTCATTGTTCGGAACAAGAAAAAGTCACCCTTGCTGTTTACCGCCTAGAGGGAGAAGCTGATCAGTGGTGGTCACTGATCAAAAACACGAAGCCACGAGGAGAGATGGAAGCTATGGAGTGGGAAGAATTTCGGGGAATTTTCTTTAACAAGTATTTCCCTCGTTCCATGAGAACGAAAATGGAGAAAGAGTTTCTCGAGCTGAAGCAGAAGGAGAACGAATCTGTCGGAAGCTATGAGATGAACTTCACAAGGCTTTCCTGTTATACCTCAAGCTTTGTCATGGACCCTAATGGGAAGGTTGATAGATTCTTTGGCGGACTACGACCACATCTGCGGAAGAATCTAGCCAACAGGGACTACGATAGCTATGAAGAAATAGTTCGAAGTGCTATGAAAGTTGAACTAGAGTTTGGGGAGACACAATGGTCTCACAAATCTAATGAGAAGAAGAGAACTCTAGAACCAAGCCTGGGAAGAAGTTTTGATCAGGAAAGAGGTGGAAAGCATATGCAACATGCCACATGCAATAAATGTGGGAAGAAGCATCCGGGGAACTGCTTGATCGGAAGTGGAAAGTGCTATAGGTGTGGAAAAGAAGGCCATATTTCTCGGAATTGTCGTGGTGATGTGAAGCCTCAACTTCCCAACACTAACGACAGAGGAAAGATGGTTCTGGCCCTACCCGAAGTCACATGCTTCAAGTGTGGACAGCTTGGGCACTTTGCTAATCAATGTCCAAATCCGAGGGCGGTGGAGGGGAATCACCATCAACCTCAGCAGAGGCCAAGGGAGCAAGGTCGTGCTTTCGCTATCACAACAACTGAAGTTGAAGTTCCGAACGATGTGGTAGCAGGTACTCTTGTTGTCCTCTCAAAACTAGCAAGTGCTTTATTTGATTCTGGTTCTACGCATTCCTTTATTTCTTCCAAGTTTGCAAAGAATATAGAATCAATCCCCGAATTGCTTGAGGTAGAGTTGTCAGTCAAGACTCCAAGTGGGATTATCCATGCATCAACAGTGTTTAGAGACTCTAGTGTTTACTTTGGTGAGCACAATCTTATCGCAAATCTAGTAGTCATTCCCATGATGGAATTTGACATTATACTAGGGATGGACTGGCTCTCAAAGTATAATGCTAAGATCAAATGCAGAAGTAAGGAAATCTCAGTAGTCTTGAATGAACGACCTACAGTTATCTTCCGAGGAGAGATATCCCGAACTGATCCCTATCTAGAAGCACCTCCTATAGCTTTCTTTATGGAGTTAATCGGTGATGAGGAAGAAGGGAAAGGGAGCATACAAATTGAAGATGTTCCGATTGTTCAAGAATACATGGATGTATTTCCTGAGGAGTTACCTGGACCTTCCCCAGAAAGAGAGGTAGAGTTCTCCATTGAACTCGTACCTGGGTCTCAACCGATATCAAAGACTCCGTATAGAATGGCAAATGTGGAGCTAGAGGAGCTAAAGAAACAACTCCAAGACTTGTTGGAGAAGGGGTTTATCCGACCGAGTGTGTCTCCTTGGGGAGCACCAGTTCTCTTTATGAATAAGAAGGATGGATCAATGCGGCTATGCATTGATTATAGAGAACTGAACGGGATCACAGTGAAGAACAGATACCCTCTTCCAAGAATTGATGATTTATTTGACCAACTTCGTGGGGCTCAATTCTTCTCTAAGATTGACCTTCGATCTGGTTATCATCAACTGAGGGTGAAGAAGGAAGATATTCCAAAGACTGCCTTCCGATCAAGATATGGGCATTATGAGTTTACTGTTATGCCCTTCGGCTTGACTAATGCTCCTGCTATTTTCATGGATTTTATGAATAGAGTCTTTAAGGACTACCTTGATAACTTTGTGGTAGTTTTTATTGATGATATTTTGATATATTCAAAAAGTCGGGAGGAGCATGAAGATCATCTGAGGGTTATTTTGAAAACTCTACGGAAGGAGAGGCTCTTTGGGAAGTTCAGCAAGTGTGAGTTTTGGTTACAACAAGTGGCTTTCTTGGGGCACATCGTAACCAATGAAGGAATCTCGGTTGACCCTGCAAAGACAATGGTTGTGGAGGAGTGGCCTCAACCCACAACAGTAACTGAGATTCGTAGTTTCCTTGGTTTAGCGGGATATTATAGGAGGTTTGTGAAAAACTTTTCACAGCTTTCTAATCCACTAACTAAGTTGACTCGAAAAGGGGTTAAGTTCATCTGGACAAAGGAATGCGAGGAAAGTTTCCAAGAGCTGAAGAAGAGATTGGTTACTGCACCGGTGTTAACACTACCCTCTATCGGAGAAGGATTCGTTATTTTTAGCGATGCATCTCTGAAAGGGCTTGGGTGCGTCCTCATGCAAAATGACAAAGTAATTGCTTATGCATCTCGACAGTTGAAGATTCATGAGCAGAATTATCCTACGCATGATCTAGAGCTGGCGGCAGTTGTTTTTGCTCTAAAGATATGGAGGCACTATCTTTATGGGGAGAAATGTGATATATACACTGACCACCAAAGTCTAAAGTATATTTTCACTCAAAAAGAATTGAACATGAGACAAAGGAGATGGTTGGAGCTTATTAAAGACTATGATTGTTCAATTCATTATCACCCTGGAAGAGCAAACAAAGTCGCGGATGCGTTAAGCAGGAAAGATCCTGTTGTTCTGGCAACAATGAGGATCCTGGGAGATCCCTTGATTAAAGATCTAGTAAAACTGGACATGGTAATTATAAGGAAAGGGACATCATCAACCCTATCCCAAATAATTTCTCAACCTTCATTACTAGAGAAGATCAAGAAGGCTCAAAAAGAAGATCCTTTGCTGCAGGAGAAGTTCGAGGCTGTAAAGGATGGGAAGTTCCCTGATTTCAATATTGATCAAGAAGGTGTATTGAAATTTCGTACAAGACTATGTGTTCCATCTATTCCGGAGATAAAGAAAGAACTGATGGATGAAGCTCATAGCTCTACTTTCTCTATACATCCGGGAAGCACTAAGATGTATAGAGACCTTCGTGATCATTATTGGTGGGATAACATAAAGAGGTAGATTGCCGATTACACTACAAGGTGCCTGGTGTGTCAGCAAGTAAAGGCAGAAAGACAACTTCCTAAGGGGGTATTACAACCGCTACCCATACCAGTATGGAAGTGGGATAATATCACCATGGACTTTGTAACTGGTCTCCCAAAAACATCCAAAGGAAACAATGCGATATGGGTTATTGTGGACCGTCTCACCAAGACAGCCCATTTTATCTCTATTCGGGAAGATTTCTCTCTGGATAAGCTTGCCAAGATATACGTGAAGGAAGTGGTAAGGCTTCATGGGGTACCACTATCCATCGTATCTGATCGTGACCCAAGATTCACATCAAAATTCTGGAGAAGTCTTCAGCATGCTCTGAATACTAAATTGAATTTTAGTACGGCCTATCATCCTCAAACTGATGGCCAATCTGAAAGGGCTATTCAGACACTCGAAGACATGTTGAGATTATGCTCAATGGAATTTAAAGGTGGATGGGATCAACACCTCCCATTAGTGGAGTTCTCTTATAACAACAGCTTCCATGCGAGTATTCAGATGGCACCCTATGAAGCTCTGTATGGAAAGCGGTGTAGAACTCCTACTTGTTGGGATGAAACTGGTGAGAGGAAGCTTCTTGGGCCTGATCTCGTGCAAGAGATGACAGAATAGGTTCATGCCATCCAACAACACATAAAGGCTGCTCAGAGTCGGCAGAAGAGCTATGCTGACAATCGTCGAAGGGACTTGGAGTTTGGTGTTGGTGACAAAGTCTTCCTTCGAATTTCTCCATGGAAGAGAGTCATGCGGTTTGGGAAGAAAGGGAAGCTCAGCCCTAGGTACATTGGCCCCTATGAAATCCTTGATCGCATAGGAGCAGTGGCCTATCGTCTAGCACTTCCACCGAACCTAGCTCAAGTTCATGATGTCTTCCATGTATCTCTCTTGAGGAAGTACATACCCGACCCTTCGCATGTACTGAACCCAGAGGTGGTACAACTTGAACATGACCTCTCTTATGAGGAGCAGCCAGTGGAGATCTTGGACCGTAGAGACAAGGTCCTACGAAACAAGACTACCCACCTTGTGAAAGTGTTGTGGAGGAATCATAAATATGAAGAAGCGACTTGGGAGCCTGAGGAAACGATGAAGCAAAAGTACCCTCACCTTTTCAACTAGGCCTCAAGTATAAATTTCGGGGACGAAATTTCTTAAGGGGGGAAGAATGTAACGACCCAATCTTTTGAGTAGTATATTAACTTACTTTTATTTATTTAATAAGATGTTAATGGTTAATGCAGAAAGAGGAGTCGATGGCTTCATCCAGTAGACTCAACCCTTATGAAGCCCACTTATCAGAGCTTGGGAAGGAGGTAGCATCTGTGGGCTTCGCTTTGGACCAAGCCCAATCCGAGCTCCAGCGTGTCAAGCTTGAACGAAAACGCTTGCAGGAGAAGTTCAAGTTAGTGGAGATTGCTACTAGGGCAATGTTATCTGAGACTCCCTCAGATTCTATCACCATAGCACACCTTACACTTAGGTCTTATGCCAGTGTTATAAGGGGTTATGTGATGAGACCCTAGTTTCCTTGTGTAATCCTTTCAGATGAATAAATTGAGATTTCTTCCTTTAGTGATGTTTGTGAAATTTCAAATGTCTAGATAATTTTAGAATGTATTTTATTGATGAATTTTGAAAAAGGGATATTTTGAAATATTTATGTAAACCCTAAATAACTAATGATGTGTAATGATTTTCAAAAAATGGTCTTCTACAAAAGTGTTCATTAAGGAATTTGGAGTCTAATAAGATCAACTTAATTTTTGATGAATAGTAAATTATGAATAGTGATTTTACGCTTAGGATTAGTAATGTGACCAAATGGATTAGTAATTTTCACTTAAAGAAAGTTTTAATATAATTTAGACACCTTGGTTAAGTAATGTGATTCAATAAAATGGGTAAATAACAGTTTCATAAATTATTAATCAAGTATTAGTTTTTTCGGATGAATAGTGTTTTTTAATTAAAAATTTAATTAAAAATAATTAGAAAATTATTTTTATAAAAATGACTTTATTTTTGAACTCAGAGCATCGATATTATGTTAAGGTAATTTTTGGGGATTTTTCTGGAAAAAATGAATTTTCGATGAATAGTGTTTTTATTTAAAAATTAAATTAAAAATATTTAGAAAAATATTTTTATAAAATTGATTTCATTTTTTAAATCAGAGCATTGATATTTGGTTAAGGTGAAATTTTGGGATTATTCTGAGAAAGTTGAAATTTTCAGTGAATAGTAAAAATACCGTTTTAGGGTTTCGGTATGTTTAATGACATCATAATGATGTCATGATGATGTCATGAGATCTTTTGAGGGTTGGCCGGCCAAGGGTGATGAATTATTGTTTTGGGGGCCCCATGTGGCCTAACTCCATGATAAATGCCAAGGGAGAGCCCATGGGTTTGAGAAAAGCACATGTGAGGTGTCCTTTGGCCATTAATGCTTTGTCCCCTCACTTTCCCTATAAATACCCACCCTTTCCTCCCTTGGTTTTCACTCCCAACTCTTCCCCAACGAAGTTCTGGTCTTCTTACCTTCCAAAGAGTCCTCCCAAGGTTCCCCCAAGCCCTCAAGGTCCAATCCTTTGAGTTTCAAGAGTCACGTTTTAAGGTAAGGGATCTGACCCCTCTCTTTCTTTTCATGTAATCTCTTTTATGTCATTCCTATTATGATCCATGTTTTTATGTGAGAGGATGTTCTTTTATATTCCTCTTACTGCCCTTTCATGTTTATATGATGAGAGATCCCCTCTTACTCTCATCATTTCGTTTTATGAAAGTTTAAGTGACGCCGTTAGGCTGCCGAATTTTTAAGGGATTCTTTCACCCTTCTCATTTTTCAAGTTCAATTTTCATGTCAAGTCTTTCAAGTTCCTTTTTTATGTTGGGGTATGATCTCTATATCAATCATACTGATCTCTTATGATCATATGATGAGGGACCCTTTTTGATCTTGTCAAAACATTTTCTTTTGAAGTTAAGTGACGCCGTAAGGCTGCCGAATTTTCATAAGAGAAATCTAATCTTTTTCCTTCCATGTTTTTCATTTCAAATGGTATGTCCCTAAAATTTCGTTACCATGTCCATATGTCCTTCTTATTCTTTCACCCTACTGTTTTATGGATCATTTATGAGTGGGTGACCCATGTCCCCTCTCATTTCAACGTTTTCTAAAACCCCGAAACTTAGGCGTTATGCTGCAGAATTTTCCCCTCAAAATGCCTCTCTCTCTTTTCTCAAAAATTATTTTATGTTATAAAGTGAATACTCAAAGCTCTTATTTCTACAAAGGTATTCACATATATATCAAAATGTTCCATTTTAAATTCTGGGATTTACATACATGAGACCCGCTTTCCCTTTCCGTGGGTTTAAAGTGACGTAAAGATCATGTCTTTAAAGCAGTTTTTAAAACGTTATGATTATGAAATGAAACCCATTTATTTTATGCTATGTGGGTTATTTATGAAATGTTTGATGATGATATATGTGGCTCACATGATAATAAAGGCAAATTTAAGGGTGCACCCTGATAGCGCTCCAATGCATTGGGTAATGATGTAACCACTAGAGATTACAATTTTCACGATACCTTGGTGAATAACCTTGGTAATTTTCAAATGACACCTTGGGGATGGACCTTGGTGATATGTTCATGATTGTATATGTTAAATGATGTAGCCACATCTTCAAGTTATGAAAAATGTTATTTTTATTATGAAATGCCTCATGATTTCTTTCTTATGCCTTAATGTTCTTTTCATGTCCTTATTGAAGTATCTCAAGTTCCCATGTAAAATGTTCCTCTTATTTCCCTTACTGGGCCTTCTGCTCACCCTTTCTTTTGATGTATGTCCCCAGGTTATGAGATGCATAATGAACATAGGATGAACTAAAGGATAAGCCTTTCAAGTGTTTAAGAAGAATGTTTTTATATTATGTTTTTTTTATGTTTTATGATCCTTGTTTCCAAGACACTAAACCTTAACGATCCTCAGTTTTGTGTAATGTAATGAAAGTTTATGTTAAAATGGTGGGATGCTATATTGAGGTCATATCAAGGTATAGATCAATACAAAAGTCTAACTCTTAGTGGGGAGTCAATCCTAGAACATCCTTAAGAAATATGGCCTTGTACTCCTCCACCACTGTAGGAAACTGAAATCTCATAGCATCCACTACACCAAGAGTCACAATATCCAACTTGTATGTAATCGGGTTCACCCTCCTATGCATGATATCATCCTTCTCTATATGGGTTTACTTTTCACCCACAATGAAAAACCTCAACCCATCACTGTGGACACACCGCATCCTCTACCTGAAATAGTATATCTAGGTATGAACTATAGATAGTTATTCCATGCCTAAGATGGTTTCATAAGGCCTCATTACTGCTACAAAGATATACCAAAAGAAACTCTCACCTCCAAGAGTTAGGTCACACCATTTTTAGAAGTGTTTGATAACTAAGTTACCTCTAGTGGGAGTCTCAAAGTGCAAGGGTTGAGTCAAAGGCTCAACCGGAATCTCTAATTCTTAAACCAAAGAAGTGGAAAGAAAGAAATGACTCGCACCTGTGTCTATCAATAATAAATATAAATTAGTGAAGATGTATATCATACTACATATCATCCCTAGAGACTCTAGGTCATAATACTAAACTGCCTGTAGCTACCCTCACCCATGTACCCCAGCTCTCTGAGCCTCTCATGGGCCACTTGGGGATTGTGGTGGTAAAAATTTAAAACTCTACCACCTCCAGATTCTCTCGCATATCCTCTACCACTTATATTTCCCTATATACCTACCTTTTCCTGCCACTATCTATACCTATGTGTCCCATACACTATCTCTCCATCAGCCGTATTTCGGTTCAGACAATCTCACATTAGATGTCCCATATCATCGCAAGAGTAGCACCGCCTCTCCCTATGATGACTAGATACATATTGTGAGCCCTAAACCATAGAACCTATATACTAGGACCTCATCCTAAAAATTATCACATGTCTAGGTCCCTATGTATGTCATTATATCTCTACCACTGAAGTCTCAGATCCCATGTGCTTGATGTCGAAATCAATTATTTTCATCTGCTATGGTAGGAAGCTATCAAACACCAAAGAACTCTCTAGCATCCCATCATAGGTATGAATTCATAGAGGTATCCTATTATATCTAATGTCTCTACATAGACCTTTATTAAATGTATGATCCCAAAATAACCAATCCAACACCATATTCATCAAGTATTAAGATAGGTTGGTGAATCTTGATGAATACTCATCTACAGTCATACTACCCTGTTGAAGTTGTATAATCTCAAGAATATGCACAACCCTAAATGTAGCTATAAATATATGAAAATTTGATCAAAATATGACAATAAAAGAGTCACTGCATCATACGAATGGGTCACCAAGCCCCACTATCATCCTCTAGAGCCATGGATAAGGTTCACTGCTATGACCACCATCTGGTCTACAGGCATCCTAAAAAGATAGAATACTCGCATCACTACCTCAATCTACTCCTAATACACCTATGGGTTAGGATCAAATCGAATCCTAAGGGGTAATTATCATTTAAATTCATAAAGTACACTTAGCCTGCTCATCTCATCCACTGGAACTATCGGTGCCATCTTTTTCTCAACAGGTGGTGGTAATACCGGTGTACCATTTGGAGGTAACACCTCCTAAATAGGTACCTACATCAAAGCCCCATTTCTAATGGGATTATCCTCATGATATTGATGTTTAATTCTAGCTATAAAATTTTTTGGAGGCATCTTGAAATAGAAATTTTGTACCATGTTCAATGAGTATAGCTGGAGATATGACTCAATAAGGACATGGAACCCACAACCCATTCCTATATGATTTATGTACAAATTTTTTCCTATAGCCAATTACTACATGTACCGAGTTGAAAGGCAAGTGATTAGAGTCTTATTGCATGGATACATCAGTTGATTCACCAAAACTAGAGTCCCTAACCTAAGATAAAAACTTTAAACACTTAACAATGTTTCCCCAAACCAATCTTAGAGTCTAATCATAAGGTAGAACCGAATACCTTTAATACCACTCCTTCACAAACTATCCCAATGGAGCCCATACCATGACTACACCAAGCCCACCTCCAATAGGCAAGGGATAGAAACAAGTTCTAAGTAAGCAAATCACACACATGGGAGGCCTTATCCTAATGTACCTGTACACATGCACACGTCTCCAATCCCATACAATGCTGAAATGTAAAACAATTGATAACCATGCATGTATACATATAAAATCCCACCATCAGAGTATGATAACATGGTATTGGAAAGAAAGAGGATCCAAATACATGCCCACTCAAAATAAACTGAAAATAATTCCAACCTAAAATAATAGAAGAGGAATAATGTCGAGGTAACCATAGGAATACACCTTAGTCTGTCTGTCTCACTAAGATCTACCTAGTCCTAGTCCCTCTAGGACTATTTCAAAAGGGTCGATCATCTTCATAAGACACAACATGTGTGGGAAAATCCTACAAAGGGGTTATTATAACAATACCTAGTGAAAAACCCTAAAATCACTAAGCATATAGAATCAAGAATAATATTCATCTCATCATAGGTATATTTCAATGACATATAACAAGAACATCCAAATATATTCATAATAAACACACATTCTCAAGTAAGATAACAACTATATTTCCATCCTAGGATTCCTACTCAAAGGTTCCATATAATACTCATTCGGGAGAACATAATCCATGATTCAAATCATACTAATGACATAAATATGATATTTCATGATCTTTAAGTCTCTCTATAAGAAGTACACACTAGAGGTATGAAGATATAGATACATAGATGGGGACCATACCCAATTCCATGGGGTATACCAACAACCCAATCTAGAATAACCCGCTAAGTAGGGGGTTGAAACTTGCGTAGTTTTGGTCACAATGATACCAAGAACCCCAACTAGGTTAATGATGATGATAGTAGATATCACTCTAGGCCTCACAGAAGTATTCTAACAACTCTATTCAAGACTAAAGTTCCTTAGAGGGTATCACCATCCTATGCATAGGATGTGACTCCATACTAATCCCTCAAGGAATAAATCAAGGGAAAGTACTCTAACAAACCTTTTCCAAGCTGAAGAGGAAAAGGTCTCCAAACCATCTTTTATGAATTACATGGCGTGTACTTGAAGTACATGGAGTGAACCTTTGGTATTAGGTTCTACCCATGTATTACGGATCATTCCCATGTTTGTGTCTTAGTACATGGTGTGCCTGACCCTGTGTACTCCTAACCATGTTTGTGTATAGTTAGATGTGTTTGTGTATGGATATCTGTGTCCGTGTCTAAGTACATGTAATTCCTAAGCCCATGTACTCCTGGTTGTGTTTTTTTACCCTATGAGGTACATGAAAAACCTCTAATTAATATCCACACACCGTGTGACAACTATCACACAGAATGGGATATTTTTATTCTCTTAGAAACCCTAGCATAGCATAGGGGGTCCCACATGGCAGGTATATCTGGATTACACACCTTTTAACCCAGGATTTCACAGAACCCACAGGTTCTTCCTCTTCATACACCTTCACTATCATCTCCTTTGGTTTTTTCATTGTCCTCTCCTAGAGATCATGTATCTAGTCCAACCGAGCCTCACCGTCACCTACTTATAAATCTCCCACCAAGCCACACTTTCATCATAGGATAAAGAAACGAATAATGAGTATCCCTAAATCCATCCCTAATCAATAATACATCTTCGTAGCTCGATCCCATCATCAAATTGTACCTAGGTCTATGGTATCAATATGTTGCACCAAGAAAAGGGTTCCCAATGATTTATTTCTTAGGTATTCATTGAACCACTAGTCAAATGAAACCCTAGTGATGAACACATGAACAAGAATGGGAGAAAACCCAGAAAACACAAAAGAGGAATAAACCTCATCCTTGTTCGGGTTGGCCTCAATCCATTGTAGTTATAATGATGAACAAATATCTAAAACAAATAAAAAATTTCTCCCAAATTTCACGCAAATAAACCCATACCTTCAATATGACTGATCCATGAATCAATCAGTAGGTTGGTTGATTTCGTTCATTATATGATAAGAAAACAGGGATAAATCCACATAAAAAATGACTTAACTTGAGATGGATAAATTTCTGATGAAGAATTAATCTACTTAATTATAATTGGTGAGATCCTTGAATTATTTTGTCATAAAAAATCCTTGATCTATCATCGTTATTATTTATTCCCACAGTGGATTTTAACCAAACATTCTACATTGAAAATTTTTATGTCCCACCTAGGGTAAATCCCATGCTCTAAGCTCAATGGGGAAATTAAATTTTTAATTTGAGACTCTATTTAAGATTTATTCCACTTATTCATGAAAACTAGGCATGTGTGATATTTATTAAATTTAATACATTTAAAAAATTAATTCTGGACTCATCGGGCCTATGAATCTCACACTATTTTAGTGCCTAACTCCAAAAATAATCCACACAATATTTTAAAGTAAAATATGGGAAAAATCCATTTCAAATATATAAGATAAAAAATGGTGGGACTTCAACCAACATGTTGATAAAGTAAGTAGATAAGTTATAAAGAAAATTTTCCCCAAAAGAAGCCCAAAATAATGGTTTTTCATCTAAAAAACAATAAACATTCCATGTTGGATAGCCTACATATGAGGTGAAAATAACAAGATTAGTTGCAATGTGTTGGTGCTGCTAGAATTTTGGACAGATCAATAAATTGATGGCATAATAGGACAATGTTTACAAGTTCAAGAAGGCCTAAATATAGGTGGATAAAGGTTATAAAAGGGAAATAGTCTATTTTTATAATGTATAAGACCTTATGGAAAGGTAAGAATATGATTTTGAGAAACAAATTTTTCACTTTGAGGAGTTTTTATGAGATGTATAACATAGTTGGTCACAAATATGATGGATTCTGGTAAAATATTTCCAAGTATCATAGATGGATTGAAGAGAAGATAGAATCATAATAGGCTGATAAGTAGGCTAATAAAGAAAGTGTTTCTACCTTGGGAAAGAAAACATCTCCCAAGAAGTATAAGGTGACTAAGGAGGATGTTCAATCCTCAAGTAGAAAAGAAAAAAAAGATAAATATAAAACTCCAAAGAATAAATCCATCCAGGATGTCCAAACAATAACAAGAATATACTTCTATTATGGAAAGAGAGTCCAAACTATATATTATTATAAATAGACCATGGACTCTAAATCTGGATGGAGCAATTTGAAAACAAATAGGAAGTCAATAAAGGAGATTCACAAGAAGATTGTCATGGTGTAGGACAAAATTGATGATGATATTGAGAAGTTACCCAAAAATGGTAAAGTAAAAACTGATAAATAGGTGTGTAGAAGGTGTAATAAGTAAGTCCACAGTGATTTCATATACATGACATGGATACATTGATAAGAAAAGATATTGTAGAATAAAGTAAAATCACCAATGAGTTCAAGTTCTAAATCAATTTTAGAGTGTTAAAAAATCATGAATAAGGTGAATAACAAATTAACAAATGAGAAAAAACCTTTAAATATAAGTGATCAAGAATTAAGAATTCTATAGTTGAATTCCATGGGTTGGGAAATCTATCTCAACCCTCCTTCTCATGATGAGGATATATTCAGAGATCTACCTTATTCCCTAATCAATTTAAATGGTGCTTGAATATAGGAATATTAAAGGTGAATATTTATGGGAAGTATTCCTTTAAGGGGAGTGTAAACTGGAATTGATTTTTCTATTAATATATGCATTTTATCTAAATATAGAATTCTAGATAGAATTGATGAAAAATGAAGAAATGGGTATGATTTCACACTCTTAATTTTGATTTAACATGTATATGTTATGATTATTAATGGGGTTATTATATAACTAGTGTTTAAAACTAGAAACTTGATATATTTTGATTTTTTTTCAATATAGTGCACATTTATAAATTTTTGTGAATATACATAAGTGATTCCCCTAAAATGAGAAAGACAAAACTTGTATCGCATATAAAATTGTGGATGGATTTATTTTCTAAACTTTTCAATCATGTTTTTTATAAAAGGTTAAACCATGTAGACTTAGAGTTGATTTAATGATGGAACATTTCTAAGAGAAACATGATTCCAAGTTTAAATTCAGATAATGATTTATTGATCTTAATTTCTAATTTTCACTTGCAACTTATTTGTTGTGACACAAGGTGAATTCCTTCTCTCAGGGAATTGTTAGAGATGCTGGGAAATTAAGGAAGGGTATTTCATGTTATGTGAATGCTGGTTTATTCATAAATGGTATTTGGATTTATAATCCTCATTAGTATCATCCTTTGTAAATTTAAATTTGTATATAAAACCTTTTTCTCAAGTAAAAATTATTAGGAGAGAATATTTTAGAGTTTCAAGAAGATACTCCTCATGTATTTCAATTTGTAAAAGTTTGCATCACAAATCGTATTTCAAGTGGTATAAAATCTCATGTGGTATCAAATATTGTTTGGGGAGAAGAAGTTTAAATATGAGGAAGTTCTCTAAAATACCCACCTTGATAATTAGGGGTGAGGAAAGTGACCATTACATTTTAAGAGATAATAATTTTATACCCATTGAATATATTTTCAATTATATGGAGAGAAATTACATTTACTAATGAATCCCATTTGTATTATTTATAATTGAAAACAAACACAAATGGGGATATTGAAGTACCCAAAGGTGTTTGTTGTATTTTTTGTCAAATGGGTTATTGTAAAATAGGTTTTTCAATATAATAAATCCAAATTAAATTTGTTTGATTTATAGGGGTATCCACCCATTAAGGAAGAATACAAGTTATCTTGTGATGGGTATATAGGAATGGTGGTATAAAGAAATTGTTGCCCGTATATTAGGAAAAGTGAATAGTAAAAATGGATTCCCTTGAATACCTAGTTGGATAGATTCAAGTGGGTGGTCTATTCTATCAATCATAATATTTTTGATTCAATACTTATATTTATGGTAATAAATAAAATTGGTTTAGTGTTTTCTACGATAGAAACATAAATTGAAAATCTGTAGACTAAACCTATGGCTGAAAATTATATATGGTTGTGGATATCACATACTCATTAGGTTCAAATCATGAAGTAGATATAGATGAAAGTGAAGAACCCATATAAGGAGTAAAAATAATGTTGGTTACTATATATAGTTTCTATACACTCTTGGTTTAAGGTTAAAGAGAATAGAGATAACTCAATATTTATTGAATAAGTGTTTCACCATAGTTGGAAGAGATATTCACTAAAATAATCTTATTCAATTATTTTATATATTTCTAAAGTTATTGGGAATCAACTTGAAGTTTTTGAGATGTTTAATAAATTTCTAAAGGTGTTTTTTAAATGTTTTTAAATATCTCATATTGTAAAGAGATAAAGTGGAGGCACCATAGTTTGAAATAAAGAAAAACTAGAAAAATGGATAAGCACATATTTCAAATACATGAATTCCTGCATAGGTAAATCCATGTATCCAAAGTCACCATGTATGAAAATATTCACAAATGTGAAGATTCATATACTTGAGTTTAGCGACATGACTAAATAACCAAATAACTAAATTCATCTACATATCTAAATTCATAAACGACATATGTGAATGAAGATCCACATAGCTGAATAAAGTGACATAGATGAATTCCTCACATAAGCTATTTCTATGCATATTTAAATGTTCACATGGACAAAAATATTCTATGTATCTAAATTTTTATCCATGTATTCAAATAAATACTCACATAGGATAATTTGAAATGGAGCACAATGTGTCTAAATTTGGATATGTGAAGCATTGCGTAAGGTAATTTTTCAGGTAGATGAAGATGAAATGAAAATTCATGTAACCAAATTTCCCTTACATATTGGGTGAAAAATTAGAGTTTCTAGAATTTTTTATTCTAAGGAGTAAAGTGAAATTAGTTGATGCATATGTTGTGCTATCATGATAAAAAAATCATGAATCTTGTTTAAGTCATGATATCATCCTATTTTTAGTGAGATTTAAGGAAAAGAACCACTGCATATATTTCTTTATGGTAAAATTGATTTATCAAGTTTTCAAGAATAATTGGCATGTAAATATATCAAATCTTTAATGTTTATCAAATATTAAATCAGTGAAATATGATGATTTTTTAGTGATATTGAATGAATTTGGATCTACTATAGGTGTGTATGGATTCAATAGGAATATGTACTAATTTCATGTAATGTTCTCAATACAAAACAAAATAAGTTCTAAACCACATCAGTTTTCTATATATTTTATACATCTTTAGAAAATGAAGTTTTAAAATTTTGTGAAGATTTTTTTAGGTCAATTTTCAAACAAAAGAATCATTAATTAAGGGTATTTCAGGAATAAAATTTGAGTTTAAAATTTATAACACATGTAATTATGGAAACCTGAACTAGGTATCCCATAATTTTTCTTTTATGGTGGTATCCACTTTCTCCCCTCAGAATACCATTTATGGTAGTTGGAAATGAAAGATGAAATTAATGAGTTTCTCATGAACATGAGTGGATATAAGAATATTATAGGGGAATATATATAAAATGAGAGTATGAAGAACTGATATTGAGATAAAGAGTAATTTATAATATGAGATTTGTGTTGATGGCCAATATCTATAAGTATTCTCTTAAAGAAGAAGAAGAATAAATCGGACATTATTCTAAGATAAATTTAATAGAGAAAATATATTTAGAATAATAAGATCTTGTGAAATCTATAATTTTATAAGTTTAATTTGAATAAATGAGGATTTTTTAGGTTTCAAGATCATAGAATCTCAATGAGTGAGACAACTAGTTGATTAGGTTTTAAGGATCTATGAAGTTGAGATGAAAGAAGTGGCCATGTTATAGAATAGTCTTGAATATTGTTAGAAATTTTAAGAAGATTATTGTGAGTTGAATGTGATCTACTTTGTGGATTTTGTGAAATCCTTGTACTGTATAGATATTTACTTCCAAAGATAAGCTGGAAAGAAACTCTTGTGTATAAATGGTGTAAAGATTTTGAACATATGAGACTCAGGGTATGAAAGAAGACCGATGTGTGACTCAGTGAATATAGTGAGAAGATATTGAATAAGTATAGTGTGAATATGGTAATATAGGTCCTGTGAGACATAGGTAAAGTGTCTGGTGTGACTCTAGTTGAGAAAATATCATTGATACACTGATATGGTTGTGGTGTGTGAAGCACCTTCTCTTGTAATTGAATGATATTTATTATAGTGGATAATCCTTTATTAGGGAACATAACCAATCAATTCAAGTAGTGGTTATTAGTACTAAACCTTTTAAAAATACTTTTGTTCATGTGTCTTTATTTATTTCATTTTCTAGGTAATCTCGTGAGAAAAAAGGAGTGGATCGAAACTGAATAAGTTTAGGAGGTTGAATTGAAAAGAAAATAATTCATAAAATTTTTAAGTGACCATTGATTCACCCCTCCCCTCTTAGTGGTCCATCACTCTTATGGCCACCTCAATATTTTTATATCTACTTGATAAGGTATAAGTCTAAATCTTTTGATAAATTCAAGGAGTTAAATAATGAAGTACATAATTAACTTGGTAAGAAGATAAAGAAGATTATATTTGATCAGGTTGGTGAGTATCTTAACCAAGAATTCATTGAATTCCTATGAGGGTATGGTATCCTATCCTAACTCAAAACTACTCGTACACCATATTGGAATGATGTTAATGAAAGGAGGAATCGAGTCTTACTTGATAGAGTAAGGTTGATGATGAGTCATGCAAGTCTTCCATTATCCTTTTAGGGATATTCATTACATGCTACAACACACATTATAAACTGAGTAGCAACTAAGGTGTAAAATGGGATACCATATGAGTTAATATATGGAAATAAATGGTTGTTGTCACATACTCATTCATGGGGTTGTGAGGAATTTATTAAGGCCAACTCTAGCAACAAACTAGTACCCTGAGGTGTAAAGTGTATCTTTATAGGATATCTATTAGGTTCTGAAAATTCTACATACCAGAAGAAGAGTGATATAGATAATATTTTCATAATTATTCATGTGTTTCTCAATGATTTAATCCATTATGATTAATTAATTTGAGATTATTCTCATTATTTTAGTATTTTTGGTGAATTTTGGGCTTAATTGTGAAAATTGGTTAATTTTGGAAATTTAACAATTTTCTAGAGATTCTATTTTTTGGAAATAACTTTTAAAATTTTGAACCCATTTAAGTGATTATTTTTTTAGGATTCCTTAGTTTTTTTTTATTATAATTTTTCTTCGGGATCCATATCCAATTCAAAACACAATAGCCTAAAAAATCAATCAAGTGGAGAAATTTTTCTGGCTGAAAAAATGGACCCCACATTAGTAATTGAAGATTATCTCAGTATAGAGACATAAAAATGAAGTTATTATAGTTGTATTAGATATAAGACTCTGATATTCATGTACAAAATAAATTTCATGAATAAATTCAATCATTTAGGCATCCATTTAATGCAAGAAATTGGAGGGAGTTGAGGAGTCTCCTAAGACAAAAAAAATCTTCTTCAATAATTTGATAATAACTTTTTTCCCACCTGTCTAAATGAGATGAGATTTTTTTATCACATGAACAAGAGAGGGGGGGAATTTTATGAAGAAAAAATATATATATTCATCCATTTATTATTCTAAATAAACTCAAAATTTTTGAGGAATGAATCTGGAGGGAAAATTTTCTACCCCTCAAGCCTATAAATATGAGTGTTCACTTCCATTAAAAGGTGTTGAAGGAGGAGAAGGAGGGGTTGTTCTGGAGGATTTGAAGCTTGAATTGTTGTGGATTTTTTCTTTTCTCTTTTCTTAGTTTTATAATGTTCACTTCTTCCCCATTCAACTCTATTACTTTTCACATGGAGGGGCTAATATTTTGAGTGATTAGGGAAGGTGGGGTTTTCCTTTTGTAATGTTGGAGTCTTGTGATTTCATGTAAAACCCTATTTTTATATTGATTGGTTTTTATTTTTAATGGTACCCAATTATCTAAATGCGATCTTATTTAGTGTTTTGGTTCCATCCATTTTTTATAGATTTGTTTGAATATTTTTGAACTCCCTTTTCCTAGTGTAGTTTGTCTCAATCGAGCAGATTGTTTTGGGTGGTGAGTGTCTAACGATCGTTGGAACATGTGTGGAACTAGTCAATCATTTATATATTTATAATGATCAAAAATTCATGATTGTGAATTTCCTTAGTTTTTTTGAATGGTTTATGAATTTTCATGCACACAGAATTGGTTACCATTGCTTCCTTCAAACAAGGGTGATTGACAACTTGATCGAGGATTCGTTCATTTATCGTTCAATAGTAAGAGATGGGGAATAATATTTATGACCATGATGACATTGAATTAGGTGATAATACCCTAAACCTATAACTATCTTTGTCAAATTGTGATCAAAATTCATTTTAATTTCTTGATTTCTTTTTAAAATCAAACAATTTCAAAAACAACCTCCGCTTATTTCTCAAATTTCAAGTGACAAATGTGATTGTTGTAAGATCCTCTATGGATATAACCTACCTTGACACCTTTACTACATTTTAACTTAGTAAATATTTATTTTTTTCATGAATCGTGATAGTCATGTGTCAAAGATAATTCTATGAACTTGAAAAAAGGGTAGAAATAAACCCATAAGAAGAATTTAGAGAAAAATGTTCAAATGGAATGAAGCTGCGAAAGAAGGTTCGGGTCCATGTCGTAAAAATAGATATGCAGATCACTACTCTGTATGGTGTTCCACCACTTCATGAAGTGAACCATGAATGAAATTTTTTTTGGGATGATACAATACCACTGGCTCCCAAAAATGAAACCAAGTCATTTTTAGGTCTGAACGGTGATTTCTGCCCCCATGAACGACTATCCCATGAGAAAAAAATAATTCACAAGATGAGATGGTACCACTGGTACCTGTAAACAAAACCAAGTAATTTTTAGGGTCAGATGTTGATTTCAACCCCCATGAATGATTACCCCCCCCCCCCCTACACGCACACACAATTGAAATTTTTTGTGGGCTGGGGCGTCCACCTTGGTCTCCCATAAAAGAAGCCCCATGACCCACTATGGATAACCAGCCATGCCAGTATCTGGTCCCTCTATTATTCTATAAAATACCACCCAGGAGACAAGAAAAGGGAGGAGATGAGTGAAAACAAGGATACACAAAAAATCAGAGTCTTAGAGATTAATTGGGAGAGATCCATTGATTCCCAATAGGTAAATCCACCACATAATATTAAAGAGGAAATAAAAATCATATGGTCATCAGCATACTTAAAACCCTTTTGTGGACACCATTAAATGGGTCATAAATGGGAGGAACCTTTCCATACCATCACCCCGCATAGAAAAATTCTAAGTGGGTGGAACCCTCACCTGTGTATAAAAATTATATGATGGAGGAACTTGACCCCACATAGAAAAATTCTATGATGACAGAACCTAGCCCTACGTAGCAACACACTATGAAGGCAGAACCTAGGTCCGTGTAGTACAATGCCACATGGATGGTAAACTAACCCATATAGAAACATGTTATACAAAGGTAATCCCATCCCATGTAAGAACCTGCTACACAGAATGGGGAATCCTATGGAATTATACTCTCTACCTCCCATCACTCTCTTTTTTCATATCATCAGAACCCAATTTGGCCCCTCTATAAACCAATCTAACGGAATCAAAAAAATGCTTCCTACAAATCCACCTAACATGTATGATTAGATTATCAGTCACATCATCGTGTCCTCTTGATTCTATATACCCAGGGTAAGTGGATTCATGTTTGAATCCTCCATGATAAGGAGAACCCTAGGAATGTTTTTAAGTATACATTACCGTGGAAACAAGTGTACCAACCTTGGAGGTTCTCATGGCCTCAGAGTTTCTCACATAAACCTCATTTTTCTAGGGATTTATGAGAACCATTGGCCTTTTCCCTTTGATGAGGGGCAGTACTATACACTCCTATCCTCCCCAGGAACTAGTTGGCCATCCCTCCTGGAGTAATACCCTAGTCTTTCTTATGATAGGCATCACACTTTCTCCTCTTAACCTCCCTGGTTACCAAAACAAGTGAGGATTTGGTCACTTCAATGCATGTTTTATCTCCCTTTGGGACCATATTTTGTTCACTAATTGAAAAAGTGGATCATGTGATCTTTGGATGCATTACTTCTTCTTGTTTATCACACCAAGCATGACTCACAAGGGCTTAGATATTAGTGGAAATCATGAAATCCTTAGGATTCCAAACCTACATTAGGCCTCCTAATCAGTATAAGACCCAATAATTTCACCTAAAATGTGAATCATATACAGTTTAAGACCCAACCCTTACCAAACCACATGGTATATGATTCCCAAATTATTGGGATATGTAGAAAGCCTCCCTGAGGTCTAAACCCTACACCCAAATTCACCCTAATGTTCTCCAAGAAAAATTCCTGGTACGGTCATATCCACCTAGGATACCACATCTCTATTAGGTCCCTTGGGCCACCTTGGCATAAGTATCACACCAAAATTTGACTACGAATCTTTCTCCTGGATGTCCTTACCGTATGACGTTAAACTGCACAGTTTGGTCCTCATCACACAACCTTAAAAGGTGATGTACCCTGTTAAGTGGCACCAAACTACATGGGTTTTGATTCCTATCACAAGGATACATAGGATTCCCATATTATGGGTTCGATCTCGATATCATAATAACTTTTATATCCCTAGATGATGATAAACTCTAGATCGCCCCATCTTATGGCTTAAAACCAGCACCGTCCTAATGAATGGCTAAAGAATCTTTGATCCTTATATGAAAAGGGTACCATTGATGGAAAATCTCAGATACATACATATGATTTTGAACCCATGCATATTCATAATGGATTTTTAATTTAGGGTGATCCGCATCATACATACTTGGGAATGAACAAAGGATTCATGAACATATCTTAAATCTATAATAGAGTCCCAAAATAGGAAATAGTTCCCCCTAAAAGGGTGTGATGAGCCAGAATTGTCATCCTCTAGACTAATGTGAGTTCTTAAGTATCCTTTTCCAAGTTCCCCAATGAACTCCTACCTTTAGAAATTAGGTCCATGAGTCATCATGAATATAAGAGCCATTGGTTGTTTCCATCTCCATGAAAAAAAAAACCCATTGGAGACTATTCTAAAATGGAGTAAGCCCAATTCTCATTGGATCATTTCATTAACATTGTATGGGAAAACACACAAAAAATGATTTTTCATTGGAAAAAAATGGTGAAAATAATGTGAATCCTTAACCAAGGTGGTGGTGTTACCCCTCATAGTCCCCCTTTCACATCCAAAATGGAAGAGGGCCAAACAAGACCATCAATTTTGCATGTGGTCATGAGCTGCAACTTTGATGAGGTTTTGTTGTCTATATTTTTCGTACATATTACAGACACTTTTTACCAAAACTCTCTTCAATCCAATGGTGCCTCACCAGTTCTCAAAGAAACATGCATCACCCACTGCACAGTTTGGGTCCTCAACCAAACAGAGGACATCATCACTCACCCAATGTCTTCAACACTGGGTTTCAAATGCATTGGTCTGAGAGTACTACTAGAATGGTACTCTCCCATCCCTATAGGGTTATCAACAGGATCTCTAGTCCATGAATCCCCTCCAACCATCTACCCAGAAATAGTCAGTATTCCAGAACCAGATGGCCCCAATATCCATTTCAAACCATTTCATAAGATTGTGTTGGGAATGAGATAATTAATTCCTCCCTTAACTTAGGGAGGAAGATGAAGTGGTTACCAAAAACTTCATCCCATCAGCATAGGGGTCCCTCTTGATAACCCCTTTTGGTAATCATCATTTTCAATTCCATATGGCCCAACATCCTATCCATGAAGAGGATTCCTACTCATGATCCCCAGCCAAATTCAAACGAACCTAGGTCCCTAGGGTATCCCATAAAGGGCAACGATCAGACAATTAGGAATAGTTCATCATCCTTATCCCTGATGAAGAATCCCTCCAATTAAATACGGTGGTAACCTATGGTAGATGTATATTCCAACTCACTCTTATCTATCCCGTCATTTAAATTTTATGGAAAACCACGAGTAAATGTAAATTCCTGCTCATTCAAATCAAGCCCGTCATGTGAATATAGTGGAAAACTATAGGAAGATTTGTATCCCTGCTAATGAAGATCAATCCCACCAAGTAAATATGGTGGAAACCAACTATGAGTAGATGAAAATTTCTAAATATTAATATCAAGACTTCCATGAAAATACCACTACAAATTATAGGCAAATGCATATCCTTGCTAATGCACATCAACCCCGTCAGGTAAATATGAAGGCAACCAACTATGATCATATGAAAATTCATATAGATTCATATCAACCCTGTCATGTAAATATGATTGAAATTGTATAAAGTGACTGGAATATCTCAGTTGTAAATTAGGGGCAAACTCATAACTCTGACCCCACACAGTAGGACTATCAATACTTACTAGTAGGAAATGGAGGACCAGAGCAGACACATATTCCTACTCCAACACTAGAATGGGAATATATTCTTTTTACCACCAAGTAAGTCTCTAATCATGTTTTAGAAATGATGTAGGATTAGATACCAATATATGACCATATCCTACAGACTTAACAAGATTTAATCACATCCAAAAAAATAGATAGGATTTGGGCCCACACCCCTTCTCCTCAAGTGGGGTGACTCATCTACGCAAAGGGGTGGTAAATCAGGAGTATACATACATCCCTTCTCATGTCCATAAGGGAATTTCATAATATTCCATGATAATAACAGGATCAGGCACAAATACTCATTCCAACTGGGGGACATCGGTCTACTTCAGTGGCCACTCTAAGGCAGGTAGATATCCCTTCTAGAATTCTGGAAGCTTGCCGGCATATCCTGGTAGAAACATGGGATCCACTTGAACAAGCACTCATATGTGAGGGCCATCACTCATAGAAAGCAGAACCAATCACTCACAAGAGAGATCCTAAATAGAAATCGTTCCATATCCAACTAAAAAATGAAGAGCAAACTCATTACCCTACTCTTCTAGAAGCTGGATTTCTTGAGACCATCAAAAATATATTAGTGTTGGCTCAAGATCCTGTTGATCCATTACCAAATTAAAGGATTGGTAGTAACAGTTGTGAAGGTCCTCCCCGAAATAATTTTACTAGTATCACCTAAATTCCTCCCCTGAGCATTTAACATGAAATATTTCTTCGTGGGCGTAAACCGATTGATCACAAGAGGTTATTTTCTGATGAGTGTTGTGGTAACCCTCCTTGTGTCTAGAAGATAAAATATAAATAATTCCTCCCATTTATGCCATCTTCCCTAAAGGCCCTCCCTAGGGTATATACTACAGAAATTATCCTTTTAGTCATACATCGAGCTATGATGGTAGTCATATTCATGATAATACCCACTATGAAGGTCCTCCCTATGATAACATTTTATATTTACAAGAAGGTACTCCCATTTCTAAGTAAAATATGAGAAAGACCTCATATTCCGAGGCACTTGGAAAGATGGTTCCAAACATGTTAGATACCCTATCAATGACAAACGATATCCTTTATCAACTATAAGAGATCCCAAGGTAATTCTCATACTCCGAGCCACCTCGAGACTATTCCTATACCAATGAGACCTCCAATATCCCCACTACTTGTGATAAAAACATCAAGAAGTGATCATGTTGGGCTGATCAAGTATAGGAGTCTCTTGCAGAAGAATAAAAGGATATATTTATTTTGAGAAGATAATTATCCAGGGATGATATATCCATTATGTTTTGGCCCTCATCCACTTATCATTTTGAAATTCCAAAGGAATTTTCAGAATAATTCATACACAACATCCATTTTAATCTCTGTACAACTCTCCAACACCTGAAATAAAAATTCTTTCCTTAAAATGGGTATGAAAACCATGCCAAAATATTAGGAGAGCTTCATCATCTAATCAACTTAGAAGCCCTTCTATCTACGCGGTGACCACAATCAGAGAGGTGGTGAGAGGATCTTCAATCATCGTGCCTCAATGTGTTACATGATTTGAAGAATATAATTATCAATACCCCACCTAGTGTTCATATTCAAGGATGGGGGAACATGAATATTTTCATTTCACCTCATGACTCGTTCAGTAGAACCCACTGGAAATGACATCCTATAATGTCATTAATCTAAGGAGACTATTAATAAAAGCACCTAGTCAGGAAAGATGCAACACTCAACAAGAATAATCCTTGAATAAGCCTCAAAAGGATGAGGCACAGTGAGAGAAAGTTATTGAAAAACTCCTAAAGTAGGAAACTGAGAACATTCACTAGGCTTCTCACTTAAGGGAAGTCAATCATCAAGCATTGCTAATGTCTTTAGAAGCTAGCAGTTTGCGTATAAAATCAGTATTATATCCATCTCACGTTTGAACAAGGATATATGGGATCAAGAGGGAGGTGAAAGTAACATCATCCTCTGTATTATGGGAACATCCCTATCCCATAGGGCTGGGGGAATTTCCAAAAAAAAATTCCCTTCAAGGCTGAAAAACTTAGCCCGAGGCACAACAACAAGATAATAGGAGAAACCCCAACATATAAGGATGGGTTCATTTTTACCTAAACCACCCCCTCAACGAAAATTAGTCTTTTCCCATTTAGGGAGGATGAAAAGTGGTAAGGTATCCCAGTCTATCCTGTCTCACAACCTATTTCCCCCATAAGGGAGGCATAAGACTAGGTTGTATAGAGGTTCCCTCCAATTCACCCTTTTCCAACAATCTTTAAGAGGATCCCAAAAAATGAAGGGAGAATTCTAACAAATGGTGAAAACATCCCTATTATAATTTTAAAGCTAGTAAGATTCCTACAGTTCATTATGAATCGGTAAACATCATGGATTTCAACCCTAGGGATGGCATTGGAAATAATGAAAATAAAGAGTAGTGAGGAGAGGATGACTCCATCTAGAACATGGTACGCTCTAAGATAAATGAAAAAGGTGTACATACCCAAAACTAGTGAATTTCCCTAAATTTGTGTGCTCTATTGATCAATATCATAATACCTCCTTAGTGAATCTATAAAAATAATAAAGACAAGGTCACAAACAATCTACCTCCTCCTCTTGATTTGGATGAGATACCTACGCTCGAAGAAATATTTTCTTGGTAGGAGGAATAAATGAAAGATTTGAGGTGACTCAACACTAAGTTTCTCTGAGGTAGCATTCCTATAAAATATTATCCCCAAAAAAAGCCTCAATGTACACTTCTAGCAGGTGTACCTCAGTAACAAGGATTCATACTGGTGATTGAATCAAGTCCAAGACATCTGCCTAACTCAATTCCTAAACCATCGGTTTACCTATACCTTATCATGGATGGATATCAATATTTTCCTCCATTAAGTAGAAAACCAAAATAGGTTTAGGAAAGTCCTAAAAGGATGTCCATAGCTGGATATCAACCACAAATAATGGCAGAACTGGTACACCAGATCCTACCAATTACTACACATGTCCAGGCTCATTTTTAACCAAACACTAATCAAGGGCTTATTGATACCATCAAGTCATTGGTAGCTTGATTGGAATTCATGGAGGACCACCATACACCAGTGAAGCCAGAACAGAAACCTTACCCCGAATGGGTGAGAGTCACCCCACCACATCCAAACTTTGAGAGTCCTACATTTCTGAAATTCAATGGATCAGGTGACCCTGAACAACATCTGACACACTATGAATCCTATTTTGATCCCATGATGGGAACTCCCAATAAACAAGAAGCAGTGAAACTCTGATGCTTCATGTGAACTCAGAAGTGTTGTCCTTCAAATGGTACACTATTTTTTCAGAATGGCCAATCACATGATGGTAAGGCCTTCATCAATAGTTCCTCTTTCAATTTAGCTTAACACTGTAAAATAAAACAATCAGTGACTACTCAAATTTCAAACTGTGAGAAAATTAAAGAGTCTCATATTTCATTTCTAGATATAAAGGGCTGACCAACTCCCTAAACCTACCACTTCCACAAGAATACATGCTTTCTCTCTGCATTGAGAACCTTCGCAATGAGTTGTGAACACTGCTCATCCTGATGAAATATATAGGTGGGTTTCAATATTTATCCTCCATTTCCAAAAGAATGTAAGACTCTATACAACGTACTAAGCTCAAGTCTTATGTCATGACCCGACCCTACCAGTCTCGAGTCGCAACTACCCCAAGCCTGCCTCCATAGGCCAGGGGCTGGCGACAAGCACTGAAGCCGTAATAATATCGAGGAGGCATTTGCCTAAGTACCTATACAGACACACACGGCCCACTAAATTCATAAGTGTATAGTGAAAAGGAAACCAAAGTATGGACTATAGTATCCCAACAAAAGCATGCATCGACCTATAAAAAAGAACAAGTAAGTGCTGAAAAGTACTGACAAGGAAACTGAACAGAAAAATGGAAAAAAATGAACCCAACCCGAAAGGTTCCACAACTCGGAAACAGGTAAACAAAAGTAAACAACTGGAGAGTCCCACACCTGAAAACTCTACTGCAACCCTGGTACACGGCCCAAGCTCATGTGCCCTCTATGCTCCTCCGTAGTCACGATCGACCTGTCGGTCGTCTGCAAGGGCACACCATGTGCGGGCAAAGCCAAAACAGGGGTGAGTATATAGATACTCAATAGGATTCCCTAAAAGATCGAGGGAGCAACAAAGGAGGCACTAAAGAGGTGAGCAGTAGACAGAACAAAGAATAATGAAAGATTGCAGTAAATAGAGTGCAACTCAACCCAACAAGAGAAAGGAAGCAGACTCATCCAAATGTAAGGAGCTAGAAATGGTGAGAAGATGAAATTCTCATCGAGTCTTCACTACCTATAGCAGGAGAGTAGAATCATTCAACCAAGAGGATCTAGACACGGAAATCACGTGGCATACCCTGCACATCTTCGCCCCTCCTAGAAGGAGAGTAACTGAACCCAAGGAGTGGGAATAAAAGTAGGGTGTATATATATATATGCTCAACAAGAAACCCGAATGAATGTGTAAGGGGATCTCCATCTCTAAGATCATCCCAGGAAAAGTCGCCAACAGTTCTAAGGATATCCATCATTGATGCCCAAATATCCTGCACGCCAAAGTTGTCTCATCATTGAACTGTACAACCATGGGTCCCGCTCCGGTAATCACGGAGAAAAGTCACTAACTAGCCTCATAGAAAGGGCTGAGTATGGAAGAATTCATTGGGTAACCCACTGCCCAGCCCAGCTAGAGGGTAAACCCTAAGAGGTTGTCGGGTAACCCACTACCCAGCCCAGTTGGAGGGTAAACCCTAAGGTCAACGGGTAACCCACTGCCCAGCCCAGTTGGAGGTTAAACCCTAAGGTCAATGGGTAACCCACTGCCTAGCCCCACTAGAGGGTAAACCCTGATACACTGATGGGTAACCCACTGCCCAGCCCCACTGGAGGTTAAACCCGGAATTGGTCTGATAACTCAGCACTCCCCATGCCATCACTGGGTATCACAAACATCGCTACCATGCGTTGGTTCGGAGTGCATCAAAGGAACCTCCGACCAACACCCTTTCATGTTTCCACATTTAATGATATCTCAAATGAGGCTCTGGACACCCAAACAGATTACACTGTTGCAATCCTTGTGGAAAAACACACTGAATCGAATATTCATATGCCCCGAATGGACGTCTGGTAAAAAAGTCGCAAAACGCGGCACGAATCTTGAATGATGTCCCATGGTCCCACACCTCAACTCCGGCTTCAACACCTGAAACCACCCTAGAAAACTTTTTCTCAATGCCAGGGTCACAACGCTACTAACGACACCTAAACGGACTCCGGATGTGCTTGTGCCATCCGAAACAAGAATCTCGGCGAGGCGCTAAATAACACTTAATGGGCATGTCACGCCACCGAGCCCCCATCTAGGGAACTAAAAATATCTGAGATCATCTCAAAACCTCCGTCTCGATCCAAGGATTGTGTCTCTTTAGATGGAACGTGAATCCGACACTCGGTTTTCAAAAAAAGTGTTTTAATACTAATGGATTGAAATGGGGTGGGTCGGGCCAGTTCGGCCAGCCCACCCTCTCCCTGAACCGGTGGTCCATGGCTCGGCTGCCCGGACAGCCCGATCCAACCCGACCCGCGGTTCACCACACGGGCTGCGCCGCTTCACCCGGACTGGCTTAAGTCAGTCCGGCTCTTTTCCATGGGACCCGCGCTTCGCGAGTCCCGATCTGCTCTCGAGGTCACAAAGACCTCATCTCCCACTACACGCCGACCGACAAAGTCGGCCGACCCATGCCCCTGGACTCCCATATGCGCCGCCGATGACACCTCCCATTGTCACTCACCCACAGATGGCCGCGCCACCGCCTGAGGATCCGTCGTGTCACCGTCGTCCCGGACCACCTGGGGAGCCGCCGTAGCCGGGACTCGCCGGACCGCCGCACAGAGCCGCCGGACTTCCCTAGAACCACCAGAAAACAGGGGTTTTGGCCAGAAAACTTCTCGGGGTCACCTCGTACACCCCGGGGCTCGAAATTTTTATATAAAAGAATCATTGTAAAGCTCGGATAAAGCCCTACTCAAATATGGACTTCACTCGAAAATTAAATATGATTTCGACGCTGTATATTGAGTTCAAAGAAGATGCGGGAATTTAAAATAAGAACGTAATGATCCTACCTTGCAGGGCTTAGCCTGTCGCTTCACAAATGATCCGCCAGAGCCGCAACCACCTTGGAGAGGTGGGGAGAGGAGCTTGAAGAATGTGGAGGTTCTTTGTTGGGAGAACTTCCACTAGAGAGATTCTAAGGGGGAAGAAGGGGTTGGATGTGTTTAAGTAGGGAAAACTTAATTAAAATTTAATTAATTTTAAACACTCACCAGTAGACCCGTACCCGAACTCTCAACGGGGTCAAGGTTAAGCCTCTCCTAGGGTAAAATCCATGTTCTGAGCACAACTGTGGTCTCAGAATTTTAATTTGAGCCTCTATTCAGAAGTTATAAAGTTCACACCTGAGGCCGCTAAATTTCAAAAATTCCCCTGGTGGCGTTTTCCACAGAAGGGTCGCACCCGTGAAAGTTACACCCCTCCTAGGGTAAACAACATGCTCCAGACTCAACTGTGCCCTTGGTTTTCCCATCCGAGAAACCGTTTAGGAGTTATTATATTTATTTGTCATTTCTAATGTGAATGAACTTAAAATTTAATTTCAGCCACACTGGGGCTCGGAATCACACGCCGTCTGAATGCCCTGCTCTGGAATAACATCAAGAAAAAAATTCAAATTCTTATAGGCTCAAAACCAGGGTTCTTACATCATTTCATAATTCAAGTTTTTCATCCCCAAAAAACAAAACTACAAAAAAAACTCAGGATACTGAGCCTGCATCTGGCTCTCCCATTCCCAGGTGCTCTCATGCACCCTCCCGTGTTGTCACAATACTCAAACCAAAGGAATGGTCCATCCACACAGAGTCCGCTCCTACCGGTCCTCAATCACCGCTGGGTGATCTGCAAAGGTGGATTCATCCTCAATGTCTAGCTCTTCCCAATTGATGACGTTCATGGGGTCGTGCACGTATTTCCTCAGCTGCGACACGTGGAAGACATCATGCACTCTCCACAGCTATGGTGTTAGAGCAAGACAGTAGATAACCTCGCCAACCCTACATGCGATCTCAAAAGGCCCGATGAACCTCTGGGATAGCTTGCCTCCCCGGCCGAACCTTTGTGTTCCACGTCGTGGGGGGACTCTCAAAAATACATGGCCCCCCTACTCAAACTCCAAAGGCCTACAGTGACGGTCTACGTAGGAATTATGTCTTCTCTAAGACATCCCCATCTGCTCACGAATGACCTGCACCATCTCCGTCGTCTCCCGCACCAACTCTAGGCCCACGAGGGAGGTCTCCCCAACCTTCTTCTAGCACAACGGTGACCTGTAGGGTCTCCCGTAGAGGGACTCAAAAGGTGTCATGCTGATAGTAGAGTGGTAACTGTTGTTATACACAAACTCCACCAAGGGCAGGTGATCCTCCCATCTTAGGTCAAAGTCTAACACGCATGCCCTGAGCATATCCTCCAACACCTAGATAGTGCGCTCCATCTGCCCGTCGGTCTGGGGGTGAAAAGATGTACTCATCTGCAGCCGAGTCCTGAATGCCTCCTGTAGGCCTTTCCACAAACGCGACGTAAACTGTGCATCACGGTCAGAGACGATCGTCGAGGGTACTCCATGAACACGGACGATCTCTCAAACGTACAACTACCCTAGAGTCTCCACTGAGATCTACTCCCTGATGGAAAGGAAGTGCGCCGACTTTGTGAGTCAATCCACTATCACCCAAATGGAATCATGGCCCTTCGCTGTGTGCGGAAGCCCTGTGACGAAGTCCATAGATATTTCATCCCACTTCCACTCTGGGATATCAAGGGGCTGCAACAACCCTACCAAAACCTGATGATCTTCCTTCACCTACTGGAAGGTAAGACACCAAGAAACGAACTCATCTATGCTCTGCTTCATGCCAGACCACCAAAAATGCCGCTGAAGGTCTCTGTACATATTCCCCACACCAGGATGTACATCCAAGGGAGAAGTGTAGAATTCCCGCATCACCTCCTCCCACATCTCCACTAGTACTACAACTCACCCCTAGAATAGGATCTCATGATTCCCTCCTTCAGAATACCCATCGGGATCATTGCTCGGGGATATCTGATCACGCAGTACCTCGCTTTCGACATCCCCCAGCTATGACTCTCTCACACGCTCAAGGAGTGAAGGAGTCAACATCATCGACCGTAGAAAATTTGTACCCTCCTGCTCCACCAAGGTCAACTGCAGGGAATCCAACTTCTCTGAAGCTTCCCGCACAAGACGATCCTAGGACTTCCTGATAAGGGAATCTACTACTACGTTGCCCTTTCCTGGAGTGTAGACTATCTCAAAATCATAGTCCTGCAGAAAATCTGACCAGTTCCTTTGCCTCATATTTAGATCCCTCTGAGTGAAGATATGCTTGAGGCTCTGGTGGTCTGAGTAGACCACAAAATGCTCACCCAGAAGGTAGTGTCTCCATAACATCAAGGTAAAGACCACCACTTCCATATCCAAATCGTGAGTCGCATAATTATGCTCATGGGTCCTCAAGTGCCTTGACCCATATGCAATCACTACCTGTTGCTGCATCAGAACGCACCCAAGACTAGCTCCTGAAGCATCACAATATACCACGAACTTGACGCCCTCCTCTGGAAGCCTCAACACTGGAGCACTAGTCAGCCTCCGCCTCAGTTCCTCGAAGGACTTCTAGCACTGATCAGTCCAGGTGAACGGTCATCCCTTCCGCGTCAATGTAGTCAAAGGGGAAGAAATCCTAGAGAAATATTCCACGAACCTCCTATAGTACCCTGCCAAACCAAGGAAGCTCTGCACCTCTGACGCATTCTTGGGTGGCTCGCAAGCAAGCATTGCCTCTATCTTTTCAGGATCTACAGCCAATCCCTGCTTCATAATGACGAGCCCCAGAAAGTGAACCTCATGAATCCAGAACTGACACTTTGAGATCTTCCTATACATCTAGTGCTCCCGGAGTAAGTCTAGGACCATCCTCAAATGCTCCGCGTGCTCCTCCTCTGTCGCAGAGTAGATGAGTATGTCGTCAATAAAGACAACCACAAACCGGTCCAAGTACGGATGGAAGATATGGATCATCAAATCCATGAAAATAGCGGGGGCATTCGTTATTCCAAAGGGAATCACCAGAAACTCATAATGCCCATAACAACAACGGAAATCCAACTTCGGGATGTCATCCTCATGAACTTGTAACTGGTGGTAGCTGGATCGAAGATCAATCTTGGAGAACCAATTCTCACCTCTCAATTGGTCGAAGAGGTAATCAATCCTCGGCAAAGGGTACTTGTTCTTTATCGTGGCCTAATTCAGGCGACGATAATCCACACAAAGTCATAGACTCCCATCTGCCTTTTTCATAAACAAAACTAGAGCATCCCAGGGGGACACACTAGGCCTGATGAATCCCTTCTCACAAAGGTCATCCAACTGAATTCGTAGCTCCCAAATCTCTTTGGGTACCATTCTATAAGACGCACATGATATCAGGGCAGTCCCTGGTTGTAAGTCAATGTAGAACTCCATATCTCACCTCATAGGTAGTCCCAGGACATCCTCAGGAAAGACGTCCATGTAGTCCTTTACAATGGTAGGGATCCAAGTTCTTGTAGCATCTGCTGCTCCGAGAGCCATGCTTTCCAACTAATGAGAAAAAGGTTGTGGTATCTTGCTCATAGCACCCGTCTGCTCTACCATGAGGTTATGCTCACCGAGGATGGTGAACCTCATCCCATCATAATGCATGCATCTGACTTGTCTGTGACGACAGTCGATCTGGGCGTGAACCATATAAATCCAATACATGCACAGGATGACATCGTAATGTTCCATTATGATGACCAGTAGGTCCCACGTGAAAATCTCTTCTCCGAATGACAGTTCTCACTGTCTGCAAAAAAAGGTCACTAATGAGGCACTTCTCGTAGGAACCTTGAGGCTAAGCGCAGGTATCAGTGCCTCTATTGGGAGCTCCAACTCTCGTACCAAAAGCAGTGATATAAAAGAGTGGTTGGCGCCTGTGTCTACTAGTACTGAAGCAAGAGTAGAGTAAATACAAAGTGTACCTCGGACCATCTCATGTGTTGGGGGTCATGAACATCCATAGCCTGAAGCTGCCCATGGCCCCTACCACCAGCTCCCTGAGCCTGACGTGGGCCGCCCGGTGGTGGCAGTGGAAGGACCTCAAAACATTGTCCCTCACCTCCAGGTCCTACCACTCTTCCTACGCCGCCTCCCTGAGGACCACCCAGTCCCCACCTGGTAGATCCCTGGTCACGGCGCTGCCTCTGCCACTACGGTGCGTCCACTGCCTGCCACGGCTGTTCGGTACGCCTGGTCGGGCAGTCCTGTTCTAGGTGACCCTATTCGTCACAAGCATAGCATCGGCTCTCTCCTGGATTCCCTAGTTCTCTACGGTGCCATTGCGGTGTATAACCCTACCCCTGAGTCTGCTCACGAAAGGGTCTTCTCGACTGAGGCCCTGCTCTCTGTCGTCTTCCTGTTACTGAAGACTATTCTCTAATATTTCTATATGATACAACCTAAAGGGTTTGTAACTCCAAGAAATGCCAATAAGATATACAAGTTATAGAGATCCATTTATGGGTTTAGCCAATCATCTAAGTAGTTCGATGAATCCATAAGATATTTTGGTTTCATAAATAATGAATGGGATCCATGTGTTTATAAGAGGTTTATTGGGAGTGTGGTCATATTCCTAGTAGTATGTATTGATAACATATTACTTATTAGAAATGAAATATCAGTCTTACAATCAGTTAATGGCTGATTAAACAAGTTTTTCTCTATGAAGGAGTTAGGTGAAGTAATATCTACACTTGGAATAAAGATCATTCTTGATAGATCCAAAAGGATACTTGGACTAAGTCAAAGTACATACATTAACCAGATACTAAAGATATTTGGTATGGAATAATGCAAGAGGGGATTGGTTCCAATGTCACATGGTATACATCTCTCTAGGAAAATATGTCCAAAGACACTACAGGAGAGAGGGGGGGAGGGTATTATCTTATTCACATTTTTGATAGGATATATCATTTACGTCATGTTATGTACTAGGCTTAATATTTCCTACGTTTTAATCATGGTAGGTAGATAGCATGTTGATCCAAGAGAATGGCATTGGCCTATTGTTAAAGCTATTATTAATTATCTAAGGAAAACTAAGGATATGTTCCTGGTATATAGAGGTGATGAGGAACTATTAATAAAAGGATATACTGATGTTTTTTTCTAAATAGATAAAAAAAAATATGAAGTCACAATCAAGATATGTATTTAGTATCAACAGAGGAGTTGTGAGATGAAAGGGTTTAAATAATTCAGTTTTCGAGGATTCTATAATGAATTATAAATATATAGCAGCTTCTGATATAGCCAAAGAAGCGGTTTGGATTCAAAACTCCATCCAAGAACTTGATGTGGTTCCTTTCAGTAATGATCTTATCACATTGTATTATGATAATAATTCAATGGTGGATCTCGCAAAGGAGTTAAGTTCGCATCATTAGATGAAGAACATAGTTAAAAATATCACCTCTTGAGGGATTTTTCTCAAAGGGGTAAATTCATTGTGAGTAGATTTTCCATGTAATAAAAATTGGAAAACCCTATAACTAAATCCTTATCTTAGTAGAAGCATGAACATCATGTGAGAGCAAGCAGACTAAAGGTTTTTAACATTTGGCTCTAGTGCAAGTGGGATTAATTTGGAGTTATCACCCTAGAACCAACTTTTAAGTACTTTATGAATACTTTTATTCATGTATTTGAATATTAATAAAAAAATTATCACATCATGATTGTTCTTATACATGACATAGTATGTGATAATGTCCTAAGGGTACTTATTGCACTGAAAGGTCATAGAAATTCCCTATTATTATTAAAACCTAGAATTGTCATGATAGTATTCTTAAATATAATTTCTATAGTCTAATGATATCATTTTATGGGACATAAATGATGTAAGTTATCAGGGGTGGAGACTCATGGTACTTTGAGACACTTTCTCATATTTTATGCCCATGATGATATTTAGTGCAGGAGATTGTGATAACATAACCCACTAATAGGAAATTATTATTTATATGTTTCAATGGATATTCTTATCTGTAGACATGTGTAATGATCCTTATACTTTAATATTATTATTAATGCATGTCATGAGTCACATACTTTTATGTATTGATGAAAACTGTGATGACATATGCTCACAAAGATGTGGGACATATTGGGTGTGTCATGAGTGATGTTATATTAATGAATAGTTAAAAAAGATTTATACTTTCTATTATTTAACATAAATTTATATCTCAGACCCTTTGATAGGAATTAAACTTCCCGATTAAGTCCATAACCATGGTGGCATTATTAGAAAGTTAATTTCTAGAAATTTAAATAAAGAAATGTTGATCACATAGGTTGATGGAACTAGTATAAATCCTACTTGATTAAAGATATCAAGATAAAGTGATTCTATTATATAGTACACATTTTTAGGATGTTACATATCATTATGACATTAACTTCTTTCTCTATGAGTGCCTTGGTGTGTTTCTAGACACTAACCTTGGACTTTAGGCAGTGTAGTCTAATACCACTAACAAAGGAGTATAGAGGGTCACACACTAAGTGAATTCGTAACCTTGGTTAAATTTCATATGAATTTAACATGTTGGATGAATATTATTCTCATATGTTGTTTGATAATTATTCATGTTAGTTTGATCAAAAATATCCAATCATTGATTATTCAAAATAATATTTATGTGATTTTAATATTTAATAAATATTAATTCACTGGGTGATTATTTATTTAATTATGTGAATATAAAATATTTTTTTATTGTTTTTTATTCACAGGTAACAAAAAATTTGTTTATTTAGTTATGTGAATATTTAATAAATATTTATTCACTAATTTCAGTGAATATAATATTTGTATATTTATTAGAGAATGATTCAATGATATTTATTTAATTAAATGAATATTCATTATTCAAGGCCTGATAAATATTTAGGAGTATTTTCGGATTGAGTTTTATGGTCCTGTGAAAAATTTCATATTAAATATTATTTGAATAAATATTAATTTGTTTATTCAAGAAAATAATATTAATTTTATCTATGATATTAGCTCATGTCAAGTAAATAATATTATTATTATTATTATTTAGATATAGGGTTTTCTAGGAATTAAAAAAATAATAAGGGCGCTTGCAACAATTATTATTTTCTAGCCCTAGCACTATATAAACCTGGTTATGACATTTTATCATAATACCTAGTAATATTCCATCATTGTGTGCAATAAATTTTAGAGATTATTCTCATAAAACCTAGATAAATCTCTCCCTAGAATGCTCTAAAGAACATATATTAGTTCTCCTCCTCCACCAAAATGAATTCTTCTCCCCTTGAAGGATTTGGTTGTGATCAATGGTGATCATCATAAGCATTAGATCCATATGTGATATCAACTAGAGGATTCGATGATGATGATCAAATGTTTGCAAAGAACATGTGGATCACTGCTAGAGGGAGTTTACCCTTACTCTAATGAAATGATGGTATGAAAAAAGTGGTCTGCTAATTCATCGACAAATAAAAAATTAAAAAATCAAGTTAATTATAAATCTATACATAAATTAATTATAAATTATATGTAATGATACTGGATTTTGGTTCTGGGATTAATGAATCAATTGATCTTCAATTTTATTCCATTGTTCATGAAGTTATTCATTATATACATCACGTATTATTCATTTATTATGACTAAAATCCAAGTTGGTCATGCTTAAGAGGCACTTCTATAGTGCCTAGAACCTTTAGTACTATACAACTGGTAGATGAATAATTAAATATGGTAGACAAATTGCACTTTATCAATCATATTATATGAATGATAATCCTACCATTAAATATAATATTTCATATCATATTTAATGATGCACATTGATATTTAAATAATGATATGGTGCTCTGTTTTTTAAAACACATCATAGTGAAATCATAAGTTATGATATCATTATATAATATACTATGCTCAGTAAAAATATATGGTATTTGTACTGATTTTTATTTTATGACTACCATACAATAGGGAATATGATATGAAAAAAACTTCATTTCCTACATGATTTCATGAATCTAAATTCATAGTAGGCTCTAATACCACTGTTGGATGGTGGGAAAACCATACATCATATGAACATGTCTAATGTAACGTCCATATGAACTTATCAAATCACTCCATTACCCCGAAACTTAGGTTATGCACGTATTTACATTAGTAATTAAGCCTTTGAGGGAAGAACCACATTTTGTCACCACTCATGCATAAGAGTTCCCATGAATTAGCTAACCCTTTATCCTTTTCTCTACTACCACTAATGGGTATTGTAAGTATCTAAGATCATTTATTAGAAATGGTATTAATGAGAAAGAAACTCAAAACCAAGATCATCATGCTTGAATAAACTAAAACATGTGTATACTGTGAATTAATAAACTATAAAATCTTATCATACACCAAAGAAAATGTAATAAACCCATATTTATCTAATGTGGTTGATGAAGATCACTAAAGAGAAATCATAGGAATCCTCCCTTCATGTTGTATACACAGGCTAAGCTAGATCACTCGTCATATTAGTCAGATCCTTCTTACCTCTATAGCATAATAGTGTCTTGGGAATAAAGGAGAGTATGGGAGTTTTAACCAAGCATGAAATTGTAACCATTCACATACACACTTTCATCACATGGTAGTGGGATTTATAATTCCATCAAGGATTCTCCTCAAGTGTTGTTGCATTTACTCATGCATTATAACACATGAGTAAATTTCATAACTAGTTTATGCATTATATTCAAGGATAAATCTCCTCCCACATGTTTCATCTTATGAAACAATTTTTTAAATGATATCTTAGGTGGAAGACTCACTCAAATGATAATATTTTATTATTCAAACAAAAAATCTATCAAAATTAGTGACACATATATTTCATATGATACCAAAATATTATATTATGAATTACCCATGCATCCCCTTTACTATATGCACTAATCATACAGAACGATTGTAATGGGTAGTGGCATGGAATCTCATTCCACGCCTTATGATATGCCCTAATTGTTAAATATGATATAGCCAACTGAATCTCATGAAAAAGGATTTAGGGAATATTATCTCCTTAAAATTTACCCTGGTTTTATTTCTTCTTTTGGATGTGTTTTACACATTTTTTTTATTTCTATAATTGATCTTCCCCTAATGTTTGAATTTATGTAGATCACATCCATTTAGTGGTGAATCACATTTTTGTTCAACCCATCGACCATCCTTTATGGTTTTATTTGGAATTTATTTTTGGTTTTTCCATATACTTTAGTATCATTTTTCTTCCCTCTTTGAATAAGTGGTGTCATTTTTTGATGGAATTGGTAGTGTGTGCTTGTAAGTACTTAGTGTACGGACATGCCATGAGTCTTAGTGAGAACTTAGATTTTTCATTTAGTATAGGGTTAAAAATTTTAGTCGACATTAATATTTGTATTATGAGAGTTTAAACCCCTTAAAATATCTATTTTAGACATGAAATAATATTTGGGTGGTAGAACGGGGGTTCAGGAGAGCACCAGAGGGAGACTGATGCTATCTGGCCAGCTGATGGCCTTGTGAGGGGCTAGGAAGCCCCGCTGGGCATACTAAATAGTTGGTTTCCCAATACTGACTAGTCGGTGGCCCCTGGGATATTTTTAGTGAGGGGAAAACCTATCATTTCACTTGGGGACACCCCCCCCCCCCACTCTCTCTCTCTTTTTATGGGATTTTTGGTTCCCCCATGGTCAATAGGCCTCCACAAATGCATAAAACCCCCTCCCAACTTCCATGGGTGGTTCTCCTTCATCCAGGGCCCGATTCAGCTTCACCAGATGCATTGGGAATCTTGAGGTATATCCAATTTTTTGTTTCATTAGATTATTGGTTTTCATCACTATATATTTATCTCTTTTCATTTATATCTAATATGCTGTATTTTTAGGGAATTTATCAGGTTTCTTAATTTCCTCTAATTCAAGCTAAATCGAAGGAAAATATTGAATGAGTGGGATTCTCTATGCATAAGGTAGGTGTTAATTTAAAATTAACCCATAATATCACTATTTTCATGAGGGTGTGCATAGTGCGATCAATATGGTTATTTCATGTCTTGACCTTGATTTAATTAAATGATTTAAATTGAGGTTTCCTTGGATAAAATACCTTATTTTCATGTTTTGAAACCTTATAAAGATAATTCTTAGTAAAGAACCTTATAAATGAGTTTGACCTTTTAATTGTCTAGTTTAATGGTATGTTTATCTATGTAAAGGGAATTGGAATGGGTGAATGGAATACTTATGTTTGATATGGTTAAAAAGGAATTATGGATTGATTTGATGATTGTGAAATGGAATTTAACAACCACCAATGTTGTAAATTAGATTTAAAACTTTAATGGATAAAAGTATTGGTAAACATGCACCACTATAAACTGGACCTATACCAACAGTTTTGGCAAAACTATTGATATAGGTGCCATAAAATGACCCCATACCAATATTTTAGAAAAACCATTGGTATATATTCAATAAAATGACCCTATACCAATTATTTTTCAAAAACCATTGGTATAGGTGATGGATATACCAACAATTTGGATAAAACCATTGGTATAACCCCTATTTAATTACCCTATACAAACAGTTTTTCCAAAACCATTGGTATAGGTCCCAAAATTTAAAATACTTATACCAACGGTTTGGAAAAATGTTGATATAGGTATTTTTATTTTTAACAAATTATTTTATCAAATAACATTGAATACATAAATAATTAATTTACTTATAAATATATATATATATATATATATATTTATCATATTATGTTTCAAAAAACATTTTAGCTTAGTACTTAGGTCATTGAGATATAAATCAGAGGTTTGGGGTTAAAAACCATCTGAGGTTTTTTTTTGAATTACCTATACCAACAGTTTTCAAAACCATTGGTATAGGTCTATACCAATGCTAAAAAATCCAACATCCACCCAAACCATTGGTATGGTTTATACCAATGGTTTTGGGACCTATACCAATGGTTCCAAACCGTTGGTATAGGATTCTTTTCCAATAGTGGTAAGAGGCCCTTTTATAAAATGAGAAGTGGGTTTTAAAAGTGGATTAGCCTAAGGTAATAAGTTTTGTGGTTTTTTAAAAATAAAAAGGATAAATAATTTATTTAATGTGATGGGGTTATTTAATGGATTGTTTCTTTATTGGTTTTTTGGGTAGAAATGGTCCATGAAGAGTATCATAGGGGTTTTACCTTGAATAAAGTTTTGTTTCAAATTGAAAAGTGTTTATTGATAAATAAATAAATATTAAATGTTTGTATCTTGATTTGATGATGAGTTTGAATGAATTTGGAGGATTCTATAGAGTTTTTATATACTTATACATGTGTGTAATACCATGAGAAATCCTTGGATTTCACTTGGGGAATCGTATTAATGTCATTTTGTGATGACACACTTCGATTCATAGAGGTTCAATGTTATGGAATGACTTGAGTGAACCATTGGATTTATATTAGATTCATTATCATGAATTCCTTGGGGCATCTCCCCATTGGATTTGGGTAATGTTTATATTATAAAATGTCACAGATTAATGTTGTGGATTTTTTAAAGGTGACTCGGTGAATTTTGTGGGATGAGCTCCTTGGATTCATTTTGGTTACATTGAGTGGAATGGATCAGGAATAAGTCAAGTATTCCCAATAATTCATGATTCTAAATTTCAAGGATGGTTCCTTGAGTTCATACTGGTAGTTCAAGTTAGTGTAATTACATGGGTTACCCAACACTTGGATTATCTTTGTGATTTTTTGAGAGGTAATGCTAGGTGGAGCCATGTGAGTTCCCTTGAGTTGTTGATCGTACCACGATTCACTGTTTTATTCCACCCTTACACCGCTGTTTTAAACTAGTTTTCTAATGAATATTCCAAATATAATAATAAATTGAACTTTATGTTTTAATCATTTAATTAATGTTAATAAACATTATAATGGTAAATGTTACTTTTTTTTATTATTTCAATGTAGGTGGAGGTGATTTGGAGGGCCCTTGATGAAGTGGAAGAAAAATGGGCCAAAATTGCATGGATCTATGGACATCTGTCCACTGTTTTTCATAGTACACGAAATACGTGAATACAAATGGGATGAAATTTTGTGGTCCTGTCCAAAATTTAATAGGATACATTTCATATTAAGGAACTCAATCCTGATTCGACTTCTATAGGGCCCATCCGAACTAATCTGTCCAAGCCACCGAAAATGGACCAAGTCAAATGCGGTGTTCTGTATTTTATCAATATCTTGATCTGTAGTTGTACAAATAGTGCCAAACTTTCGGTGGAGACATTCAAGAGGTAGATCTACAACTTTTCTATTTTCTCCAAAGAGATATAAGACTGTATGAAGGTCGAAACGCATGGTACAAGTGGATTGATGAAATATGTGTGCCTAAAACCACCTTCCAATTTTCCTATAAAATGACACCTTGGGATCCCCATTTGCAAGTTCGAACCAGAGGTGAAGTTCTGCCATTTTATAGTTCCAAAGGAGTATTATCCTAATCAAAGAAGTTATGGAGGCCCATATCCTCATAGGGGGATCAAGGATGAAGAAGGAGTTCCACTCGAGCTTCCTCCTCCTCCCAATGTCGAGCTAAGCGGTGGGTGATCATTACGAGGGAGCTACACACGTGAAGAGGGAGTTCCGACACATAATTCTCTACTGGTTTGGTGTATATTGAGGATTGGAATTGTTCTTTTATATGTATCTTAACTTGTTTTGATGCATCTAATTAAAACACCTTTTATTTCATAATCGATCGGTGTGCAATTTAAAGTGTGCGTCTTGTGTTCTTCTGATTGGACAACATAAGAACCCTTTTCTTTCCCAAACATTTGAGATTTCAATGTTCCTTTACAAACCTTAAAGCATTCTAAGGGGCTGGAACTTGACTACATGATTGGTATGTCAAGGTTTAGTTCTAATCGCATCATTTTAAGAGGCTTGTGGGTACCCAAGATCTTGGTTAACCCTCAAGCAAAGGATTACACTAAAACCTAATAATAAATTAAGAATGAGGAACTCTTCATGCATTGTAGTAACTTAGCAATGATCACATACCTATCTTATATTTTACAAAATCCACTTGTTTTTCAACTCTTAAACTATTTAAATTAAGTCATTTTGTTTTAGAAATTTTTTTCAAAGCCACCCCCAATTTAAGTACTTTTTATTAAAAACACATGCTCTAAACCTATCAACGCTCCTTGAGAGACGACCTAGGGTCTACCCTAGACTATAAATCAACCTTAAAATCATAATCAATTTGATGTTTCATGACAAAAAGGTCAAATTTTGGCGCCGTTTCCGGGGAGCGTTTTGGTTTTTTGTGCGTGTTTTTTATAAAATTTTTGTAATTTTTGTGAATATTTGTTTGTTTTATCTTATACCTTTGCATTTATTTTTGTGTTATAATTTATTTATTGTGTAGGTTCTGTGTATGATGTGTTCTACTCCGGGAGACCTACAAACTTTTGAACCCGAACCGGAGAGGATCCTACATCAACGAAACTGAGACACATAAGACAACACTTTGAAGGAGGAGACATCACATCTTAAAATTATTCTTGATCCTTCTTCTTCTTCTGAAACCAAAGTTAAAACTGAACATAACTTTTATAACATGGCTGAAAATAATATAACATTAAAAGAACTAACCTCACCTGATGTTGATATCTGACCCACTTACATTCAATTACAAGGTGAGGCACCCAATTTTGAACTAAAATCTGGTTTAATTCATTTATTACCAAGATTTCATGGACTTCTTGGAGAAGATCCACATAAGCATTTAAAAGAATTTCATACTGTGTGTTTAAAATTAAAATCTACTAATGTGGATGAAGAACAAGTAAAACTTAGGGAATTTCCATTTTCATTAGAAGACATAGCTAAAGATTGGTTGTATTATGTTAATTCACTTATTAGAGGTTGGGTGGACATGAAACGAATTTTTCTTGAAAAATACTTCTCAGCCACTCGAACTGCAACAATAAGGAAAGAAATATGTGGGATAAGACAATCTCAAGGAGAAACCATTCATGAATATTGGGAATGCTTTAAAAGATTATGTTCAAGTTGTCCACACCACCAAATAAGTGATCAACTTTTAATACAATATTTTTATGAAGGTTTAATTTCAATAGATCGTAACATGATTGATGCTGCTGCAGGTGGTGCACTAGTGGATAAAATCCCAATCGCTGCAAGGAACCTAATTGAGACTATGGAACAGAACACTCAACAATTCAGTTCAAGGTCCATTGTACCCATTCGAGGTGTCCATGAGGTTCAAAGTACTGAATTTGAGAAGAAGGTGGACACAAAGTTTGAAGAGGTAAGTACCTTCTACGACAACTTGCTCTTTACCAAGGGAAATTCCAATCTCCTCCTCCCATACATTGTGGTATATGTTCTTTTGATCTCCACTATTCTGACCAATGCCCCCAATTAAGAGAAACTTCTGAGAGTTGTGAGGCAATATTTCCTAGACGCCCCTATAACCAACCCTTTAGGCAAGAACCTTACTATCCATCCAACCCTGGGTGGAAAGACAACCAAGCCTGTAAGCAAGGGGGGTATTCAAACCAACCTCAACAATAATGGAACCAACAAGGTCAGACTAGTCATCCACCACCACCCATAAATCCTCAACCACCCCAAAGGCCTTTCCAACAACCCCCTCCAAACCTGATCCTAGCCTAGAAGATATGATGAAACAAATGGCTGTGAATAATCTGCAGTTCCAACAAACCACCCAAGCAGCCATACAAGACCTAAAAACCCAATTAGGCCAACTAGATAACTCAGTAGGTGAAATCCAAATCCATGGGTCTGGTAAACTACAATCTCAACCACTTTTAAACCCTAGGGATAAGGGAAATGTTAGTACCATCACCCTTAGGAGTGGAACTCAACTTAAAATCCAAATGAACCCTCTATTAGATCCATACTCTCCTAAGGAAACCACCATCCCAACCAATGAAAAAGGTTCAAATGAGGTGGAACCTTGTCTTGAGAGAATTCCTACCAAAGGAAAGAGTGTGTCTATTGATGAGTTACCAAGCCCAAGCATTCCTCTTCCATTTCCCCAAAGAGCCACCCAACCAAGGAAACAAAAGGAAACTGAACTTGATAAAGAAATCTTGGAGACTTTCAAAAAAGTGTAGGTTAACATTCCATTGATTGATGTATTGAAGCAAATTCCACGTTAAGCTAAGTTTCTAAAGGAGATGTGTACACATCAAAGAAGCTGATGAGAAGGTAAGTTTGGGGAGGAATGTCTTAGTATTGATACAACCATCGCTTCCCACCAATTGCAATGATCCTGGAACATTCTCAATTCCATGTACCATAGGAGAGTATTCTTTTTCTAATGCTATGCTTGATTTGGGTGCCTCTATTAATGTGATGCCTCACTCTATTTACTCTTCTTTGCAGGTCGGCGAACTAAAGCCCACAAGAATATTTGTTCAGCTAGCAAATAGGAGTACGGCACACCCTTCTGGTGTGTTAGAGGATGTTCTTGTGAGAGTTCAAAATTTAATATTTCTTGATGATTTTTATGTGCTAAAAATGGAAGATGATAGGATGAATGGACACGCCCCAATTATATTGGGGAGACCTTTCTTGAAAACCTCCAAAGCCATAATTAATGTCCATAATGGTACATTATCTATGGAATTTGGTGGTGACATAGTCCATTTCAACATCCTTGATGCCATGAATCACCCTTTAGAAGAACATTCCTCTCTCTCGGTAAATTCAATTGATGTACTCCCTTCCCCTAAAATCACTTCATTTGTTTCCCCTGATCCCCTTTCTGAATTTTCCTCTTTGATTGAAATTCTTGGTAATGAATCATGTGTTGATTGTTGTAGTGGTCTAGAAAAGTGTCATGTATGTTTATTAATTGATAATTTCTTGAATACAGAGGATCACATGACCATCGATGATACTGCTATGCTTGTAAAAGCTAATTCCTCATCTGAGGATGATACCATTGAGCAGTTAGATGAGATTAGTGACCTCTCACTTTCACACACACTCCCATAAATCCAAAATCCACCTAAATTGGAACTAAAGAAACTGCCTCAAGATTTAAAATATTCATATCTTGAGAATGGAAACAAGTCACCCGTCATCATTGCTAGTTCACTCCCTCCTGAGCATGAATTGAGACTGCTTGAACTTTTAAGGGAGTATAAACAAGCATTGGGAAGGACACTTGTGGACATTCCTAGTATTAGCCCATCAATTTGTACACATCATATTTTATTAACTAATGAGGCTAAACCAGTGAGGCAGGCACAACTTCGACTGAACCCAAACCTCTTAGAAGTAGTTAAAAAGGAAGTAACAAAATTATTGGATGCTGGAATCATTTAACCCATATTTGATAGCCAATGGTTCAGCCCCGTTCAAGTAGTTCCTAAAAAAACTGGCCTAATGGTAATTAAAAATGAAAACAATGAATTGGTTCCAACTCGTGTGCAGAATAGTTGGCGTGTCTGTATAGATTATCGCCTACTAAACCAACACACTAGGAAGGACCATTTCCCCTTGCCATTCATTGACCAAATGCTAGAGAGGCTAGTGGGGAAGTCCCATTACTATTTTCTTGATGGGTATTCTGGATACTTTCAGATCCATATTGCCCCCGAGGATCAGGAAAAGACAACCTTCACTTGCCCCTTTGGCACATTTGCCTATAGAAGGATGCCATTTGGCCTGTGCAATGCTCCGAGTACTTTCCAGCGATGTATGGTTAGTATTTTTTCGGATTACCTGGAGAATTGTATGGAAGTTTTCATGGATGATTTTAATGTTTATAGATCCTCTTTTGATGAATGTTTAAGTAGTCTTGGTTCCGTCCTACATCGTTGTATTTAAAAGAATCTTGTATTAAATTATGAGAAATGTCATTTCATGGTGCGATAAGGTATAGTTTTGGGACATGTCATTTATGGGGCTGGTATCCAAGTAGATAAATAGAAAGTGGATGTCATTTCTTCCCTACCATTACCTAAAAATGTACGTGATGTGCGGTCTTTCCTGGGTCATGCTGGATTTTACCGACGTTTCATTCGTGACTTTAGTAAAATTACACTCCCCCTCTCCTGCTTACTCCAAAAAGAAAAGGAATTTGTTTTTTATAAGGAATGTGAAGAAGCTTTTAATAAGTTAAAATGGAGTCTCACATCACCCCCGGTAATCCAACCACCTTGGTGGGATTTACCATTTGAGCTCATGTGTGATGCCTCTAACTATGCAGTTGGGGCAGTCTTGTCACAAAGGGTCGATCGAGCTCCACATGTCATAGCCTATGCCTCACGTACACTGGACCCTGCCCAAGAAAACTACACCACAACTAAAAAATAATTCCTTTACATAGTGTTTTCCTTGGATAAATTCAGGTCATACCTTTTAGGGTCCAAATTCATTGTGTTCTCGGACCATGCAGCCCTTCGGTATCTCCTAAAGAAACCGGAAGCCAAACCACATATCATTAATTGGATGCTCCACCTTCAGGAATTCAATCTAGAAATTAAAGATAGAAAAGGAGCAGAGAATGTGGTGGCAGACCATATCAGTAGGATCCCCCCATCCTCATACATTGTCTCATCCCCCTGTATTCCCATTAATGACATGTTTCCTGATGAGAAATTGTACAAAGTGCAAGATGTTATTCCCTGGTATGCTGACATTGTAAATTATTTGGTAGCATCTTGCATTCCTACTGATTTCAACAAAAACCAAGCCAGTCATCTAAAACATGAATCTAATTGGTACATTTTTGGATGACCCCTAACTTTGGTGCACATGTAGCGATCAGGTCCTTAGGCGTTGTGTTCTCGATAGCGAGTTTCAGTCTGTCCTTAGATTCTGCCACACTCTTGCTTGTGGGGGTCACTTTGGTCCCCAATGTACTGCTCACAAAGTTCTTGATTCTAGTCTATTTTGGCCAATACTTTTTTGGGATGCCCATGAATTTTGTAAATCTTGTCCTCGTTGTCAAAGAATGGAGAATTTCCCTAAAAGGAATGAAATTCCACAACAACCCTTACTCTTTCATGACATTTTTTATGTTTGGGTCATTGACTTTATGGGTCCATTTCCCAATTCTTTTGGAAACTTGTACATTCTTTTGGCCATTGATTACATATCAAAATGGGCAGAGGCATGAGCCACAAAGATAGATGATTCCAAAACAATTATAGAATTTTTGAGAACTTAGATCTTTTGTATGTTTGGATTACCTAGTTTCATCATCAGTGACCAGGGTTCTTATTTCTGCAACTGAACAATACAATCACTTTTGCGTCGGTATGGGGTCGGTCATCGAGTATCTACTGCATATCACCCACAGACTAATGGTCAAGATGAGGTGTCAAATAGAGAGGTAAAACAAATTCTTGAAAAAATGGTCCAACCCAACAGGAAAGATTGGAGTCTTAGACTCAATGATTCATTATGGGCTTGTCGTAATGCTTTTAAAACTCCCATTGGAATGTCACCTTATAGGCTTGTTTTTGGAAAGAGTTGTCACCTCCCTGTTGAGATTGAGCACCAGGCCTACTGGGCCATTAAAAAATGCAATTCTAACCTTTCTGGTGTAGGTTCTCAAAGGAAGTTATAGATACAGAAGCTGGAAGAAATGCGTAGAGATTCTTATGAGAACTCCAGGATTTATAAGGAGCAGACCAAGGCTGCCGACGACCGCCTTATCCTTCATCGAGAGTTCCAAATTGGGCATAAGGTCCTCCTCTATAATACAAGGTTGAAATTTCATCCTGGTAAGCTTCGTTCCCGCTGGTTTGGACCATACATTGTTACTAATGTCTCTCCATTTGGTGTTGTTCAGGTTCAAAATGAAGAAACCAAGCAAACCTCCACTGTCAATGGGCATCGGCTGAAGCACTTTCATGAAGCCATTCTGGAGTCCCCTATGGAGGAACTCCAAGTTCAAGAAGCAAACTATGAATGACATCCACCAGGTTTTATCCTTCCTTCCAACATTCTCTTTTACTACAGTGAGGACACTGCATACTCTAGGTGTGGGGGTGGATAAATTCCTGGGTTAGTTAGTAATTTTCATCATTTTCTCCTTTTCTTTTCTCTTTTTGGCCTTCTTTATGGTATTTTCATTTTTCCCCATCAACAATTTCGAAGTTCCATGATTTGGCGACCATAAAGGGGGGAAAGTAAAAATACCATAATGAAGGCTAAAAAGAATATGTGTATGAATTTACCATCAAGGAGTGATTTTTTTTAGTGAATTGGTTTTATGTTAATGATATAAATGGTTGTATCTATGTGAATCCTTTGAGATGATTGATGCTCCTTGTGTGAGTAGTTTTTGGGAAAACTGTGTCACTAATATCTCCACAAATTTTTGCACCAAACCACAAAGTGTGAATATTTCTTACTTAATATAAGGTAAATATATGTTGGGTTAATATTTTTCAGCTTTAAATGATATTTTCATACGTTCATTCCTTATCTGGTTTGTTTCATTACTGTACCAGATTGACCTATGCGTGTGTACCTAATGAGGGGAGTGATGAAATGTGAAACATATGGGGATATCTAGGTCATGAGCTTATGTTTTGACTTCTGGGAATGCTTAAATGAGTGGGTCTTGAAATATGATTGCAAAGGATGTAGGACAGGTTTGGTGAAAAATCATTTAAAGTTGAATAATGTTAAAAAACCTATATTTATTTGATAGAAAGTGGAAAGAATAGCATGGAATGGTTTTCAAACACACACGTGGAGAGCTAGTGTAATGTTTGACTTTTGAATTCCTTTCTCATGTTGGTGTCATAAATCTATTTGAATTTTATTATGATATGATTTATAAGACATCTTTTTCCATTTTCACTGGGAATAACTCCTTGGTGCGGTTTGTGCATTGATCACATTACTTTGGTGAATTAAAATTTCTTAAAATGCTAAATCTTCATGATTTTGGAAATATTTATATATGAAATATTTTATTGGGATATGTGACTTTTCCCAGGAGTGCAAATGTTTAGGTGTGGGGGTGTGATCGTACCACGATTCACTGTTTTATTTCACCCTTACACTGCTGTTTTAAACTAGTTTTGTAATGAATATTACAAATATAATAATAAATTGAACTTTATGTTTGAATAATTTAATTAATTTTAATCAACATTATAATGGGAAATGTTACTTGTTTTTATTATTTCAATGTAGGTGGAGGTGATTTGGAGGGCCCATGATGAAGTGGAATAAAAATGGGCCAAAATTGCATGGATCCATGGACATCTGTCCACTGTTTTGCATAGTACACGAAATACATGCATAAAAATGGGCTGAAATTTTGTGCACCTGTCCAAAATTTAATAGGATACATTTCAAATTAAGAAACCCAATCCTGATTCGGCTTCTATGGGGCCCATCTGAACTGATCTGTCCAAGCCACCGAATATGGACCAAGTCAAATGCGGTGTTCTGTATTTTATCAATATCTTGAGTTGTAGTTGTCCAAATGGTGCCAAACTTTTAGTGGAGACATTAAAGAGATAGGGATACAACTTTTCTATTTTCTCCAAATCAAGATAAGGCTGTCTGAAGGTCTAAATTCATGGTACAAGTGGATTGATGAAATCTGTGTGCCTAAAACCACCTTCCAATTTTCCTATAAAATGACACCTTGGGCTCCACATTTTCAAGTTCGAACCAGAGGTGAAGTTATACCATTTTGTAGTACCAAAGGAGTCCTCTCCTCATCAAATAAGTTTTGGAGGCCCATATCCTCATAGGGGAATCAAGGGTGAAGAAGGAGTTCCACTCGAGCTTCCTCCTCCCAATGTTGAGCTAAGCGGCGGGTGATCATTGTGAGGGAGCTACACACGTGAAGAGGGAGTTCCGGAACATAATTCTCTACTGTTTTTGGTGTATATTGAGGATTTTAATTGTTCTTTTATATGTATCTTAACTTTTTTTGATGCATCTAATTGAAACACCTTTTATTTCATAATCGATCGGTGTGCAATTTAAAGTGTGTGTCTTGTGTTGTTCCGATTGGACAACATAAGAACCCTTTTCTTTCCCAAACATTTGAGATTTCAATGTTCCTTTACAAACCTTAAAGCATGATAAGGGGATGGAACTTGACTACATGATTTTTATGTCAAGGTTTAGTTCTAATCGCATCATTTTAAGAGGCTTGTGGGTACCCAAGATCTTGGTTAACCCTCAAGCAAAGGATTACACTAAAACCTAATAATAAATTAAGAATGAGGAACTCTTCATGTGTTGTAGTAAATTAGCAATGATCACATACCTATCTTATATTTTACAAAATCCACTTGTTTTTTAACTCTTAAACTATTTAAATTAAGTCATTTTGTTTTAGAAATTGTTTTCAAAGCCACCCCCAATTTAAGTACTTTTTATTAAAAACACATGCTCTAAACCTATCAATGCTCCTTGAGAGACAACCTAGGGTCTACCCTAGCTATAAATTAACCTTAAAATCATAATCAATTTGACTTGTCATGACAACACGGTCAGTTGTTACAACTGTGGTTTCCTTTGTAGTATACATTGGAACTAGTAAATACATGATGTATATTGTGATCAAAGACTTTCTATATTGATCTAGAGTAGGTATAAAACAATGTTGGGTGTCACCATGAAGCCCAAGAATCGGTGGTTGCTCTACTATTTTTTATTTATTTTTGATAGATTGTAACTGTTAGACTCATAAAATGGTTAATTGTGTAAATGATTATTTATATTACTCTTGCATTCACTTTATTATTTAATTTTATTTTAGGGACTCTATTGGTGGTGTATTATTGAGTTTTACTCTCACCCTTATTAGGAAACCATGGCACTTAGGTACCCAAGAATAATACTATTTTTATAGGTTTGACTATTGAGCAGGCGCCCAATGTTTTTTATTACTTTGTTTTGGAATGGCTTGCATGGAGTGTAGATGACGGGGCCAAGCAGGACTCAGGACTGGTTTGGGGGATAGGTTCTAGTTTTATTTTTATTTTTTATGTTTATTCTTATATGTGATCCACCCATGGGGGATCTATTTGGGCATGTAGGGAATTACTCATTATTGTATCATTTGATACTGTAGTTAGTTTTGGAACTTGCACTGCTTAATCTGCAATGTTTATCTGCCTAATTTATGCGATTACTATTATTTATTTTGTTTGGATACTTTGATTTTTGGGTATAGTCTCCCCACCATACCACCTCAAACTCGTGCTGCTATTCAGCAACCTCTAGCATATGGGGAGACGTGCTTGAGGTTATGTGGTCCACCGTCTTGAGAAACTACTTTAGTGGATTTTAGGTCGGGGCATTACAAAGTGGTATTAGAGGATGTTTTTCTCTTTTTTATACTATTTTGGAATTGTGGATAAGAAACTAGGAGTTTTTCAAAACTTGGTAATGAGCTCATTCCTGGGAGTGATCAACCCATGCATAGGGGAAATCCTGAGTTTCTAGGGATGGGACATGTTTTTCTTGAGATTCACTATTATAATTGACTTGATTTTCACCTTTTGTGAGATCCTTGGTTTATGATGTTATTAGTTTTTGAAATTTGTACTCTTGGAATGATATGTAAAGAGGGTGTGGGAAAATTCATGCATCATTTCAGGCATATAGGGATTTACATAACATGCATCATGTTAGGGACATGGGTTTTAGATATCAATTACATGTTACTCTTGATTTGTATTGGAATTTGATTATATGTACCTGATTATATATGTCTAATTTATGTTTATCTATGGTATATATTTTACCGATAATAAGGGGGTTGGTATTTAAAATTTCAGCAGTTTCATATATAGTGTTTTGATATATGAATATGGTGGCATCTTACTTGACTAATTCTAGGGATGATCTCTTGATGCATAATGAGATAAAAATAGATTGATGATGGTCTTGATTAAATAAGGTTATAATAAGTAAACTATATGATGGTTTCTCTCATATCTTATGAATGGCACGTTATTTAATAAATACTTGGAAATTTTAAATCTTGTTAAAGCCTGGATAGAATCAAAGTGTAACTTCTATAAAATGTAAATGAATTTTCAAATGATAGTATTGGTTAAATAAGGTGCCAATAAGAAACCTATAAAGTGTATTCCTTTATAATTTGTGAATGAAACCCAATTTAATCAATCCTTGGGGATTTTTAAATATTGGTAAACCTTATAAAGGATAAGTATAAATTCTCATTTTAAAAGAATGTGAATTTAATGAAAATGTAAACTTTATGTCCTGAGGAAATGGAAACCCTTGGAAAAGTGTGAGTTATATTGAAATGATGGTTAGGTTAAATAAAATTCTAGTAAGAAACTTATCAGTAATATTATCTTATAACTTGTGGATGGAATTCTATCTAACCAACCCTAAAATCTGAACCTTGAAAAATGATAAAGGCTTAATGGTGTAAGTTTGTAAGTTTTGACCCGTAAATGAATGATGTGACTTAGAGTTTGTGTGTGCTTGACTTGACCTAGTGTATGGGTAGTGGGTCCATTTTGAGTGCCTAAGTTATAAGGTTATCATGTTATGGATCTTTTTCTATGATAGTTGATGACCCTGGTGAGGGTGGGAGGTTTATAGAGAGATCTCAGTTTCTGAGAACCCTGATTTGGGTGTTTAGCATGCTAGATGTCACTTGACCTTGAGATGAAATTTAGTGTTATCCCATGAGTGGTGACCCAAGTAAGGCTTGGTCAGGGGATAGGTGGTAAGTATTAGTGGTCTTACTAGTGACTCGGGTTTAGTGATTCAATGCCTTGTGTCCTTTGAGGGTGACCCATGATAGGGGTTGGCCTAATCTTGTGATATTCTTTAGTGGTGTGAGGCAAGTATAGGTTCCTTGTCTTATACAGTTGGTTCATGTTTGGTGTTTCTAAGGTGTTGAGTACCCATGGTAATGGGACCTTGTGTCTATGAAATTTTTTATGTGTAGGATCATTCGGATGCCTGGACCTGATAGTTGTGGTCTTACTTTAGGTGCTTAGTGGCCGCATAGGTAGGCGGTTTGTGGTTTTGGAAATAGAACATGGGATGATGGGTGGTTGTGACCTTAGCCTTGATGCATGTATAGTGTTAAGAATGATTTATGAAGAAATATATAATGCCTGTTGTTACTCAAGGTGACACATTGGGAGTTTTTTCTATTGCTTGGTTAGGTTCATGAGCCTAGGAATAGTGATGATCAACTTATGGGTCAATGAGTCGGGTTTTGTGAACTACTTATAGTGGAATTGTGCCCCTTGGATCTCGGTGGGATTAGATGGTGTGAGGGTGATCACTCATTATTTAGACAAACTTGTGTTGGCATGATCAGAATGGTACATATGAGGTTTGGTTAGGTGTATTTCATAGGCAAAATGATACCTTGGATGGTTTTGAATGAGAAAGCACATGGGGTTCCAGTGCTTGGTATCAATATTGGGGGATAGAGTAGGAGTGGTTGAGTGCCTAACCCTATCAAGTGTGAGGTATGCTTCTAGTAGCTTGGTGTGAGTAGGGATAGACACTTATAGTTTTGTAATTACACCACTTGGTAGGCTGTCATGTGATGGACCTTGGAAAAAGTGAAGTGTCATTATAAGTAGTATTGAGGGCACTCCTAGTTGAATAAGGGTGACCTATGCATGATCATGGTTGGTTTTTTAGGTGTGAGAGACTAGTTTTGATGCAACACGGCTCATGGAATCATGATTCGGGCTATGTGATCAGGTGGTACAGGATTGTTCACCCATTTTAGTTTGAGGGATTAAAACAGTGCATGCAAGTAAGTACAATGCCTACCAAGTATTGGGTTGGTGAGTGATAGTGTGCAAGCTAGGGGTCAATGACCTTGAGGAGATATAGCGGAAAGAGGTGTCCAAGGTTTGGATGGAAAATAAAAATACCCTCAGTTGAGAGGGGTGGTGTTGGTTTGGATTGAGGTTTTGTGAAATGGTTGATCCAAGAGATAAATCTAGGTTAGGTTTTGATGGGACAATAGTATGGCTCGAGAGGAGTGGCGCATGTATGGTAAGGACAGGACATGTTGGGTTTGATGCTTGGTGAGAAATATAAAGGAATCTATATGGTGTGGAGCCCACTATAAGTCATGGATGGTGTAACCCTCTCTTTGAATGAGTCTCATCAAGGACCAAGGATGGTGTTCTGTGAACCAGAAGTGGATAGTGTTTGATGGTTGGAATGGTTCTCATGTGTGAGTAGGTTGGCCACATCTGACAATTGTGTTTGGTAATTGTTTCGGTGCGGATGTGCGTCGGGTTACGCTGTTCCGCCAGGACGCGTTTGCGCGTGCACCCGTCGACCCGAGGGGATGGGCGCGCGGCTTGTGGTCCCGCAGTCCCGCTTTCCAAAGGCGGGCGGCATCCGTCCCTTATTCAGGGGCGTCTGCTCCTTGATCGAAACCGGGATGATGGGATGTCGGCTCCTCCTTCCTTGGACGTCTCCTCGGAACTCGTCGCCTAATCCGGGTCTCCCTCATAGATTTAAGACATGCTCGTGAATCTCGTTCCCGGCGCCATATCTTCATGGACACCGGTTAATTACGCTGCTTCCGCCCGGACGCTCCAAGGAGTCTGGTCGGGGCAGCAACCTGCGGTGAGGAGGCCGGGTGGCTCTGGGTGCTGGGGGCGTGTCGTAACACTGCGGCTCTGCACGTCTGTCTTCCGTCCCTAATAGGGCTTCTCGAAGGCATGATGGCCTGAGGCATCCCGCACTGGGTGCGGGGAACTGTGTCCCCTGATGTTTTCCTCAGCTTCCCATGTTTAACACGGGGTACGCCGCGAGTTTAACGTCCAGCGGGGACGGCATCGGACCGATCAACACGAAAAGTGGATCAGATGACAGAACCCCTTGCGGGGAACCTCCGACGCTGGGGCCAGCGCATGGGCGGCTTCCCAAGTGATATGGAGTGGAGTGAAGTGGCATGACCCCACCGGGATGTGGCGGCCCGGGTAAGGATCAGGATGGATGATGGAGTGAAGAGCTTGGACCCCGTAGGGGCTTCCTACGTACCGCGCGTTAGCACGGATCAAAGTCGACGTAGTTCGGGTATACAGTTTAACGTCATGCTGGACGTCGGAAAGCCGACTCACGAAGAGGTCGAGGCCGCCGGGCGGAGGATTGAACCGAACCACCTCGCACAGAGGGGGGTGGAACGGCCGGGTGGATCACAGTTTCACGTCATGCTGGACGATAAAAGGAGAGATGGAAAAAGGGGCTGTGGGGAGGCACAGTGGAGATACACACGGGCAGTCTCCCACAGGGGCGGATTCATAGGTGAATCGACGCAAGCGTGAACCCTGGAGGGGTCCACTGATGGACGAACCGACGTGAATACGACCGGGACGACCAGGTGGTGGGCTTGAACCTCAGGGAGGCTTCCTACGTACCCTGTTTAGAAGACAGGGATCAAAGTCCACGTAGTTCATTCTGTCAGGACTTACGCACTTGAGGCAGCCCGGATGCGGCAAAACTCAGTTGGAAGGGACTTGGACCGAAAGTAGGAGACACCTCGATCCCAGTCACACCCTCTACTGGCTTCGGCAGTGGGGGAGCGCAATGGAGATACACATGTGCAGCCCCCCACAAGAAACTAAGGGTTTGTAATACCCTACCCCCGTAGGGAAAAGCCACTCCCATTAAATCGTCCCTAAAGAGGGGCAATCCCGACATCCCTGCAGAGACGAGCGGGTGGGGGCCACATCCAAACCGGGGGGGACCCTGCGTGCGAGGCACGGGATCGGGTGATGCGGACGGTTTAGCGTCTTGCCGGACGAAGTACAGTTTAACGTCGTGTGTTGAGGACGAAGCGGACGGTTTAACGTCTTGCCGGACGAAGTACAGTTTAACGTCGTGTGTTGAGGACGAAGGTGCTTGGCAGTTTAACGTCTTGCAGCACGGACGATAGGGGCTAGGCAGTTTAGCGTCGTGCAGCTTGGACGTAGTACAGTTTAACGTCATGTTGGACGGATGCAGTTTAGCGTCATGCGGGACGAATGTGCAGTTTAACGTCATGCTGGACAAATGTGCAGTTTAACGTCATGCTGGACGTTGGTTGCCGCCGATGGGTCCGTGTCACTTCGCGCAAGCCTGGAGGGCCGCACGGGAAGACAACGCACGGTGCGGGCACCCAGGATGAAGATCATCGGGCGCCACGCAGGCGGGTACCCTCAGGGGGTCAAGGGGGGCGACCCTGGCGGATTGCGCGCAAAAGAGGAGCTTTGCGCGCAAAACAGCAGGTCGGTGCGCAAAATGGCGGGCTGGCGCGCAATCGGGCCAGCCCTTTGCGCGCGGATGATTGAGATTGCGCGCACCGGGCTTCGGACAGCTCGCGGGGGCAACGGCTCATTCTCTAACGAACGGCCACTTTGAAGAGGGGGGTGCGCGCAATCGGGATGGATTGCGCGCACCCGGGGGCAATTGCGCGCAAGAGGCTTCTTTTGCGCGCAAAGGACTTCGGGTTAAGGATTATTCAAAGGAAAGGAGCCAAGGGGATTGCGCGCGAAGGCGAACCCCAAGGCTCTATTGCGCGAAAGAAAGGAGGTTACCTGAAGATCGGCATTGCGCGCGGAAGGGGTTGGATTGCGCGAACGAGCGACGCTTCGGATTCTGGCCACCTTCAAAACGTCGGGGGTCGCCTTATATTTATAGGCAACCCCGGGCGCGGAATCCGGTCTCGGGCGCGGAATTCCCTTCGCGGGCGCGGAATCAGGACCCGGCGCGCAAAGGAGCCGCGCAGGCCACGGGCGCGCAAAATAGCGCGCCGGCCCAGCGCATTGCGCGCATCCCGGGAGGATTGCGCGCCGCGACTCAACTTTGCGCGCGGGCCTCTGAAATTTCGCGCAAGTCCTCCGGGCCCTCCGGAACGTGCTTCTGACTCCAAATATCACTTCCCTTTCCGCATCCGGAGCTTCGTTTGGGAACAACGGACTTTTCCGGCGTCTACAAAAGCCCCCCCTCGGAATCTGATCGGCGAGAGGCCGCAACGATCGGGTTCCGAGGGAGACGCCGGAATGCCGAAGTCCTGGGCTGCGCGGGACTTAGGCGCGCAAAAAGGGGCGTCGGGCGCGCAATTCGCAGCCGCGGTCGCGCAATCGAGCGTTCCGCGCGGCGCGGAATCCCGGCCTCGTCTATAAATAGGGGTCCAGGGTTCCGCGTTCCGTACACAGGCCTTCCGCGCGATAAGCTTCAACGCTCTCGTGCGCGAAATTGCCTTTTCCGGTCGCGAAATTCGCCCGATCGGCGCGCAAAACCATCCAGAATTCGCCTGTCTTTGCGCGAAAACCCGGAACTTTGCGCGACATTCTTCCCAATTGCGCGCCGTCCACTTGGATTGCGCGCCAACCTTCAAACTTCTCTACCAGCCTCGTCCGATCCCGCACGCTTCATCCCTTAACCCGCACGAATCCCGAAACTTCTGAGATGGCCGCGCATCAAGGAAATGGGGGGGATGCCGCCATTCGCAGAGCAGAGATGGCGGCGAACGAGGAGGTTTACGGAGCCAAGGAGATTGTTTCCAACAATCAATCCCTGTTCGACTTGCTGACGCCGGCCCAGAAGACATATCCACTGTCGGACAACCTGCCGCTCTGGAACTTCGACATCCTAGATGAGGTTCCGGTGCCAGGGTTCGAGGTTGATGCGCCACGGACCTGGGTGACTCGGGAGGACGAGCTTCCCCGCTATAACATCACCAACAATGGGCATCCTGCCAGGGAGACCAGGAACTTGGACGTCTATGTCCTGAACCCGAGGACGCGAACCATTGATGGGGGTGAGCCTACTGCGGAGAATTCTCCAGCCCTCTACTCGAGCACATATCGCCAGAGTGTCACTGACGACACCAAGGGCTGGCTGAAGGACTGGGACTTGCGGTCTGGGGGCAATTTCACCAGCGAGTGGGCCTGGGCGTTCTGGGTACGCCACACTTGCGATCACTTCGCAGAGGAGCTGCGGTACATCGGCCTGTTTGAGGCGGTGTGGACGTCGCAGTTCCACTTCTACCAGCAGTCCGAGCTCGGGCCGGAGCTGTTCACCCGCTGGTCCTCGGATACCAACACCTTCCATCTTCACCATGGGGAGGTCGGCATCGGTCTCTGGGACATCCACTGCATCGGAGGTATCCCGCTGGAGGGCTACCAGTATGATGAGTTCCTGCCTCCGAGGAACACCTGGGGTGACAGGTCACGGACTCCCATCCTGACGTGGCATCTGCTGGACCTGGCCACAGAGCGGCTCGAGGTCAAGGACTTCCAGAAGGACATAGCCTACAAGGAGTGGTTCGGCCAGTTCTTGGAGCATGACCCAGCGGTCAAGATGCCAGGTAGGGGGAAGCGGTGCCCGACCGCAGCTCAGAGGAGCCGGAACGGGTCGTACTGGCGGGTCCTGGAGACGGGCGACTACCGCTCATGGGGGTACCGCGTCATCGAGGCCCGGGACCCAAATGTCCGGTACGCGGCGTTCCTGGCCACCTTTCTGAGTGGGTGGCTCCTGCCAGTGCGGGACGCGAGAATGGGCGTTCGCCCGGCGACACTGGCGGTGGCGGGCGCTATGGCCGCCAACAAAAGATACAACCTCGGGGTCCCAGTGCTGGCGAGGCTGTATGCCATCCTGGGACGCATCTCACGAGGGGGGTCGCCACGAAGGATCTGTGGGCCCTTTCAGTTCTTCCACGGCTGGGTGGCTGCTCACCTCGGTGGGTACACGTTTCCGAACTCCATCATTCCTCCGGGCAACGGCCTGCGACCCTCCCTGCTGAACATCGCGGGGGTCGCTCCGATGACCCTATGTGAGGAGGGCATGAGGATTCGGATTGACAATCATGCCAATTTCAACTTCAGTCCGTTCCCCACTCCCGTCGGCCAGATGATCGACAATGGGCAGGGTCCGCTGGAGCAGCATGAATACTTCCTGAACATGCGGGGCGGGGTGCTCGTGGCTCGGATCGACGGGAAGGTGATCTGCGAGCCTTACGTGCCAACCCGGTTCGCCAGGCAGTTCGGGTGCCTTCAACGGATGCCGAAGAGGGTATTCACTGCTGTCCGGGAGGAGACGAACCCTTGCGTCCTTCGCCAGATGTGGCTGATGTTTGCCGCTTTCGGCTCTGGCGACGTCATCACTCTCCCTCCTACCGGGGTTGACGCAGGCTTGGCAACCGAGTACGCTGAACACTGGGCCATCGCGTACCCCGAGGGGCTTCTACGGAAGCCAGTTCGGCGGCTCGAGGTTACCCGTGCGGAGACCGGGCGTCAAGGAAGGAGGCGAGGCGCCGCCACACGGGGGAGAACGGAGGCGCGCCAAGCAGCGGAGCCGGCGCGGGCAGGGACTTCGGCGGCGGGCACATCGCGAGCTGCCGCTACGACCTCGGCGCCCAGAGAGGGGGCACGCGCGGTGGTCGAAGAGCGGCCCGGGAAGCAGGTGAGACGTCTGCTCGAACCCTCCCACGATGCAGTCTTCCCGGCGCTGTGGTCGGCCTGGATGACCCTGCGGCAGTCACTGGGGACCGACGCCATCTGGCGAAAGATTCTCAGAGAAGGAATCCATCTGCCAGAGGTCGGGCGCCTCCATATTGCCGACAGGGTGGACTTCAACCGGCAGTATGCGTATCTGACGGCCATGGACGATTACGCGCGCCAACGTGGTCAGCGTGCGGAGCCATCCCTTCTGGTGAAGGTGATGCTCGGTCTAGAGCCCGCTCCAGAACAGATGCCGCCGGAAGAAGACGACAGTAGCAACGACTCCGAGGAAGAGGAGGAGATGGGGGAGGATGAAGGCTCCGAGGGAAGATCCCATCAGGGGAGTCCGCGGGAGAGCGGCGAGGTGGCCGGCTCTGACAATGTTGATGTCACTGAGCTCCTCGAGGTCCGCTTCTATCCCTACTCAATCTGCTTCATCCATTCTCTTATGCAGCTTCTAACCCATTTCTCCATCTTTCTCAGGAGCGCACGGATGCTGGTCAGGCGTCCTCAGCGGGAGTAGGAGGGGCGCCAGCAGGACAAGGCGGGGGCCAGGCACCCATTATCGAATTGACAGGCGCGGAAGGGCCCCCTGCTGCAACTGTTCCTGCGGCGGCCGAGATAGCGGAAGATGACGCTCTGACCTCCCGTAAGTCTCCTTGCTTCTCCTTGCTTTACTGCTGGTGCTTGCCATTGACGATCCGTGACTAACCATGGCATGCCCCGCGCAGTGATCTCAACACTGGAGGCTCGTCGGGTTGCCGAACCCGGGCCATCTACGAGTGGACCAGTGGTGGACATGCCGCCTGCTCCGGAACAGACTTCCCACACCGAGCCGGCCCCACCAACTACTGATCAGGGGGCTGTGGACGCCGGCGGTGCTGACATCGGAGAGAGGTCAGGGGCTGACGAGGGTGTCAGCGCCGCTGGGGAGAGAGAAGAAGGTCGCCCAGATGTTGGGGAACCTATCCCTCATGAGGACCTCCCAGGGGCGGACCCTGCAGCAGACCTGCTGGCTGCCTTCCCTGCCTACCGGCCTGCCGACCCCGAGGAGATGGACGACTCAGACGCGGAGGTGGTCGAGGAGAGCCGGATAACGCGCCGCAGGGGGTGGAAGTGCATCCAGCGCTTCCTCAAGCGAGACCCATCGGAGTGGCTGGGGCGCATGGGATCACTTCAAACCTGGCTGCGCTTCCTGTGTGCCGGGGGAGCTGATGCTCAACGCCTCCATCTGACGGTCCGTGATTTCATGGCCGAAAAGATGCGCGAGAGCTGCCGGCGTGCCGACGTCACACAAAGTCGGGACATGTCGGAGAGCACGCGGGCGCTCCTTGCGGCGGAGCAGGAAGTCCGGCGCCTCGAAGGGCAGGCGGCAGAGAAGGAGGCCTTCGTCGCAACGTGTACCGAGCTTGTGGAGCAACTAGCAGCCCAGCTGGTTGACGCCCTGGTACAGCTGACGGAGGCGGGCCAACAGATGGTCACAATTCAGGTCGAGCGGGAGCGTGCACAGGCCAGAATCGACGAACTGCGTGCTGCGACCGCCGACGAAGAGAGGGCACGCAGAGAGCGAGAAGCAGCTCTGGAGGCCACCAGCCAAAGGGTAGCGCCATTAGAAAGACTCATTCAGCACGCTAATCCCTAAGGGCTTTGTTTTGCCGTTCCCAAAACATTTGCTTCCGCTACTTTGATCCATTTGTATGAATCAATATATTTATCTGCATCTTTTGGCTTAACATGCTCAACCACAATTCACTGTCTTGCGGGAGCGTTAACCAAGCATCAGGCATCCATAGTTGGGCCTGGATTGCTGGAGAAAAGAGGGAGGTCATTCCTAGGAAAGGAGACCTCAGACCTAATCAATGTATCATCCCCCCAACTTGTTCCAACACACGAGCGGGGCAACACTAGGGGCGTTGAGATTTTATCCGAACATAGGGAAATGAGAAAGGGTGAATCGCGTGTCCCGAATCCAGACATCCACAACGGTCGGCCTTCCAGGAAATGCCCAAGACGGTAGGCGGACAGTGGATCGACCATAACAACTGCAATAGACGGACCGAAGGTCATCATTCATATTGCAGGAGGCGGACCACATGTCATCATGAATACCGCTTTGGGGTTCCTTCAGACACAAGGGTGGAAATCCAGATCAACAGGGCATGCGAAGCGTGGGGCGAAGTGACGATTGTTCGGACAGAATCCAACGCTCTCAGAATTGCGCCACCGTGGGGAAAGCGTATTAGGCGGATGCACTAATCTGGCCGTGAATCACCCCAATTATCAGACAGCACCTCTTTGAAGAGGAAACCGTCACTTCCCATCATTGCAATGGGGCATCCCGAGCTGAATCGGGGAGAATATCACAACTGCACCACTCTACCCGAAGTCAGGCCAGACGGCCGGCGACGAGGAGGGGCGGGACTTAACGATCCCTGAGGCTGGACCCGAGTTGAGATGCCCGGGCATTCCTACGTACTCCATCAGGCTGGAGATCAAGCCACACGTAGTTCTGAGAGTGCAGTTTAACGTCATGCAGGACGTAGAATCCCGTTTAGGGGAGATCTTAGTTTAGGGTCGTAGAGCTCGGACCATAAGGAGAGATCTTAGTTTAAGGTCTTAGAGCTCGGACCATAAGGAGAGATCTTAGTTTAAGGTCTTAGAGCTCGGACCATAAGGAGAGATCTTAGTTTAAGGTCTTAGAGCTCGGACCATAAGGAGAGATCTTAGTTTAAGGTCTTAGAGCTCGGACCATAAGGAGAGATCTTAGTTTAAGGTCTTAGAGCTCGGACCATAAGGAGAGATCTTAGTTTAAGGTCTTAGAGCTCGGACCATAAGGAGAGATCTTAGTTTAAGGTCTTAGAGCTCGGACCATAAGGAGAGATCTTAGTTTAAGGTCTTAGAGCTCGGACCATAAGGACCTCAAAGTACGCCACATCATGGTCCTATCCCCTGGATATGCGAAGATGCACTGAGGGATAGTGTCAAGAGTGTCGAGGTTTCGCCTGGTCAGAATGGGAGGTGGAAAATGTGAATCATGCGGCCATTCACTCAAGGACTGGGGGCACCGGAGTAACGATATGGGAGTACTTCCGACCGTGGCGGAAAAGCAGCATCAATATCGCACTAACCGTTGGTGGAATGAGGCAGCAAACGAGCATCGACCGCTCAATCGCAGGATTCATATCGATTTGCTGCCCGAGGCCATTGGGGGTACCGGCCCGAGTCGGTGGGAGAGCACTGAGGCATTGTGTCCGAACCGTTCACGGGGGCTCCACCCAGGGCGTAGACGATGGGTCCGAATGAAAGGGAGCACGAAGCCTGAAAAGTGGAGGAAACCTGACCAAGCGGATCCTGACACTCCTGGCAATAAACCAGAGTACTCTTGACACCGGTGGACCACTGCAAGGGGTCGGGGAACACGCCTTGAGGGTGACCTGAAGGCGGCGGATTCCCCAGAGAAGGGGGAATCTCTAAGAGGTGGGGGGCTGGACCCGAAGTTTCAAACATCCGGGCGTTCCTACGTATCCCATAAGGATGGGAATCAAGCCACACGTAGTTCTTGAAGCGCGGCGCAACACAATCGGGCACCAGCGCGGGGAAGAGTGCGGGTCTGACCCTCGCACACAGAAGGAGCGGCATTTGATATTTCTTGTTTGTCCTTAAAGATGAATGGTTTTTCTTTGTGCGGCGACATGCCTGTGATTGAGAAATCTCTGGCGTCGCCACAATAATCAAGCCACGGAAGGCATTGATGAATGGCGTGGTTATTAACCAGCGCCCAACATGAGTGTCCCCTGAGGAGGACATCACGATGCAGTGCCGTTTCTCGTCGGGCGGCCAAGACGATCACAGTTTACGGTCGTGTGGTAGGACCAGACAACACAGTTTAAGGTCGTGTGGTTCGGACCACGGAGGAATCCGCTTATCGCGGTACGGCGGACACGGCGGAGGTGGGAACATACCCATCCCTGCGGTCACGCACGATTCCAGGAGAAGAGTCTTGGGATAGGGGTCTGCGTATGTCCATCACCTGAGGGGCAGAGATGCTAGCCTCCAGATATACTGGGCCCAGAACGCGATTGTTCGGGCGACTCCTTCCTCCTTATGGGGACGAGGGTCCAGCTACGCATGGCCCTTAGGGAGGACATCCGCATATATCCTTGGTGCTCAGATCATGGGAGCCTCGAACGACATCATTACCCTGGTTGGTCTGCCTAACGTGTAGAGGTGTACTGAAGGTCAGTATGAAGAGAGTGTCGAGATTCCACTACAACGCACAAAGGCGGAGTGTGATGAGGACTGCGCAACCAATGTTCAGAGCCTGAAAGAGCCGACATGGCGATCAAGGACATTGCTGACCATATTCGCAACACAACATCCGATCGCGTCAGCCTAAGACGGGGCAAGCAAACGAGCATCGACCGCTCAATCGCAGGATTCATATCGATTTGCGGCCCAAGACCCGCCGGTAAATCGACCCGGAGCGGTAGGAGAGCACTGAGGCATCGTACCCAAACCGCTAACGAGGATCCCTTTGAGTGAAGGCTCGAACAAGAGGAAGCGCGAGGCCTGACAAGCAACACAGGACTTGTCGGGATTGAATCTGACACTACGAGTCATAGACCGAAGTACCCAAAACATGTTAACAGATCACCGAAAAGGGTCGGAGGACTCACCCTGAGAGCAACCAAAAGAGGGCAGATCCCCGTGATCAACCAAGAGACGGGGCTGGACCTGAAACACAAGCGTCCAGGCGGTCCTACGTATCCCATAAGGATGAGAATCAAGCCATACGTAGTTCTTGAGAGGCAGTTTAACGTCATGCAGGACGATAAAGGTGTGAGGTGGTCCCACACACGGGGGGAGGCGTACGGCGCGGCCAGTAGACCAACGCGAATGAGGACATAATCCCCCGCTCACGCGATACGCCTCGCACAAAAAGGAGGGGAACTTGGGCCAGAGGCCCGACGCGGGATAGAGATTCCCGGGAAATGGGGCTGGGCCTGAAACATGTATGTCCAGGCGGTCCTACGTATCCCATAAGGATGGGAATCAAGCCGCACGTAGTTCTCGAGGGGCAGTTTAACGTCATGCGGGACGGATGCTGAACATTTTAACGTCTTGTAGCTCGGACGTAGTACAGTTTAACGTCATGTTGGACGAAACACTTGGCAGTTTAACGTCTTGCAGCGCGGACGATATGCTAGGCAGTTTAACGTCGTGCAGCTTGGACGTATGCAGTTTAACGTCATGCAGGACGTATGCTGAACAGTTTAACGTCTTGTAGCTTGGACGAATGATGCTTGGCAGTTTAACGTCTTGCCGCGCGGACGTAGTGTACTCAGGCAAAGTACTGCTTGAGAAACCTAGCGTTGGTGGGAGGAGTGACACGCTCACCATCCATAGTCGCTAGGGAGTACGCGCCATTGGGATAGACCTTGTGGACGACAAGAGGTCCCTCCCACTTGGGCTCCAACTTGGGCGGCTTCCGGACGGGGATCATCGGTGCTCTTAGGGCTAGCACTAGGTCACCCTGCAGGAAGGAGCGGAGGCGAACCTTCTTATTGAAAGCTCGAGCCATCCTGCTCTGATGCCTCTCCAAGTTGTGCAAAGCGCAAAGTCTATTCTCATCCAGTGCTTCCAACTCGACTAGACGGGCTTCAGCAACTCTGTCCGGCGCTTGCTGGTCGTAGACCGCAGTGCGCAAGGACGGCAACTGGATCTCAATGGGCAGGACGGCCTCAGCTCCATACACCAGGGAATAAGGGGTCATCTGGGTGGAATTGCGAGTCGTCGTCCGATAAGCCCAGAGGGCGTTGGGGAGCTTGTCCGGCCAACTCTTCTTGTTCTGACCAACCATCTTTTGCAGAATGTTAGAGAGGGTTTTGTTAAACGCCTCGATCTGTCCATTCGCCTGCGCATGATAGCGATATGTATGGTTCGAGCGAATGTTATACTTGGCGTACAACTTCTTCAACTCGGCTGCTCGGAAATTGGTTCTGTTATCCGTGAGGATAGCGTGAGGCACTCCAAATCGATAGATGATGTTGGAGGTCACGAAGTCAGCGATCGAACAGGATTTGACCTCTCTGAGCGGAATCGCCTCTGCCCATTTGGAGAAGAAGTCCGTGGCGGTCAGAATGAACCGGCACTGGCGAGCTGTCGCCGGCGGGTAAGGTCCCACAACGTCCAGACCCCAGACTGCAAAGGGCCAGGAATACCTAGTGGTATGGAGAGGCTCTGGCGGCCTATGCACAAAGTTCGCATGAACCTGGCACGCATGGCACCTCCTGGCATACTCGATGCAGTCATGGATCATGGAGGGCCAGAAGTATCCCAACCTCCGAATCTGGTGGGACAGCTTCGGCCCAGTCTGGTGGGCACCGCATGAACCGGCATGAACCTCTTGCATGACTCGTGGGATCTCAACTCCCTGAAGGCAACGGAGGAGAACACCATCAAATCCGCGTTTGTAGAGGATCTGCTCCAGGCCGGGGCTGCTCTGGAGGACAAACTGCGATGCGCGGCGTCGAACTCGCTCGCGCTCGGCCCGATCCGATGGAAGAATGCCATGTTGGAGGTACTCAACCAAAGGCGTCCTCCAATCAGGGGCTGATCCGACTGTCATATCTGGGGTACTCGGGGCTCCGGGCATAGGGGCAACCGTGGTGAGATTACTTACCAACGGGCCGCGATCTTCTTCCGGGATAACGGGAGCGATGAGCCTGCGGCTCGTCACGCGGACGATCAGGTTGTCCTGTTCAGGCTCCGCAAGTGACGCAGCAAGGTTGGCCAAAGCATCTGCTCGACCGTTCTGCGACCGGGGAATATGGACAATTTCTGGCCGAGAAGGGAACCGGGCCATCAGAAGGAGGGTGCACTCCAACAATGGCACAAGTTCCGGCTTCCTGACAACATAGTCGCCATTGATCTGCTTAACGACCAGCTCGGAGTCCCCTTTCACGCACAGATGGGGCACGTCGATCTCGAGATCCAACTCGAGGCCGGTGATGAGGGCATGGTATTCCGCCTCATTGTTGGTACAGCCCTCTGACAACAGGAACGAGTATGGCAGCACGGCTCGCTCCGGGGTAATGAAGACGATGCCCAAGCCCACTCTGTTGAGCTTAGGATTATCGAGTCTTCTACCGGTGGGGCTCCGGGAGGCACCGTCAAAGTGCATCTGCCAGCATGGATCGGCTCGATCAACCGAGAGAATGGTCTCATCAGGAAAGCCTAGATCCAGCGGCTGATCCGCGGAGGTCGGGTGAGCTGCCAGAAAGTCTGCTAATGCTTGCCCTTTGATGGCCTTCTGAGACACATACCTGATGTCGAACTGTTGGAGAATCACAGCCCACCGTGCTAGATGGCCAGTCAACATAGGCCGGCTCAGGATATATTTCAACGGGTCTACCCGAGAAACCAACTGTACCTCATGGTGCTGCAAGTAGTGCCGTAATTTCTGTACGGCAAATACGAGCGCCAGGCAGCTCTTCTCGATGGGGGAATACCTAACTTCCGCATCGAGGAGTATGCGACTGAGGTAATAGAGGCTATTCTTCGTTCCCTCGTTGTTCTTCTGGGCGAGAAGGGCACCCAGGGACCGTTCCAGGGCGGTCACATAGAGGACCAGCGGCTTCCCGGATACAGGCGGCATCAGAACTGGAGGTTGAAGCAGGTACTGCTTGATTTCCTCGAAAGCGGTCTGACACTCTTTATCCCATACATAGGTGGCACCTTTCTTCATGAGCCGAGAAAAGAGATTACACTTGCCGTCCAGATTCGCGATGAATCGGCGTATATAGGCTAAGTGGCCTTGGAACCCTTGCAGTTCCCGGATGGTACCTGGGGGAGGCATTTGGCTAATCGCCCTGATTTTCTCTGGGTCGATCTCAATACCCCGGTATCTTACCACAAATCCAAGGAACTTTCCGGAGGTGACCCCAAAGGCACACTTCAACGGGTTCATCTTCAGGCAGCGAGACCGGAGGAAGCCGAACACTTTCTCAAGATCTTTGAGATGGTCCTGACGCTGGCGCGATTTGACAACCAAGTCGTCGACGTAGCATTCCACCAGCGTGCCGAGGATTGGCTTGAATATGCGGTGCATCGCCCGTTGATAGGTGGCACCTGCATTCTTCAGGCCGAAGGGCATGACCCGGTAGCAAAAGGTACCTTGGGGGGCCCTGAAGGCAGTGAACTCCTCATCCTCAGGGGCCATCCGGATTTGGTTGTATCCGGAGTATCCATCCATGAAGGAGAGGGCTTGGAACCCTGCCGTGGCATCAATCAACAGCTCTGTCACTGGAAGGGGAAAATCATCCTTCGGACAGTGGCGGTTGAGATCGCGGAAGTCGATGCAGACTCTAATCTGCCCGTTCTTCTTCCTGACCGGCACAATGTTGGCCAGCCATTTGGGGTACTGAACTTCCCTCATGAAGTTGGCTTTGATAAGCTTGTCAACTTCGGCCTCAACCATGGCACCGTGGGACGGGTGCATCTTCCTGGGAGGCTGCTTGAACCCGCGATGGTTCGCCGGGAGACCAAGGCGGTGGACGGCTACCTGAGGATCTAGCCCCGGCATCTCGTCATAGCCCCAAGCGAACACATCACGGTGCTGCCTGAGAAAGTCCACGTACTGCTGCCGCTCCTCAGAGGGCATGGCGGCACTGACCAATGTGGGTCTTGGATCGGCCTCGGTTCCAAGGTTCACCTGTATTAACTCATCGACCGTGGCGGGGACGCCCTCCTCAAAGGCTGGGGGTGCATCTTCCACGTCCTCTCCACTCGGGGAGGGATCGTCCACGGGAGAGACTGCGTTGGAAACTGCATTGGGGCTACCAGATCCTGCTGGGCCACTGGTGCTGGCGCGGGCGGTCGCGGTCATCTCATCAGGAGATTCGCGGGCCGTCGAGACCATGGCGACGTCCAACCGGTGAATCGGGAGGACGTAAGCGTCGTCCAGACTTGCCCAGGGATCACTTGCAACAGCGACAGGCTCAACCTCACCTGCCAGGATCTGCTTATCCTTGCTCTTGTAATAGTCTGCGTCCAGATAGCGGGCTTCACATGAGGCAAAAGGAGAGGCATCTCCTTGAAGCACGCCTACTCGACCATTAAGGGAGTATTTGAGGCATTGGTGGTATGACGAGGGAACCGCCGCGTGAAAGTGGAGCCATGGCCTGCCCATCAATGCGTTATACGCAGTGTCCTGAGAGACTACCATGAATTCGGTGTTGGCAACCAAGTCACCGAACTGGGTCTTCAAACGTATCTTGCCGACCGGGGTTTGCTCGGTGCGGTCGTACCCCTGGATCCTGAGGTCGGAGGGAATCAAGTCATCCTCAGACAACCCCAATCTCCGGAGCGTCCGAGTTGGAATCAGGTTAATCCCGGACCCCGTGTCGACAAGACAGCGCCGGACTTCAAGGCCATTGAACTGGCCAGTGACATACAGCGGACGAATGTGTCCCTGTATAGGAGGGTCTTCATCCTTACCAGAGAACGAGATAACTTCCTGACATTCGGCGTCCTCGATCGTTTCGGCGTGAAAGGCCTCTGCAGCCGCAACCTCTGTCTCAAACTGGAGGGGGATCTTCAGGGATTCAGCGAGTGCCTCGCGCATCTCAGATGACATGCGCAGAGCCTCAAGGATGGAGAGCCTTGCTGGGATGTCATCCAAGTGCTTCAGGACATCATACTTTTTGGCCAAGCGCGAGCCCCTGGTTGCAGGAGGTTGCTCTGCGGTTGGCGGCATGACGGGCCTTGCCGGTTGGATCGGCGGCCGACTGGTACTTGGCGCATCTCGCTGTTCACTGGCTGCAGTCCGGGAAGTGGTCACCGTACTGGGGTCAGGAGGCCGGGATGGACTCGTGGCAGGGCGGAGCTGGTCGTGACGCGGCTGAGGCGGTTCTGCCTGGTCCCACACCACAAACAGTGGCGGAGGCGAATCCGTCATCCCCGAATGGGGGGGCGGCGCACGTTGTGCTCGGTTTTGAGCCTGCTGCCTAGTCTCAGTGGCGTGCACGGCCTGGCTGGAGGTACCAACGGCTGTGCCCCGGCGACTCCTGCTGCTGCGGTTCTTCCGACGGTGGCGACGACCGGGGACACTAGGGAGGTCCACCTGGTGTTCTTCAACGTCGGGAACCGAAAAGGGATTTACCAGCTCGACGGTGTTAACCGAAGCGTACCCAATACCGTCATCGGACGAATCATCCATCACCGGGCGGATCCGAGGAGGGACCCCCATCTCCGAGGGCATGAAATCGCCGAGAGTGCGGGATAGTGGCGGAACTGGCGGGGCGCGCTCTTCCTTCTTGCGCTGCCGCCGTTTGCTCCTCTTGGAAGAGGCAGGCTAGGACGACGATGCCGAAGCAACACCCGCAGATTCTGGGGGCTCAGGCTGATTCAAGCGCACACGGATGATTCCATGGGCGCGAATGGTCGTCTTGCGGGCCATCCAGTTATTATACTTCTGGGATCCGCGGTCGGAGACCAGCTGTCATTCGTCCTCGTTGCCACTATCGTCATCTGATCCCACGAACACGCCCGCCACTTGTGCTGGAGCTGGGCCCAACCTGATTACATTGTTGTTAATCTGGTCTTGGAGCCAATCCTTAAACACATAGCACCGCTAGATGGTGTGCCCCAGGGCCCGATGGTAGGGGCAGTAGCGGGGGTTATTCGTAAGATGTGCCTCCTCTGGCCTCCAACACTCAGGCAGTCGCACAATCCTCTGCTCCAGGGCGCTCCGAAAATAACCGGGGACCTGATCCTCGTGGAATGAGTAAGTCAGGTGTCGCGGGCCCCTGGGAGCGTGGTCTTGACGAGGGGCTGGAGGGGCCGGCCGAGGAGGTGGACCCTGATTATCTCGCCTGGGTTGCGGCGGTACATTACGCGGAGGGGCCGGCCGGTTCTGAGGCTGCCGCTGCTGGGCCGGGAACTGAGCCCGTGGAGGCGGATTCCTGTGAGGCTGTGGAGCTGGCCTCGCCGGCAGCAGCTCCAATGGCATGGGGGCCTCTATCTGGGCGACAGCAGCGGGCTCAGCCCTGCTGACTCTCCTTGCAGGAATCATAGGAGGCAGCGGGTGTGCCTGGCTGGCCTGTTGCAGGGCTTCCTCAAGACGTTGAGCTTTGTCTGAGAAGTCCCTGAACCCTCCGGGGTAATTCTGAGTGATCAGGGAAGGGACCAGCTCGGTCTTGACGTTCCCGACGCACATTGTCAGCAACTGCTCCTGAGTCAATGGCATGTCAAGGGAATATGTGAGACCCTTCCATCGGGCGACGAAGTCCGCGACTCGCTCATCAGGCCTCTGCTTGCACTTGAAGAGGTCTGCGATACTTGTCTTCCGGGTCGTGGAACTGAACTGGTAGAGGAACTGTCTACGGAGGTCCTCCCAGCTGGTTACCGACCCGACGGGGAGCTGGCTGTACCAGACAAATGCTGGCCCTTCCAGTGTCTGAACAAAGCAGCGAAGCTTAGCGGCCTCTTGTTGCGCCGGAGTCCCCAACATAGGCCCGCACCTCGAGTTGAAGTGGGCTAAATGCTGTGGCGGATCTCCAGTCCCGTTGAAGGGAGCGAAAGTGGGATTCCCGAATCCCGGAGGCGCCGGCATGTCATCCACCCATGCTGGGTAGGGCTTGCCGTCCGGTGGGATCGCCACCTGCCGAGTCTCCAAGGCCTCCAAGCGGTCAATGAGTGCCGCCATCGGATCGTCCGGACATGGGTTCCAGTCCTGGCGAGGATCTCTAACCACGAGCGCATTGCACGGCCCTTCAATCGGGTCGTCGACCGGGTCGTCGAACTCGGCAGCTCGTGGGATGGCGGGCGGAGCGGGCGGAGCGGCCCTTGGGGCAGCGGGAGGAATCCGAGCGGGGTCTCTCAGGTAGTCACGCCGCTCGGGAGGGTGTGGCGAAACATACCGCGCCCTCTTGCCGTAGGCAATGGCCTCTCTCCTGTCGGCGAACACGGCGTAATCACGGTTGCCCGGGAGAGTCTCGTCGAGGAGCGGTTGTTCCGGTCCCTGCTGTCCTGGCCTAGGATCACCGTAGTCAGGCCGCCGTTCTGCAGCGCGCTCGGCGAGGAGCTGGTCAACCAGCTTCTTCTGTTCGGCGAGCTGCTGACGTAGCGTAGCCTTCTCGGGATCCTCCTCTGCCCTCTGCATGGAGGCAGATGGGTCGGCGGGCTTTATAGCCTCGCTGTGCTCTTTTCCTTTGCTGACGTTTCGGCTCAACGTCAGTGCTTCAGTGGGTGCGGGGAGCCCCAGGAGGTTCCTCTGATGACGAGTGACTCTCACCGATGGCTCTGACGACGGCTTGTCTTCGGGGGGGAAGCCCCCGTCGAGAAGTTCCAAGTCGTTCCCCTCTCCCGACAGGTCAGCCATATTGACCGTTTATGTCCCTGGGGATATACCCTCAGGGCCACCCAGCGAATCGGGCTGTCGGCGAATCACACTGAAGCGTAGGGCAGCGTACTGCCCCCATCCACGGATATACACGTGGGGAGTGGCTTCCTCGATAACTTTGAGGAGTACTTGAAAACACTCAACGCATCGTTGTTGGAGGGCCTCGTGGTGCTCAAATGACCCGGGGTGCCGAGCCGTGGGGAGCATGGCCAGGTCAATTTGACGGCACTGCTCACCAATATCCTCCAGGTGCACTTGACTCCCGGGGTATGGCATTTGTAGGCGGTGAAGACAGGAGCGAGTCTCCCGGAGAGTTCGGCGGAAGCATTCGAACTCATCCGGGGTGAGCGATTCGGGTGCATCAAAGCCCGGTCCTGCGACTGGCCAAAACTTCTCAGGGAAGTGGCCCTCTGCAAGGACGGTCCAGAAGCTCCACGACTCAAACTCGGGACCCAGATCTCCTTGGTCCTCTTCAATGGCTGGGAACGGACGGGGAACCGGCAGTGGTGCCGAGGCGGGCCGCCGGGCTGACGGGCTGGCCGGCGGTGAATACGGCGAACAGGCCGATTGGCCTCCATATCCCGGGCCGCCCTCTGAGGGTGGCGGTGCCCTGGCTACCACATCACGATAGGACGGGCCGGCGAGCGAACATCCTGCCGTAGCATCGCTGCTCACCGAGGGTGCACCAGATCGTGGTTCGACCGTCGGTCCCCAGAAAAAGTCTCCGGCTTCTCCGATCGAGACGGAAGGCACTTACGGAGGGGCCGGTACCAACCGCAAGCTTGATACTTGGGGGTCTACCAGGCCCTCATTACTCCGGATATACCTTCAGAGAGAAGCGGGGATCACATCGATCTCGCTCTCGGGGAGCACGAGGCTGACGTGCCGCATTCCTACCCCTGCCCTTGACTGGCGGGATTGGGGAAAGGGCTCTGTCGCCGAATCGTACTCCGCCTCTGAATCAGAGAAGCGAACCGGCCGGATCTCTGTCCGGAATTCCGTAACATTCTTCCCTCGGCGTCGACGCCTTGCCTTCCTGCCCCTGGGTGGTTCTTCGGGGCAGGGCTGATCTCTGTCCTGGCGTCCTCCGGCCGCACTGGTGCTGGGCCCAAGAGGACTGGAAACCAAGGTGCGAGGGGCACCGGGACAGATATCAAAGGGGACGTGGGGAGAGATGATTCCGGGCAGGCCTCCGGGCCGGGATCAGAAGGTGGGATGACCCATGCCTCCTGGATCGGCCACACGGAGTAGATCCCGCTGGTGAATAGCGCTACCGCGAGGTGGTCCGCGGTGGCTACTGCCTGCACCAGCAACCGGGAGAGTCGACCCAACCTGCCTTTGGGGCGGTCGAGGCCTCGATCCAGGTCGGGCATAGAAGTTCCCCTGCTCAGGATGCGCAGGGGCCTGGAGACTGGAGCCAACAGTGGCTTGGGCCAATGCGGCCGCTGTTGCTAGGGCCCCAAGGTGGGCATCCTCTTCCGCTCGTGCCCGACGTTGGCGTCGGGACAGACGAGTCGGGATGAGCGGCGCGGGCAGGTGGAGAGTCCGCTCTTCAACTTGAGAGGCCTGGCGGCGGTGTCGCCGTGGCCTGGCGGGAGCCCTTACCGTAGATCCCTGGAGCGAATCCCGGATAGGGTGATCCCGGACATCTTCCACCTCATCCGCATAGGGAAGGGAACTGTCAGAGCGCTCCGGGGATAAGCTCCCGAAGCGGTTGGACGTTGAGGTAGGCAGCGGTGCCTCCCTGCGCGGCCCTCGGGGGCGGCGGTGGTGGCGAGGTGCAGCCTCCTCAAGGTCTAGGCGAGCCATGTCCCTAGTGGGGATGACTCCCTCTTCCTCATATCTCCGCACCAGGGTGTTGATCACCCTTCTCTGGATGACCTCCGAGGGGGAGAGAGGGCGTGGTCGTCCCGCAATTGCGGCTGCTGGGACGGCTGTGGAACGGGCGGGACCGCGCGGAGTAGCCGCGTCGGTGTTTCCCCCACCCCTGCGCCAGTGGGCGGGTGGCGATCGGGCACTGGATCGGGCGACCTGATTTCTGAAAGCAGGGAGAAGGACCCATTAACACTGACAGGAAAAAGGAATCGACAACCAACCATTAGCGCCACGACGCCTTCCGTGGGGGGAACCCAGGCCCTCGACGTTGCGAGACGGAGTGCCCGATGTCCCTTCCCCAGCCCCTGGCGGGTGAGACTGAATGCTTGGCCGGGCAACATGCCGGTCTTCCAACACCTCTGAAATCCATCGGTCCTCGTATCGAGGAGAAGAGATTCACGTCGGGTTCACCATTTTTCTGTTTCGGTGCGGATGTGCGTCGGGTTACGCTGTTCCGCCAGGACGCGTTCGCGCGTGCACCCGTCGACCCGAGGGGATGGGCGCGCGGCTTGTGGTCCCGCAGTCCCGCTTTCCAAAGGCGGGCGGCATCCGTCCCTTATTCAGGGGCGTCTGCTCCTTGATCGAAACCGGGATGATGGGATGTCGGCTCCTCCTTCCTTGGACATCTCCTCGGAACTCGTCGCCTAATCCGGGTCTCCCTCATAGATTTAAGACATGCTCGTGAATCTCGTTCCCGGCGCCATATCTTCATGGACACCGGTTAATTACGCTGCTTCCGCCCGGACGCTCCAAGGAGTCTGGTCGGGGCAGCAACCTGCGGTGAGGAGGCCGAGTGGCTCTGGGTGCTGGGGGCGTGTCGTAACACTGCGGCTCTGCACGTCTGTATTCCGTCCCTAATAGGGCTTCTCGAAGGCATGATGGCCTGAGGCATCCCGCACTGGGTGCGGGGAACTGTGTCCCCTGAGGTTTTCCTCAGCTTCCCATGTTTAACACGGGGTACGCCGTGAGTTTAATGTCCAGCGGGGACGGCATCGGACCGATCAACACGAAAAGTGGATCAGATGACAGAACCCCTTGCGGGGAACCTCCGACGCTGTGGCCAGCGCATGGGCGGCTTCCCAAGTGATATGGAGTGGAGTGAAGTGGCATGACCCCACCGGGATGTGGCGGCCCGGGTAAGGATCGGGATGGATGATGGAGTGAAGAGCTTGGACCCCGTAGGGGCTTCCTACGTACCGCGCGTTAGCACGGATCAAAGTCGACGTAGTTCGGGTATACAGTTTAACGTCATGATGGACGTCGGCAAGCCGACTCACGAAGAGGTCGAGGCCGCCGGGCGGAGGATTGAACCGAACCACCTCGCACAGAGGGGGGTGGAACGGCCGGGTGGATCACAGTTTCACGTCATGCTGGACGATAAAAGGAGAGATGGAAAAAGGGGCTGTGGGGAGGCACAGTGGAGATACACACGGGCAGTCTCCCACAGGGGCGGATTCATAGGTGAATCGACGCAAGCGTGAACCCTGGAGGGGTCCACTGATGGACGAACCGACGTGAATACGACCGGGACGACCAGGTGGTGGGCTTGAACCTCAGGGAGGCTTCCTACGTACCCTGTTTAGAAGACAGGGATCAAAGTCCACGTAGTTCATTCTGTCAGGACTTACGCACTTGAGGCAGCCCGGATGCGGCAAAACTCAGTTGGAAGGGACTTGGACTGAAAGTAGGAGACACCTCGATCCCAGTCACACCCTCTACTGGCTTCGGCAGTGGGGGAGCGCAATGGAGATACACATGTGCAGCCCCCCACAAGAAACTAAGGGTTTGTAATACCCTACCCCCGTAGGGAAAATCCACTCCCATTAAATCGTCCCTAAAGAGGGGCAATCCCGACATCCCTGCAGAGACGAGCGGGTGGGGGCCACATCCAAACCGGGGGGGGACCCTGCGTGCGAGGCACGGGATCAGGTGATGCGGACGGTTTAGCGTCTTTCCAGACGAAGTACAATTTAACGTCGTGTGTTGAGGACGAAGCGGACGGTTTAACGTCTTGCCGGACGAAGTACAGTTTAACGTCGTGTGTTGAGGACGAAGCGGACGGTTTAACGTCTTGCCGGACGAAGTACAGTTTAACGTCGTGTGTTGAGGACGAAGGTGCTTGGCAGTTTAACGTCTTGCAGCACGGACGATAGGGGCTAGGCAGTTTAGCGTCGTGCAGCTTGGACGTAGTACAGTTTAACGTCATGTTGGACGGATGCAGTTTAGCGTCATGTGGGACGAATGTGCAGTTTAACGTCATGCTGGACAAATGTGCAGTTTAACGTCATGTTGGACGTTGGTTGCCGCCGATGGGTCCGTGTCACTTCGCGCAAGCCTGGAGGGCCGCACGAGAAGACAACGCACGGTGCGGTCACCCAGGATGAAGATCATCGGGCGCCACACAGGCGGGTACCCTCAGGGGGTCAAGGGGGGCGACCCTGGCGGATTGCGCGCAAAAGAGGAGCTTTGCGCGCAAAACAACAGGTTGGCGCGCAAAATGGCGGGCTGGCGCGCAATCGGGCCAGCCCTTTGCGCGCGGATGATTGAGATTGCGCGCACCGGGCTTCGGACAGCTCGCGGGGGCAACGGATCATTCTCTAACGAACGGCCACTTTGAAGAGGGGGTGCGCGCAATCGGGATGGATTGCGCGCACCCGGGGGCAATTGCGCGCAAGAGGCTTCTTTTGCGCGCAAAGGCCTTCGGGTTAAGGATTATTCAAAGGAAAGGAGCCAAGGGGATTGCGCGCGAAGGCGAACCCCAAGGCTCTATTGCGCGAAAGAAAGGAGGTTACCTGAAGATCAGCATTGCGCGCGGAAGGGGTTGGATTGCGCGAACGAGCGACGCTTCGGATTCTGGCCACCTTCAAAACGTCGGGGGTCGCCTTATATTTATAGGCAACCCCGGGCGCGGAATCCGGTCTCGGGCGCGGAATTCCCTTCGCGGGCGCGGAATCAGGACCCGGCGCGCAAAGGAGCCGCGCAGGCCACGGGCGCGCAAAATAGCGCGCCGGCCCAGCGCATTGCGCGCATCCCGGGAGGATTGCGCGCCGCGACTCTACTTTGCGCGCGGGCCTCTGAAATTTCGCGCAAGTCCTCCGGGCCCTCTGGAACATGCTTCTGACTCCAAATATCACTTTGCTTTCCGCATCCGGAGCTTCGTTTGGGAACAACGGACTTTTCCGGCGTCTACAGTAATGAATGAGATGAGTTCCATGAGATTAGGGTTTTGAGCCAATGGAATGATGAAAATAACACTATTAGGGAGGGGATAATCCTATCAGTTATGGGCATGTCACCCTTGTGTGAGAAGGGTTGTTGATGTGAAGTACTGGTCTTTGTATAGTGATGATGGCACCAGATGCTAGTACATGGGTAGTCTCCATGAAATGTGGATTTCTATGGGAATTTCAAAGTTTGTTTCCATGTGATGATGATTAGAGTGTGATAGTATATTTTTTGATCGGGATCAAATAGTGTGATCCAAGCATATTTTGGTGGGGTGGCATGTTGGTTCTTGTGGGAGAGAATGAGAAACAACATGGATAGTCTATTTTTATAACAAACTGGCCCATTTAAACTAGATAAGTCACCCAAAATGGACCATCACATGGTGATGTGTAACAAGGAACACAAGTATCCTATATAACTAAAGAAAAAATAGAGTATAATTTAAAAGAAAGATCACATATCCATGAGACATGCAACATCAATCCAAACACGCTAAACTGGAAAGAAAAAACAAGTTCAGACTAACAAGTCTCTATGTGACCATCTGTCGCCACCAAACGTCCCTCTATGAAGGTGACAGCTAACAAGAGAAATCAAAATGCTACAAAATGATCTTCCCTTTACATGATTCCTTCAAAAAAATCTACAACCACCCAAAGGAAAAATTAGGGTTTGATCACAAAGCCCAATAGTATTTCACCAAAGAATCTGTACAATTTTTAAAACCAAGAATGTGTTAGCTCTAGATTTAAAAAACAGTTTAAATATCATTTTTAAAGAATAAAACCATTTTGAAATTAATCCTTTGGTTTTCATAAAAATCCTTTTATATTCACATAACAAGGAATATGAAAAGTATATGTAATATAGCATGAAATCATAATCAAAATAACCATGGATACACCATAAGATAAGTAAGTGAGAAATAACCATAAAATACACCATCATGTGATAAAACCAAGCATAAATAACACAGCATAAGATTTGGGATCTAGACTATGGGAATAAATGCTAGACACGTGAAGGAGAACTAGCCAGCATAACATGAATCCTATCGATATTGAGTCTTGACACAGTCTATCGATATCAACAATATAGACCTTACTGGTGTCACACTCATTAAGGTTTCATATGACCATTTCTCGATGCAACCAAGGTTCCCAATCTGTTATGATTTCCAAAATAATTTTGAAAATTGTGCTCCCAATTTACAAAACATTTTCATAGAAAAGTATTACCACTTCTATGCTTGAAAACTCATTTTAGATTCAAAACCATTTTTAAATAAAACCCCATTTAAAAACATGGATTTCATGAACCCAATCCACCTTGAAATCAAATCCATCATTTTCATATAAAAAACCAAAGTAATTATATAATAACTTAAAATAAATTCATGTGTTAGAACCTTTATATAGAGACACCCACCTCAAGAACAGAGGAAGCCTAATCACCTTTGAAAATAGAGATTGGAAATGAGAAGATCAGCCTCAAAAGACAAGGAATGAAGTAAAATTTCAAAGGATCGATTGAGATCGCATCCTGGTTATTATAATTAGAAAATTCAGCACACACTAATGCCAAACCAATATTAACAAAGATAAATGGGGATATGAAGATCTCACATACCTGAAGGAAGACAACCAACCACACTAGTGATCAATCTCACCAAGAAAAGTGATATGGAGGAACTAAAATACCCCAAACACGCTAGGGATAGATCTAAGGCTCAAGGTATACGGTTATATAATGAATCAAGAGGGAGTTATGTGAGTGGAAAATAAAACCCATTAGGCATGGGGAATTTACATCATAAATCCTAGATTTATGATGTGAATTCCCCATAATCCACGTATGCTGAAAAACACATCGTCTCGGGTTAAAAAAACTGAGTACCACTTTTATGAAATAAAACCAAGTTTTATGTCATAAAACTAGGTTTTCCAGATTAAATTATTTTTAGTTCATAAACCATTTTCATGGATTTTAAAACATAGAATTTACATCCTAAATCTGACATTTACGATGTAAATTCATCCTGGTATCAGTTACTAGTAGATATTCCTATAAAAAACTCCTAGAAACATCATTCCACCCTCTACACCCAAGAATATGCTATTAAATGATAAAAGAGATCATACCTTTTTAACTAGGTCATTACAATTCTCCCCACTATAAAATTTTTCTACCCCCAGAAAGTCCTCAAGATCTTGGACTTGACAAAATAGAAGGTCATTCATGCCTCATCAAAAATTACTGCTCCCATGTCTCATGGATATCTTTTTCTACACTGTCATAGTACACAGACCAAGGTAATTGTTTTATAATGAACTAGAGTATCCTTGTGATCCATAATATAAACTAGTTTCTCAACCATGATGGTGTTGGGATCAAGATCGACATCTTCCCATTCAATCACATGGGAAGGATCTTGTTGATACCTCCTCAGCTAGGAAACATGAAACACATTGTGAATCAATGTTAAATGATATGGTAAGTCTAACTAATATTCCACCTTTCCAATTCATCCAGTGATCTCAAAGGGGAAAATAAATCTTGATTTCAACTTACCCATATCACCCAATTGATGGCGTCCCAAGAAAGGTGAAACTTGAAGAAATCCCAAATCACCATTATAAAAGTATAGGATATGACGACAATGGTTCACATATGATTTTTGATGACTCTGTTCCATAGTCAATATCTTCCAGATCAATTTCACCCTTTTTTCATTTCCTGAACATGGTTCGGCCCAACCAAGGACTGCTCTCCCAACTCTTCCCAACACAGGGGAGATCTACATGGCCACCCATATAATGATTCAAAGGGTGAAATATTAATCAAATTCTGATAACTATTTTTATATGAAAATTTAACCTAAGGAAGATTCTTTTCCTAGGAACCACTAAAATCAAGCACACGTGCTCGAATAATATCCTCAAGATCCTAGATAGCTCACTCAATATATCCATCCATCTATGGTTGATATGTCATACTCAATTTCAACTAAGAATCCATCACATCCTATAAACATTTCCAAAACCTGGATGTAAACCACAGGTCCCTATAAGAAACAATTTCAAAGGGAACCCCACGAAGACTCACAACCTCTCAGATATACAAGTGTCTAAGCTGCTCCACCTTTTTCATCTTCTTAATAGGGAGAAAATGAGAAAATTTCATAATCTAATAAATGATCACCCAAATCACATATTTCCTATTAGGGTTTTATAGTAATCAATGATAGTCTATGGAAATATTGTCCCACTTTCATACCAGAATGGGAAAGGGTTGCAGCAAACCTGCAGGTCTCTGATGCTCTGCCTTAATTCTCTGACAAGTATGGCATCGTGACACGATATATGCAATCGACTGCCTCATCCCCAGCCACCAATACTGATGTCTCAGATAATGATACATCTTGTTAGTTCCATGGTGAATAGACCAAAAAGACCAGTTTCCACTATCCATTAATTCCTACCTTAGAGATATTGGAATGACCAACCTACTATGGAAACACAAAGCACCACCAGGAGACCGAGAACACTTATTCAAGGTCTCCCCACCATTTAAGATTTTACTAATGCACTAGAAATCAATTTTTGTCACCTTCTTGAGCCTAAATTGTTCATAAAATGATGATTCAACCTTCACTGAAGAAAAGAACGCCTACCCACCAGCCTCTTCCACTCCCAAGCTCTTCATAGTGAATAAACTCATCAGAGACCACTCCTCCAGTGACTTCTTCACAACTTGATTAGGTAATTTCTTGATCAATGAATTGGTGACCACATTCCCTTTCCCAAGAGTATAATAAATATCAAAATCAAAATTTTGAAGATACTCAAACTAGAATCTCTATTGAAGTTTAGATCCCTCTAAGTGAAAATATATTTCAAGATCTTGTGATCAGAATACACTATAAACTGCTCTCCAAAGAGATAGTGATGCTACATTTTGAGTTCATGGATAACCACCGCCAACTCAAGATCTTGATTAGGGTAGTTATTGTCATTAGGGAATAATCGGAGAGATCCATATGCCACCACATGTTTCCCCTGCATTAAGATACACCCAAAACTCATACCTGAAGCATCGTAGAAAGCATCATAACCTAAACTCAATTCTAGAAGAATCAGAACTAGATCTGAATTCAACCACACCTTCATTTCCTCAAAAGATCTCTGACATTTATCATTCCACTCAAACTTTACATCCTTATGGGTCAAAACCTTCATCGGGGATATGATCTTAGAAAAGTCCTGAACAAACTGCCTATAATAACCAGCTAATACCAAAAAAGATCTAGATCTAAAACAAATTTATGGGTTTCTCCCAGGACATTACTGCTTGGATATTTTCAATATCCACTAATATAACCCTCTCAGATATGAAATTTCATGACCTGGCCCAGTAGGGCTTGAGCAGCGACTCCCCAAGCCCACCTCCAATAGGTCAGGGGCTGGCGTCTAGTGTTGAGTAAACTATCACACACATGGGAGGCCTTAGCCTATTGTACCTGTACACACGCACCCACATACACCTCCAAGAAATAGTGCAGAGATATATGAAAACTAAAATGAAATGCATGCATACATCTATCCCACAACCAAAGTACAGTAAAAGAAAAAGAGGGAAAATACAGGGCCCACCAAAAGAAAATTGCAAAAGTGTCCAACCTACTCAGAAGGAGGGGATTGTTGTCAAATACACCTTTCGAAAAGCTCTTTAGCTCAGCTCTGGTAAACACCCCGGTCAGTCTAGCTCACTAAGCTCTGTCTGCTCCAAGTCCTCCTGGGACTCCGTTGAAAGGCATGTGGTTTGCACAAGACATAAAACATTTGTGGGAAAATCCCGTTCAGTGGTGAGTATAAAGATACTCAGTAGGCGCCTCAAACCCCCAAAATAAAAGGAGAAACTGAAAGGCAATATCCCGATCGACCCCAACTAGAGGAAACCCAAATGAGAGAGAAACTCCATCTCAGGACCATCCTTGACTACACACAACTAGTCAACTCAAACCAAAGGGTGTCATCAAAGATGTGACAACACCGCAAGGGAAACCCAGAAATAAACCAGATATAATCATCTCAGAAACCAAGCCTCAGGAGATTCTGACCACATCACCAGCAAAAGGTTCCTACTCGATGCTCTAAGGAAACACATAACCAATAGAACATGCTCGTCGGATATCGTCACAAAGCATGACACGCTGAAACTCAGTGTATCTCGATCCTCAAACAGGGGATCCCTTTTAAGATCCACTGGGGGATACTACAAACCCTACTAGAAAATCATAAACCACAACTCCTCAGATAGGGGATCACTTTTAGGATCCGCTAGGGGATACCACGACCCTAACCAGTAGCCTATAATCTCTCAGAGAGAGGATCACACCCAGGATCCGCTGGGGGATACCACAACCCAATCTGACATTTTGAAGATCACATCACTCAGATAGAGGATCATTGCCCATGTAATGTTGGTCATGATGATACTATGAAATCCATCTAGGATAACTCGTGTAGTAGGGGATCATATACCCGACGATACCATAAATCCTACATAAAACAACTGCTGAGTAGGGGATCGTATCCACAATGATGTTGCAACCCTACTAAAACTTCATGCTACATAGGGGATCGTATGCCCAATGATACCAAAAAACTATAGGGTTATCCTTCCAGATAGGGGATCGCCGCCCAAGTAGTGTTGGTCACGATGATTCTAAGAACCCGATTTAGGGTAAACGATACACTATAGAATCTTACTCCAGCCACTCTAGAGGGATACCACAACTCTATCCAACTCATTTTATTGAGGGGATTGCAAACCTACACTAGGGTTGTAATGCCACATGAACCCTCATAGGAATGAACCAAGGAAGTTCACTCAATCACTACTGGTTCAAACCTCGATAACCCAAGAGACTCGTAACATTGCCTCACCCCGCACCTCTTAGGCCCAAACCGAGTCCACCATCACATTCTACATGGAAAACACACAGGATGGGATATTTACTTTCCTGAAATGGACAACTGGTGAAAAGGGTACTATTCACCACAGCAATCTCAAGCGGGTCACATGGGGATCCTACCTTGATTTGGTAAATCATCGAATAGATCACATCGTTGTGATCCTCACAAAGAAACACATGGGATTGACTATTCATTCATCTAAAATGGACACCCGACGAAAAAGACATATTTCACCACAAATGCCCAGAACGGGACTCATGGGACCCACACTCCAATTTTATATTAAGCACCCAAAATTTATCTATAAACATCCTTCTTACCATTAGGGTCACAATGCCATTGACAGTGCGTCAATTAGATGCTCTGTGCAGAAGTTATGGTGGGTCGAAGTTGAATAATAATAAAATTTTGTTATTATTTTCACGTTTCGTGGCCCCGGGCCATGAACCCAACTCATAAAATTCTCAAACCATTCTCAAAGGGTCTATCTCAATATAAGGATCACATCTCCACAAACGAATCTCAAATCAGACACCCAGTTTGCGAGTTACGGGGGTTTAAAGAACCCCCAACTCATTTTGGCTGGACCGGCCCGATCCGACCGCACCGGACCACCAGACACCACCTCCGCCGGAAACCACCTCTGATGAGCCAAAAACCATCATTTTCACCGCTAAAAAACACTGTGTTTCCCTACGGCCTATCAGAATCCACCGCGCTACCCATCGGAGCTCTGTCGTCACCTGAAACCTCGTCGGAAAACTTCTGTGGACCATCAGGGACACCCCGATGCTCCAAATTTAGATCCAAAACCAGATTCGGGATCCTCAGATCCTGATATACACTTATATGTCCTCAAATCAAATCTTCAAAGATGATTCAATGTGAAAAATAGGGGTACAAGCTTAAAACTCAAACCGCCTACCTCACGGGCGAAACGTCGGAGCTTCAGGTGTAGAACGACGCCCGAGATGCACTGGTTCTAGATCCGGTGATGTTCAACGACAAAAAAAAAACCTTGTTTGCTCGATTCAGTCATCGGTTCATCAAATAAGGAGGGTCTAGGAAGGGGTTCTACGTGCGTGCATTGAGGGAGAGGGAAGAGGCATTATTTTCTTTTTTTTAAAAAAAATAAATAAATAAAACCTTCATCATCCTGGTCCTAGCTCGTCTCCAACTCGACACCAATATATTTTATGTCACACCTAGGGTAAAAATGGTGTTTTAGATCTAAGACTCCATTTAGAAGCTATTCAATTCTAACGTAAAAAATAATAATTTTATTTAATTATTTTAATGATGGTTACCTCCCGAATAACTTTTTCTACAGCAGGTCTGCGCTTGCAAAAGTTATACCCCGCATAGGGTAAACAACATACTCCGGACTCAACTGTGCCCTTGGATTTCTGATCCAAGATACTGTTTAATAGATAACCCATTTCCTCCATGTGCATAGTATAAAAATATTTAATGTTTTTATAAAATTTATTCCGGGCACACCGGGTCTCGGGATCGCACGTCGTCTCCGTGCCTAGATCTAGAATTGTTCGTAGAAATATTCCAAAGTATGGTAGGGCCAAACCCAAGTTGCTAAATCCTCCCCACATTAATACTTTTTATCCCCAAAAATCCATAAGCATGAGAGAAAGAAACTGAACTCTGAACTGGGTCCCCCACACCAACAACTTCACTAAAAACCACAACAAAGCCACCAAGGGTTCTCGTGTTGCCAACAAGCACACACTCTGGGGAACCCAAGGCCTTTCTCATAAACTCCCCAACACACAACCCTACCCTGAACACACAAGTCAGAGGGAATCGTCCACCACACCTCAACACTATCCACTTTGGATGGCACTGACTCGCCCTCACGGTTTTAATTGTGTCACAAAAATGCGTCTTGGTGGGGGAAGGATCCCTCTTCCTCGCGAATTTGAAGCACATCAAATAACATCAACATAGGTTCTTACCAACGCCCTAAACAAACCTTGAGCAAGAAATGGAAAGGAAAGAGTACCACCTAATAGTGTCTATCAAAACTACTAAAAAAAGTAGAAAGGACATAGAGCGTACCTCTATCCCTCCACAGAGACTTTAGGTCAATGGTCTCTAAGGCTGGTAGTTGTCCACGCCACCATCCTCCAGCTCCCTGAACCTATCATGGACCACCTGGGGTGGTGGTGGTGGCAACTCGTACCGCCTTCCACCTCTCATTGTTGCACCAGCTCCATTTCCACGTTCGCCGCCCTGTAGACCTCCATACTCGAGACGTTGCCTCTTCCAAGGCAGCATGTCGACTGGCTCTCTCTCAACAGTATGGCAGGTCAGAAAATCTCTAGCAAGATGTCCTCGACCATCACAAGCATAACACCGCCTCTCCTACGGCTGCCCAAAACTGACCTGAGAGCCCTAGGAGTCCTGAGCCTCGGATCCTCCATCCTAGGGTCACCTCCCAAAATTTCACGCATGTCTGGACCCCTAATCCTACCATCGGCTACCATCTACTGAACCAACTATCGAGGTTTTATCTCCTGCATGCCTAGCACTAACGGTCAAAGTCTGCTCATCCAGAAAGATCTCCACCACCAAGGCCCGCTCCAGCACTCCAGCATAGGTGGGCGGGCATAAAGAAACCACACCTGCTCAGATGTCTCTGCATAGTCCATGCTCGAAGGTCTGAGCCCTAAAGAACGAGTCTCAAACCATATCCATGGAGTAGCGCGACAGGTCTGTAAACCTCGCTGAGTACTCTGACACAGTCATGTCCTCCTGTCGAAGCTGCAGAAGCTCCTGGATCTGCACCAACCTCAGCATGGCCGAATATAACTCCTCCATAAAGAGATGCTCAAACTCTATCCAAGTGATCGTCTCATCATCGTGGGACTACATCACCAGACTCTACCATCGCCCGGTCGAACCATGCATAAGGCTCACCGCTATGACCACCATTTAATCTGGAGGTGTCCTCGCTGGGAAAAAACCTAGGTGACTGCCTCGATCCAGTCATTAGCTTCCTAGGGGTCTGGATCACCCCAACACCTCATAGGTTGCTTCCTTTGGAACTTGTGCAGTGCACTCAGTCTACACACATCCTCGTCCTGCACTTCCGGCATAACCAACTGCTCGAAAGGTGGTGGCTCAACTGGCGAACCATCTGGAGGTCCATCCTCAGAACTTGTGCCCTACTCCAAGGCCTCTACTCGGGGCGGATTGTCACCACAATCCCACCGTGGAACCTTGTCTGGATTTCATCATAGAGGCATCCTAAAATAACATCAAGACGCACCACAGTCAAAGAGTATATCTGGGGAGCAGACTCAAGAAGGACAAGAAAACCCCAAAACCAAGTCTTATATGATGCATGTACCATTATTTCCCTATGATTGGTGTCCTAATGTCCCAAGTCAAAAGGCAGGTTATCGGAGTCCTGGTGAATGGATACGTCAACCGCTGCACCAATACTAGAGTCCCTGGCCTGAAATTCGAACTCGAAACATCCTAACACTGCCACTATGCAACCCAAACCAAGCTCACATCTAAACCAACTACACTCTGAGGTCCCAAAGGTGGAACCTCCTCTGATACCACTCTTTCATGACCCAACCCAACGGGGCTCAATTCGCGACTCCCCAAGCTCGCCTCTAATAGGCTAGGGGGTGGCGTATAGCACCGATTAGGCTATCACACACATAGGAGGCCTTAGCCTATCGTACCTATAAACACACACCCACATAAACCTCCAAGAAATAGTGAAGAGATATATAAAAACTAAAATGAAATGCATGTATACATCTATCCCACAAAAAGAGTATAGTAAAAGTAAAAAAGGGAAAATATAGGGCCTTCCAAAAGAAAATTGCAAAAGCATCTAACCTGCTCAGAAGGAGGGGATCGTTGTCAAATGAACTACCGAAAATATCTTTGGCTCAGCTCTTGTAAACACCCCGGTCAGTCTAGCTCACTAATCTCTTCCTGCTCTGGGTCCTCTGGGGACTCCATCGAAAGTCTTGTGGTCTGCACAAGACATAAAACATGTGCGGGAAAAGCCCGTGCAGTGGTGAGTATAAAGATACTCAGTAGGCTCCCCAAAAAACCCAAAAGAAAAGGAGCAACTGAAAGGAAATAGTCCACTCGACCCCAGCCAGAGGGAAACCAAATGAGAGAGAAACTCCATATCAGGATCATCCTCAGCTACAAATGACTGGTCAGCTCAAACCACAGGGTGTGTCATCAAAGATGTGACAAAACCGTAAGGGAAACCTAGAAATAAACTAGATATACTCATCTAAAAAACCAAGACTCATGAGATTCTGACCTCATCGCCAGCAACAGGTTCCTACTCGAGGCTCTAAGGAAACACATAACCAAGAGTACACGCTCTTCAGATATCGCCACAAAGCATGAAACGCTAAAACTCAGCGGATCCCGATCCTCAGATAGGGGATCCCTCCCAAGATCCACTAGAGGAAACTATGAACCCAACTAGAAAACCATAAACCACAACTCCTCGAATAGGGGATCACTCTTAGGATCTTATAGGGGATACCACGATCCTAATTGGTAGCCCATAATCTCTCAAAGAAAGGATCACACATAGGATCCATTGGGGGATACCACAACCCAATCTGACATCTCGGAGATCACATCACTCAGATAGAGGATCGTCGCTCGTGTAATGTTGGTCACGATGATACCGCAAACTTCATCTGGGATAACTCATGAAGTAGGGGATCATACACCCAATGATACCATAAACCCTACATAAAACATCTTCTGAGTAGGGGATCTTATACCTGATGATGTTGTAACCCTACTAAAACTACCCGTTATGTAGGGGATCGTATACCCAATGATACCACAAACCTTATAGAGATATCGTGGTAGATAGGGGATTGTCGCCTGAGTAGTGTTGGTCATGGTGATTCTGAGAACCTGATCTAGGGTAAACGATATGATAAAGGATCTTACCCCAGCCACTTCAAAGGGATACCACAACTCTATCTATCTTATATTACCAAGTGGATTAAAAACCTGTTCTAGGGTTGTAATGTCACACAAACCCTCATAAGAACCAAGCAAGGGAGTTCACTCAACCGTTGCTGGTTCAAATGTTGCTAACCCAAGAGACTCACAACATCATCTCACTCCGCACCTCTTATTCCCAAACCAAGGCCAACATCGTGTTCTACGCAGAAAAATATGCAGGATAGGCTATTTACTTGCTCGAAACGGACTACCGGTGAAAAGAGAACTATTCACCACAGAAAGCCCGAATGGGTCATGTGGGGACCACACCTCAATATCAGAACTCATTGAACGGATCACGCCATTACGATCCTCATGAAAAAAACACACAGGATTGACTACTCATTCATCCAAAACGGACACCCGGCGAAAAAGGCACATTTCGCCACAAACGCCTAAAACGGGCCTCATGGGGGCCACACCTCAATTTTAGATTAAGCATTTGAAATTTATCTAAAAACTTCTTCCTTACTATCAGGGTCACAATGCCACTAACGGCGCATCAATCGGATGCTCTGTGCAGAAGTTATGGCGGGTCGAAGTTGAATAATAATAAAATTTTATTATTATTTCAACGTTTTGTGGTCCCAGGCCACGAAACCAACTCATAAAATTCCCAAACCATGGTCAAAGGGTATTTCTAAATGCAAGGATCGTGTCACCACAAATGACTCACAAATAAAACACTCAGTTTGCGATTTACAGGGGTTTAAAGAACCTCCGACTCATTTTGGCTGGACCGGCCCGGTTCGGCCGCACCGGATTGTCGAAAACTGTCGGAAACTATCGTCATCTCTAGAAACCATCGTGGCACCCTACGTCCTATAAAAAACCACCGTACCGACCGCCGAAGCTCTGCTGCCGCCTGAAACCTCACCGGAAAACTTCCATGGACCACTGGGGACACCCCAGTGCTCCAAATTCAGATCTGAACCCATATATGGGATACTCAGATCCCGATCTACACTATTGTGGCCTCAAATCAAAGATTCAAGACAATTCAATGTGAAAAGTAGGGGTACGATCTTAAAACTCAAACCACCTACCTCACGGGCGAATGACAGAGCTTCAGGTGTAGAATAATGCTCGGGACGCACTGGTTCTAGATCCAGCAATGTTCGGCATCAAAAACAGCACCTTGTTTGCTCGATTCAGTCGTCGGTTCATCATCGAAGGAGGAGGAGGAAGGGGGTCTGCGCGTACGTGTTGAGGAGATGGGAGAGGAGTGATTTTATTTTTTAAAAAAATAATAATAAAACCTTCATCACCTCGATCTCAGCTCGCCTCTTTCTCGGAACCAACATATTTTATGTCATGCCTAGGGTAAACACGGTGTTCTGAACTCAACCACGGTCTCAAAATTTCGATCCAAGACTCTGTTCAGAAGCTATTTGATTCCAACTTCAAAATAAAATAATTTAATTTAATTATTTTAATGACAGTTACATCCTGAATAACTTTTTATACAGCAGGTCTGCGCCTACAAAAGTAAAACCTACCTAGGGTAAACGACATGCTCCGAACTCAACTGTGCCCTAATATTTCTAATCTAAGCTACCTTTTAAGAGATAACTCATTTCTACCATGTGAATAGTATAAAAATACTTAATATTTTTATAAAATTTATTTCGGGCACATCGGGCCTCAGAATCGCATGTCATCTCCGCACCTAGCTCTGGAATTATTTGTAGCAATATTCCAAAGTTTGACAGGGCCAAACCCAAGTCGCTGCATGACATGCCCCATAAAATTCACTTCTTGGATCCAAAACTCGCATTTGGAAAGATTTCTATATAGACGATGTTTCTTAAAGGTTATAAGGATGATATACAAATGATCCATGTGTTCCAACTCTAACATGGAGTACACCAAAATATCATCCATGAATAAAACTATAAAAGAGTCTAAAAAATGATAAAAGATCTGGTTCATCAAAACCATAAGGACATCAGGAGTGTTAGTGTGACCAAATGGCATAACCTGGAACTCAAATTGCCCATAATAGCTCCAAAATGTTGTTTTAGGTATGTCCTCTTCTCGTACTCTCAAATGGCGGTACCCTAACCAAAGGTCAGTCTTTGAAAACCAACGAGCCCCTCTGAGTTGATCAAAGAGATCATCGATCCTTGGAAAGGGATACTTGTTCTTAATGGTCACCTTATTAAACTTTCGATAATCAATGTAAACTTTGATGCTCTCGTTTATCTTCTTAGTAAAGAGGATAGTCAAAGGCCAAGGTAACATGCTAAGATGAATAAATCCATTAGCCTCAAGATTCACAAGTTGAACTTTAACTTCCATCAACTCAGTAGGTTTCATTAGATAAGATGGAATAGAAATGAGAATCATACAAGTAGGTCAATAGTAAAATTGGCTTCTCGTTGTGGTGATAAACTAGAAAATCATTTGGAAATATCTTAGGGTATGCGCACACCACTGTAAGAATTGGACTACCCAAAAATATATCAAAGGTATAAAGGAACATCTCCAACAACTAGAATGAGATCACCCCAACATATGGAACAACAAAACCCTATCTCCCGAATCTAGAATCCCACTCACCCTGAAATGCATGAGGGGCCCCATCAGGAGATAGAAATTGGACTCGATTATGATAATAGTCGATCTGGGCCTTAACACTAATCATCCAATCCATACTAATAATTAGGTTAAAGATAACAATATCAAGGACTAAGAAATCCCACACCACTTTGAAGTCAACTATCATCACCTGAAACATGGGACATTTGAAACCTTATTCAGACCTCTTTCCCAAATGCATGGGAAGATCCAAAAAGAATGGAATAATATCTAAATGAAATCCCAACATTTCAACTAAATTTGGCGATATAAAATAATGAGTATAACCAGTATCAAAAAAAGCTACCACCATAAAAGATGAAATAAACATTGGACCTCCAACAGTAGTCATCCCTACTTCAAATTCCTCTAGTGCATACTCTACTACACAAATACATCTGGTCTCAGATTCTCTATGAGATTTATTAGCCACATGAACATACCCATTGGCCTGAGGATAAGACCCGCCACCCTTGGAAGCATCAGAACAATCATGCAAACCCTTAGTGAGAGTAGATCCAACCTTACTTCCTTGGGACATCCTTCCATAAAAACACTTTAGATGACCATATTGTCTACAACAATGATAAGTCTAGGGTGCTTCTGCGCAATTAGTCTTGGTATGACCAGGCCTTCCACACTGATAACACACACCCTTTTGTTGTCCTGACGAAGCCCCTAATACTGGTCCTGAATAAAACTGGCTACCTTTGTGCTTCCTTTTCTTGCCAAAAGACACACCCTAGCTAATAACCGCACCAACCAAAGCTCCACCCAAACCTTTTTTCCCAACTATGTATGCCTCTTCTATATCTTCTTTATCAACTAACATCATAAATTTCTAGAGTCACATGATAATCAACATCAACCGAATATCATCCCTCAATCTCATATCAAACCTATGAGCTTTAAGGTGATCATTGGAAAGAAGATATGGTGTTATGTGCACTAACATAGAAAAATGGGTGGAATACTCCAAAACTATGCACTCTCCTTGCTCCAAGGTCATAAATTCCTAAGTCTTTTCCACACATAATGTTTCAGGATAAAACTACTGGTTGAACATTTTCTTTAAATAAATCCATGTAAGATCCTTGTGAAACTTATCTTGCACAATAGAGTCCCACCATCTCCTTCCTAGTCCATAAAGCATATACATGGAAAAACCCAACTTAGAGTCCTCATGAGTTTTCAGAAAATTAAAGATCCTCTCAATCTGCTCAAGCCACTCCTCATATTCCTAGGGTACTTTGTCACCTTAGAAGATGGGTGGATTCTGCTTAGTAAACTTTGATCCATGATCCACCATCTATCCTAGGTTCCCAACACCCGCTTGACCCAGAGTCTAAATTGTGCAGATAACAACTTCCACCAAAGAGAGTTCCACCGGATGATTTTCCTATGGAACCTGTCTTGTAGCTTTCTCTCTTAGATTCATAAGATCTCCTCTTGAAGGCATTGTTTAATAAACACAATACAATAACTAATCATCTTATGAGAAACTCCCATGTCATAATACCACTTCAGGAATCCAAATTAATGCCTTTAAATAATAAGAATTTAAATCAATTATGGATTCAACAAATGAAATACAATGCCTTAAAAAGGAACATGTTCATTTAAATATATTCCACATCCATTATATTCAAATAACCTCAAACACCAAGTCTCAAGCTTGGAAAAAAAATCCCTGACCACCCATGGTAACTTGAGTTCATACATGGAAATGAGCTGGCTAAGAACCCTCTCACACTTATTATCTAGATTCTAATGGCCCTAACTCCTATCTACCCAAGACACCAAACTAAAAACAAGCAGTTTCATAATAGTTATGGCTAGGTATTACCTATGATACCAATTTGTAATGAACCATCACGGGTCAACTAGATAATCCACATAAGATTTCTCATCACATGGTGAGGTGAAACAAGGAACACGAGTCTCCTATATAACTGAATAACAAATAGAATATAATTCGTAAAGAAGAGCACATATCCATGATACATATAACATCAATCCAAAAAGGCTAAACCAAAATGATAAAAAAAATATCATACTAACAAGTCTCCATGAGACCATTGGTCACCACTAAACCATCCCACTATGAAGGTGAAGACGAACGTGAGAAACTAGCATGCTACACAATTACCTTCCCTTTACCTGAGTCTTGAAAAAACAACATCTATAACCACCCAAAGGAAAATGTAGGGTGTGATCACAAAGCCTGGTAGGATTTCATCAAAGAATCTATACAAATTCTGAAACCAAAATTTTGTTTGCTCTAGATTTAAAACAAATACAGTTTACAAAGCATGTTTATAGAATAAACCCATTCTAAAATTTATCCTTTGGTTTTCATAAAAATACTTTCATATTCACATAACAAGGAATATGAAAATTATATATGAGATAGCATGAAATCATAATCAAAACAGTCATGGATACACTATAAGATAAGCAAGTGAGCAATAACCATGAAATATACCATCATGTGATAAGACCAAGAATAAATGTCACAATATAAGATTTGGGCTCTAGCCTATGGAAATATGTACTAGACACATAAAGGAACAATAGTCGGCATAACATGAATCCTATTCATATTGAGTCTCGCCATAGTCTATCGGTATCAACAATATAGCCCTTAGTGGTGCCACACTCACTAAGGTTGCATATGTCTATTTTTCGATGCACCCAAGGTTTCCAATCTATTATGATTTCCAAAATCCATTTGAAAACCATTCTACTTATTTACAAAATATTTTCACAGTGAAACATTGCTGCTTCCATGCTTGAAAACCCATTTTAGATTCAAAACCATTTTTAAAGAAAAAACCCTTTAAAAACATGGATTTCATGAACCCAATCCACCTTGATATCAAATCCATCATTTTCATAAAATAATTATACAAGAACTTAAAGTAATTCATGTTCTAGAACCTTTTTATAGAGATACCTACTTCAAGAATGGAGGAAACCTAATCACCTTCGAAAATAGAGATTAGAAAGAGCGTATCGGCCTCTGAAAGACAAGTCATGAAGGAAAACTGCAAAGGATTTATCAAGATCTCATCCTAGTAATTAGAATTCGAAAGCGCAGCACACACTACTTCCAAACCGAGATCAACAAAGCTAAACAAGGAGAGGAAGATAGCACATACCCAAAGGAAGATAACCAACCACACTGGCATTCAACCGCACCAAGTAAAGTGATCCGGATGAATCGAAATGTCGTATATTTACAACATGAATTCCCCATAATCCATGTACATCAAAAGACACATCTCATCAGGTTAAAAAAACCCTAAGCAACACTTTTAAGAGGTAAAAAAAGGTTTTAAGTCATAAAACCAGGTTTTACGACCTAAATTATTTTTACATCATAGAACGTTTTCATGGCTTTCCCAACACAGAATTTATGTTGTAAATCTGAAATTTATGACATAAATTCATCCTATGGAATCACCCAGTAGAGCTTCCTACATAAAACTCCCAAAAACATCTCGGCACCCTATGAACCCAAGAACAAGCTATTAAACACTAAAAGAGAGCATGTCTTTTTAACTAGGGCATTATATTGTTTGACTGTGGAATCATATTGGGGCTCAGGAAAGACCTTAGTGTGTCAGGATGAGAATGGGATGACTTTGGTGAGCAAGGCATCGTGCTCTGGTAACTTAAAGGCATATCAGTGGTAGAAGCCGAGTGTTCTTGAGTTTGGTCCACTGAGGTTTTAATCAGAAACTGACATTGGGAGTCGGGTTCATACTACGATGTGTATGCTTGGACAGTTTTAGGGTGCCTTCAGAGCTAGGCATCAGGATCAGGATGTGAGGTAGCATATCGAGGACAGATGGGCTTTTTTTAGGTAGGTCGGTCAAAGGTGGTTCGCATTATGTTATCGCATGAGGTTGGATACGATGAGACAGAAACTGCAACAGGAGAATCGTTTTGGATGCGATTGTTAGATTTTGGGAGTTGTTTGGGACTTTTCAAGGAAGATCCTATGTGTTCGAGTCATGCTTGAGCGGTAAAGGTGTGTCCATTTTGGCTTGAAGATGGAAAGTGAGAGTTTGTACCGACCTTGACCGATGCTCTCGCACATGTTATATTTTGGTGTGTCGGGAACCATGTCGAGCGGGTCAGTGGACTGCTAAGAACATACTTTGGGAGGAAAATTCTGACGGTGGAAGGTGTCGAGGTTTAGAATTGGCCTTGTGAGTTAAGTCATACGGTGGGGAGCACCATAGGCCAGGTAATTGACCGAACAATGACATGTGGGTGTCTCGAGATGGAAAAAAACCACAAAGACTCTTTGTGGTATTGATGACAAGGTAATCTTTTGGTTTTGGGAGTAGCACTTTGGAAGCGTGTTGGGCATTCAGGTATAGAACGTGATCGTTTTTCATCAAATTGACAACCGATGTAGGTCGGGTGATGTAATTGGAAGGCCACCAGGACTTCTCAAGGATGAGAAGTGTTATGGTGGGGAGTTTGTAAGGCCCGAGTGTACGAACGAGCCTTGATTCTTGGTGAGAACTTGGCTTTTTCATTTAGTGGAGGGTTTGAACTTTCAGTCGACATTTAGATTTAAATTCTGGGGGTTAGAACCACTCAAAAGAGCTTCTTTGGACATGAAATGAGGGTTGAGTGGTAGACTAGGGGTTCAGGAGAGTGCCAGAGGGAGACTTAAGCTAGTCGGGTTATTGCAGCAGCCACTAGCCAGCCGGTGGCCTTGCGAGGGGTGAAGCAGCCCTACTGAGCATATCGGCTAGCTGGTGGCCCAATACTAGCTAGTCGGTGGCCCCCTAGGTTGTTTTTAATAAGGGGAGGCCCCATCATTTCACCCCCCCCCCCTCTTCTTATGCAGGATTTTTGGGTTCTCGCATGGCTAGTAGCCCCCCCCCCCCAAATGCATGAAACCCCCTCCCCTCTTCCATGGGTGGTTCTCCTTCACCTGGAGTCTGATTCAGCTTTCGTCTAATGTGTTGGTAAGCTTGAGGTAATTCTAAGTGTCTATCACCTTCGATTCTTAGTTTACGTCGTTGTCTAGTTCTCTCTCTCTCTCTCTATTTATGTCTAATATGCCTTGTTTTCAAGGTGTTCCTCTAGTTTCTAGATTTATTCTGATTCAGACCGAACTAGCAGTCGATATTGGTTGAGCGGGCTTCGCTAGGCATAAGGTAGGTGGCGCCTTAAAATTAACTCATAGTCTCACCGTTTTCTTGAGGGTATGCATGGTGTGATCAAGATGGCTATATCGTTCCTTGAGCTTGGTTTAATTAATTATTTTAAATGGAGGTTTCCTTAGTTAAATGCCCTTTTTCACATGCTTCGAAACCTTAGAAATAGAATTCCTAGTGAAGCAACTTAGAAATGAGTTTGGTCTTGGAATTGGTTGGTTTAATGGTATGTCTATGGAAAGGGAACTGGAATGGGTTAAAGGGACACTTATGTTTGATATGGATAAAAAGGAATTATGGATTGTAAATGGGATTTGTAACTTTATATGGATAAAAGTGTTGGTAAATGGGAGGGATCCTTTTATGAAATGGGAAGTGGGTTTTAAAAGTGGCTTAGCCTAGGGTAATAAGTTTTGTAATTATTTAAAAATGAGAAGGATAAAGCATTTATGTAATGTGATGGGGTTATTGAATGGCTTGTTTCTTTGTTGGTATTTTGGGTAGAAATGATCCATGAAGAGGGCTATAGGGGTTTGCCCTTAAATGAAGTTTTGTTTCAAATTGAAAAGGGTTTCTTGATAAATAAAGAATTGTTAAATGTTTTTCTCTTAATTTGATGAGTTGGAATGCCTTAGGAGGATTTCTTGGAGTCCATATGGACCTAGACATATGTGGAATCTTGTGAGTAAGGCTTAGATTCCACTAGGAGACTCGCATGAATTTAATGGTGTGATGGAGCCTTTGAATTCATGGAGGTCCGATGATATGGAATGCCTTGAGCAAACCATTGGATTTCGCTTAGATTCGTTGTCATGAATGCCTTGGGTTGGCTCCCCCTTGGATTCAGGTAATGTCTATATTGTCAAATGTCATAGATTGATGTAATGGATTCTTGCAAGGTATATTGGTGAATGTCGCGGGATGAGCTCCCCGGATTCGGTCTGGTTATGTTAAGTGGAATGACTCAGGCATAAGTCGGGGGTTCCCACCATGTTGTGCTTCCGAATATCAAGGACGGTTCCTTGAGTTCAGACTAGTAGTTCATATTAGTGGAATCTCAAGGGTTACCCCACCCTTGGAATCCCTATAGGCTTTGTTGAGAGGGAATGCTCGGTGGAGCCAGCAGGGTTCCTTGGAGTTGTTACGATTGTAGTTGTCTTAGTAGTATACTTCGGAACCAGTGAGATCATGATGTATACCATGATCAGAGACTCATGGCTTGAGCCGAAGCAGGTATAAACCGGTGTCGGATGTCACCGCGGAGCACAAGCATCGGTGGTTGTTTTATTGCTTTTTATTTATTTCTAATAAACCGTAACTATTAGATTGTTATAATGGGTGACTGTGTAAATGCTTATTTATAGCACTTTTGCATGCACTTTGTTATGGGCTAGTTATTTTAGGGACGTCGTTGGTGGGTGGCCTACTGAGTTTTACTCACACCCTACTCAGTCCGTCATGACACTTAGATACTCGAGCAGAAGACCTGTTGCAAGTTCAGGTATTGGGCAGGCGCCCAATGTTGTTGATTGCCTCATTTTGGCATGGCTTGCATGGAGTGTGGACGGCGGAACCGAACAGGACTCGGAACCAGTTTGGTGGATGAGTTCTAGTCCTGTTGTTATTTGTTCTGCTTATCCTTGTACATGATCCGCCCATGAGGGATCAATTAGGTGATACGATCGTTATTTTTGGCACTCACCCCATTTAATCTGTGATGTTTATCTAGCCCACTATGTGATTGTTATTGTTTTTGTTTAACTACTTTGATGTGCGGATATAGTCACCCCACCGTGCCACCTCAGACTCACATCCCAATGGGTAATCTATGGTGTATTGAGAGGCGTGTTTGAGGTCATGTGACGCATTGGGTTGAGGCACCAGTTCAATGGCTACCAATCGGGGCATTACAGCATCACTCAAATGGCGGTTTCATGAAGCACACCGTTGACCGAGGGAGTTAGGTGTCAAGCTTTGGCCTTTGAGATTTGAACCCTGGTGGTTTTTTTATGGTTGCGGTATCACTTAGGTGACACGTCCACAACATTGATGCTTCTCAACGGTGACATCACACGATAGCGGTTGAAACAAACACTCCCCCATCCCCTTCCGCAAGAACCCTGCGCCCAAACACATCCAACTGAAGACAAGAAAAACTCGATCAAAGGGCACGTCATTTCACTCATACAAGTTTAACCATTGGTTTTCGCTCTTATTCACACAACCGATGATATTATTTGAATGTCCAACTATGCAAACTGAAGGATGAAATTTGAAAAAACAAATTCAGAAACAGGAAGAATAGCATCCAAACAGACATTAGGTGGATAAAATTACCATAAAACTTGCATCACCAAAACCCAACATCATAAATTAGTTAATAGAACAGAATTGACTGCATTGTGGTCGACTCACAACTCTTAGTCGTCCAGCAACTGGTGAAGTTTGACCATGCCTTTATGCTTCCTCTCCAGCAAGAGAGCGGCCCGACAGTCACGAATGGCACCCACAGCATCGTGGACATTGTCGCAGATGGATGCCCGGAGCTGGAGGAGCTGCGCGTCCACCTTGAAGGCTATGGCTCTTGACAGTTCCTCAATAGCTTCCTTCTCCTTGTGCATGTCCATCAACACTGCCACAAAGGGGTGCAAATACTCGAATTCAGCTCAATTATTTTTAAACTGAGTTTGAGCTTGAGCTTGAGCTACTCAAAGCTATATGCGAAGCTGAATTCGAGTCCGGGATTTTGTTAATTGGGTAGTTAGCAAGCCTAATCCAATAGCAAATATTTTAATCATAGAGCTCAAGCATGACACTCAACCGTCATCATTGAATTTGAGCATTACAATCGAGTTGGAGCACAGGTAATTTGAAAACAGATCAAAAAACCAAGCTCAACCAGGTAGCCAGGGTGGATAACCGCCCCTGCCCATGTTGCACCTTATTATTATTATTATTATTATTGTCTATACTGGCCCTTGGGTGTGTGGGTTGTTTCGTTTGGTTATAACTCCAGGACCTTAAATAAATTATTATTATTATTCTATATATACTTTTTATACACCAAACTTACTTCATTTACTTCTCAACCACTTATCTACTTTGTATTCCCCTTTGAAAATACTGCCAAGTCACGCTGGGCAACATTTGTAAAGAATTGTTCCCTTATCATAAGTGTATCTGGTAGAAACAGAGGCCAGGAGCAGAGCAATTATCATAAGTGTATCTGGTAGAAACAGAGGCCAGGAGCAGAGCAACAAGTAATTTCAAGCAGCAGGAATAGGAGAGTACAGAAAAATAAACTGACACTTAAAGATTTTTCCCAGGAGACCCAAGACCCCTCCTGATCCAAGCCACAAGGCCATAATACCCAGTTTTCCCCCCTGGACACTGCCACCACAGTACTATATAAAGAATATTCTGGGGGAAACGTACAGCTGGCTAACAGACTCCCAGCTACTAACAACTCCTGGGGACCACCACTACCTCAAAACAGAAAAAGTAGGACCACAGGCTGAACCACCCAACCACCTAAAAAGATCCCTTAAACCACCTGTGGGGACCGCTTCCCCCTCCTTGAATAGACCTTTAAGGGTGCAGGATCCCCCATTGACGTATCAGTCGCCCCTTCTGAAAGAGCGGCCTTGTCCGCAAGGCTGCAGGTGGGAAATTGGTTCTGAAGTACATAATCATCCAACCAAGTGAAAGGTGAAAAACTGGCAGGGTCGAGGAGAGGGGAAGCGTCGCCATCCAGGTCAGCCTTGTCCTCAAGAGAGTGGTTTTTCCATTTTACAAGGCTCTGTGGAGTAGTTGCATTGGAGGAAGAGGAAGAACGTCTAGCCAAGATGCATTCAGGTTCGAGGAGAGGGGAAGCGTCGCCATCCAGGTCAGCCGGCAGGGTCTGCTGCAAGGGGTGATGCCCAATGGCGTGTTTCAATTGGGAAACGTGAAAAACTGGGTGAATCCGAGCTGCAGCAGGTAAATCCAGCAGATAAGCTCTACTGCTCACCGAACGAAGCATCTGAAAAGGGTCGTAAAAGCGAGGGGAAAGTGTGTGGTGAATGCAATGGGCCAGGAAATGTTGGCGGTGAGGGCGGAGCTTGAGATAAACTGTATCCCCTAGTTGAAAAGACAGGTCACGACGATGTTTGTCCGCTTGATGCTTCATTTATTTTGTGCCCGAGAAAGATGATGGCAAAGCTGCTGGAGGGCTGTCTGGTGATCCAATAAAGCAGTGGGGGCGGCCTCCACCTGAATCTCTGAAGGCAGCCCGGGCAGAAGGGTCGGGGGAGGACAACCATAAACTGCCTGAAAAGGTGTTGTTTTAATGGAGGAGTGTCAGGTGATATTATACCATAGTTCAGCTTACGGGAGCCAAAAGGACCAATTTTTGGGCTGCTCTCCCGCAAAACAGCGAAGGTATGTCTCCAAGCAGCGATTGACTACCTCGGTCTGGCCGTCAGTTTGGAGATGTTAAGCGGAGCTCATTTGTAATTTGGTGCCCTGTAATCTGAAGAGTTCTGTCCAAAAATGACTGACGAATAGTGGGTCACGGTCGCTCACAATGGATTTGGGGATGCCGTGTAGGAGGATCACCTCTTTGGCAAATAAGTCGGCAACGTTCTTGGCAGTAAAGGGATGTTTTAAGAGGAGAAAGTGAGCATACTTGGAGAGCCGATCGACCACCACCATGATGACATCGTAGCCTTTAGATTTAGGTAACTCGGTAATGAAATCTGTTGAGATGTCCTCCCAAATTGCTTTCGGAATGGGTAGTGGTTGGAGGAGGCCTGTCGGGGAGAGTGTCGAATACTTGTAACGTTGGCAGGTGTCACACTGGCAGACATACTGCAGAATCTGACGACGCATGCCAACCCAGTATAAATAAACAGCGAGTTTACGATAAGTATGGTAGAAGCCCGAATGTCCACCTTGAGGAGAGGCGTGGAACTCTTCAAGGAGGCAAGGAATCCAAGGAGAGTTGGCTGGAAGGACTAGGTGACAATGGTAATAGAGGACATCGCGGGAGAGAACGAAGCCACTTGGAGTGGGGCTGCCTGTACGGAGGAGCTGGATAATATTTCTAGTAAAAGGGTCATCCTGCAGGCCAGCGGTTAAGGTAGGGTGTTGCTGCCAAAATAGGGAGGAAACAGAAAGTGGGCAGGCAGTGCATTCATGGCGACGAGAAAGGGCATCCGCGGCGATATTGGCCCGGCCCGGCTTGTAGCGAATGTCAAAAGTGTACCTGAGGAGCTTGGCAATCCAACATTGCTGATCAGAGGAGGTGATCCGTTGATCCAATAAGTATTTAAGGCTGCGTTGATCAGTGAAAACCACAAAGGGGCGTCCCAAGAGGTAGTGGCGCCAATGTTGTATGGCAAGGACCAAGGCCATCCTTTCCTTCTCATAAGTGGACTTAGAGAGGTTGTTAGCGGTGAGTGTCTTGCTAAAATATGCAATTGGGCGGTGATTCTGCATAAGAACAGCCCTGATGTCGTGACCGGAAGCATCACATTCGACTTCAAAGGGGCGAGAGAAGTCTGGCGTGGCCAGAACTGGGGCTATTGACAAGGCAGTTTTTGAGAGTGTCAAAAGCTAGTTGAGCCACTGTTGTCCAGGAGAAGCCATCCTTCTTTGTAAGGGAGGTCAGGGGTTGAGCAAATTTGTCGTAGTCGCGGATAAATTTGCGGTAATAGCCGGTGAGGCCGAGGAACCCGCGAACCCCACGAACTGAAAGGGGAAGTGGCCAAGAAAGAACTGCCTGAATTTTGTCCGAATCCATCCCAACACCCTTCTGAGAGATTATATGGCCTAAGTAGTCCACCTGAGTTTGTGCAAAGGAGCATTTCCCTGCATTGACAAAAAAAATGTTGTCGTGCAGATGCTGCAAAACCGCCTGCAGGTGTTGCATGTGGGAGTCCCACGCTGGACTATAGACTAAAATATCATCAAAAAAGATTAGGAGAAAGTGCCGAAGATGAGGCCGGAATAAATCATTCCTTGTAGCCTGAAAAGTGGAGGGAGCGTTGGAGAGGCCGAAGGGCATTACCAGGAATTCTTAGTGGCCATTATGTGTACGAAAAGCAGTTTTATCGACGTCAGCCGCTGCCATACGGATTTGGTGATAACCGAACTGAAGATCCAGCTTAGAGAAGTAAGCAGCCCCATGCGACTCATCCAGCAGTTCGTCAACCACTGGAATCGGGTATTTGTCCGGAATTGTGACCTTGTTAAGAGCTCGATAGTCTACACACAGGCGCCAAGAATTGTCACGTTTTTTGACTAGGAGGACTGAGCTGGAATATGCACTTGTACTAGGGCGGATAAGCCCCTGCCTTAGTAAGAGTTGCATCTGTTGTTTAATGACCGATTTGTGGGCATGCGGGTAACGATAAGGGCGAACCGAAACAGGTCCCTGACCAGGAAATAAATGAATTTGATGATCATGAAGGCGCTGAGGCGGTAAACCTGAGAGGTCCTGAAAAATGGAAGGGAAGGTGTCCAGAAGGTGCTGCAGGGGGAGCTGCTGTTGTTGAGGTAATAGAGAAGGTTTTGGGGGGCTGGAGGTCAATGTATGTAAGTTGGACAGTAGGTTGGAAATGTCATATGTCCCATGAAGGGTGTGGAGCTGCTGGCCGGAGCGAAACTTCATCGTCATAGTCTGCCAATCTGTGTGGACCTCCCCAAGTGTCCTCAGTCAGGCAATGCCAAAGATGAAATCGAGTCCGCCGATATCCAGGACATGAGCGTCCAGTGTGCACTGATAAGAACTCATGTCTAGCTGTAGTTGTGGACAAAGACTCAAAGTAGAGAAAAGGTGACCGTCGTCGAGCTTAACGGGACTTGTAATGCTGGATTGAACAGGGAGGCTGGGTAAGGTCACTAAGGTAGGGGAAATAAAGTTGTGGGTTGCCCCACTGTCAATAAGGACCAAAAGGGGGACACCGCCCAGTTTGCCTTCAATTTTGATGGCCGAAAACATGGGAGAGTGATTGTGGGAGGAGCGGGTAGATGTTGTGTAAAAATTCAGGACCAAACACTCAGCAGCCTCAGGGGGAGAACCGTCATTGGGTTCCAAAGGGACTAGAGGATCAGCAAAGGCAGTGGGTGGTGGGAGCTCATCTTCGCCCAAAAGTATCACCCAAACGTTGGAATCAGGACATTTATGCATAGGAGTGAAAGGCTTGGCACATTTGAAACAGAGACCCTTCCTGCGCCGGTCTTCCCACTCCTGAGGAGATAAATGGCGAACACCTTGACCCGCTGGAGGGGGTTGGTGGGTGGGCTCCGAGGGGAGTAATCCTTTTTCCGTTACAGAACGTTTTTCTTGGCGAGGCGGTAGCCAAGAAGAAGAAGGGAAGCTGGGCCGGGGAGGTGGTTGGCCAGTCGAGCCCTCTCGGGTTGACCAAGGGCGCCAAGGGGTACTGCGGACCTGTTGCCCAATTCCGCACTTAAGAGCGAGTTCGACGTGGCGAGCGAGTCGCATAGCATGGAGACATGTTTCAGGGCTATGAATGCATACCCAATCCCAGATATCCGGCTGGAGTCCATGAAGGAAATAGCCAATGTATTGAAGCTCAGGTAGGCGAGGAATTAAGGAAGCTAAGTATTCAAATTCTTCAATATAATCTTGCACAGAAGAGAGCTACTGAAGGGCGGCCAGCTCATCGTAAGGATTTTGTATTTCAAGGCCGCTAAATCGATCCAGTAATTCGGCTTTCAGGAGTGGCCAGGTCATTGAAGGATGAAGTTCTTGAACAATAGTAAACCAGTGAATTGCCTTGCCAGCCATACTAATATGTGCAAGAGATACTTTGACGTCATCAGGGGTGTTGTGAAGCTGGAAGAAAAGCTCAGCACGGGCTATCCATCCCCGGGGGTCGAGGCCATCAAATTGGAGAAGGTCAAGGCGAGTGGAGGCGGAAGGTGAGGTTGGAAGCATGGGGACTGGGTGAGGGGCAACAGTCGGGTCCCAAGGTGATGTGTCGGTCGTATCAGGGGGAATAAAAGGGGTGGCGGAAGAAGTAGGGTGAGTAGTGTCCACTAGAAGAGGGGGCTTGGCTGGGAGACGAACTGTGGTAGTGATTAGATGGCGGAGGTCTGCTATTTCCGAAGCCAGGGATTTGCGGAATTCGGCCTGATCTGTGCGGTGCAGCCATGGAAGTTTCCAGTGTACCAAAGGTGGATTCCAGGGTGCTCATTCTTTGGTCGAGATTGTCATGCCTAGCTTGGTGGGTTTCCATTGTAGAGGAGGAGAAAAAAAAGCGGCAGGTTGGACCAATTTGGTAGAAACGGAGGCCAGGAGCAGAGCAACAAGTAATTTTAAGCAGCAGGAATAGGAGAGTACAGAAAAATAAACTGACACTTACAACAGATTTTTCCCAGGAGACCCAAGACCCCTCCTGATCCAAGTCACAAGGCCGTAATACCCAGTTCCCCCCCTGGACACTGCCACCACAGTACTATATAAAGAATATTCTGGGGAAAAAGTACAGCTGGCTAACAGACTCCCAGCTACTAACAACTACTGGGAACCACCACTACCTCAAAACAGAAAAAGTAGGACCACAGGCTGAACCACCCAACCGCCTAAAAAGATCCCTTAAACCACGTGTAGGGACCGCTTCCCCCTCCTTGAATAGACCTTTAAGGGTGCAGGATCCCCCATGGACGTATCAGTTTCTGCCTAATTGTTAAATGTCAAACACTTTTCAGTTAGTGTTGTCAAGTAAAACACCAATGTAGCAAACAGAACTCTGATTTTTACGTGCAAGTTTATTCTTTTTCTATTTTGCTACCGACCCATCTTGACGAAAGCGCAGACAACACAGACAGATTAAACAAAAAAATAAAATAACCGAAGGGAAGAAAGGGTGAGCAAAACCTGCAGCACGGTATCTATAGGGGTAATCAAGGAGAGGGTCCAATCGGGTGGCCATTTCAAGATCAGCCTCCACTCGTTCCAGCTCACCGTACTCTGATCGCTTCTCATATGCAGATGCCATCCGTGCCCTGCGGATCAGCTTTGTCATTTCTGCATACGCAGCGTCCTTGTCGTTATTGAGGAAGTGCAGCTGGGCCAGGCCCTGGTGGGACTGCGTGTGCTGCATTTGGATGGCGTTAATGTAGCAATTAGCAGCCAAATCATATTGCCTGCACTTGACATACAGACTCCCGAGATCATTCAAGGCCTGGAACATTCAAAAAATATAAAGGATGGGTAATGGGGGTTTCAAATCATTCAAGGCCTGGAACATAAAAAAATAACACGAATGGACTGACAAAAGCATACCTGACCTTTGCGGAGCCTGTCTGAAGGGCAACGCAAGGCATCTTCAAGCAGTGATACAGCAATAGAAGTGCCAGGTGGATCCGAATTAGCATGTGCCAAAGCATGTGCTTTCAAGAAAAAAGCCTCAAAGGAGCGCTTAATATCGATGGATTCATTTGCTTTCCAAAGCCCTTCCACACAATGACCTGTGTCATGCAAGATCCATCCCTCATAAACAAGACGTTCATGGTCACTCGATGCATGCTCACAGGCCAGCCGTAAGCTTCGCAGGGCTGCTTCAGGACAATTCAACCTGATGAAGGTTTAATTGAATATAAACAAGCTTACTCAGATAGTCGGGGATGATTATGTTGAGACAATAATAGAAAATATGAATCACACATAGGCATAAAGGCAGTTATACCGCACGTAAAAATAAACTTGATCGGAATGTTTTTAGCATTTACTCATTGATGATTTAACATATTATGCAACAGAAACAGAAATTCCGGTTCACATAAAGTTATACAGGCCATCAAACTAGATTACAGTGTCGGATAGTGTTAGATATAAATTACATGCACTTGTTTGTGAGTGCAGTATGCATGGATGCATATGTGCATGAAGATGTTGGAGTTCTGAGAAACACCTACGGAGAAGCAAAGATTGTCTGAAGTAAAGAACTCCTTTTCGCACATCAGACTCAAGCATCTGGTAAATAACAGAGAGGGATCCCACATCGTCAACTGATGACCACCGATCGTGCAATTTCATCCAGAAATCCGCTGTTGTCCAGTTCTCAACATGCTCACGCACGAGGGTACAGAGCTGTGTTGCAGCCACTCTTCCTTCAAACATCCTATAATCCGGTGAGACTGTAAGAATTGCTTGAACATCACAAAGGGCTTTTTTATAGTCTTCGATAACAAGATAAAAGCATAACCGAAGTTCAAGAAGTTCTAGAGCTAGTTTAAATCCAAGCATGCGATTGATCTCTGAAATTGCAGCTACCACATCGGCTTCCCTCATCAATGATGCTGCTCGATACATATAAGGGAAAGTCAAGGTAGGGTCAAGCTCAGTGGCTTTCTCAAGATCTGCCCACTTCTTGTCACCCCCGCAGTATAGCGACCTCTCTTGATACATCCAGCCAACTGGATTAACTGAAGATATCATCGACGTGAGTTTATCATAGGAAGAACATGTGTCGCCCATAATGGAATCAATTCGAGTCAAACCCAAGAGAGAGTAGGCATGCCCTTCTTTAAGAGCAGCCCCAAAGTTCTTCTTGGCTTCATCATACTCTTTCCTCAAAAGCCTCACACATCCCAACTGATGAAATGCCAGCTGCCTTTCCCAGTTACTCTCAGCTGAATCCACTAGTCGTTCTAAGAAATCTGCAGTTTTTTCTGATTTAGGATCAAGATCCATGGCAACTTCACTCAGTAGACAGTAAAGAGAAAATGATTCCTGTCCAACCACGGGCAATCTTTTATGTCCATCGCCACTGGATAATAGATCCACAACCTGGTCATCGTTCAAACATTGAGGAAGCTCGTGTAAAAACACTTGTAAACACAAAACAGTGAGGATCGTGGAGTTTCCCTCAACAGCAACTTCGAAGAGTTCCACTGCACTGTTCATGGAGGTGATAAATGCAGTAAGTTTCATTTCACAATCATATTTCAGCTGGTCACAGCAGAATCTGTCAGCGAAAATTAAAATTTCTGATAAAAGGTTTCGGCATATTCCACTCAACCTTCTGGTTATACTGAACTCATGAATGGCCCGCATGCCATCAGGGGAAATGTCATTTTGAGACAAATCGATGTCATCATGAAATGCTTCTGAGAAACTTCCATTGAGCATGGCATCAAATGGAGCTGACAGTGCAGCAATTTTTTCCCTGTCACATGTTATTGTATCACCACCAATTCTGAAAACAACATTTCTGAAAGTTTTGCTACGAGTTGAGTTAGCATTAGCCATCATGGAGTAATGCAGATCTACATCAACAGCAAGTTCAGAGACAATGTCACTGAACCCAAATTGTTGTTTGCATGTCCAGCAAGAGGCAAGCAAATCAAGGGTGAGGCCCTCTCTTAGAATCCCATACTTCAACCATGCTCCGTATATGAGTTTCTCAAGAACAGAGGTAGATTTTTTCCACGCTGAGCGGAGGCTTCTCTGTACAAGTTTGACTTCCCCAAGGCCCCTAAAGACCGAAGACTGCAATAAATAAAGATTCGACGTCTGTTGTTGAGGACATGACTGGAGTTCCTCGTGAATTTCAGCCAGAACTTTAACATAATCAAGGGGTTTAAACAACGCGAGAATCTGAGGTTCGGGGACCTTGATAAGAGATTCTCTGCACATAATTAGAAGACACGGATGAGCCCCAATCCATTTCCAACAACAACAGACATGAGGAAAACAAACACGCGAAGGGAAGAAGCTGTGAGATGTGAACTTACATGGAAGAATGATGCGAAAATGGTTTAGGAAGATTGCAACTCCCAACGTGAAGCCGTGCCTGTGGACCAGGAGCATTGGGCTGGGACGCTTTACAAGGATACGATGGAAGGAAAGTTCTCATGGAGCATGAGAGATCAAAAAAGCACCCCAAAAAATCTCAAAAAAAACAACATAGAAAAAATACCCAATTAGGCGGTAGCTCCTTGACAGTAACGTATCGCGCTAGCAAATGCGGACAGCATAGCAAAATGCGTCGTTACTCAACACTCAAAGCTCAACAAATTTCACTAAATTTCCCAATAAGAACCGTATTAGAGGCCAGAAAAGAGAAGACCGGAAAGCATTGAACCCTAGACCAGCATTTGAAATGAAAAGGTAGGAGAAGTGCAGAAACCAACTTCATTACTAGGTTCGATAACCAAATCCAAGTCAAGATATTAGGAGAAGATGCGAGCATCACCTTAGCTTGCAAACCCAAGCCAATAGGATTTTGAAACAGGGAGCCGCGGGAGCACGATATCGAAGTGAAGGTCAAAAGTTAGCCAGCGGCTTTCCTATCGTTTCGTAGAAGTTGATATCGATTTTTTGAAATTTGCATACGAGGATATATCTGACTGAAGATCCGGAAGTCTGTTAATGGTGACGTTTTGTTCAGGAGGATGGTCACGGGGGAATTCACAGGTTTTTTGAATTTTTTTTTTTTTTTTTTTTAGAAAGACGGAATATGATTTTGAATTTTTTTCTTCTTCTTCTTCTTTTTTTTTTTTTTTTTTGTTCCGTCTTCGTACGGGATTTTAAATGTAAATAAATATTAATTAAATATTAAATAATTATTAATAAAAATTAATTAAATATTCATAAATAATAAAAACTATTAATCAAATATCAACAAATATTAATTAAAATTTCATCAATATTAATGAAATTTCAATAAATCTTAATTAAATATTAATAAATCTTTATAAATATTACAGAAATATTAATAAATATTAATAAATAAAAATAAATATTCATCAATATTAATTAAATATTAATGAATATAATGTCCCCAATTAAATTGGGGGATCAAGTTTGTTGGGTGACGCCAACGTTGTTTGTTGGCCCACCTGGGCACCGTGTAGGCGGAAGGGGGAGGGCATTTATCGATGGACCCTTGCTCGACGGCGGGGGGTGGGTTATGTTGGACAGCGGTGTCTGTTGCAAGCGTGGCCACAACGGTCTTTGACTGAAGGAAGCGGCGTGTGTGTGAAGCATGACGGGTTGGCGATGGAAGAGGGGCAACTGTAGCTCGGTGTTCGGGAGGTACAACGTTGATGACGGCTGAGGGGCAGTGATCGGTGGTGCGGCGACGAGATACCCTGACTGCAACGTGGTTGGCGTTCGCGACGGGGCATGGCGGGGGTGTTGGTTGGCAGCCAGTGCCCCCGCTCGATAGTGGGAGGTGTGATGCTCGACTGGCTTCAAATGACGTCAACGTGATGTTGATGGCCCACAATGGCGGCGTACATAGGCGCCCCGATGGCGCTGAGATGCAGAGTGCGACTCTCAATGTGCAACTCTATTGGCCCCCCAATTAAATTGGGGATCGTGTTTGTTGGTTGACGCCACCGTTGTTTGTTGGTCCACCAGGGCAGTGTGCAGGCGGAACCCCACCCGTCGTTGGGGGAGGCTTTATCAATGGTCCCCCGTTCGACGGTGGGGGTGGGTTACGTTGGCCAGCAGCGTCTGTTGCAAGTGTGGCCACGGTGGTCTTTAGCTAAAGGCAATGGCATGCGTGTTGAGCACGACAAATGATGATGGAAGAGGGGCACTTGTAGCTCGTTGTTCGGGAGGTACGACGTTGATGGCAGATGAGGGGCGATGACCGAAGGCGCGACGACATGGTACCCCGATTGCAGTGGGGTCGACGTTCGCAGTGGGCCGTGACGGTGATGTTGTCTAGCAGCCGGTGCCCCCGCCTGTACCCCGACTGCAGTGGGGTCGGCGTTCGTAGTGGGCGGTGACGGTGATGTTGGCTAGCAGTCGGTGCCCCCACCTGACAGCGGGGGGGGGGTGTGATGCTTGGACAACATCAAATGACGTTAGCGTGATGTTGAGGGCCCACATTGGCGGTGTACGTAGTCGTCCCAGTGGCCCTGAGATGCGGAGTGGGGCTCCCGGCATGCAGGGTGAAGGAAGGAGGCCCTCGCCCGATGACGGGGGGTGATGTTGCGAGGCAACACTTAGGCGGTGGGACCATTACGTGGCGACTGTTGATGCAGGAGTGCGTGCGGTCAAGCGAACCAAGTTACCTACAGGCTGAACCATCACGGTCCTATGAGACACTAATTGGCCATGTATTGTGGGGCTTCAAAGGGTCATTATATATATACCGGTGTATAGCCTTATGTAATATATAAAATAAGGTCACCCCTTGCCGCACTTGCGGTTGTATCCAATTTTTTTTAAAAAAATATATAAAATAAGGTCCTATGATGAGTTCTCATCCTTGGAGGTTACCCCCAACACCTAATATAAAAAAATTAATATATATTAATTAAACATTCATAAATATTCTCAAATGTAAAAAAATACTAATAAATATTATACAAATATTAATAAATGTAAATGAAATATTAAATAAATATTCATAAATACTACAAAATATTAATAATATTAAATAAATATTAATATATATTAAATAAATATTAATTAAATATTTAATAAAAAGCATAAAATATTAATTTAATATCAATAAATATTAATTAATATAAATAAATATTGACAAATATTAATAAATATTAATTAAATATTAAAAATATTACCAAGACGACTCGACCATGGATTTGGAGACCCAAACCCATGACTCAAAAATTTATTGATAGAAGAAAACACACAAGTAAAATCATGAAAGATGTGAACACTAAAAAATATAAATAAATATTAATTAATATTAATAAATATTAATCAGATATTAATTAAACATTAATTAAATATTAATTAAATATTAATTAAAAATTAATGAAATATCCATAAGTATCAAATAAACATTCATAAATATTAATGAATAAATATAAATACATATTAATTAAATAATAAATAAATATTAAATAAATATAAATTAAATATTAACAAGTATTAAATAAATATTTAAAAATATTTAAAAATATACGTAAATATCAATAAATACTATCAATTATTAATTAAATATTAATAAATATTATTGAATATAAATAAATTTTAATACATATTAAATAAATATTAAATAAATATTAAATAAGCATAAAAAATTAATTAAATATTAATAAGTATTAAATAAATATTTAAAATTATATATAAATATTAATAAATATTAATAAATATTATTAAATATCAATTCAATATTAATAAACATTTAAAAAATATTAATTATTATTAATAAATATTAATTCAATATTTAAAAATTTCTAAAAATATTAAAATGATATTAATAATTGTTAATATTTATTGGGGTGAGGTCACGGGATCAAGTCCCGACTTGGGTATATTACGTTGTAATCAAAAAATCAAAAAGAACTATATAATAATATATATATTTTTACTTATTAATATACATTTAATATTTATTTATTAATATTTATTAATATATATTTAATATATAATTATTAATATTTATAAATATTTTTTACAAATTATTGATATTTAATTAATATTTATGAATATTTATGAGTATCCATTAATATTTAGCAAGATTTATTTATATTTATTAATATTTAATTGATATTTAGCGATATTTCGTGTTATTTATTAATATTTACTAATAATTTTGAAATATTTATGAATATTTAATTAATATTGATTAATATTTTTAGTACGTATGAATATTTATGACTATTTTTTTAAGGTAGAGTCAAGCCTTCTTTATTAAATAGAAAAAAGAGAACATGTCACGACCTCCTCCCCACAAAGTGTACCCTTTTTGGGCCGACAATGAGAGAAGAGAGATAATGACCCCCGAGTCCCGCCTCCAGTAGGCCCTAGGTTAGCGACTAACACCGAGGGTATAATAAACATGCAGATGAGAGGCATTACCCTCTAAGAGAAACACATGCAGAAGAGAGAGATAAGATAGACACCAACCAACTCCGCTCAGACTCCAATATAAAAGAAAACCCAAGTATTCAAATGTAATGTCATGTAAGAACTACTACAACTGAAAGGGAAAAGTGCAAGTACCAAAATAAAGTAATGACGACAGCGACCACGAAACTCAAACAACTCCTGCAAAACCCTCAAGCTAGTAGTAACCAGCCTAATCTCCAACCCACTCCAACTGACCTGAAAAACAATTTATATATACGCAGGGTGAGTATAAATGTATGCTTAGTAGGATCCTCCCCAGAGCCTCTTGTGCAAAAGGTAAAGAAAGCATGCTAAAACACAGTGAACAACGAGTGAAACTAACTCGTCACATAAACAGGTATACTAAGTTCTCAGTCTCACCATGGCTACTCTCACCAAGTATCACATACAAGGATATATAATAAAGAATATCAAGGGTACCCCGCTACAGCTTCCCCACTGGTTTGTCGCTCTGCCCCAACATCGCACGTCCTGGGCAACTCTCTCCAAAAAGGCTAGTCCGCAAACACCTGGGTGAAGCACCACAACATGCAGCTCGTGCAACACACCACCACGTCCATATAACCAAAAGTAACCAGGTAGTTTTCGGGAGCCACCATAGCCCACATAATGTGTACCATACATTAGGTATTATACCTCAAGCCATCACAACTCATACACCGAGTAAGGATCCTCAAGCCATCACATCCTATACACATTATACCTATAGTAGTCCTTAGGAAACTATATCCAGAATATATGTGTGTGAAATAACCACAAGTCATTACAACCCTCTACACACATATATGAGAAAAACTAACCACCGCATGCCAACATAAGTAACTACCAAGATAAGAGAACATGGTTAAAGGGGGTAGTCAGCCATCCATCCTCCCACCGGGATGTTGGGGAAAACACTCCCCAGGGTTCAGAATTCCCAGGGTGTCAGTCACCCTAACAGATAGAGTGGAGTAGCGTATAGAAACACAAAAAGTACATGATATAATATAGCTCACAACCACACTATGAACATATCCTAGTCTCAGACTCAACTACAGCTAACGTATCTCGGACTCTCGACTACCACTGCTAAGACTAGATATCCTATAAGCACACAACTATTTAAAGAGCCACATTAAGTTATTTTATTCCTTTTTATTAGTTGCACTTTACGTGAATTAATTCCTTAACCATTAATTAACCATTAACATTTTCCACATTACATTACATTAGCATCACAACAAAGATCCATTCCCTCCAAGAATAAGCAAACCGAACCCACGATTTCTCAGAATTACAACCTGAACATTGCATCCCAACAAACTCCAACCCCATGGGTTAAACATTTATTCATTAATTAACATCATTACTTCCCATATTACTAGGTATTCTAGGAAAACATTCTAAGCTACCAAACAAAAGGGGCTCAACATAGTGAGTAGATGAACTATCTGTCGTGTCTTCGCCTCCGATAGTAGGAGTGTAGACCCATCCAACCAAGATAATCTAAACACATAAAGCACGTGACATAACCCAAGTGTCTTCACCTCTCTTGGAGGGAGAGTAAAAAAACCATCTTCCTCAAGCAGCGGGGAAAGGAAACAGACAAACAACAACATGGATGTCAGCCAAGCAACTGATTCAAACAAGCATCCAGCTTTCATAACAATGGGTAAGCCCAAATTCGACCCGTTCCTTCATCTCCAATGTCCTCCCCAACACCCACATGCATATCCCGATGCATCTCGCCACTCCAAGCATCAACTGATGCCACAACAACTGAGCCTCCACACCCCTCATAACACAACAACTCTCCAGGTTCAGCCATCCCAGACTCACATCACATCTGAGCCTCCCCGCCCCACATACCACAACATCCCTCTAGACTCAACCATCTTAGGCTTCACAACACATCACAAGAAGCAAGAAACAAACATATCAACTAGTCTCTTGGCCCCAAAGCAAGACATCCAGCCTTCACACACAACAAGCTCTCACGGATCCAAAGCACAAAGCACATGACCTTTACAAGCAAAAAGAAAATTCATACCCTATAAAGGCATTATCTTTTATCACACAATCGATTCTTATTCCATCTTGAATTAACCGATTCATTATTCATAGGTTCTAACTACGGGAAACCTAAGAAACAAGCTATCTCAAGCTATCATAAATTAATTAAACAATTAATTTATCATGCCTTTAATTATTTTATAAACAAGCATCAACATGCTTCAGGTTTATCTACCAATTCAATTAAACACACACACTTACATCAATCTAATTATTATCAAATTACAACAATAACAACCAGACTCATTAACATGACTCTTTATCTTTTATCCAATTAATTATCAATTAATTACAACTCTACTTTTTTTACCAATTTTAATCAAGAACAACATGTTAATCCAAGCAAGGGATAGATGTCACACTATCTAGAAAATCAAGAGGCAAACCGTTATCACAGTACAAAGTAACAACATCGCTATGTGTTAGGACCAATAGGGGCCTATATACCCTGAGAGGGGGGGTGAATCAGGGTATGGATATTCTTTTTCAAAATTCTTCCTGCCCCACTGGATCTTGACCTCTTTATTACAAGGGTCACTTTATTTGAACTTGTGTGTTTATTATGATCACTTATTTTCTTCTTTGTCTGATGATGATGCTTTAAATGCAATGCAGGGAAGTAAGCAGGCAACCACAAAGATTTTTACTTGGTTCACCCTCACTAGGCTACGTCCAAGGAGCATACGCCGACAAGTTGCCGTGCGTACCAAATCCCACTAGTCTTCATAAGATGTAGATACAAAATATGGGATAGAGCACTTCTATTCCCAGGCTCACTGCCTTCACAAGGTTTAGGGTCAGCTCACTGATTTCCCAAGGGTCACTCCCTATTTCTCTCTCTCTCTGGCTCACTGCCGATGGAGAGGATCACCTTCTTCCTCTTCCTATGCTCACTGCACTTGGAAGGGAATCCACTCACAGTTTATAGACCTGTAGGTCTTTTAATTTGCATGAAATAATGCATCTTTAACTTTTGATAGATGCTCCTTTGAAGTCCAACTTTCACCCACTGATGAATAGCACTTTGCCTCTGACCACTGGGCAATTCCTTTTGGAAACACCTTCGCAAAGCACCCTACTTCACGAAGCTCCCAATTTCGCGAAGCTCAAAAAATCCTTCACGAAGCTCCTTACTTTTTGTGAAGAACATTTGCGAAGCACTTTCACGAAGCTCAAGCCGTCGCAAAGCAACGTCCCTCGTGAAGCTTACTAAGCCAACGCGGAGCTCGCAGGTTTCGCGGAGCTACAATAGCCGCCGCGAAGCTCCTCTTTCACGAATCACACTGGCTCCACAAACCACCTTCGCAAAACAAGAGCAAATGATCTTCTCTGAAAAATCTCTCTACTTCTCTCGAGGGGGTCAGCCTCTATTTATAGGCGATTCCACCGACCCTCGAACTTTCCGTGCGAAGTCAACGCCACATCATCTCAAATCGCAAAGCTCCGAAGATTCCGCCGGATTTCTGTCCAAATCGCGAAGCACCACAACAATTTTCCGTTCGCAGAGCTCGTCGTAATCGCGGAGCATCACCGTCAACATTCCTTCATGCCTTCACCGCGAAGCTCCCTCGCAATTACCTCTATCGCCGCGAATATCCCTTGCAAAACCCTTCATTGCCGCGATGCCCTTCAGCCTCTGCCGTTCGCGAAGCTTGTCGTAATCGCGAAGAATCACCACCTCCATTCTTCTGGTCTTCGCGAAATCCAAACCATGAAGCCTCTCTTTGCGAAACTCATGACTTTGTCATATAAAAATATGATCTTCATGGAAATCCACTTTTCGCGATGCTCACCAAATTCCAAATTTTGGACCCCAAAAATTTGGCAAACACTTGGAAACGGCACCACCTTGTACTTCTCTTTTGTACCGCCTCCAGATCGTACTTTCCTTTGTAATCGTTATTTGTCAACAAGGATTGTCAACAACTTCTTGGAAACTCGACAAATATCCACGAAAACCTGCTTTGTCAACAAACACAATCAACCCAAAAATACTGCAATGTTACCTTGAGGGATTTTTGCCCAACACTATGTGATCAATACCAATTCTTTAATCTGGTTAAAATAATTATTAGGTTAATTTCATTATGATCCAAGGGGTTAAATAATGATAACTCTATGGTTGAAAGTAATTAAATATAGAAGCAACGAGTCCCCTACCTCAAAAGGTCGTCAGCATTCTTCACATGAGAACAGACCATGCAATGGATTTCCGATCACTCCTCCCACAAGAATTACATCCATTTGAGGATGTCATGAAAAAAGAACAACCAAAAACAACCAAGATAAACCCCACTATAACCATGGGTAATAAAAATCCATAGCATGATGATAATATACGAGAGGAAACGAGATAAAATCAGAAGAAAGTATTAGAAAATGAAGGAAAAACACACCTTGGATCAACCTGGGTCACCACGAATCGAATATGGAAGCTAAGAATTTATCCTTGATAAAGGAATCCCAAAAACATTGAAGAGGAGGTTACCAAGTTTCCTTGAGTCGAGAGTGAGCCACTGCAGCCGTAGGGTTTGACAACCCGAGCGACTATAAATGTTTTTAAACATATAGAATCGAGAATTACATGACGTGTAATCCCCATTCATGTCATGTAATTCTCAAGGTCCGGTTTCCATTGAAAAACGCATCGCCTCTTTAATTTATTTTATTTTTTAAACCTCAATCTTTTACATGCCGTGAAACCCACTTTCATGTCGTGTAACTCTTCACGACGTGAAATCCTTCACTGCTTCGAGCTTCTAGCAACTGAACTACTCCAGACTTTCCCTGAGCCTCCTCTGAGTACTTCAAGCCTTGAAAACACAAAAAGGGTCGATCCACATGGATCTAGGACCTTACATTAGATAAATTTCCAAAAATTATCATCCTCAAGAATCCAAAACCAACCCATAAAGGAAACAAAAAAGGGGTATCTGAACAGCCACCCCGTGAGATACCTCTCAAGGCTCTCATCACCATAGGAGCTCAACCAACACACCAAGGGAATAACACAAAACCAATCAATAACCAAGACTAGCTCCTAAACACTCTCCCAAGGGATATACCTCTCAAAAGAGATAAATCCACAACAAGAAACAAGAGAAATCCATCCCACAAACCTAAAAAAGGTATATAACCACAAAACGAACAACATTACAAGAGAAGAGATAAAAAAACAACTCAAGGTACTGACCGTGTATCTATGAATCATATTCCTAGGTACTCTCCTCCACATCACCATGATGCCACAAGACATGGAATAAGTGGATAGCACACCCGCACAACAAATTCTCCTGGCGATCTTGGATCTCTACAGACCGCTCCTCAAAGGTCGCATAATAATCAACATTGATCTCACCCCAATCGATGATGCGAGAGTCATCATGAAGATAAAAATAGAGCTGTGACACGTGAAAAACATAGTGTATCCAGCTCATCTGTGGGGGAAGTGCTATCTGATACTCCATGGATCCAATACGAGCCAACATCTCGAAAGGCCTAACAAACCAGGGAGAAAGCTTACTCCCATAACCAAACCTTCACTGCCCACAAAAAGGATTCACATTCAAGAACACATGATCCCCAACATAGAACTCCATAGGTCTCATCTTATGATCGACATATGATTTATGATGATCTTTAGCTACCTTAATTTTCTTGCGAATCACCTAAACCATCTCTATCATGTTTTGTACTAGTTCCAACCTAAGAATTACTGACTCTCTAACCCCATTCCAACACAACGAAGAATGACATGTTCAACCATACAAGGCTTCAAACAACGCTATACTAATGGTGGAGTGAAAAATATTGTTTTAAGTAAACTCTACCAAGGGCAGGTGCCTCATAAACGAACCTAAAAAATCTAGGTCATAAGAGAACAACATGTCTTCAAGAGTATGGATGGTATGATCTGTCTGACCATCCATATGCATATGAAAAGCAGTGCTAATGCATAGCTGAGGAACAAAAGCATGTTGGAGACCTCTCCACACCCTGGAGGTAAAATGAATATCTCGATCAGAAATGATCATCCTCAAGACACCATGGAGTCTCACCTCCTCCTCTAGGTACTACCTAGACAAAACATCTACAGAGATCAACTCCTTGATCACTATAAAGTGGGATGATTTCATCAAGCGATCCACTACCACCCATATAACATCGTAGTATCCTCGAGATCGAGGTAAACGGTAACAAATTCCATCGAGATGTCCTCCCACTTCCACTTAGGAATATCTAATGACTGAAAAAAACAACCGGGAACACAGTGCTTAACCTTTACCTTCTGGTAGACCAAACATTGATACACAAACCTTGGAACTATACGCTTCAACCCAGGCCACCAAAAACGACCTCTCAAAGTTTGGTACATCTTTTTCATGCCAAGATTTACCACCAAAGGTGAACTATGGAAATCTCTGAGAACCATATCACACATCACCAAAGGAATGAAAATACTTCCCTAAAACAACACTCTATACTCCTTAGACCAACCATCAGAGGCCTCACCACAAACAAATCGATCTCTCCAGACCTCCACCTCAAGATCCATCAACTGGGACTCCTTCACCTGCTGCACTAGAGATGACTGCATCGTCATCTGAAAAGGGAGGCCTCTGCCCCCAACTTCTCTCATATTTAGGTGAAATGATGAAAGTTCTTCCATAACTCTCCAGGAACTCACGAAACACAACATTCATCAACCCCATGAACATATCTGGAGAATTCCTTACACCGAATGACATCACAATAAACTTGTAATGCCTATGACAACAACAAAAAGTAGTCTTTGAGATATCCTCATCATTCACATGAATATGATGATATCCAGACTGAAAATTGATCTTAGAGAACCAATTTTCACACTTCAGTTGATCGAATAAATCATCAATCCATGGAATATGGTACTAGTTCTTCACTATCACTTGGATCAAGGGATGATAATTGATACACAACCACAAACCACCGCCAACCTTCTTTATGAACAAAACTGGTGCACCCTATGGAGACACACTCGACAAAACAAAACCACACTGTAATAGACTATCAATATGTATACATAGCTCTCTCAACTTAGAATTATACATCCTATATAGAAACATCTATATAGGAGATACACATGTATGTAGTTTGATCCCGAACTCGATCTCTCGTCGAGGGGGTAACACTACAACCTTCTTTGGAAAGACATCAGGATAATTTTCTAAAACCTTTGGAAATGAATACTATTAAACCTCCCATGAACTCAACATCAGATCATCCATAAAGGATTATAAGCACAAAACACTCATATGACCCATCTGAGGGTCACACTCACCAACAAACACTACCTGCTCTCCATCAGCATCGAAGAACATAATCTAACTCTTGAATCAATCCATGATAGCTTGCACCAAATACAACCAATCCATTCCGAGGATTATGTCATATGGTTTTATCCATAAACATATGAAATATACCTAAGAGTGGTGCTTTCCCAACACTAACTCACATTTTTTACATAATTCAAACAAGTCAGATCAACCTCCAATTGGCATAGTCAACGCCAAGGGAACTGGAAGTATATTTACCTCAAGTCCCAAAGCATGAATAAGGGAAGGTGATATAAAGGATTTCATCACTCCTGGATCAAACAAGGCATATACCCAAGTAGAAAAAAAATAAAAGGGTACCTCGAACAATGTTTGGCTCGCTTGGTGCTAGCAACACTAAAGCATGAAGCTGACCACAACCTACTCCATGACCTCTATGAACTTGCTGATGAACACCTCCATGACCGAACTCTACTATATGAGGATAGGGAGCATCCCGAGTCTGTTTTATACGTGCCCCAACTACTCTCTATTGATCCCAAACTGGAGAAACCTACTGCTACTTCCTTGGATGGAACTGCCTCAACGAAGGAACCTGGAGCAGAACAACTAGCACATAATGACTACTCAGAAAGGTCAGGTACTCCCACCACTTATGAACTTGGCCTCCACAAAAAAACATTCGTAGGATCCCTTTACATAGTACTGAGAGCTGATGCCTATAGAGAAAAAAGAAATTGAGGGTTGGGACCCACCCTCGGTTGATCGGAAGCTCTTTTATCCTGACAACTAGGAACTCTGAACCATAGATATACTTTTTGAGGAATCCTAATGACTCCCCTCTCATAATGATATAGTTCTAAATAAAGTCCTCTCAATAACCTCTTCTCTCACCAGCACCTCAAGATATGTATTTAGTATAAATGGGGTGACCTGACATTGGATCTAAGGATGCAAAGCCTCCTCAAAATGCCTTACCCTGACCTACTCATTTGGAAACAGGTACAAAGAATATCACACAAGGTTCCTGAAATAGATTCCAAACTCTCCCACACTGGAGATCCCTTTCTAAAGGGTAAGAAGCTCCTAGTGACTGGATACCTTCATGATCAAATAAATAAACTCGACTCTGAACTAGTCTTGGAACTCCTCCTATGAGACTACCGACTCCTTATGATCTCTAAGGAACAAAAACCACCACTACCTCACTACCCCATGCAACATCGTCACAACCAATGATACCTAGTGCTCCTTATGAGCACAAATCAAACTAAAGGCTATCTCAAACTCCTCCAACAAGTCTTCCATGACTACATCTGGAATGGAGCCCTCACACCTCTATAAACTTTGGTGTCGAAACTCTTAAAGTGTTCTCCTCCAAGTGTCGTCATTGTCAACCTCCACTTTGTGGTGATCTGCTGGCACAAATTTCTGAACATCTTACGCATGAACTTGACGAGGACGTTGACCTAGAGCCATACCTACAAACGAATAAACTTTTAGAACTCCTAAACCAAGAATATGTAATACTTTAATATTAATTAATTGTTTTATTTTATTATTTTTAGGTTAACCTATCCCAAGGTACCATTCAACATAAGCGTAAAGAAAAATGATGCATGATCCTTTCCTAGGTCTCTACCATGTAACCAGTATCACCTAATTTAGTAGCTGTTGTAAGCTTAAAGGTCTATGCATTAGATCACAAGGGGTCCTAAATACCCGTGTCTCAATCGGTCTCCCATGTTTACAGTACTTTCTAAACTTAGTTGACATTGTTTCCCTACTATCCCATGCAACCTAACATGTGCTGAACTACAAAATCCATCCTATCCCTCAACCAGACCTCTGATACCACTTTTTCATGACCCCCTACCCACAAAGTGTACCCCTCTTAGGATGAAAATGGGAGAGGATAGATAGTAACCCGTGAGTCCCACCTCTAGTAGGCCCTAGGTTGGTAACTAGCACCGAGGGTATAATAAACATGCAGATGGAAGACATTACCCTCTAAGAGAAACAAATGAAAAAGAGAGAGATAAGATAGAAACCAACCAACTCTTTCTTAAACTCCAATATAAAAAAAACCCAAGTACACAAATGTAATGTCATACAAGAACTACTACAACTGAAATGGAAAACTGCAAATACCAAAAAAAGTAAAGATGACAATGACCATGAAGCCCAAATAGCTCTTGTAAAACCCCCAATCTAATAGTAACCAGCCTGATCTCCAACCAACTACAACTAACCTAGAAAATAGTTTATATATACATTGGTTGAGTATAATAGTATACTCAGTAGGATCCTCCCTAGAGCCTCTCATGTAAAAGGTAAAGAAATCATGCTAAATCACAATGAACAAAAAGTGAAACTAACTCATCACCTAAACATGTATACTAAGTTCCAGACCTCACTATGGATACTCTCACCAAACATCGTACACAAAGACATATAATAAAGAATATAAAGGGTACCCTGCTACCACTTCCCTACTAGTTTTTTGCTCTACCCCAACATCGCACATCCTGAGAATCTCTCTTGAAAAATGCTAGCCCGCAAACCCCTAGGTGAAGCACCACAACATACACCTCATGTAACACACTACCACACCCATGTAACCAAAAGTAAACAAGTATTTTCTAGGAGCCACCACAACCTATATTATGTGTATCATACATCAGGTATTATACCTCAAGCCATCATAACCCATACATCGAGTAAGGATTCTCAAGACATCACAACCTATACATGTTATACCTATAGTAGTCCTTAGGATACTATATCCAAAAAATAAACGTGTGTAAAATAACCAAAATCCATTACAATACTTTACACACATATATTGGAAAAACTAACCACTGTGCATACTAGCACAAGTAACTACCAAAAGAAGAGAGTGGGAAAAAAGGGGGTAGTCATCCATCCATCCTCCCACCAGGATGTTGGGGAAAACACCCCCAGGGCTCATAATCCCTGGGGTGTAAATCACCCAAACCGAAAGGGTAGATTAGTTTATAGAAACACAAAAAGTACATGATATAATATAGCTCACAACCACACTATAGAAATATCATAGTCTTAGACTCAATTGTAGCTAATGTCTCTTGGACTCCCAACTTCCACTGATAAGACCAAATATCCTACAAGCACACAACCATTTAAAGAGATACATTAAGTTATTTTATTCCTTTTCACCAGTTTCAATTTATGATAATTAATTATTTAGCCATTAAAATTTTATTCATTACATTACATTAGCATCCCAACAAAGATCCATGCCCTCCAGGCATAAGAAAACTGAGCCCACGACTTCTAAAAATTAAAACCTCAGCATTGTATCCCAGAAAGATCCAACCCCACAGGTTAAAAATTTATTCATTCATTAACATAATTACTTCCCATATTATGAGGTGTTCTAGGAAAACATTCTAAGATACCAAACACAAGGGGATCAATATGGTGAGTAGATGAACTATCCATCGAGTCTTCACAACCTATAGAAGGACCATAGATCCATCCAACCACGAGAAGATAAACAAAAAAAACACATGGAATACCCTGTGCATATTCATATCTCTTGGAAGGAGAGTGACCAAAACCATCTACCTCAAGCATTGGGTAAAGGAAAACATACAAAAAAAAACATGACCGTCGACCAAAAAATTGATTCAAACAAGCATCCATATTTCTTAACAATAGGTAAGCTCATCTTTAACCTGTTTTTTCATCTTTGATGTCCTCTCAGACACCCACATGCATATCCCAATGCATCTCACCACTCCAGGCATCAACTACTTCCACAACAACCAAGCCTCCTTTCCCCCATACCATAACAACCCTCTAGGCTTAGCCATCCCAGAATCATATCACATCCGAGCCTCCCTTCCCCACATACCACAATATCCCTCTAGGATCAGCTATCCCAGGTTTCACAACACATCAAAAGTAGTAGGAAACAAACATAACAACCAGGTTCTTGTCCCTAAAGTAAGACATCCATCCTTCACACACAATGAGCTCTCACGACTCAAAAGCATAAGGTACCTGAAATTTACAAGCAAATATGAAAATTAGGCCCTATAAAGGCATTATCTATTATTACAAAACTGGTTCCTATTCCATCTTAAATTAACTAATTCATTATTCATAGGTTCCAACTATGGGAGACCTAAGAAAAAACCTATCTAAAGATATCAAAAATTAATTAAAAAATTAATTTATCATGAATTTAATTCTTTTATCAACAAGCATAAACATGCTTCAGGTTCATTTACCAACTAAATTAAACATGCACACTTACATCAAGTTGATTATCATCAAATTACAATAATAACAACCAGATTCATTAAAAACGCCTCTTTATATTTTAGCCAATTAATTATCAATTAATTTTGGATTTAAGTTATTTACCAATTTACATAAAGAAAAACACGCTAATCCAAGAAAGTCATAGATATCACACTATCTAGAAAATAAATAGGCAAACCGTTATCACAGTATAAAGAAATAACATCATTATGCGATCGATATCAATTCTTTAATCTGGTTCAAATAATTATTTAGTTAATTTAATTACGATACACGGGGATAAATCATGATAATTCTATGATAACTTGTAATTAAATAGAGAAGAAATGAATCCTCTACCTCAAAATGTCATTGACATTCTTCACATGAGAACAGACCATGCGACGGATCTTCGATCAATCCTCCTGCAAGAACTGTATCCATCCGAGGATTCCACTCCACAACCACACTAATAAAAACCAAGAGAAAACCTATTAGAACCATGGGTAAACAAACACCATAGTGTGACAAGAAGATATGAGATGAAATGAGATCAAACTGGGAAAAACCGCTAGAAAATGAAGGGAAAACACACCTTGGATCAACCCAGGTCACCACGGATTGAAGATAGAAGCTAGGAATCAATCCTTGATGAAGGAATCCCCAAAACATTAAAAAGGGGGTCATTGGGTCACATAGAGTTGAGAGAGATCCACTACAGCTGTAGGGTTTGACAACCTAAGTAGCTAGAAATGTTTTAAAACATACACCATTAGGGAATTACACAATGTGTAATCCCCTTTCACGTCGTGTAAATACCAGGGTTCAATTTCTACTGAAAAATGTGTCTCCTCTTCACTTTATTTTATTTTTCAAGCCCTGATATATTACACGACATGAAACCCACTTTCACTTCATGTAACTCTTCATGACGTGAAATCCTTCCATGCTTCTAGCTTGTAGCAACCAAACTACTTCATATTTCCTCCGAGCCTCCTCCAGACACTTCAAGCCTCAGAAACACACAAAGGGTTGATCCACACAGATCTGGGCCTTTATAGAACCTCCTTTAAAACTGGGAAAAGAGGGAACCTGAAACATGACCTGTAGGCCCAGAGGCACATATGCTGGTGAGAAACAAGACCCATAGGCCCTTAACATTAATGTAATATTTATTAATATTTATTAATATCTTTTTAGTATTTATGAATATTTATTTAATGTTTAATTTACATTTATGAATATTTATTTAATATTTATTAATATTTTTTAGTATTTAAAAATATTTATGAATATTTAATTAATATATATGATTATTTAATTAATATTTATTAATATTTTATTACTATATAATTATTATTTATTTATATTCATTAATATTTATTTATATTTAATTAATATTTATTTAATATTTATTTTTTTAATGTTGGGGCCAAAACCCATTTTTTATTATGAAAGCAAATACCTCTTTTTATTTGATAGAGGAGAAATAATTACATAACCTGTAGGCTCAAGACCAAGTGGCCCATGAACATAGCCCAAAGGCCCACTACGACATCATGCCCGCATCATCGTGTCTACATCACCACCTGCCAGCATCATACCTGCGTCACTTCCTACGACATAAATCCCTCAAGGGGCTTGCCAAGATTCGAACTCTGGTCTTTTGGATGCATTATTACGGGGTTTACCAATCATGCACCACCCCAACTGTAAAACGTGTGTATGAGTAATGCTCGACTCCCAGCGGGGGGGGGGGGAACCAAGCCCAGATCACTACGCACATTCCCCAGCTAGGCAATGACTTTGAATTACCCTGTGCATAATACACATAGTGTCCGAGTCCAGCGGGCCTCAAGTTTGTACTAATTCTCATGGAGAGCAAAAACATGTGTATGGGTTATACTCAAATCCCATCGAGGAGCCCCAACCAAGCCCATAGTGCGCCACACATTCCCCAGCTAGGTAATGACTTTGAATCACCCTGCGCATAATATGCATAGTGTCCAAGTCTGGAGGGACTCGAGCCTATGCTAGTTCCCATGGAGAGTGAGATATTGATTAATATTTATTAAAAAACCACTAACGGATTAGAGTTAGACTCCTTTATTAATAAAAAAAATAAAACCCCTATTTAATTGGGTTAGGGTAACACATTATATGTCAAGAGACCTAAATCAGATGGCCAGAAGACCTAATAGAAACTATAGAAAGCACTAACCACACCATGACCCAGAGGCCCATAAAGTTAAAGACCAAAATAAAAAGGCCCAAAGGCCAGGAGGTTTTAATAACCCTAATCCAAACTCAGAAATCCCTAACTACCGCTAATCCACTAATCATCGTCTGAGCTTCCATTGTACGCAACACCATAATTTCCCTGCACGAACACCGACACCGCCCATCCTTTGTAGAATTCCACCGTGCCATCACCATCCGAATCACACATCTCTTGCAGATGCCCACTATACATACATACATACATAAATCCATATTAATATAAGTACATAAATATATATTAATACAATTATATACAAATATAAATCAATATATCTATTTATATACACAAATACATTTATGAATATATATACAAATATATATTAATACACACACATGTACAAACAAACAAACAAACAAACAAACATACATACATAAACATATATTATTATAAGTATACACATACATATAGACATACATATATACTAATATATGTATCCACATACATACACAAATATATTAATATAAGTACATATATACATAATATATGAATGCACATACATACATGCATATGTATATATTAATATAAGTTCATACATACATATTAATGTAATTATTTACAAATATACATATGTATAAATATATTAAACTATAAGCATGTGCATGAATGCATGCATACACATATATAAGTATTTATTTACAAATATAATTATTTGAAACTATATATTATTATAACTATGTAAATAAATACATACATCGATATTATACATATACATATGTATATTGCGTAAATATATATATAATTATACATACAAAGTAAATTTTGTATAGTAAAATTCACAGTGTAAAATTTACACTATGAATTCAGCATTGTAAAATTCCCAATGTAAAATTTACACTATGAATTCAGCATTGTAAAATTACTAGTGTAAATTTTACACTTAAATTTTTTTATATAAATAAATTTTATTATATATATATAAACATTAATAAAAAATAAATGTTAATATATATATTAAAATGTTATTATAAAATACATAAAATTTATAATTATTATAATAGCTATAAATGTTATTATTATTCTGAATATTATTATAATTATAATACAATATAAACGCGTGTAATATCTAAAAGGTATGAGGGAATTTTTGAAACCATTTTATTAATATATTAAACCATAAAAGGTGGGTCATATGGATCTATTTCCACGCAACAAACTGAAGGTCCCAGGTGCAACAAAAGCATTTATCGGGGTTGGGTTTGACTCAACAATTGTTGGATTCAGTGGATATATACATGATGTGGAAACCATGACAAATGAAAAATTTTCTAATGAAACTTGACAGACATGTTGAAAACAAGAGGATATTTCATTTTAAATTTATAATTAATTTAATTAGATAGGAAGAAAGTTTACCACAATTTTTATATCTTTCTTTGATGAAAATATTGATCGTCTAAAACTCTTTCGGTTTATTATTGTTGTGCTTGTAAGATCAAAGTGTATAATCCTTCCAGAAGTGAACCACACATGCTCCTTTTATCCATGAACAATATCGATGGACCATCAGGTGCTATCATGATAGATCAATCATTTTGCAGTGTTCCCCTTGATTACTACAATGATTCCTTTAGGTTTGAAGAATCATCATTGTGCTCTCATTCTTGAGAATATGGAGGAGGGTGGATAATATCTTGGTCCTGAGTGAATAAATTCTAGTGTGTTATTAGGTCTTGAGAGAGAGAGCTCTAGATTTCATTATATAAAACAATTCTCCAATTTGATTAACCCTACCACAGTAGACATAATAGTCTATTTATAGAGTTACAGTCTTGGGTTAAATATTATTTAATTTCACATAGACCCTTAATAATATATTAAACCCTTAAATGAATCAATGTCATTTAATAATAATAATAATAATAATACTTTTTTATTATAATGCGTGTTAACTGGAGAAACGATAAATATTATTTTACCATCTTGAAAATTAATATTTATCACTAGACCTCATCTTAGTTTGCTTATACTCACCGACATGTATTCACATAATAAATAATCACCACGCGAATAAATATTTATTTACTTTATACGATCAATAAATCCTAAATAAAATTATTCCTCAAACTTGAGAATAATATTTATTCCAATAATTAAATTCAAATAAAATTTAATTGAGATCAACAGAGACACTTAGTGTTTGACCCTACAAGGTTCTTTTTCATTGACATTAGGAGGAATCATCTAAATTCCAAGATTATTGTATAGAAATGGGTCAAGTCACCCAAGAAAAATAATTTAACGTCGTAATGTCTAAAACCATATACAATTATAGACTATGTAATATAATATCTTTTCCTTAATATATCATCAAGTAGGCTGCATACTTGCATCATAAACCTTAATTCTTGATATATCTTTATTTTAGTAATGATCATGTCTACATCTCCATGACCATAGAATTTATTTCAATTTTTTAATTCTAATTGATGGGCTGAGATATTAACTTCTATAAATAGAAGGGACAAACTCTTCCTTGACTTATTCATTAATAACATACTGGTCCTGAAATATCTAATATATCCTATATAGCGTGAACATAGTGAGTCACAGGTTTCATTAATACATCTAAGTACAAGAGTCATGATATGTATTAATAATAATATTAAGGTATAAGGACCATTATATACGATCACTGATAGGAATATCTGATGAAACACAAACATGTGAAATTCCTATCAGTGGGCATGACCTCATAATCTCCCGTCTTGGAGATCACCAACTGTGAACTTCATGGGATGAAACTTCATCCTATTATGATCACTCACACAATAAATTCAATAAGATATGTGCCCCATCATAGTTCATCATTCTGATCATATGACTAATATTTAAGAGATACCATCATATCATCTCAAGGTTATCATCATAGAAGAGAACTTCTATGACATATTTTTGATGTGACAGATACCATTGGACATTATCACATCAAATTCATACATAATAAAGATCAATATGTGATAAGATATATTTAATATCCACTTATTTGATTATAATTGGTAATCTAAAGTACAAACCAATTGGTTCTAGGACACAAATTCCAATAAACCCCCACTTGGCCCAGAGCCAACTACTAATAAATTTTAGTCTTTTAGCTCTCACATGAAGATCATGTTTTTGCTAATACATGAGTTTTTAAGGGGTCATACATGTTGTATTTCATGGAAATACTGATCACTAAAACTTCACTTATCTGAGTAAAATATCTTAGGAGATGATACTTTCAAATTATGTGTTTTATTCGATGATGTGACCTTGGTTCTTTGGAAAGAGCCACCAATATAGTATTATCATAATAAACCATGATAGAGTATTTACTTCTAAGTACTACATCAAGCTTTGGATGAAATTATATATCCATACTACTTATTTAGTTTCATCTGAATCCATAATATTCTCCAAATCCACTATAGAATCAACAAACACTGCCTGATTTGATCTATTCTAGCTCACAAAACCTCAATTGATGGTGAAAACATATCATAACTACAACTTTATACCATATTAATCTATTTAGAAACTAGTATCTGCATATCCCCTAATGAATAAATCTCAATATCCTATATATACTAAAAATATATCCTTAGTTTCACATCTTTAGACAGTGTTGAGAATATATTTAAAGGGGACTAGGATATGAATGAAAGTAGATTATGACCTTTGGCATCAGTTATTAGAACTAACTATTACTATTTGGTAGTAGTTACTTTGGAAACTATTGATACAACCAAACATAGATATTTTCCAATCATCATGTATCAATTACTTGATGTTTTCCCAATAATTTCTCTAGGTTACAACCTGAATAGGAAGTGGAATTTAGGATTGATATCTTACCAGGGACTAGTCCTATTATACTTCCATACAATAGGATGGAACCAAATAAATTAATATAATTAAAGGTTCAACTAGAAGAGTTATAAATAAAATGATTAATTAAACCTAGTACCTCTCTATGGAAATCACTGGTTATTTTTATAAATAAAGTGGATAGAACTATTAAGATTTGTGTAGAAAATCATAACCTAAACCAAGATATGATAAAGAACCAATATCATCTTCCAAAAAATGATGACATATTTGATCAATCAAGGAGAACCAAATGGTTCTATAAGACTAATATATAATTAGGATATCAACAACATTGAGTTTAGAAGGAGGATATTCTGAAGACAACTTTCAGGAGTGGTTATGGTCATTATGAATATGTGGTTATACCCTTTGGTCTTATGAATGCACTAAAAGTGTTTATGGAATTGATGAATAAGATATTTTAGAGTGAATCCTTTGTGGTGGTGCTCCTCAATGGTATTCTGGTGTATTCCAGGACTTAGGATAACCATGAACAACACTTGGGAATAATATTAGGTATATTTTGGGAACATCACCTTTATGTTAAGATTTTAAGATTTGATTTTGGATACAATAGTTAAATTTATTTGTACACTCCATTTATTAAATATGAGACTTGGTAGATCCTAAAAAGGTTGAAACTTTTATCTATTGGAAACCATCGAAGAAATTCTTTGAGATACGTGGTTTCCTTGACTTAGTAGGGTATTACTAACAATTTTTTCATGAATTTTCATGAATTTACTCTCTAATGATATATTTGAAAAGGAAAGGCGTTCCTTTCTAATGGAGTGATGAGTGATAGTAATATTTTCAAGTGCTTAAGGTTCAGATTACATAAATACCTATCGTTATGTTGCTAGAATCAAGACAAGTCTATTTGGTCTATTATGATGCATCAAGATCTAGTTTGGGATGAATTCTCATGTAGAGTTATCATTTTGTAGATTATGGGTCATGGAATTTATGGGTGTATGAGAAGAATTACCTATCACATGATTTAGAATATGTTGTTGTAGTCTATACCTTGAAACTTGGCATCATTATCTCTTTGGTGAGAAGTTCACAGTCTTTACAGATCATAAAATCTTGAACATATCTTCTAAAAAAGGTATTTGAATCTAATGAAACTATGATGGCTAAAATACCTTCAAATGTTTTACATAGAATTAATGTATACACTAGGAAAATGAAATTCCATGGATAATGAATTAAGCAGGAATTTATATAGCCAGTTCACTAAAGAGGCTTAAGATCAGTGGTATCTTATGATAGTCATAGATGATATGCATCTGGATTGTGCTGAACAAGGTGATTTTGTGATTTTATTTTCAGTTTTTGTTGTTCCTAATTTTATTGAGTAGGTGGAATATACTCAGACATTTGATCCTAACCATGAGGTTGAAACTAAATGGTGGAGAGACCATTAAGGGATGGATGCTAGATGAGAGATATGTATTACATTTTATAGATAAGATTGCGGTTCCTTTAATTTATTAGGAACAACTCCTTTATAACCACCACCAATTGAGATGAGTGGTTCATCCTAGAATTCAATATATGTATAAGGGGATGAGAGAATAGTTTTGGTGGGATAACATGAAAAAGAGGGCCACAGAGTATGTCTCAAGATGACTCACCTATAAATAGGTCAAGGTATAGCACCAATGAACAGTTGGTATGTTGTCGTCTTTACCTATACCAGTTTGGAAATGAGAGTAGATAACTATATATTTTGTCATAGGTCTATCGATAATGGTTTAGAAATAGGATGCCATATGGATGACTATGGATCAACTAATAATGTTGGCTCACTTCATCCCTATTAGTGAATACAATATGGTAGAGTAATTGTAAAAATGATATATTCGGGAAGTTTTAAAGTTTCATGGTGTTCTAGTTTCAATTATGTCTAATTGAGACCCCAACTTTATATCTTGGTTTTGAAAATCCTTGCAATAATCCCTTGGAACCCATTTTACCATGATCACTACTTAACATCCTCAAATAGATGTATAGTTTGAACAAACAATACAAAAATTGGAAGGAATTATAATAGATTCATGATTTATTTTGGAGGCTCATGAGAGGGTCATATACCATTATTGGAGTTCCCATACAATAACAGTTTTTGGGCCTCAATACATATGGATCCTTTTGAATATTTATATGACCATCCTTGTCATTCTCCACTTTTTTTGGTGAAAATGGGTGAGACTTATCTTATCAGACCTAGAATTGTGCATAAGATGGTGGGGAAGATTAAGTTTATTAGAAAGAGGAAGAAGACGAATTAGAGACTTTAGAAATCATATGCAGATCATTGTCGTCATCTATTATCATTCGATGTGAGTGATAATTTTTTTAGAGTCTCTCTAAGGATAGGGAATCATCATTTGGGTAAGAAAGACAAATTTTCTCCTTGGTACATTAGCCCTTTTGATATAATAGAATGAATTGGTGATATAGATTATATATTGGCTTTACCACCAAGATTCAGCTCTATGCATAATTTATTTCATGTATCATAATTGAAGAAGTACTAGCCTAATCCGGGCAATATTATTTGATTGAACCACGTTGATATTGAACCTAATTCTACATTGATTCATGTTATAATATGGTTTGTGGATAGACAAGAGAATTCATTACATGGGAAAAGTATTAGTTTGGTATGAGTCTTCTGGAAACTAATCATTTTTAAGAAGAAATATGGTATTGTGATAAAGAAATGTCGGAATAGTGTCCCGAGCTCTCCCTAAGATATTCTAGTCTCTAAATTTATGAGTATGAAAATACCAATGGTGGGGAAAATTTAATAGCCCATAGTTTCAAGTACTTTACCCTTTTATTATTTATTTTGAAGTTATATAATACTTGGGTAGAGTTTTAGGAGTTTATGGATGGTTTTGGAGTGTTATAGAAGGGGTTATAAGGGTGAAAAATTTGAGCATGGTTAAAGAAAACCATGAACTTTCTCTAGGAAGCTGTTCAAGTGGTTCTGGGATTCATTGGGTAGGTTCATGGGTTGGACAAACCATGTGTGTGCCTAGGAGAAACCGTGGAAGATGGGGGTATTTGTACAATAACATGCACACAGTTTGACAAACCATGCAACTCCCTTGGTAATGTCTAGTAGCATGCACATAGTTAGTGTATGGTTTTTCAAACTATGTGGAATAATCAAGAAAATATCTGCTTTATATACAGTAATATGCACATATTTGGCACACAATTTGAAAAATTGTATAGCCTAACCATGTGACATTTATTAAATGCTATGAAAATTATAATTTAACTCAGATTTACACCCCCAAACTCTCATTTTTCTCATATTATCCTAGGATCTCGAACCCATATCCTTCCCTAGGTATTCTTGGAGGTTACTTTGGATTTTGTGACTAGTTTTTATGAATTAAAGTGAATTGGATCTCCAGAATCAACATCAAGTTTCTATTTTCTCCTTTTCTTCTTATATCTACTCATCTTCTCTCACTTAGAATGTTAGATCTACTATATTATGGATAGATCTATGATCTATGATGTGTTTTGATGAGATCTTGTTGGGATTTTAATGAATTAAATAAGTTTTAATTTTGAATCTAAATGTTTCACGTGTCATTCTTGATTTTCTTTAACCGTTGCGAGGTAGGTATCTTCCTTTCCACTCTACTCATTACAGAACTTGAAGTCTTGGTGTTTTAATCAACCCCACTTAATTTATTGGAAAAATTATTTGGTTTTAGTAACTAAAACATTGGTTTTGAAATGATTTACATAAGGTGTTTGATAAATTACTTTAAATAAAATGGTTTTCAAAGAAATGGATTTTGTTGAGAACTTGGCATGTGTGGTTGGTGCGAGTTCATGAATTACATTTGCAACACCTTATTGGTTTGGATTGGGGGATGATTTCAAATTGGAACATGGGATTCCATAAAGTGATGACTTTGTGATGGGAAAAGTCACCACTCACGAGTATTGGTACTGTCATTGGGCATGCATGGGTGTGTCTGTGGAACATGTATGGGTATATATGCCAAGTGGAAAGAATGAATGAAAAAATTGATTTATTTAAATATTTTTACTTAAAAATATTTTAACGTTGTAAACTATTTTGATATCCTCACCCTCTATTTTATATAATTGGGATATAACATGTTCTTGTTCCTAGTGGTGTGTGTTGGGAAGTCTTTGGGGATTACCTACCAAGTTTTATATTCACACCTACTTGGTAACTTTGGTGTGTTTGTTGATGTTTTGCATTGAGATAAAGGTAAATTCAAGGTTTTATACTTCTCTAGTGATGTATCATGATGTAGTGGGATCGGGACTTGGAGTTGGATCTTGGATCTTGTTTAGGGTGATGCTTGGGTTGATTCTACTTTTGTGCCATTGAGTTATATTTATCCTTTATTATGTTAATGTTGTACCTTTTATTTTTCATCTACTAATCTGATATTACTTACTGTTTTGAGTTGTATTATACTAATTTACATGAATTATATTATGTTGTTTGTCTTTTTTCATCTTCAGGAGGTTGTTCATAATGTTTTTGATGATTTTAGGAAATTGTTAATGATGATTGTTTCTTTTGATGATTAGTAAATATAAAGCCTTCTTTTCAGAAAGAGTTTTTGATTATTTATATGTTTTTGTTGTGCTATTTAGATAATGACACCGGTTTTATGATTTAAAAACCCATGGGAGGAAGAAAACGAGAATGTGGTTCAACCTCAACTGCAAGTAAATCAGCAACTCATCCAGATCATAGTCTAGTCATTTCAATCTGTAGATAGGGGAAATCAAAATATGTATCCACACCATGAAAACACATCCATGGACTTTAAAAAATAGAACCCACTGATCTTTCAGGGATATTTAGGTTTAAAAAAATTAGAGGCATGAATAGGGAAGATAAAATGATTTTTTTTCATTTCTTGGTAAACTTAGAGGATAAGAAAGTGAATATAAAATTTCATTTATAAGAGGATCTTGCTAAGTAGTGGAGGGATATTATTGTCCAGACTAAACAAGACCAGGACCTAACATGACCAAGGTTTGAGGGGCTGTTTAACAAATTTTTTTATCCCCACACCTTCAAGATCACAAGAGTGACTTATTTCTTTACTCCAAAGTAGGAAAATATGTCTATGATAGGGTATGTAGATAAATTCATGAGATTTATAGGGGTTTCTTCAGAATTTGGCACTAGTGAGCACTTAAAGGTGAGGATATTTGATATAGGGATATGACCTGACATAGAATCCAAGTTGCTTTTCTTATGTATTGATAAGTATACAGAGATGGTGAAAAAGAAAATTATAGTAAAAAAGGATATCTTTGGAACCTATTTTGAGGGAAACACTTTTACCTATACTAGTACAAGTGGGAACTCCAACATAGAGAACAAGCAGAAAAGGGAGAATTATTCTCAAAAAATAAAATCATCAGTAAACTAATAAGTTAATTAAGTATCCTTTCCACATTTCTATAGTAATTATTTGAGATATTATTAGTGTGGATATTATGATCCTATCAAGAATTAATTCATAGTGCCTCTATGGGAATGACACAATTATTTCAAGTTGGGACATCTAAAATGTTATTATACAAAAACTTCAAGGATGACTGATGGTAATGGCTCGAACATATCCTGGGATTCTTGTACCCATACAGTTTGATCAATAGGCAATGTTAATCACTCTCAAAACCAAGCTACATAGGGTGACTCTCATGGCACATTGAAACCTCAATAGTCATTACAAACACAATAGATAAATAATGAATTTTTGGGAACACCTAGTAAATAGTTGTATACTTCCAAGCATATGACCATATATGATCAATATAGTCATTCAATGATGTGGTAAATGATTCTCTTGAATTATAATTTCATAAAATATTTGTTTGATACTAGCATGTACCACTATTTTATTACTACTTGTGTTGTGGATCATATGGGATTACATGTTGCAATGATGCCTCATATCTTAAAACTTCAAACACCTCTTGGACAATGAGAGTGTCAAGAATTTAAGTGTGAAATGTGTTCTATAATAATCAATAAGGATGAGTATATTTGGGATTTATCTATTTTTTATATGTACATATATGACTAGATTTTTGGAATGGATTGGTTGGCATCCTTCAAGGATCACATCGATTGTTATACCTAAAAATTTTGTTTCATATCTTCGTATGGTGTTGTGAATCTCTTTAAAAGGATTGGGATGTGAATTCAAGTATAGAAGGAACTTTTATGATAGTGTTCATGACTATATCTTACCATTTAGTAGAAATTAATTTGGAAACTATTGATACAACCAAACATAGAGATTTTCCAACTATCATGGATCAATTCCCTGATGTTTTTATTGAAAATTTCTCTGGGTTACCACTTTAATGAGAAGTAGAATTTACAATAGATATCTTACTAGGGACCAGTTTTATTTTACTTATATCCTATAAGATGATACTAATAGAATTAATGTAATTGAAGGTTTAGCTGTAAGAGTTGGTAAAGTAAAGGATTCATTAGAACTAGTACATCTCCATGGGTAGAAACAATTATTTTTATAAAGAAATCAAATGTAACTCTTTGGATTTATGTGGATTATTGTAAGCTAAACCAAGTTATGATAAAGAATCGATATCCTATTCCATTAATTAATGACCCATTTGATCAATTAAGGGGATATAAATTCTTTTATAATATTAATTTATGATTAGTATATTACCAAATTTGAGTTCATAAGGTGGATATTTTGAAGACAACTTTCAAGAGTAATTATGACCATTATAATTATGTGGTTATGACCTTTGGTCTTATGAATGGAAAAAAGTGTTTATGAAATTGATAAAATAGACCTTTCAGAGGTATATTGACTCCTTTGTGGTGGTATTCATTAATGAAATTCCGTGTATTCCATAACTTAGGCTGATTATGAACAACACTTGGAAATAATTTTGGATATCTTGCTGGAACATCACTATCATGCTAAGCTTTCAAAGTGTATTTTTTTTTGATACAAGAGGTATGTTTCCTTAGACACATCATTTCTGAAAGTGGACTCTTGGTAGATCCTGAAAATATAGAAGATGTTATCTCTTAGAAACCACCAAATAATGCCTTTGAGGTATGAAATTTCCTTAGCTTAATAGGGAATTACTGACACTTTGTTCATGAATTTTCATGACTTGACTCTTTGATGATAGTTTTGACAAGTAAATGAATTCCTTTCCAATGGATCGACTAATGCCAAAAATATTTTCAATATATTAAGGTTTATCTTACATAATAACCTATTCTTACATTTCTAGAATCATGAAGAGGCTATGTGGCCTATCATGATGCATCCATATCTATTTTGGGATGTGTTCTCATATAGAAAGACCATGTTATGGATTATGGGTCATGACAATTAATGGTGCATGATAAGAATTACCTAATGCATGATTTAGAAATAGTTACTATAGTCCATGCCTTAAAAAATTGGTGGCATTATCTCTTTGTTTAGAAGTTCACAGTATTCATAGATCACAAAATATTGAAATACATATTTTAATAGAGATATTTAAATCTAAGGAAATGAACATGGATGGAATATATTAAGATGTTTGAATTTGAATTAATGTATACACTGAGTAAAGGAAATTCTATGGATGATGCATTGAGTAAGAAGTCATATAGTCAGTTTTCTAAATATTCTTCAAATCAGTGGTGGATGATGATTTTCATGACTTTTATGTATCTGGATTATACTGAGCAAGGTGATGTTGCAGTTTTCTTTCCATCTTATCTTATTTCAGATTTGATTGAGTGGGTTAAAGATACTCATACATCTGATCTTGAATGTATAACCATGAGGTCACAACTCAATGATGGGGAGACCTTGAGGTATTTATGTTATATGAGAGATCTCTATTGCATTTTAAAGATCAAATTGTGGTTCCTCTAACTTATTAGGAACAACTCCTTTTTTCCCACCATCACTCGAGATGGGTGGTTTATCTTGGAATTCATGACTGATAAGTATGTCCTGAATTATTGGCATATAGGTTTCAATGTACTTTATCCATGGAAATGTTTACTATTAGGTATTCTAACCTAACAATTTTTTCATTTACTTCATAATGGTTTATAAAGAGTTTTTTAATTTCCAAAGCATACCCCCTAGGAGTGTCAAACCAAGTGTGAAACAAGTCCCATTGTCATTCCCCAGGTGATGATCGAGTCTAAATTAATGTACCATTTTCATGGTTATTACCCCTAGGTACCTCTATTCTAGAGCCACATCCACTTATAGTATCCAAATAGTTATTTATTTTAATAAAAAACACTTGATCTATACTTCACCAAAATTACAGGATATTTTTTACTTAGTCTTATCCTTAGACTTATCCTCTTCATACTAGCTCCAAAATTTAACTAAACCTAGCTCTGATACCAATTATAGAGACCTAAAACTTTTACACATATTATTACATTATTTCTAAACATAAATATCTAATAATAAAACACAAGTATCATAAAGGCCTAATGTATTTGGAAGACTAAGTTCATATTACATCAAATGGAACTTAAAACATGGAATCCTTATTTAATTATCTATAATTAGATCCTAAAATCCATTTTATCTCCTAAAAATTCATGGGATAACCTAGGGGATACATAAATAAAGGGGTGATATGATGATCTTAATAAGGGAATAAACATGATAAGAAAACATAACATGTGAGTCAAATGTATAACATGATATCGCATAAGAGAAGTATCGTGAGTAATCACATGGAATCATAACATAAAGAACATGGTATCATAAGATCATAAAATCATAGGAAATGTGGCAACAACATATAACATGACATAAACACGAGTCAAGGCTAAATGCCTAGATAACATCACATGGTAGACAAAGTCCCATAATGGATTAGGGTTACTCCCTAATCCCATACATGATGCCTCATGAGACTAAATATTTACCCAATGCATTGGATCACTGTATGGGTGTACCCATCATAACATGTTAATAATCTATGTGTTCCACATAAAGTCAATCAATCATAATGCATAACATAAGAATTACCTATGGAAAGAAAATGGGTGGCATAATCTTACTTCATATCATAATAAAAGGATATTTCATAATGAATGCATTTGATAAATGATCATAAGTTATGTATTACCCCATAAAAGGAAGGAAGAATAATCATGGTGTTAGTCAGAGTGAGTATCTAAAGAGGGGGGGGGGGGTGAATTGAGTACCCAATAATTTATTATATCTAAAATGGATTATTTTGAAATCCCACAGATATTTTAAAACAACCCAGTTTATAAAAATAATTAGTATGATATAAATCTTAATCTTTATAAAGATTTATCTAAAGATTAATTAGGTATTAGATAAAACATTATTATATCCTTTGAAATCAGTTTAATAGGTCAAAAAACTATATAAACACAAATTAATATAAACCATCAAAGTATATATTTTGTTTATAGTTAAAACAATTTTCTATTTTAAAGCAGGAATAAAGTAAATCAAAATTAAAGCACACAGTGTAAAGAATGGATATAAGAGGTTCAGTCTCAAGTCAATACTTAGTCCCACACACTTTATGATCACCCACCACCATGCATTTTATATAAAAAAACAAGATGATCTACAATTTGGATCAGGTTTTACAACAGTTTACAACTATCCAGGTCACACATGACCTCTTCCACAATTATTCATGGGAGAAAAAAAAATCAGGACACATAGGGACCTCTACCACTCTTATCCATGGGAGAAAAAAGAAAAATAACTTGAGAAGATATCAATTATATTACAGGTTTATCACATAAGATAGTGTGCCTATATAAAATAGAGTATAACACACACTACACAAAAAGTAATAAGTATAAAATGATCAGAGAAATCTATAAGAGTAGAGTTTATAAGTGATCATTCTATTGAAAAGAATATTTTAAATCTTGATTTGATTCATTAGTGAAGCTTGATTCAAGTTCTCTTGAAAAACTTTAGGAAAAAAGAGTGTCACAGACTTTTGTTCCTTGATTGGAGGAAGTCACTAAATGTGATGATGCAGTTTATCTTCCTAGTCGAATGTTTGCAGTAGGTTCAAATTTATGTATTTCCAGGAAGTTCAAACTCTCATCTTTGTATTAGTTCACTACATTCACTTTTTCATCTCTTTCTCACACATTGTTTTCATGAGGGATTATGCAACACTTTTTATCAGCTATAGAAAGCAGAATATCTGGATCAGCTGCTTCCTCATACTGCATGACCTGTCACTCTCTTCAATGCTCTCTATCGACCATTTATGAGAAAATCATTAAAATAGTAAATGGAATTAACTTCAATAAAAATAGTCATTAGAATAATGTAATTTAGAAATATAAGTGAAGATAATGGTGGTGTCTTAGACTGGCGGTGTTACACTTTGGTGGTATGATACTGGCGGTATAATATCGATGGTATCTTAGACTTAGTTAAAATTCCACTATACTGGCGGTGTCTCAACTAGCGGTGTATGGTCTGGTGGTGTGAAGTATGACTGTCTCTTAGACTTAGCTGAAATTCTATGTTAGTGGTATGATATTGGCAGTGCTTCATCTGGCGGTATCTCGTACTTATCCAACTTTACGTTCTGACAGCATGAATTCCTGGTGGTGTATCGACTGATGGTGTCTCATATTTTTTTTAATATTACAGTCCAATGGTATGATATTCTAGCAGTGTGATATCCTGGTGGTATATTATATTAGTGAGATTTTGGTGCTGGCAGCGAGTCATGGACAACGGTGTCTCGAGTTGGCGATGCCAACCTCAATGATGTCTCATCCTTAAATAAATTTTTCACCTGGATCAAAATAAAGATTACTTGTAGAGAAACGTGAAACTCATTAATATTATCAAAATCATGATTTTTTGATCATTAAAACCAAGAGTTCAACAATCTCACCCTTTTTGATGATCACAAATAATGGCATCAAAGTATATTATAAATTTAAAAATATCCCATCAAAGGTATTACAAGAGTTTAAACAATATATCCAAGGTAAAATCAAAATAAAAAACAAGTCTTATCATCCACAGTATGTGTAGATGGTATCAAAGTAAAATAAATAAGAAAAGAGTATGTATTGGAGTTAAGTATCATGAATATAAAGTTTAAAAAAACATAGAAATAATACTATAAAAAAACATAAATTCTATAATGTTTTTCAATATTCCATAAGAATTATCACCCATTTGGGATTATAAAATAGGTAAAAAAACATTATAAAAATAAGGATAAAAGAATAATAAATATCATAAGAATTCAAAATTATTTCCAAAAACTTATTACAACCCAAGTCCCATCAAATAAAAACTATCTAATCCTACAAAAAAGGTTCAAGATGTATCATAAGGGTCCATGGGTTCTTTGACTTTAGCCTTGGATTTTTCTTGCTTCTTATCCGAGGTATTAGGATCAAGCCAAGGTAGAATAGATGAACACTAGATGCCACGAACCAAATCTGGTCACCACTAAAACCGGCACCAAACCCAGCCCATGACAAGGCCCTAAGGGCATTCCCAATCCCCACAGCTAGAACAAGTGCCCGAGTATCATAAAATGATAGTTGAGAATGATTTTCCTGAGTTTATAAACTTAAAACAACAAAGGAATCCAATAAAACGAATCTGGATTTTTCAAACCAAAAAATCTTTTACAAAAATTCAGAACTGAATTACATAGTTTAAAACAACTCAACAAGACTATAAAAAAGGCACAAAACCAAAAAAATATCCCAAGAACCCTTATGGAAAGGAGAACCACCCTCAAGCCATCTCCACAAGACTTCACCACCAATGACCTGCTAGAAACCCGAACCACTGGCACTAAAAACTGTACCCAACCTGCGATAACAAAAATAACCAAGTCTACTTACACTAAAGGGTGTAAGTAGGGTGTGAGCCAATTCCCAGTAGAATACCACCACTAAGATATTCCATGTGATAAACATTCAAAGATGAAAATCTTGCAAGTTTTCATAAACAGGAAATGCTAGTTACAATTTCTAAAAGACGCAACTTAAAAATTAAAACAGTTTTCAAGTGGACTATCATTAAGAATCAACACTTTGAAAAAAATAATTTCAACACTACTGAATTTTTCCAGAAAACCATACCATATGCTGATGGTAAGCACAACATAACTAATGAGCACAAGCAATAGAAAATAACCCCTAGGCACTAGCTCATTGTGGGTCCCAGGCACCTCATATCTCGGTGAGAGTAACCATCACAATATCCGTTCTCATGCATGTTCCACTAGTAGGGAATATACCCATAACCTAGTGGTCCTTAATAATTGTCATCATAGTTTATTTAGTGTTGTAAGCATCAATCTTGCTATGTGAAGCTGAGGCCAAACCCCAGGGATTCACTAGCATACTAGTACACATCCACCCACCTAGATACCTGAGTTTCCCCTTGTGGTCAAACATGTTAAAAAAGTTAAGAAATATAATTTACACATGAACATATCATTTCCTCATCACAAGTTCACCAAAAAACCAACATTTACATCACACAAGTCACAAAATCCACTTTTTCATTCAAATGCATTTTAAAATCATACTCACACCAAAAAAAGACCACAACACTTACATTTATTTAACACTTCCACAAATACTTTAAATTTTTTTATAAAACCATTCCAAGACATTATAACTCACATAAAATCCCACTCAAATATCATATAATACTTCTTTCATCAACAAAATTCATTTTTCACAACACACTCACACAAAACAGCCCACAACCATGTTTCACAGTCCTCTTTCCATTTGATAAAAAATTTCATCACTTTATAAAACATTATAAAAAAATATTTGACATATTAAATAACCACCTTACCTTTCAAAAACCCATATTAGGTAAACACACCCACCAAAAAATACATATACACACTTTTCCCACTTTTTTTAACCAAACAAAACATTCACAATTTTCATAAAACAAACCCAAGGGGTGTAACTATGATTCGCACACAAAACCCATTTCAAATCCCTCATTAAATTACCAAATCATACCAATAAAAATCCATAATAGAATTGAAAGACCAAAAAACATTTATTAAACTACCCCCAAGTGTTATAAAAAGACCTCAATTAACACCACAAAAGACACACATGAAAAACACATGTTTTCATAAATCACTTCCAAGAAGTACAACATGGTTTTACACCTTGAACCCATTCAAAAACCCCATTTCAAGGCCCACATGACACTAATGCATTAACAAACCAGAATTTTCAGTCCCTTTAAACCCTAATAAGTCACTTTCATGTGTTATAAAATACACCCAAACATTACCCCAAGAGTTACCCATTAAAAGCACCCAATTTCAAGCCATAATGAAACTATAAAATTAAACCCTTAAGAAAATCCATCAAAAAAGGTTTTCACACCACAATAAGCATAAGATGGACATTAAATATATTAAATCAATAAAGCTAACTCATCAAAAAATGCTTACACATGGAACCACCTACCTTTTGAGTCAAAACCCTTAAATCTTGGTGCGAAACATTAACCACACCACTGCTGCAACAAAAGGGAGATAAACCCAACCTAAATCTATAATATTTCACCAAAAATACACAAAATAAAAACCTAGGTTTGAACCCTAACTTATTTACATAAGGGAACTTCATGAAAGGTGGAAGAAACCCTAATGAAAGGGAAGAAATCAAATAGAGAAACACTTACTTGAAGAGAAGTTGAAGAAATCACCCTGAATAAACCAAATATTGAATATCCAAGTAAAAAAACCTGGTAGTGAGGCTATAATGATGTTGAGGAGGTAATTTGGGGACTAAAATAGGGGGAAAATAGTGAAAAATGAATGATTTATGAAGGAAGAAAGTTACCCTCTCAAATCTGGACGGTTTGAGAAACCCTGAAAAGATACTCCCTAATTCGCGGTTCAAATGAGCTCCAAAAAATGCAAAACCAATAATGGGGGTTATAATAGGGATATTGGATTAGAAAAGGACGTGTAATCACTTAAAAATAATAAAAAATTAAGTAGGTATTAAATAATAAAAAAAACATTTAAAGCAGAAAATGGGCTTGCAGGTAGGTTCAATACCTTAAATAAAAACCCAAATACACCATGATTATGGATTTCTAAAGGCTCAAAATTAACATAGTGGTGTTAATAGGTCAGGGTAGGACAATTAGGAATTGAAATGGATGAAAAATGTTGAAAAATGAAGGAGTTATAAAAGAAAAAAATTTGTTTTTAAATATGGGAATGAGCACACGGTTTGGCCCAAATTTTGAAAACCCACATTTCCACCAAAATGCACGAGAAACCCCCAAAACAAATCAAAAATGGAAATTAAATTAAAAATAACTTTAAAATAAGTAATTTATGTTACAATTATCCCCACTATAAAACTTTCCACCCTCAGAAATCCATAGTAAGGCCAAAAGTAAAAACCAAATTCAACCGAAAGACCAAAATGGAATCCTTTAACAAGCTTTGCCCCCAAAGGCCAAAACACCTCCAGAGATCAATTAGGGAAGGAATACTCTCACAAAACAAATCTTAAACCACTATAATAAAATGATTAAGCACATTCAGACTTTATCCCAGAAGAAAACTCCTCAATCTTCATCCAAACAAGATTCCAAAAATTTACCCAAACGTACAACAACAACGAACAAGGTTAGACTTACCTTGCTTTAACCAAACCGTTGGGCGTTCTCCAATCCCAAAATTTACCAAAGGAAGATGTAGGTAGTTAGATAGATCTGAACAAGAATACCTACCACCAAGCCAAGACCAAGGACCAAACTGAGTTATTAGTATGAGGAGGCACAAATAGGCTCCCCACCATAAGAGACAACCTAATTTTTTTCCCGAGATAGAATCAGGACACCAACAGAGGGAGGCCCGAATGGACTCCCCGATACAAGGGGTAGGATTTCATTAGAACTTTACAAAATAACTTACACGAGACTCATAGTAGGTCTCCCCACTATAAGAACCAACCATCTTAACCAACCGGCACAGGCTGACACGAAAATACCCTAAAATTAAAGAGTTGTCACGGCCGCATGGTTAGTCCACACGGTTTGGGAAACCGTGCACTAACCGTGGGAATAATTATATTTTCATGGCCTCCAGACACACAGTCACTACTAATCATGCAAAAACCATGTGATCAACCTATCTAGCCAAATTCCCAACCATTCTCCAAAAACTAAAAGGAAAACAATGGGGAAAATAATGACATTGAGTGATAATATGGGCACAAGGCCCTCCACCTCTTTCCACGGAATAGAAACAACAGAATAAAGATGGAGACACTAGTGGTTTAAACTCTTCCCATATTTTATACTGAGGATATTACTTTGTACAGGGGTTTGAACGACCCTGGGATTTCCCCTGACTACGTTCCAACTTCTCTCTAGGACCTATGGCTGGAGCTCAAATGATTGAAACATCTTCGGCCTCGTAGTTAGGATTTGGAAACCACCTGACCAAAACTTATTCTTCCAGTGATACAAACAACTACACTACAATCCTAGATAAGTTTACCAAGACACAACACATTCCAAACTCACTTTACCCTAACCCAACATTTCACTAAAACAAGATCTTATAATATGCACACACATCACACCTTGTTTCTTTGGGTGAGAAAAAACATAAGGAAAGAATCCATATAAACACCTTCCTCTAAAACAGAGGATTTTGATGTTTTTCCAAGGGATACATACTCCCAACATAACAGAGACTCTTAGAGGATTGCACAACCTTCACCTTTATAGTAAAACGAGCACATGACATCACAAGGCATCACCGAACATGACCATTGTGACTGATATAAACAATACATGGAATGGGACCTTATGCCAAGTCCCTAAACAAAACATAAGTCCAAAAAGTGTCCACAATAGCCTCTCATGACCAGATTCCCAAAATTGGTGGTTTAACATGAAATCCTACTTCAAAGAAACTATGAAGAACCCAAAGGCCCTCTTAGACACCATTGAGACACTCATCCACACTAATAACCCCAGACCACTTCCACCTTCGACGAATCAGGAAACATAAGAAACTAAGGTCTCTTTCAACCTTCCACGAGCACTCTCCCACTACAAGAGGATCCAAAAATCAAATAAAGGAATGGGTGTAGACTCAATCAACAAATATCAACAAAATATTCCTTATATTGATCAACTAGAGGATTTACAATGGAGAAACAATCCTGGTTGCACTTCAGTTGTGCATTAACCCTTAATGGGGGTGTACCTTATCCAATGAGAGAACCCAAGGACCCAACCAAGATGTCCCATTGGTCAAAACATGCCACAAACCAGATCCAAACACATTAAGGGAACCACCATAAAGGTGTCCCAAAACATATCTCAGAAGAGACTACTAACCGTTCCTTCTACCCAGCTTACCGACTAAACACAAACCCAAAACACGGATCGAACAAGAGGGGTTCTTGGACTCAAAACATCCCACAACATCAAAATTTTCCAAAAGCACGTAGTATACACCATTCCAAACAATTCATTAAGACATCATATTTTTCTTTAAAAACATTTCTTTGAAAACAAATAGTTCAGCGGTTAGCGTATCCCCCAATGGTACCCCATGAGCCTCACACATGAATATTTCTGTGCCACACCGGGCACCCTCCTCATATCCATCCTGGTACTCATCCCATCATTCCATCAACCATAAACCATCCCATATAACCCCATGCATGTGGTCTCTCACAGAAATACCAAAGTTTAAAACAAAAATTCTTTCAACTTTTCAAAACCAAAACGGTCAACCAACACATCATTTTTCTCAAAAACTGATAACCATGAGATCAAAATCCCAATTCACATCTTACAAAACTTTTCAGAAAGACAAAAACATTTAGATAAGAACTCACTTTAAATTTATTCACATCAATTTCAAAACATCTCATCCCATTAAAATACCCTTTTATTTTTTAGAAAACTCTATTAGAAACACTTTTTCAAAACCAACTTCAATATAGTTACCGCTTTAAAAAGAGGTGTAAGCACACCATTTTCCATTTCAAAAAAATTCTAAAAATTCAGTTCCACCATTTCATAAATCAAACCATTACCTATTTATTTGAAAATCATTTCAAAAAAACATTATGCTTCTTAAAACCAAGTCACTTTAAAACCAAAGTTCCAAGATTTCAAAACTAAATAACACAAGACAATGCGTGAGGAAACTAGTTTCAGTGGGTGACTTTAAAATATGGTTGGAAGACATATTAAAATCACTTAAACATCAAATATAGTGTTCTAGGGAATATCCCCAGCTTCACATGGATTGCGAGGCCCTGCGAGTTCACTGAGACCATTAACCCAACTCTCTTTTCATTTCCCCTAATCATTATCAAACCAAGAAAACCAAAGGACTTAGATAAATCCTGACTTCCCATAGAAACTTGAATCCCATCATGAGGTTTGGTGATCAAGCACACTACCCATAATTGGAATACCAAGTCTTGACAATCCTAACTCCAGACTATCTTGACTCTTCCTTAAATAACATGACCCAAAGAGTTAACCTGAATTTTCTCTGATGCCATTTTGTCATGAACCAAATCTATTCACCACCAAAACCGGCACCAAACTCAGCCTGTGACAAGTCCCGAAAGGCGTTCTTGATCCCCATGGGCTATCACAAGTTCCCAGGTATCATAAAATGATAATTGGGAACGATTTACCTGAGTTTATAAACTTAAAATAACAAAGGAATCCAATAAAATGAATCTGGATTTTTCAAACCAAACAATCTTTTAAAAAAATTCAGAACTGAATTACATAGTTTAAAACAACTCAAAAAGACTATAACAAAGGTAAAAAACAAAAAGGAAATATACCAATAAACCTCATGGCAAGGGGAACTGCCCTCAATCCATCTCCACAAGACTTCACCACCAATGACCTGCTAGACACCTGAACCACTGACACTAAAAACTGTACCCAAATTACGACAACAAAAATAACCAAGTCTAATTACACCCAAGGGTGTAAGTACGGTGTGAGGAAATTACCAGTATGATATCACCACCAATATATTCCATGTGATAAACATTCAAAGATGAAAATCTTTCAAGTTTTCATAAACAAGAAATGTTAGTTACAATTTCTAAAAGATGCAACTTAAAAATTAAAATAGTTTTCAAGTGGGATATCATTGAGAATCAACACTTCAAAGAAAAATATCAACACTAATGAATTTTTCCAGTCAATCATATCATATTCCGATGGTAAGAAAAACATAACTAATGAGCACAAGCAATAGGAAATAACCCCTAGGCACTAGCTCATTGTGGGTCCCAGGTACCTCGTATCTCGGTGAGAGTAACCATCACAATATCTATTCTCATGAATGAGACAATAGTAGGGAACATACCCATAACCTAGTGGTCCCCAATCATCATCATAAAAGTTTAGTTAGTGTTTTAAGAATCAATCTTGTTATATGAAACTGAGGCCAAACCCTAGGGATTCACTAGCATACTAGTACACATCCACCCACCTAGATACCTGGGTTTCCCCTTGTTCTCAAACAAGTTCAAAAAGTTAAGAAATATAATTTTCACATGAAAATACCATTTCCAAATCAAAAGTTAACCAAAAATCCCACATTTACATCACACAAGTCACAAAAATCCACTTTTTCATTCAAATGCATTTTGAAATCATACTCACAGCAAAAAAATCCCACAACACTTTTCACATTTCTTTAACACTTACAAAAATACTTTAAAAATTTATAAAACTATTCCAAGACATTATAATTCACATAAAATCCCACTCAAATATCATATAATGCTTCTTTCATTAAAAAAATTCATTTTTCACAACACAATCACACAAAACAGCCCACAACCATGTTTCATAGCTCTCTTTCCATTTGCTAAAAAATTTCAGCACTTTATAAAACATTCTAAAAAAATATTTGACATCTTAAATAACCAAATTACCTTTAAAAAACCCATATTAGGTTAACAAACCCACCAAACAGTACATACACACCCTTTTCCCACTTTGTTTAACCAAACAAAATATCCACAATTTTCATAAAACAAACCCAAGGGGTGTAACTATGCTTCGCACACAAAAACCATTTCAAATACCTCATTCAATAAAAAAATAATACTAATAAAAATCCATAAAAGAATTTTAAGCCCTAAAAACATTTATTAAACTACCCCCAAGTGTTATAAAAAGACCTCAATTAACACCACAAAAGACACACATGAAAAACACACGTTTTCATAAATCACTTCCAAGAAGTTCAACACGGTTTTACACCTTGAACCCATTCAAAACACCATTTCAAGGAAAAAATGAAACTAAGTCATTAAAAAAACAGAATTGGAATCCCCTTTAAACCCCAATAAGCCACTTTAATGTGTTATAAAATACACCCAAACATTACCCCAAGAGTCACCCATGAAAAGCACCCAATTTCAATCCATAATGTAACTATAAAATTAAATGCTTAAGAAAATAAATCAAAAAGGTTTTTACACCACAATAAGCATATGGTGGACATTAAAACCAATAAAAAAGCAAGATAACTTATCAAAAATTTCTTACACATGGAACCACCTACCTTTTGAGTCAAAACCCTTGAATCTTGGTGAAAAAAAATTAACCGCACCACCGCCACACCAAAATGGAGATAAACCCAAAATAAATCCACAATATTTCACTAAAAATACACAAAATAAAAACCTAGGTTTTAACCCTAACTTCTAGACATAATGTAACTTCATTAAAGGTGGAAGAAACCCTAATGAAAGGAAATATATCAAATAGAGAAACACTTACTTGAAGAGAAGTTGAAGAAATAACCCAAAATCAACCAAATATTGAATATACAAGCAACAAAACCTGATAGTGAGGCTCTAATGAGTCTGAGTAGGTCATGTGGGGATTTAAATGGGGGAAAAAGAGTAAACAATGAATGATTTATGAAGGAAGCAAGTTACCCTCTCAAATCTGGACGGTTTGAGAAACCCTGAAAATATTCTCCCTAATTCTCGGTTCAAATGAGATCCAAAAATTCAAAACCAATAATGGAGGTGATACTATGGATATTTTATTATATAAGGATATGGAATCACTGAAAAATAATAAAAAATGAAGGAGATATTAAATAATTAAAAAAACATTTAAAGCAGAAAATGGGCTTGCGGGCAGACCCAATACCTTAAATAAAAACCCAAATACACCATGGTTATGGATTTCTAAAGGGTCAAAATTGACATGGTAAAGTTAATAGGTTAGGGGAGTAAAATTTGGAATTTGAATGGATGAAAAATGAAGGATTTATAAAAGAAAAAAAATTGGTTTTTAAATCTGGAAATGGGCTCACGATTTGGCCCAAATTTTGAAAAACCACATTTCCACCAAAATACATGAGAAAACCCCAAAACAAATAAAGAATGGAAATTAAATTAAAAATAACTTTTAAAAAATTCATGTATGTGACACTAGAAGAGATAATAGTTACAGTCTGAGGATGATCTTCCACAATCAAAAAAGGCCAGAGTTGTCTTATGGCTTGACCAAGAGACATTGGAAAGACTGAAATTGGGCAAGAAAATGTGCTAAAGGATCTTGAGAAACTCTTGGTCTGAGAGACAACTGTGGAGTAATTGGGAAAACTTTTAGAGAAATAACTACTTGGACATGAACATAAAGAAAATAATTTATGATATTGATGAAAACCATTATGATCTGGACACCCCTTTCCATCACACTAAATAAATCATATTTCTATTCCATAAAATGGTTCAACACTAGGGTCATCTATTTGAGCCATCTCACTTGTTCTTTGAAATCCTGAGTCATAGAAGGCATTTTAAAATTCTCAGCCAAAAATTTTAAATTTGCATCCATTACATGCTTGGTATAAATCTAAGATAGATAGTACTTAATGGACTCGGTTATGGTTTCTTGGTAATATTTCATATCATGGGCATAGATGGTAATCAACTTAATAACATGGTTAAAATTATACCAAATTCTACTCAAAGTTTCTTGGGAATGATCAGTGAAACTACCTATAGCACTGGCTGAAACAACTCTTAGATCATCTATGAAAGCTTTCCTAAACTGATCAACATCAAACACTAGAGGAGGAGCAATAATAACAAAAGTATCTGAAGATGTATCCTCAAGACTTTTAAGGATCCCATCCAAGGAAGCTTTAAACTCGGATCTCATTTCTTTAATAAAAGCCTTGAGGGAGTCTAGTTCACCACTTATCCACTTATTCTCAACATCTATCTCATAAATGTGATTCATCATATTTGGTTAGATATGTTGAATAACCAACTCAAATATGTACCTTTAATTCTTTTCACAGATGAAATTCTCTTGAGGAGGTCGATTATTTAACTTCAAAGCAAAATCAGACATCAACATTTTACCAAAATCATCCAAGTCAACTTTAGTGACTACATCAACTAGAACATAAATTGGTTCTGGAGTAGGTCCAAGTGCTGGAGTTCTAATAGAATTGAACTTTTTCAATATCCCATCAAAATCTACTTGAGCTATTAAGGATCTCTTAGGATCTCCTTATATATGAACCTCAGGTCTATCATGATTTGAAGGACTTTTAATAAATTTTTCCCATTATTCAAAAATGGTATTAACCCATATTCTATAAATATTAGTAGCTAATAGAGAAGTGGTAGGAGGGACCAAAATATTAGGTAAAACCATTGCTATCTCAACATTTCAACTCTATCCAGCTACAGACTGTACAACAACTATAGGGATTTATTTCAACATTTGAGCATCCGAGATCTGTGAAGTAGCACTGGTAGACTTGATTTATAACTATATACCAATAGTAGGAACATATATATTCTGAACATCCACATTCCCTTCCAAAAAAGTATTATCAACATTTAAATAAACTATATGTTCATCTCTAAATTCTTCCTCAATAATCTCATTTTTCTCTTGTTCAGCAACATGCTGTTCTATAGTAGCTATTACACTTAACTGTTCCATTATAGCATAATCTGAAATAGTTTGACCAATGAAAAAAAAAACTAGGATCAACTTCATCAATAGGTTGATCTTTATGAAAATTTTCAATAGATGAGGATTGCTCCCCCTCAATAGGTGCATCTCAAATTTCTAGAGGTATCTTCACATCCTTTCTTCTGATTCATCCACTATCACCATTTTGTTCAGAGTCTTCATTATCACCATCTTCACTTACATTATCATATTCTTATTCCTTTTCTTCCTCCTCATTATCATCATCATCACCAGCTTTAGTAGATTTTGAACTTTTATACTGGTCCTCTCCTGAGAACTCATTATTTTCTTCATCACTTTTAACCAATTTCTATCTTTTTGGAAACCTCCTAAGTGGACTAGGAGATCCAAAGGTAATGGGAGAAGTTTTGGGAGAAAAATTAGGGTCACTCCCTATATATACATATGGTCCCTTTTCTAAATTTTCAATAAAAAACTTCTTCCTTATCCTCATAAAAGTATTCAACTATTTCATCAAGCTCTAACCCCATATCAAATTTATCCCTTGGTCTATTTGGATGATCAACCAAATTATATTAAGCATAAAACTTCTTAGAATCACCAACCCATTATTTCTTCCATGGGTTCCATCTAAATTTCATTCTTGAACAAGTAACAATTGTAAGAAATAAATCACCACAGTCTATAGCATATTCTTTATCATCATGTACTAGCCCCTTGGCCTCCAACATGGAAGAAATAATATTCAGGTTGATCAAATAATTATATCTTAAAGATGGATTGATCATCTAACACATATGTACCATGATATATCTACACAGATTAATCTTGTGACCTTTTATCATCAGAGATAGAGGATACAAATCCTGGTACCTTAGTGTAGTGAAGTCACCCTTCCTTGGGAAAAGCATGTGCTGCAAAAACTTGAAAAGCAACCTATATTCTCTATCTATATCATAATAAATAGGCCTTCTGGTTGTCCCATCTTCTATCTACACAACAGGAGCATCCTCATACATAAACAAATCACTAACTTCTAGAATGATACCTTAGTGGTCATCATAGATTCCATCACGAGGAACACCTAAACATTTATCCAATTTTATTGAATAAAAACAAAACACATTTCCTTTAATATGACTTCTAATCCAATCAACGCCATCTTGGTTAAACTCAAATTCTACATTTTGATAAAACTCATAGACCATCTTAGGGTAAAAATGTATTTTTTTGAAGAAAACCACTCTAACCATACTTTATTATGAATAACTTTGAGTACCAATGAATTACTAGATAACATCCACTTTGATTAAACTTACTTTTCCAGTATAAATATCCTATTAAAAAGTTCAGGATTTACTAGAGATACTGGAGCAGGTGCACTAGAATATTTCTTCTTCTTATTTAATGATTTATACTTAGAAGGATAAATATCAAAAGCATGCTTCATTCTTAGCATTCAGATCAACTCAAAAATATTGGATAAGGGTAGGATAAGATTTAAAATGTGAGAGGGAAAAGGGTTGCACTAGGATTGAGAGAGATATGAGAGTATCGTGTAGGGATCAAGGTATGTTGTGAATAGACATTATACCATTTAATATCATTTGGGATATTAGGTATTCTAAAATCAAAATAATACTTGAAATCAGAATTGAAATTCAAGTAAAAACATGCATCGGGTTCACATAAAATAACAGAAACCGAAATAAATAAATCGGTGGTTCAAAATATCGAGAAATAGATTTTTTTTTCAAATTCACGAGCAACAACGATGTGATAAGACGATGGTATGACAAGCCAACAACATGAAAATCCAACATCATGACAAGCCAATGGTGTGAAAACTTAATGGTATAAATGACCAACAGTGTGATGAGCCAATGACATGAGAGGCTAACAGTGTGTTACCATAATGACATGTCATCATAATAGTATGTCAATCACAATGGTATGTCAATCAAAATGGTATATCAATCACAATGGTATTCCAATCACAATGGTATTTCATAAATAATTAACTAAAATTAATCATTCCTAATTCATGTTTGATATAATTCATTCTCCCATAATTCAAAGGATTAGTGAATATATAAGCTAAATGATGTTCTGTGCCGATAAATTCAAGAGTGATATCTCCTTTTTGAAAATGGTCTCTCAAAAATTGATGTCTTATATTAATGTGCTTTGTCCTAGAATGAGGAACAAGATTCTTAGACATGTTTATTACACTCGTATTATCACAATTTATAGGGAAATGTTGGAATTGATATCCATAGTCTAGTAGAGTGTGTTTAATCCACAAAATTTTTGCACAAAAACTACCTGTAACTATATACTCAACTTCATCAATATACAATGCAACGAAATTTTCCTTTTTTACTACACCATGAAACTAGAGACTTGCTGAAAAAGTGACATGTTCCAAAGGTGCTTTTTCTATCTAACTTATATCCACCAAAATTAGAATCTGAATAACTTACTAAATCAAATGATTTTCCTCTTGGGTAAAACAATCCTAAATTGGTTGTATACTTAAGGTATTTGAAAAATCTTTTAACAGAAACAAGGTGTGATGCTTTTGGGTTTTCTTAAAAATGAGCACACATACACACAATAAACATAATATTTGCTTGGCTAGCAGTCAAGTAGTGGAGACTTCCAATCATACCTCTGTAATTGGTTTGATCCACTGGTTTCCCAACTTCATCAAGATCTAATTTATAGGTGGTACTCATAGGAGTATCACTAATTTTAGTTCTATCCATGTTAAAATGTTTTAGAATATCTTTTTTGTATTTACTCCAATTTAAAATAATTCCTTCTTTGTTATGAAAAATCTAAAATCCAAGAAAGAATTTGAGTTCACCCATTAAACTCATTTCAAATTCATTTTTCATATGTTTTGAAAAATCAGTACAAAGAGAATTTTTTGAAGATCGAAAAATAATATCATCAACATATATTTGTACTACTAACACATCTTTTAAAATTAATTTTATGAAAAGAGTAGGATCAACTATTCTTTTTGAAAATCCTTTTGAAATCATAAAATTTTCGATCCTATCATACGAATCTCTAGAAGCTTGTTTTAAACCATATAAATCTTTAGTTAATTTAAAAACTTGATTTTGAAAATGGGGATTTTGAAAACTATGGGTTTTTCAATAGAAACATCCTCAACTATAAAACCATTTAAGAATGAAATCTTGACATCTATTTGATAAATATTGAAATCTAAATGTGCTGCATAAGCAAGCATTATTCTTATAGATTCAATTATGGATATAGGTGCATAGGTATACTCATAGTCAATTCCTTATTCCTGAATATAACCTTGTATAAAAATTCTATTCTAACTTCTTACTATAGTTTCTGACTCATCAACTTTATTCCTAAACACCCATTTAGTTCCAATAGTCAAGGTGTCCTTGGGTCTATCTACAAGTTCCCACACTTTTTTTTATCTCAAACTGATTCAATTCTTCTTTCATTTCTATTACCCATAATTCATCATTAATATATTCTTTGATGTTCTTAGGTTCAATATGAGACAATAAAGCTTGATGTTCAACCTGATTTATAACAGAAGATCTAGTTTGAGTTCATCTATTTAGATCACCTACAACAGAATCTAAAGGATGGTACTTAATGGTTCTAATAAATATATAGATAGAGGGACTGGTCACTTTTATATTTTCAAGTTTGAGCTCTAGAAGTTCTAGAAATTCTTCAAAACTGGTTATTTTTTATGCTTGTTTGAGAATAGAGTCTAAAAGTTTGGAATTTAAGTCCAGAGAAGATAAATCATATTCAAGACTTTCTAAGGAGGTATTAGGATCATGTGGACTAGTTTCATAAAATTTAACATGGACTTATTCTTCCACAGTTTTGGTCTTCTTATTGAAAACTCTATAGGCTTTGCTAGAGATTGAGTAACCAAGGAAAATTCCTTCATAAATCTTAGAATCAAAATTTTCAAGATTATCCTTAGTATTTAGAATAAATACTTTGCAACCAAAAAATCTAAATTAATTCACCTTAGGTTTCCTATTATTCCACAGATCATAAGGGGTCTTCTTAAGGATAGTTCTGATCAAAACTCTATTGATGATATAGTAGGCCATATTGATAGCTTCTACCCAAAAATAGATAGGTAGGTCATACTCATTTATCATAGTTAGAGCTATCTATTTTAAGGTTCTATTTATTATTTCAACAATTCCATTATGTTGGTGTGTCCTAGGAGCAGAGAAGTTATGAGTGTAGACATTTTGTGAGAAAAAAGATTCAAAATATTGTTTTTCAAACTCATGACCATAGTCACTCCTTAAGGTTTTAATCCTAAGTCCACTAAGATTTTCTACAAACTTAGAATACTTGTTAAAGTAAGAGTAAGATTCACTTTTGTGAGCTAGAAAATATACCCAATTATACCTAGATAAATCATCTATAAGAACATAAACACAGTGCTTCCCATTTAATCTAGATACTCTAGAAGGTACAAACAAATCCTTGTGAACTAACTCAAGAGTTTGAGAATTTGACACTTATTTATTTAATTTAAAATAAAATTTGCATTGTTTCCCTTTTTAATAGGGTTTACAAACTTTTTTAATTGGGAACTCGAGCTTAGGTAGATACCTAACTAACCATTTTCTAGTTAGCTTCCTAAGTGAGTGAATGTTGCAATGACCTAGTCTCCTATTCCAAAGTCATGAATTTTTTTTAAAGAAACTTAAGCATGAAACATTTTGAGAAATCAAAGAATTTAAATCTACAACATAAATATTATCATTTCATAAAGCAGTAAAAATTAAATTATTTTTGAAATAAAAAACATTACAATAATCATTCTCAAATTTAACATAAAAACCATTATCACACAACTAAGAAATGATAATCATATTATACTTTAAACCATCAATATATAAAACTTTATAAATTAAAACTGAATTTTTGTCACCAATATAGCCTAGGATAATGATTTTTCCTTTTAAAATATCACCAAAGGTGACATGTCCACCATCAACATTTATGAGACTCTTAAATCATGAATAACCTCCTGTTATATGTCTTAAATAGCCACTGTCCAAGTACCACCGAATTTTACTGGAGTTCTTCAAGAATTTTTCCTACAAAACAAGTTTTAAAAAAGATATGATTTTGGTACCCAAATTTGTTTGGGTCTAGAAATTCTAATTATCAAGGATTTGGGAACCCAAATTTGTCTGATGGGTTTCTTATAAACATAATAATAACTTTTAGAAATAAAAACCTTGTTGGGTCCTTTTGAAAAATGATTAGCAGTATAGATTTTGGGTATGGATTTAGGAACAAAAGTATTTTTAGATATTCTTCTATATCCAGGCTCATATCCTATTCCAGTAATATATTTTGGAGAAACTTTTTTTCCCAAGATTTTTGTAAGCGTTTATCTACCATTTTCGAACTTTTCAAAATATTTCTTCAATTTATCATTTAACAGTTTAAGTTCAGTGTTTTCTTTGAGCAGTTGGGAATTTTTTTCTTTTTCTATAGACAATTCAGACTTTATATTTTTAGTTAGAGCATGATGCCTTTTAAGACTTTTATACTTATCCTTTAACTCATTAAATATACTCTAGCATATTGAAATATTATAATAATTATTCATTGGACATATTGTCATCATGTTGTTCACTGTTAGAGTTATCAGATACATGCATAAGAAAAATACTAGAAGTAGTAGGTAAATAAAGTACCTCATTGATTTTAGTCATGAAACACATGTTGGCTATGTCTAGATTTTCTTCAAGTGAAGCATCAGAGTCACTAGAGCTATCCTCAAAAGCACTCCAAATTTCCTTCATGGACTTTTTGTATCTTATATCCTTTTCTTCATATTTATTTTTGTACTTATGCTTGGGACAACCATATTTTATGTGACCTTTCCTTTTATATTCATAGAAGGAAACTTCCTTAGGGTCTTCATCCTTTTCCCAATATTTCTTCCAACTTCCTCTATTTTCATACTTTCCTTTATAATTTTATTTTCTAAAGAAAAATTTCTTTTGATAAAATTTCTTGAATCTTATAGCTAGGTGAGATATCTCCTCATTAATATTAGAGGGTGATTCACTATCACTAGAACTAGCATCTTTTGCCTTATATTTCTCTTTGTCCTTTTGTTGTCTAGGAGAAGTAGTCTTGAAAGCTACTGACTTTATTTTAGGCTCTTGATCTTCTTCACAGTTTACTTTTAATTATTCTTAATACATCATAAGATTTCTAATCAACTCTTTCATAGGAAGTTTACTTATGTCGCATGATTCTATAATTGAAACTGATGTGCCTCTCTATCTTTCTGGTAGGCACATAAGTAATCACATAATATGATTTTTATTATATATTGGTTTTCTAAGAGAGCTCATTGTGTTGAAAATACCATTAAACCTGAGATACATGTCAGAGATGGGTTCATCATGCTTCATTTTAAAATTATCATATTTAATAGTGTAAGTATTAATCATTGTCTCTTTAACATTTAAATTTCCCTCATGGGAAATAGATAGAGGTTACCAAATCTCAAAATAAGTCTTTCATGCAGATATTCTATTAAATTCCTCATCTCTGAAATCAAAGTACAAGGAATTCATTTCTTTATAGTTATTATTATAAGATAATTTTTTAGCAACATCCCAAGTTCTTTTAGTAGTATCAGGTATAACATATTCATCTTTTATAGTAGGCCATATATCAGAACCCATAGTTTATATATGAATTTTCATTTTAATCTTCCATTGATCACAATTTGTTCCATTAAAAAAGAGAGGTCTGTTGGTAGAAAAACCTTATAGATGATTATCCATTTTAAAGAACTAAATTTAGAAATGATATAAATTTGAAATCTTTAAAGTGTAAAAAATATCACAGTTAAAATGATTTGAAAAACTTTAACACCAAATAAAGAAAACCTATGATACCAAATATTGGTCAAGGTGGGTATCTCAAGAGGGGGGGGGGGGGGGTTGAATTGATTACCCAATAAAAAATTCTATCTAAAATGGACTATTTTGAAATCCCCTTGATATTTGAAAATAGTCCAGTTTTTCAAAATAAGTAGTATGATATAGATCTTAATATTTATAAATATTTCTCTAAATATTGATTAGGCCTTAGATACAATATTATTGGATCATTTTAAATTATTTTACTAGATCAAAATATTATTTGAACATAAATTAAGATAAACTATCAAAGTATATATTTTTTCTATAGTTAAAATAATTTTCTGTTTTAAATCAAGAATAAAGTAAAACAAAATTAAATCACATAATGAAAATAATGAATACAATAGGATGAGTCTCAAGTTGAGACTTAGTCCTATACACTTGGTGATCACCCACCACCAAGCATTTTATATAAAATAAAAAAGATGATCCACAACTTGGATCGGGTTTTACAGCAGTTTACAACTGTTCTGGTCACACATAACCTCTTCAACATTTATTCGTGGGAGAAAAACAAAATAGGCCACACAAGGACCTCTACCACTCTTATCCATGGGAGAAAAAGAAAAATAGATTTAGAATATATTGAGTATCTTCTAGTTTAGCATATAAGATCATGTGCATATATAAAACAGAGTATAACACACACTACTCAAAAAGTAATAAATATAAATAGAGTAGATAAATCTATAAGAGTAGAGTATAAAAGTGATCGGTCTGTGGAAAAGAATATTGTGACCCTTTATTTGATTCATCAGTAAAGATTGAGTTTTTTTCTCTTGAAAAACTTCAAGAAAACAGAGTGTCAAAGACTGTTGTTCCTTGACTGAAGGAAGTCACTAGATGCGATGGTGTAGTTCATCTTCCTATTCGAATGTTTACAATAGGTTCATCTCTATGTATGTTCAGGCAGTTTGAGCTCTCATCTTGATATCAGTTCACTACATTCACTTCTGCATCTCTTTCTCATGAATTGTTTTCATGAGGGAGTATTCTTCACTTTTTATTAGCTGTAATAAGTAGAATATTAGGATCATCTGCTTCCACGTACTGTATGTCCTAACACACTCTTCAATGCTCTCTATCAATCATTTAAGAGACAATCATTAAAATAGTAAATGACATTAACTTCAATAAAATATAAATTAGAATAATTTAATTCAAAAAGATAAGTGAAGATAGTGGTGGTGTCTTAGAATGGCGGTGTCACGCTCTGGTGGCATGATACTGATGATATCTTATACTTAGCCAAAATTACACTACACTGGTGGTGTCTCAATTAACATTTTCTGGTCTAGTGGTGTGAGGTATGACGGTGTCTTAGACTTAGCCAAAATTTTGTGTTGGTGGTATGATATTGGTGGTGCTTCATCTGGTGGTATCTTGAACTTATCCAACTTTTAGTTCTAATGACATGACTTCCTAGCGGTGTATTGACTGATAGTGTCTCAAACTTTGTCAATATTGCAGTCCAATGATATGATATTCTGGAGGTGTGATATCTTGGTGGTATCTTATACTTAGCGATATTTTGGTGCTGGAAGCGATTCATGGACAATGGTGTCTTGAGTTGGTAGTGCCAACCTCAATAATGTCTCATACTTAGATAATTTTGTCACCTAGCTCAAAATACTGATTACTTACAGAGAAACATGAAACTCATTAATAACATCAGAATCATGATTTTTTGGTCATTAAAACTAGAAGATCAACACATGGTATATATTTTAGAGACATATATACAAAATTTAGAAGCATTATATAACATTAAAAATACATATAAATTGATTTATATAGAGAAAGTTCATAACCAGAAGGAAAGGGTGGTTTAGAGAGACCCCTTACCTTGAGCCCGATTCATCATGTGTGTTCTTTATCTTCCTGAATAATAAAAATATGTTTATTATTTAAGTTATTAAGAACTTTTTTAAAGTTTATTATTATTTTTATTTTATTTATTCTCATGTTATATTCAAGTACTTAACCAATTAATTTCATATCAATTTTTTTAACAATAAACATCTCATATGTCTAAAATCACTATAGTAAGTTGAATAAGATCAAAAAGATTATTATTTAATAATACCCAAAATGTTAATAATGTCATAATTATATTTTTTATATGTAAATCATACTTTTAAAATTAAACATGAAACATGATTATGAAAAATGAACTATGTTACAATCATAGAGACAGTAGGCCATATGTACGCATAAGTAACATTTCCATTTTTCGATGTTCATGATGGAAAGAAAGTAAGTGTTATTTTATATTTTTAGGATGATATTATATTATAAATATAATATTATTTCTTTAAATATCCTTACATATACCATCCATGTGATTTAGTAAAAAAATGAATCACACCACTTCGCTAGGAGGTAGTCCACCGTACACACGAACAACATTATCATTTTCAATGGATGGTAAAAGAAGAAATTATATGATATATTAATTTTATATAATTTTTAATATGTTATTATTATCATATATAAACATTAAATTAATCCTTATTACTATCCATGTAAATCATTGGTGAAAAATGAATCACATCACTTCACGAGGTGGTAATCTTCTGTACACGCGAGCGACGTTAGCGTATTCCCTAAGGAATTGAAAGCAAGAAGGAGTTTGTAATATCATAATCATAAAATTATAATCATATCATAAATATAATATATAATCATTATATATATCATCATATCCATTCATGATAAGTGGCGATGGAAAAAAATTATGTCAGTTCAAGAGGCAGTAGTCTGCCGTACACATGATCAACAATTTCATTTCCCATTTTAGGGAGGAGGAGATGGTTTTAGGTCATTACCTTAACATAAAAAAACTTATATATATCTATGATACTAAGGTTATTACTTAATCATGTTTTAATGATGTTTTAAGGATGTGGAAGAAGAAATAAAATAAAATTCTTAGTTAAAGATGTTACCTCTTCTTTAAACAACTTCTTTAGGTTTGCACCAAAATCCTTCCTAGGTTGGATTTATTATCAAACCAAGGATTATAGAATGAGGGGATATAATTAATTAAGTTATTTGGGTTGGTATTATCTGAAAATATGGGTTTTTTAAGTGTGAAAAGGATAGGATAGGGGCTGGCCTTTCATAAGTGGGGGTGAGGACACACTTGGAATTTTTGGAAAGGAAAAATTACACCCATGTTTTTCTCAAGAAAAAAGGCTCCAAAATGGACTAATTTATAACCTTAGAAGATATAATGTCTAAATATGACCATTAAATAGTAATTATACAAGTTTTTTTTTTGTTATTTACAACCCCAATATTTTTATTTTAATCCCCCTGGTAAACCCAATTTTACCTTAACCACAGTAAATAATTTTTACTATTTTTTACTATTCTTATGGTAAAAAATTAATATAAACTTATTAGATAATATAAATTATTTTGATTCAAAATATTAGATCCATTTGGAAAATTCAACTCATATAAGTGATATAATTTAATTTAAAATTAAACCTATAGATGTGTCGAAAAAATGGGTTTTCAAGAATTGCATTTTTTAAATGAAAAGATGATCTCATATTAACTATATAAAAAGTGATCACAATTAACTGAATTTAAATTAATATTTATACACATATAATCTATAAATTTCATTTAAATCATTTCTTATTAGGGTTTATTTTAATTATTTAAAATGGAGAAACATTCTGCACTTTAAAGCAGTTTTCATAAAAATGTGTTTTAAATCCAAAAAATAAACTTATAATAAAATCCTATAGAAAGATTATTTAAGTGTATTAATTGGATTTTAAATAAATAGTTAATATTGAGGTTAATTTTAAATCAAATTTAAATAATAATGGGAATTTTAAATTAATTAATTTATTAAAAATACTTGATAATTTGATAAAATCAGTATTTTTTACTATTCATTGAAAAAGTAATATTTTCTGAAATATCCCAAAATTTCACCCTAAGTTATATAAATATTTTGATGTAAAAAATTATTTTTTATTTTATAAAATAACATTTCTAAAAGGTTTAAAAAATTATTCATAATATTTTTTTCACAAAAATCAATAAAATCATTTTTGAAATAAATGTTTTTATTAAAAATTGAGCACTTATTACTAAGTGTTTATTAATACATTTATATTGGGTAGTACCTTTATATTAATTTCATAAAGTATTAAATCCTATTCATACTTTACAATTTAATGTCTAGGTTATAATGATATTATTTAAATAATCATGGTTCATTTGAGTTCAGTGTTGTGTATCATATATGCTATCGAACATAGTTTTCCCTTTTAAAAACTTGGGGTGTTACATTCAACCTAAAAAACAGTTCTCATCTTTACCAAGTAGGAATATATTGGATTTATCAATTTAAACCTCCCCTTACAAATCTATATCGAGGAAGGTATACTTGAAATCTATTTGGTAAATCTTGTATTTCCTCTATGATGTAATAATAAAAAATATCCGGAGGGTTTCACTTTTAGAAAAAAAGGTAAAGGTATCATCAAAATTAATGCCTTTAACCTGAGAATACCCCTTGCACACAAGTCTCTCTTTATTTATTGCAATTTATCCTCTTTCATTTAACTTGTTTTGAAACACCCATTTTGTTCCCATAACATTCTTATCTTTAGGCTTGGGTATCAGTTCCCAAGTGTCATTATTCTATATCTGGTATAATTCTTCATCCATGGCACCAACCCACTCTTGATGATCCAAAGATTTATTATCATCTCTTAGTTCAACTTGAGAAATTAGTGAGGTATATCATTCTATCTTCAATGTTCTCTGGATTTGAACCTTCTATACTTATTCTTAAATGATGTTTATAACTCCACCTATTTTCTCAACCTTAGGTGAGATAAGTAAGATTTCTATTCATCACTTGAATCAGATGAGTTATCATTTATAACCTGTATTGATTCATAATTTTCATCTATGTATGAAACTTTACTCTAATATTTAATAAAAATAGCTTCATCTTCATCACTTTTAGTACCTTCTCCCTCATTTTTAACTTCTTTATTGAAGTTTTACATAACTTTTACATCAACTATATCAAAAATATTTCCTATTTTTTATTGTAATAGTGGTTTCTTATTCTATTTTGAGGATAACCTAGGAAGATACCATTAACACCTATTTTATCAAACTTCCCAAGATTTTCTCCATTGAATTTGATGATGAAGGGATGGCCAAATACCCTTAAGTATTTAAAACATGGGTTCTTATTATAAGACATCTCTTATGATGAAATTTCAAAATTTATTCTATATAACCAGTGATTTTTAATGTGAACTACTGATCCAATAGCATGTCTCCAAAAGTAACAAGAAGTATCATGATCTATGAACATGGTTCAATCTATATCCACCAAGTTATATTATTATATTCATTCACACCATTTTATTTGGTGTTCATGGTGCATTGAGTTCATATTTAATTCCTTACCTCTCAAGGTAAGTTTCCAATATTTTATTAGTGTATCGAACACCATCATTTGTATACATATTCTTCAAGGAGTAACCATACTTATTTTCATCACTTATCCTATAAATCTCGATCATCTTAAGAGTTTTTGATTTATATTTCACAAAAATAATACAAGTAATTCAAGAAAATTCATAAATAAAATAAATAAAATAATTATCTCTATTTATTGATCACTTTATCTTGGGCCCACATATATTATAATGAATATTCATAAAAGTATGAGAAGTATGAATCTCATATTTTTTGTGAAAAGAATTTGTAATATTCATTTTTATCATGTGTTAAATATTCATTTCCTTTCTATATCCATCTTAGGAATATAAAAAGCACTTTCTATTTGGGTAATATTTTTTATATTACTTTTTCTAAGATGGAAAAGCATTCCATTTCAAAGTTGGTTTTCTTCTTTCACACTCTGGTAGAATAGATTTTAAGCATCTACTACTTGAAATAAATTATTATTAGTTCACTATCATTTTTTTAAAAATCTTCAATCTTCAAACATTTTCACTAAAAACCCATATTTTCTGAAAAATCACCTCATTTAATGTGTCATGACCCGACCCTACCCGGGCTTGAGCCACAAATACCCCAAGCCCGCCTCTATAGGCCAGGGGATGGAGACAAGCACTGAAGGCTAAACAACTCGGGGATGCCTTTGCCTAAGTACCTATACACACACACGTAGCCCACTCAATGCAGAAGTGTAGAGTAAAAGGAAAAGTAAAGTACCAACTGCTATAAACAAACCACAAAGGTGCATCGAACTCTAAACAGTACAAAGTAAGTGCTGAAGGTAAACTGAAAAGAAAAGAGCAAAACACATTCCCAACCAGAAAACTGCCACAACCCGACAACATGTAAACAAAAGTAAAATAGCTGGGAGAGTCCCACACCTGGAACCCGACTACGACCACCACACATGGTCCAAGATCCCAAACTCCTAATCTACTCTGTAGTCATGAGAAACCTGTCCATCATCTACAAGGGAACACCAAGTGCGGGCAAAGTCCAAGCAGGGGTGAGTATAAAAATACTCATTTGGATACCCCAAAGGCTCGAGGGAGCAACAAAGGAGGTACCGAAGAGTGAGTAGTAGATCGAATAGGGAATAATAAAGGAGTACAACAGAGAGTGCAATAAAGAGTACAACTCAACCCAACAAGAGGAAGAAAGTAGACTCGTCCCAACACAAGGAGCTAGAAACGGTGAGAAGATGAACTTCCCGTTGAGCCTTCGCAACCTATAATAGGAGAGTAGACTCATCCAACCATGAGAAGCTAGAAACGGAAAGCACATGGCATGCCCCGTGCGTCTTCACCTCTCCTGGAATAAGAGTAACCAAAACCCAAGAAGTGGGTACTGGAACAAGGTATACACATATTCAATATGCTCAAAAAAGAAACCCAAATAAGATAATAAAGGTATCTCCACCTCATAGCTTAGCCCAAGAAAGTGAGTATCCAACAGTATCAGAAGTAAACACCATCGATGCCTAGTATCCCGCACGTCTGCCCTGAACTGAAAGTCAAGGGGCTCAAATCACTACACCTCGACACTATCCGCTTTGGGTGGCACTAACTCACCTGCACGGTTTTAGGTCAAATCACAAGGACGCGTCTCGGTGGGAAAAACTCCCCTCGTTCTTGAGAGTTTTGGGGAAAGTCAAACCACACCTCGTCATTGTCACACAATCGATAGGTCTTCTCAAAGTCAAAGCTATCACATCACTAACCCGTACAACCAAGGGTCCCGCTCTGGTAGTCATGGAGAAAACCCACATACTAGCCTAGTAGAAAGGACTAAGTCTAAGAGAACTCATTGGGTAACCCACTACCCAGCCCAACTGGAGGGTAAACCCTAAGAGGTCATCGAGGAACCCACTGCCTAGAACCACTGGAGGGTAAACCCTAAGAAGTCTATGGGGAACCCACTGCCCAGCCCAGCTGGAGGGTAAACCCTAAGAAGTCGATGGGGAAACCACTGCCTAGCCCTGCTGGAGGGTAAACCCTAAGAATACCCCACTGCCCAGCCCCGCTGGAGGGTAAACCCTAAGAAGTCGATGGGGAACCCATTGCCCATCCCTGCTGGAGGGTAAACTCTAAGAAGTCGATAGGGAACCCACTGTTGCGCCCTGCTAGAGGGTAAACCCTAAGAATTCGATGGGAAACCCACTGCCCAGCCCCGCTGAAGGGTAAACCCGGAACTGCTCTGGCCATCCCTACCGGATGGTACAACATTGGCCAACGGAACACGGGGTGGGTATCGCACAATGACCCATCTCTGGAACAACTCACCTAGCAGAGGGTCAGTTCCCATGTAGTGTGGGTCATGCTGATACCTAAAACTCTGCCTAGGGAAACACGTCAGGGTAGATCACATAAGGAAGTTATTATCTCGATACTCAGCTAGGGAGTCTACATCCAGGGCTCAATGGGCTCCGCACCCTACTGGAAACAACTTCCTAGGAAGAGGATTAGTGCCCGCGTAAAGTATTGGTCACACCGAATCAACAATAACCCTACCAGGGAACACGAAGGGACCTGATACTGAAATCCCACATAGCTAAAGGAATAGGGGAACCCAAAAAACTCCACCAATCAAACCATCGAGAACAGAACCAGGGGAAACCACTCAACCTGCTGGTCTAAACCATCGTTAACAGAAAGAACCTCTATGTCACTAGAGGTCAAAGGAACGTAAAGTAGAACACGGTACACACATGGGGCCCTCACGACGTGTGGACCTATCTCATCTCTAAACCATGCACACAAACATTCTCAGGTACAAACTACAACATGTACCTCAGGAAAAACCTTATACTCCCAGAGTATACCACATTTACAGCCCAAAGGATATCATGCACATGATGTCCAACGTCAACACAAAAAGGAAGAAAATGTATGTTTTCCAACTTTCTTCCACCATGACCCTAGCACGACCAACCACACATCTTCAAACATTTACTTCACTCTCATAGGAGTGCTCAAAATCACATGCCAAGGGTTCTCTACAAACACCGCGGGAAGAACCTCCACCCATACACCTTTCATGCCTCCACATTTAATGATATCTCGAATGAGGCTATGCACATCCAAATGGATTGTACCATTGTAATCCTCGTGAAAAAACATCCTAGGTAGACTATCTACTCGCCTGAAATAGATATTCAATGGAAAAGTTGTCCAACACTGCTTTACGCCCGAACGATGTCCCGTGGTCCCGAGCCTCGGTCTCGAAAACAGTCAGGCGCAACACACCATTGCGATCCCCTCAGAAAAACACATCAAATTGACTGATTACACGTGTGGAATAGATATCCGGAAAAAAATGATGCATTTCGTCATACCACACATGATCGGTGCTACATGGGACCCGCATCACAGTCCCGAAGCGCTGCCAATGGATCACATTATTGTGATCCTCTCGAAGAAGCACCAAAGATTTACTATTCACTTGTCTGAAACATACACCCGGTTAAGAGGATAGAAATCACCACCAATGCCCAAAACGACCCCCATGGGGCCCACTCCACTGTGCTGAATTAAAGCGGGTGGATTGCGCTATTACAATGCCCTCGGAAAAACACCCAGGATCGACTGCTCGCACGCCCCGAACGGACGTCCGATGAAAAATTTTCTAAACGCTGCTCACAGCTTAAAAGACGGGCCGTGGGAACCATGCCTCAACTCCAGTTTCAACGCCTAAAACTACCCTGGAAAGCTCCGCCTCGGCGCCAGGGTCCCAATTCCACTGACGGCTCTCAAAACGAACTCTGGATGTGCCCGCGCCGCCCAAAACAAGAACCCCCGGAATAACGCCAATCCACTTAACGGGCGTGTCACGCCACCGAGGCCCCCGTCTCATGAATTAAAAATTCTCAAGACCATAACAAAAAGTTCTTCTCGATCCAAGGAACGCGTTTCTATAGATGGTACATAAATCAGACACCCGGTTTAGGAGTTACGCCAGTTTAAACGTCATCAGACGCAAGTGGGGGTGGACCGGACCGGTCTGGCCGGTCCACACCCCCTGGACCGGCCCAAGCCGGCCGGCCCGCGACTCACCCGCGCGGACCGTGGTCTACCGATCTGGACCGGCCTGTAGGCCGGTTTTTCTTCCACGTGGGGACCCGTAAAGGGCAGGTCCGCTGTCCGCCGACCGAGGTCGCTGACCCCAGTCTTCCTCGCTGACCGACCGATAGCCGACCGATCTTCACGCTCGAACGTGCTCGACCGCGACCACCACCCACTGTCCCGGACCGCCCGCAGCCGAATGACTCGCTGAAATTGCCGCCAACTGTCGCTCTGATTCGTCATCCACTGCCGTGCCGCCTAAGCCGAGCCGCCGCCGGACCAGCCATAACCGCCAGAAAACCACCCAAAAACCCCCGAAACTTCATCGGACAGCTACGGTCACCTCGGGACTCGGATTTTGAATCTAAAAAATTCATCAGAAAGATTATAACAAATACTACGCTTCTATGTGATTCTCTCAACAAGATAACGACAGTTAAATGCATATATATAAATTCAAATAAGGTGTGAAAGTTTAAACCGAAATACGCATAATCCTACCTTGTTGGGCGTAGCCCGTCGCTTCACGAGGGATCCACCATCACCATAGCCGAGATCTCCTTGATTGGAGAGGGAGTATGAGGTATTATGATTACATTAAGAGGGTTTCTCCAGAGGAAGTGAAATGGGTAAGAATGGTGGAGTGGGTTATGGCTTAAGTAAGGAAATAAAATCAACTTTTATTAATTTTTTTAATACCCATTAGAAGTCCCGTACCCAAACTCTCGGCGGGGTCGAGGTTATGCCTCCCCTAGGGTAAACACTACCTCCCGAGAACAATGGAGGTCTCATAATTTCAATCCAAGGATTTGTTCAAAAGTTATAAATTCAACGCCTGAGGCCGCTAAATTATGAAAATGCCCATGGTGTCGTTTTCCACAGAAGGCTCGCACCCGTGAAACTTACACCCCTCCTAGGGTAAACGACACGCTCCAGACTCAACGGTGCCCTCAGTTTTCCGATATGAGCTACTGTTTAGGATTTATTCCATTTATTTGGAGTGCCCAGTGTGAATGCACTAAAAATTTAATTCCGGCCACACCGGGGATCAGAATCGTACGCCGTCTGAAGGTGCTGCTCCAAAATAACATCAAGAAAATTTCAAAGTATTTTATGGAAAAAACCGAGTTATTACATCATTACCTCCTTCAATATTTTCATCCCTGAAAAGAAAAACTAGGGAAAAACTCAGGGTACTAAGCCCACACCTGGCTCTCCCATACCCAGGGGAACTCTCGCACAGTTCTGCATTACGCACATAGACCAAGGGATTTATCCATCCACATGAGGTCTGACCTTGCCGGTGACGTGCATAGGTTCATGCACACATCTTCCTAGGTAAGACATGTGGGAGTCGTGCACCCACTCCAGACATTGGGGTTAGGGCAAGGTAGTAGGGAACCTCTCCATCCCTTCGCACAACCTCAAATGGCCCGAAGGGACTCGGGGGTAGTTCACCTTCCCGGTCGCACCTCTACGTCGCACGCCATGACCAAAATCACCGTTCGCACCTGGAACTAGGCCCGGTGATTCACTCTTTTAGAATATCCATATGGGGAAACACCCAAGGATATCTGGTCATGCAAGGTTTCATAGTTGATGTCTTACAACCAAGACTCTCTTACATGCTTGGGAAGCAAAGGATTTGAAACCATAGACTAAAGAAAAAGGTTCCACATATTCTACCTTACCGACACAGGGTTACAACGACGCCCCACATCACCATGGTAACACCTCAAGTAAGGAGTAGGGAGAAAAATCATTCCACACACAGTGTCTAAAAAGTCTACTGCAAAAGGTAGAAGAGTCATAGAGCATACCTCTTATCATCTCATGCTCTGCAGGATTGTAGACACCCAAAGCTCGTAGTTGTCCACGGTTCCAACTGCCAGCTTTCAGAGTCTGACGTGGACTGCCTGGTGGTGATGGGAAGACCTCATAACGTCATCCCCCACTTCCATCTCCTCCCGCTCCTCTGCCAGTATCACCTCTCTAGGCACTACTCCGATCACGGTGCTGCCTCTACCATGGTGGTGTGCCTACCGCCTGCCTGAAGTTCTTAGCATACCTGGTCGGGTGGTCCCATGCCAAGTGACCTCACCCATCACAAGAATAGCACCAATGCTCTCTAGGCTATCCTGGTGCCCTACAACGCCACTAAGGTGTACGACCCTGGCCTTGGGTCTGCTCACGGAAGGGCCTCCTCGGCTGAGGCCCTATGCTTTTCCGCTACATCAGTGCACAACCACGTCTCCGAAACCGGTGGTGGGAAGGCCACCTGTGTCAAGATTCTGTCATCTGGCGCCCACTAGCTGCGGCAGACGTCTCAGCTCTGTCGTGCCTACTGCCACCACCAACTGTAAAATGTGACAGGAAGCTCTCTATCACCAGCGCCTGCTCTAGCACCTCAGCATAAGTGGGGATGCATAAGGGTATGATGATGGAACAAATATCTCTACAGAGACCCTTATCTAACTTCCATGCTCAGAATTTTCCGTCATGGACCAAGTTTGGGTAAAAGCGTGCACGGTCTGTGATCCTAGTCACTTACTCAGTCACCGTCATCCCTCCCTGCTAAAACTGCAAGAGCTCCTAGATCCGAATGGAGCGTAAACAGAAGGGGTAAAACTCCTCACGAAATAGCAGCTGAAAGTCGTCCCACAAAAGCAACGACTCATCGAGTAACTGAGCCACCAAACTCCACCAACACCTAGCTGCTCTGGGGAAAAGGCTAGCAGCCAAAGCCACCATCTGATCTATCGGTGTCTGCACAAGCCTGAAGAGGTGAGCCACTGTCTCTAGCCAAACCTCTGTTGCCTGAGGGTCTGGCTCACCGTTGAAGCTCATCAGTCTCTACTGCTAGAAGTCACAGAGCACGCTCAACTCGCACTCAAGCTCAGTCTGCTCTGCTGACACTATCTGCTACTCACCAGGAGGGGGTGCTGTTACCGGCCCACCCGGAGAATGGGAATCGCCTAATGGGTCCTGGACTGAGGCCTCATCGCTTACAGGGTCTTCGTCATGAACCAAAGTTGGTATCCTAGCTGGCTGTCTTCGCAGAGGCATCCTAAATGTTATCAAGGAGCACCACGATAAGATGACCATATATGTATATGACCGTAACAATAATGGGGAGCTGACTCAAGAAGGAAAGTCAAAGACTCAATCCTATGTGATTCACAAACCAATTTTCCCTGCAACGGGTGTCTCAGCATGCTGAGTTGACAAGCGGGTTATCAGGGTCTTGGTGAATGGATACGTCGGCCGCTGCACCATTGTTGGACTCCCTGGCCTGAGAGCCGCTCTCGAGACACGTTGACACTGTTTCCCTAGATCCCAACCAATTAATTTTTAGGGACATCTGAACAACGTCCCAAGGAACGAACCACCTATGATACCACCCTGTCATGATCCGACCCTACCCGGGCTCGAGCCGAAACTACCCCAAGCCCGCCTCCATAGGCTAGGGGCTGGCGAAAAGCGCCGAAGGATAAACAAATTTGGGAGGTCTTTTCCTAAGTACCTGTACACACACACACACAACCCACTCAATGTAGAAGTGCAGAATAAAAGGAAAAGTAAAGTACCAACTGCTATAAAAAAACCACAAAGGTGCATAGACCTCTAAATAGTACAAAGTGAGTGCTGAAGGAAAACTGAAAAGAAAAGGGCAAAACACACGCCCAACCAGAAAACCGCCACAACCCGAAAACATGTAAACAAAAGTAAAACATCTAGGAGAGTCCCACACCTGGAACCCAACTACAACCACTACACGTGGTCTAAGCTCCTGAACTCCTAAGCTCCTCTGTAGTCACGAGCAACCTATTCGGTGTCTGCAAGGGCACACCAAGTAAGGGAAAAGCCCAAGCAGGGGTGAGTATAAAAATACTCAATAGGATACCCTGAAGGATCGGGGGAGTAACAAAGGAGGTACCGAAGAGTGAGCATTAGATCGAACAGGTAATAGTAAAGGAGTACAATAAAGAGTGAATTAAAGAGTACAACTCAACCCAACAAGAGGAAGGAAGTAGACTCAGCCTAACACAAGGAGCTAGAAATGGTGAGAAGATGAACTTCTCGTCGAGCCTTCACAACCTATAGCAGGAGAGTATACTCGTCCAAACACGAGAAGCTAGACACAGAAAGCACGTGGCATACCCCATGCGTCTTTGCCTCTCCTGGAAGGAGAGTAACCAAAACCCAAGAAGTGGGTACTGGAACAAGGTATACACATTCCAGTATTCTCAAACAAGAAACCCGAACAAAATCGTAAGGGGATATCCACCTCATAGATCATCCCAAGAAAGTGAGTATCCAATAGTCTCATAATTAAACACCATCGATGCCTAGTATCCTGCACGTCTTCCCCGAACTACAAGTCAAGGGGCTCAAATCACTGAACCTCGACACTATCCACTTTGGGCAGCACTGACTCACCCGCACGGTTTTAGGTGACGTCATAAGGAAGCATCTCGGTGGGGAAAGCACCCCTCATTCTTGAGAGTTCTAGGGAAAATCAAACCACACCTCATCATTGTCACACAGTAGAGAGGTCTTCTCAAAGTCAAAGTTGTCACATCACTAACCCGTGTAACCAAGGGTCCTGCTCCGGTAGTCACAGAGAAAATCCACAGACTAGCCTAGTAGAAAGTACTAAGTCTGAGAGAAGTTATCAGGTAACCCACTGCCCAGCCCAGCTGAAGGGTAAACCCTAAGAGGTCATTAGGGAACCCACTGCCCAGCCCTGCTGGAGGGTAAACCCTAAGAAGTTGATGGGTAACCCATTTCCCAGCCTAGCTAGAGGGTAAACCCTAAAAATTCGATGGGGAACCCATTGCCCAGCCCCGCTAGAGGGTAAAACCTAATAAATTCCTACTTCCCAGCCCCGATGGAGGGTAAACCCTAAGAAATTCTTACTGCCTAGCCCCGGTGGAGGGTAAACCCTAAGAAGTCGATGGGGAACCCACTACCCAGCCCTGCTGGAGGTTAAACCCTAAGAAGTCGATGGGGAACCCACTGCCCAGCCCCACTGGAGGGTAAACCATAAGAAGTCGAAGGGAAACCCACTACCCGGCCCCACTGGAGGGTAAACCTGGAACTACTCTGGCCATCTCTACCAGATGGTACAACACTAACCAATGGAACACGAAGTGAGTATCGCACAACGACCCGTCTCCGGAACAACTCACCTAGAAGAGGGTCAGCGCCCGTGTAGTGTGGGTCACGCCAATACCTGAAACTATGCCTAGGGAAACACGTCACGGTAGATCGTGGAAGGAAGATATGATCTCGATACTCGGCTAGGGAGTTTGCACCCAAGGCTCACTAGGCTCCGCACCCTACTGGAAACAACCTCCTAGGAAGAGGATTGGTGCCCGTGTAAAGTATTGGTCACACCAAATCCATAATAACCCTACTAGGGAACATGAAGGGACTTGATACTGAAAGCCCACATGGCTAAAGGAATAGGGGAACCCAAACAACTCCACCAATCAAACTGCTAAGAACAAAACCAGGGGAAACCACTCCACCCTACTAGTCCAAACCATCGTTAACAAAAATACCCTCTACATCATGAGAGGTCAAATGTATGTAAAGTAGAACACGGTACGCACATGAGGCCCTCACGGCATGTGGACCTATCTCATCTCCAAACCACGTACACAAACATTCTCGTGTACAAACTACAACATGTACCTCAGGCAAACCCATATACCCCCAGAGTATACCATATTTCTAGCCCAAAGGCTATCGTCCACACGATGTCCAACATCAATGCAAAAAGAGAAAAAATGTAAGTTCTCCAACTTGCTTCCACCACGACCCTAGCATGACCAACCACACCTCTTCAAACATTTACTTCACTCTCACAGGAGTGCTCACAATCATAGGCTAAGGGTTCTCTGCAAACACCATGGGAAGAACCTCTACCCGACACCTTTCATGCCTCCACATTTAATGAGATCTTGAATGAGGCTCCACACATCCAAATGGATCATACCATTGTAATCCTCACGAAAAAACACGCGAGATAGACTATCTACTTGCCTCAAACAGATATTCGAAGGAAAATTTGTACAACACCGCTTTACGCCCAAACAACATCCAGTGGTCCCGAGCATCGGTCCGGAAAACAGTCGGGCACATCGCACCATTGCGATACCCTTGAAAAAACAAGTCAAATTGACTGCTTACACGTGTGGAATGGATATTCAGAGAAAAATGATGCATTTCTTCATACCGCACACGAGCGGTGCTACGTGGTACTCGCATCACAGTCCCGAAGCGCTACCAATGGATCACACTGTTGTGATCCTCTCGAAGAAGCACCCGAGATTGACTATTCACTCGTCCGAAATGGACACCCGGTGAAGAGGATAGAAATCACCACCAACGCCCAAAACGACCCCCATGGGGCTTGATCCACCATGCTGAATTAAAGTGGGAGGATTGCGACATTGCAACGCCCTCAAAAAAATACCTAGGATCGACTGCTCGCACACCCCGAACGGACGTCCGATGAAAAAGTTGCTAAACATTGCTCGCAGCTTAAAAGACGGGCCGTGGGTCCTATACCTCAACTTTGGTTTCAACACCTGAAACCACCTTGGCAAACTCTTCCTTGGCACTAGGGTCCCAATGCCGCTGACTGTTCTCAAAACGGAGTCCGGATGTGCCCGCGCCGCCCAAAACAAGAACCCCTAGAATAACGCTAATCCACTTAACGAGCCCGTCGCACCACCGAGGCCCCCGTCTTGGGAATTAAAAATTCCCAAGACCATCTCAAAACGTTATTTTTGATCCAAGGAACATGTATCCATAGACGGTACAATAATCCAACACTCGTTTTAGGAGTTACTCCAGTTTAAATGTCATCGGACGCAAGTGGGGGTGGACCGCACCGGTCCGACCGGTCCACACCCCCTGGACCGCCCCAAGCCGGCCGGCCCGCGGCTCAGCCGGCTGAGCCGCCGTGGCCCATGGCTCACCTGCACGGACCGTGGTTCACCAAACTAGACTAGCCTAGAGGCCGGTATTCCTTCCACACGGGGACCCGCAAAGTGCGGGTCCACTGTCCGCCGACCGGGGTCATTGACCCCAGTCTTCCTCGCCGACCGGCCGACAACCGGCCGGTCTTCACGCTCGATCGCGCTTGCCCACGGCCACCGCCAACCATCCTAACCACATGCAGCTGACTGCCTCACTGTATCCACCGCCGACCACCACTCTGAGCCGCCGTCTACTGCCGCGTCGCCTGAGCCGAGTCACCGTCGGACCGACCAGAACCACCGGAAAACCACCCAAAAACCCCCAGAACTTCATCAGACCACTGCAGTCACCTTGGAACTTGGATTTTGAATCCAAAAATGCATCATAAATATTATAACAAATCCTACACATCTATGGGATTCTATCAATAAGATAATGGAAATTCGATGCATATATATGAATTCAAAGAAGGTGCATAAGTTTAAAACGAAATACGCACGATCCTACCATGTTGGGCGTAGCCGTCGCTTCAAGAGGATCCGCCATCTCCGTAGATGAGATATCCTTGATTGGGGAGGGAGGATGAGGTCTTGAGCTTCCCTTGAGAGGGTTTTTCTAGAGGAAGTGAAATGGGAAAGAAGGGTGGAGTGGGTTATGGCTTAAGTAAGGAAATAAAATCAACTTTTATTAATTTTTTTAATACCTACTAGAAGTCCCGTACCCAAACTCTCAGCGGGGTTGAGGTTAAGCCTCCCCTAGGGTAAAAACCACCTCTCGAGCACAACAGAGGTCTTGGAATTTCAATCCGAGTCTTTGTTCGAAAGTTATAAATTCAACACCTGAGGCATCTAAATTACGAAAATGCCCCTGGTGTCATTTTCCACAGAAGGCCCGCACCCGTGAAACATACACCCCTCCTAGGGTAAACGGAAAACTACAAACTCAACGGTGCCATCAGTTTTCCGATTTGAGATACCTTTTAGGAGTTATTCCATTTATTTTGCGTGCCTAGTGTGAATGCACTAAAAATTTAATTTCGGCCACACCGAGGCTCGAAATCGTACGCCGTCTGAAGGCGCTGCTCCAGAATGACGTCAAGAAAATTTCAAAGTCTTTTATGGTGAAAAAAGGGTTCTTAAATAATGTATCATAGAAAAAAACACTTAATTGGATTTGTTTCATCCCATTAACATATACGAAAATCATCCAGAATCTAGAATCCACGGACATTCGTTCTTCAAATCTTTAGGTGAAATTACTATAATAAGATCATTTTCTTTACCTTTATCCTTTTAATTTTGATACTTTTAAAGTATTTTTACTTATACTTAATTGGGCAGGTAATATGGTGATAAAATCATCAGAATGGTGACTAGGCTAGACACAAATTCTATATACTTTTTTTAAATGTTGAAATTTATTCTGAACTTTCATTTCTAAATTTTTAACTTTATTTTGAATATTAATTCTTTAATTGGGATGAAACCCCCTCAAAATATACCTTAAAAACCTTTAAAATCATTAGGATATTGATTAGTAAGACAACACATTCTTTCTATATGACCAAATAATTTATAAATCCAATAGTAGCTATAAAAATCATACTTATCTATGAAAATTATACATTGTTTGGAAGTTAACACCTATATTTATTCCTTATTTTAACAAAAAATAACTACTAAAAATTTAGGCTATAGCCACAGTTTGGAACCATGGGTATAAGCCCAAAAACCGTGGCTACATACCTATAGTCACAATTTGAAACTGTGGCTATAGGGTTCAGCCTATATCCACACCAATACCATCCATGGTTCATTGAATCGTGGCTAAATCCCTTCCCATTTCATAAAAAAAACCATCCCCACCCCACCTCTGAAAAGACCCCCCTTGCACCCTGGACAGACCCCCCTACCGCCCCCTCCCTTGATAGACCCCCCCTGCCCCCTCCCTGGATAGACCCCCTCTGTCCCCCTGCACCCAGGACAAACCCCCCCACCTGCACCCCTGCAGACCCCCTTGCACCCCTAGAAAGACCCCCTTGCACCCCTGCAGACCCCCTTGAACCCCTGGATAGACCCCCTTGCACCCTTGGATAGACCCCCTTACACCCTAGACAGACCCCCTTGCACCCTGTAATTACCCCCTGCTAGTCCCCCTCCACCCTACCAAACCCCCCTTCACCCCTATAGACCCCCTGCCCCCTCCCCACTGCCCTGAAGACCCCCCTCCCTGGACAGACCCCCCTACACCTGGGATAGACCCCCCTGAACCCTTGGACAGACTCCCTTCCACCTTGGACAGACCCCCCTTGCACCCCTGGACAGACCACCCCCTACAGAACCCCCCACCCCTCCCCTGAAGACCCCCCGACCTCCTGCACCCTCCACCCTGCCAGTCACCCCATCCCACTACCAAACCCCCTTGCACCCCTGCAAACCCCCCCTGCCCTGAAGACCCCCCTCCCTGGACAGACCTCCCTACACCCGAGACAGACCCCCTTCACCCCTGGATAGACCCTCTTGCACCTTGGACATACCCTCCTTACACCCCTAGATAGACCCCCCCTTCAAAACCCCCTCTCCCTCCCTTGTAGACCCTCCACCCTCCTGAACCCTCCCCTTCTCCTACACCCTCCCCCTTTCCAGTCACCCCCTCCCCCTACTAGTCCCCCTTGCACCCCTGCAGACCCCCCATGCCCCCTCCCCACTGCCTTGAAGACCCCCCCTCTCTGGGCATACCCCCTATATCTGGGACAGACCCCCCTGTACCCCTAGAAAACCCCCCATTGCACCTCAGACAGACCCCCCTACAGAACCCCTACCCCCTCCCCTGCAGACCCCCATTCCCTCCCCACTGCCCTAAAGACCCCCCTCCCTGGACATACCCCCTACACTCAGGATAGACCCCCCTATACCCCTGGACAAACCCCCCTTGCACCCCTGGACAGACCCCCCTACAGACCCCCCTTCCCCCTCCCCTGCAGACCCCTTCCCTCCTACACCCTCCCACCCCCCTTGCACCCCCTGCCCTACAGACCACCACCCTCTCCCCCCTTGCATCCCACCTGCACCCTCCCCTTCCCTCCCCCTTCCCTATAGACCCCCTGCAGACCACCCCCTACCCTGCAGACCTCCCCACTCCCCACATCCCCCTCCACCCACCCACTCCCCCCTGTCCCCGGGCCTGTAGACCTCACCCCTCCCCCTTCCCCCGCAAAATACACATCTACAGTACAAAATACACATCTCCAATACAACCAATAACAATATAAAAAATACACATATATAGTACACAAGATAAATCCAAAATACCAGTAGAATATATATAATAAACTGAAGTATATATAATATATCCAAGAGAGAGTAGACACAAATATATCCCATGAGATAAATACAAGGAAAACAAGACATATGAAAATTCTACAGAACATGAAGTACTGAGAAGATCCTCCACATTTCACATAATATTGGATCACTCTTTATCTGTATTGTTTACCACTACTATCACAAATCCCCATGCTCCATAATGAATCTCCTAGCATCCCCGAGCATTTGCTCTGAACAAGCCACCCCAACTCTATGTCTATCCAAGCCATCTCCAAACCCATGAATCTTCTACTCAATCAAAACACATGTGGGCATAATTTCTATGCATGGTTGAATATAAATATACCCAATAAGATTCCTTAAAACCATATAGGTAACATAATGTGACAAGTTAGCTCAAATATATAAGTACTCAAGAGTGTTTGAGAGAAAGAAAAGAAGGAATAATCCATACATTATGAATTACTAAAAGTATCACAGACACAAAGAAGTCTCGATTATCTCAAATCTAATAATTTAATTTCATAACATTTGAGAAAATAGGAAAGCTCAGCACCCCTTCCCACATGAAAATTCCCTCCCTCCATTACCCCCGGATAGATCCCCCCTAGGACAGAGGCCACCCTGCAGACAACCCCCCCCCCCAGATAGAGACCCCCTGAAGACAATCCCCCTGCAGACAAACCCCCTACAGATATCCCCCTACAGACAGCCCCCCCTGTAGATAGCCCCCCCAGATAGAGCCCCCCTGTAGAAAACCCCCCCAGACAGATCCCCCCTTGTAGACAGCCCCCCCGGACAGAGCCCCCCCAGACAGAGCCCCCCCTGCAGAGCCCCCCCGGATAGATCCCCCCCAGACAGAGCCCCCCCTGTAGAGCCCCCCCAGACAGAGCCCCCATGCAGAAAACCACCCCCCGAATAGACCCCCTACAATGGTTCTCACAAGTGCATTCACACGGTGATAATCCAATGATCTAATAAATGACCCACTTCTCAAAAAAATACATGTTCTAATGGTCTAAAAAACTACCCATTGCTCAAATTAAATAAATCATCAACTTCTTAATAAGAGTACATGAAGTCTAAAAAATGAAGCATAAATCATATTTAATACAAGTAAAATAAAATATTAACTGAAACAAAATAAAATGACCCACTACAAGAAAATATACCATTGCTCCAATCTTTCATGACGGTGTATTTCTCCAAAATTGAGTGTTAGTCCACCCTGTCACCTTGTATGCAGGATCAAAACCCTGTATGAATATTGATTATACTTAATATATTGAAAAAATACATTTGTGTTACATACTATTGTAGTAAAAGTAAATTAAACATGAGTAATCAGCATAAGTTACAAAAAAATTAAATTTGAATTCATGGAAAAAATATCACCAAATGTAAGAATCAATTTAAGACAGGGTTCATGTTTACTAATTAAACTATGTGGATAGACATTAATTGTACCATATGGGATATTTCATGTATTTGTACATGGCTAGACAATCTATGTACATAGAGTTCACACACATATGTGAGAATACACAAGCATTGATTGAAGTACACAAGCATACCCCTGGGAAGATAAGATACTCTGTGTTCCACATGTAAATGCCATGTAATTTCATAAGGATTACCATGAAAATTCTAGATGAGAACATTCCCAGGTGTCCAAGCATGGTCACACATCATGTGAAACTATGTAAACATCATTTAAATTTCTATGATACATAAAACCTATGAAAGTGGAGTGCAATTCACCATGAATATGCCACTATATTTATTTCATGACATCCAATTAAACTTTGGAAAGTAGGCATAACCGTTAGATAATTCACTACATGAGGCATTAGCGCTCATGTTCCAATTTAACCATGTTCAGTTCAATTTAACTCATTCAATTAATTAAAACTTATCAATTATATTTATAAGATCAAAGGGGGGGGGGTCACTTAGTGGTGACTTGGTCATTACAACACTTTCCTACTTGGGAAATTCCATATTAAAAGTTTAACAACACTTAAAGGGTGTTTTGGTTCAAACAACCATTGTAATAAAAAGAGGGAAACCCCCTACACACACACACCCCCTGCACACCCCCCTCCCTGCACACCCTGCACACCCCCCTGCACCCCCCTACACCCCCTGCAAACCCCCTCCCCCTACCCCCAGTACACCCCCACCGCCCCCATGCCCCCTGCCCTACACACCCCCTGCCCCTTCCCCCTTCCCACCTCATACACCCCCATGCCACCCTACACATTTCATTCTACTTCAACCACTTAATGTAAGGAAAATCATAACAAAACACCCAGAGACATGTCACTTAATACAAGCATAACTATTCATTTTATTCTAACAAGGTCCTATCAATTTAAACAGTCAAGGAAAGCCTTTCCACCATGATAAATCATTCCATCCAAATCATGCTATTCACTTAGTAGTGACTTGATCATTACAACACTTACTGGGAAATTCCATCTTAAAAGTCCAACGACACTTAAAGAGTGTTTTGGTTCAAACAACTGTTTTAATAAAAATAGGGAAACCCCCTATAGGGATATAAAAAGGGTCAAGTACGATGTGTGATTTATGACTAATAATGAAATAAAGTATAAGGAAAACATCAATGCAATAATGTCAAGCAAGGTATACCACTGTGAGTTTTCGTAGACAACGCACCTCCGTTGGAGGGGTTTTATCACAAAACCATGACTTGTTTATCAAACAAAACAACTATATTAACTAACACCTATTCAATAATTTCAATTTAATATAAACATGAAGAATTCATAAGTAAACTAAATTCAATTTAAAACATTCTTGAATTAAAGAGGCTAGGAGAGGGACCCTACCTCAACCTCAAGGCGTGTTTGCTTTTGACGACGACAACTCAAATTTTCCTTTTTTCCGCTTGCACGCATATGAAACTTCACACATATATATAAGGACACCTAGAACATATGTACATATTTTCATAGACAAATATGCACAAGGGGGTCCTTAGATATATGTTTATACTTGCATATACCCCTTTACACTTACACATGTATGAATTTTTCATATCTATATATAAGCACACTTAGCCCCAATATATATATTCATACTGCCATGAGTGAATATATATAAAGGGGGAACTTATATATGTATATGTATACCTATTCATACACATGTAAGCCTTCATCAACGGTGACTCAAATCCACCTCAATGAAATCCAAAACACACTGCAAAAATATAAATAACCCAAAAATCACAAATATGCTCACATGCATAAACCCATTACCACCCACACACATATGCATTTTACATATATATACATAAGAATATCTAGCCCCTTATATGTAATCGTGCTGCTATGGGTGGATATACATATAACAGGAGAACTTATTATATACATTCTTACATATGCATACGCAGTGAGTCACCTTTGACTCCGATGACTCGAAACCGCCTCAAGGATGATCAAAACGCTATAATAAAATTAACAAGGGTTCTAAAATTACAAAACCCCCAATTATAAACTAATATTCATCGAATAATGAAATAAAAAATCACCTTAAACCATTGGCGGTGAACCAAATCGACCCGAACCGCTTCGCCTTCGATGACGGTTGCTGCAACACACAGGAACATGTCCCGAGAGACTTCAACAAAATGCCAGTGATATGCTGAATCATCATTAATTGAACCTAAAAATTGAAGTGGGAGGAACATGATTAGTGAGAAAGGAAATAATATAACAGGTGATGATGAACAATTTTTAAAGTAAATTAATGAACTATAAAGTCCAAGTGCATACCATAGCGGTTCCATCCAGTCTAGATAACTGAACTCATGAATTTTACAACTCCACTATTGTAACATGATGTTCCAATACCAACATGAACCTGGTAAGAATTAAAAGATACCATAAAACTAATTAGTATGGTTAGATCTATGAAAAATATATAAGCAAAATAGCATTCAAAAATTGGGTGCATCATACATGAATCAAGATGCGGTACTATAAGGATTATGTGGTTGGATAAACTATTATAATGATCCTATAATCTATCTACCACCACAACTAGAGAAAATAATTCTCCTATTATAAAATTCATGAACTCTTAAGAGAGTCAATGATACTCATATACAAGAATAAAATATTGATATTTCCACCCTACAATCCATCAATGTGATTACATCAAAGATAAAAATAAGCCTCAAAGATATAGAATTTCACTTTACAAGAACCATCCAATAAATATAACCCCACCAACACCCCATCACTTTGAATCAATCTCACTCGAGGACATGAGTATCAGCAAGTGAAAAAAATAATATTGTATATGAATGAAAACCCCCCACCCTGCAGCAACCATCCCTGCCCCCACCCACCCCCACCAGCCCACCCACCCCCACCAGCCCTACATCAGTTCCCCCCTGCACCAGCCCCCCAACCCCCCTAACCACCAGTCCCCCCACCCCCCCTGTATCACCCCCCCGACACCAGCCCCCCAACTTTCTCTAATAACTACAGGAAAAATAAAAAAAACCTAAGCACATCCATGAGCAACTAAGAAAATAGAATTTTCCATTAATATACATATACACCTATAAGGTTAAGAGATGAATAGACATTACAAGTAGTTAAGAAAAAGAAAAATGGGATGATTATATAGAATATATTCTAAGAGATGATTTTATTTCTTACATTGACCATAATTACATATATTATAAGAAAGTAAAACTATTGGAAAAGAAGAAAAGAAGTGTAAATGTGAAGTAGAATGATCTCATAGAAGAGATAAAAATTTCCATGATGAAATGTGTATAATAAGACAGGATACCAAAATATCTTAATACAAAATTGGTTGTGAAATAAAAGCAACTTCATAAGGCACAATCTAGGTTTCTTAAATCTGGAAACACCTTAAAGAATATGATATAAGTTTATGAAAATGCGGTGGATATTCAAGCTAAACCATCCAAGGATGATGAGAAAACCATCCCCATGAGAAAGGTACAACATTTTTCTAAATTCTAATGTGGTACTAAATATGTTACCTTTCATTATAAATATTATGAAACATAATTTGAATATTTTTAGGATAAAGAATGGTGTAAAAAGTTTCCTCCTATGGATGAATTGAGATTGGAAAAACCCCAAGGAAATGGGACAATAAAGGTCGGAGGATGACTAGAAAACAAGCAGAATTTTATAAACAAAATCATAAATATGAAGGAAGATTAAGTTTTAAGGGATATTAATATTGTTGTAGAAGTTTTCAGTATAAATATTTTGAGTACTGGTACAACATGTCATTTCACTGGAACCGGGATGAAAAAATGGAGAGCAGACCTGAGAAGAATAGAAGTAGGGATACTCTTAGTAAGAAAAATTTACAGCCTGAAAAAACTACTGGAAAGGTATCACCTCTTTATTACCATTCATTTTATGTATACTTTCCTATAGAGAATTAAGGAAAACAATTGGGGAGATGGATGAATGTTGTATTATTTGGGTATAAAAAGAATGAAGTATCCTTCCTAGAATACCATTGAAGTTAGATTTTTCATGATAAAGAAAGTGAGACCATACCTCAAGGGGTGAAAAACATAATTTAATGTTTTCAATAATGAAAAACTATATGGAATCTAAAAATCTGAACAACCTAATTCTAATTGGTCATTGAGGTTATGTTGAACAACCCCAATATTATTTTTTATATTGACATCACATACTCAATGATTTATGTACTTCATTGATCACTTATTTATAAACTCTTATTCCTATAAATGTTTTTTTCTTATAGACTTATAGTTGAATATCTCAAGTCTGTTTTCCAAGAATATCATGTGATTCTATCCTTCTCTCATAAGTGGATAAGTTTGACACTTCAAATATATAGAGAAGAAGAATATTTCATGATGGGAGTGATCAGCATCCAGGACCACTATCAGTGAGTTCTAAAAATCCATTCCCACTGACCCTATAGCCATTTTATAACTCTAAAATAGGGGGTACACTAATTCAGATCACCCATTATCTCCCTAGAACCTATCTAACACAACCAACAGGATAATAAAAGAAAACACCATATTAATCTCAGGTCCAAATCCAGATCCAGTAATATCCCAAAGTTATCATCCTATTTCTAGTACCTGAGCAAGGAACTTCCTCAACCATCTTTGGTATAAGGTATAAAACACTATTAAATCAAATTTATGAACAAAACATTACAAAAATATCCACAATAGGATCACGTTTCCAAACTCTAGGTTCTAAGGTAACACCCAAAGACACCAATGATTAAATTAGCACCGAACCTCTTAGAGATAACAAAATATGGGGAACCTATGGTCCCCTAGATCACATCTATCAAATAATGATACAATCTAGATAGGGAAACCTCATCTGGCGATTCTGAAAACTAACTCATCCACGATCATCACCTCACCCACAAGGGAATCATCAAGAAACACTACACCCATAAGAAATTCCTCAAGGTTTCCTTAGACCCATCTCAAACCTAATCTCAGTGACACCCAACCTTAACCAACACCCTATGGTGTCAGCCTAACCTAAAGGTTCCAATTGGATTAAAGCTCCCGCAAGATGTTCTAAAACTTCAACAACTCAAACCCCAAGAAATTGGTCCAAACATTCAAGAAACATCCAAAATAATACTTTTGATTTCCTTTTGAGAGATGTAAAAACACCTAAAGATATACCCCTTGGACTACCCAAGGAAAGTTCCTATGAACATTAAAATAATCCCATTGGCATCACCTATAGAAAGTTATCCAAAAAACGTACAACCCCCACTTGGGTCTCACACCACACCTCCATTTGAAGAACTCTCAAACCAAAACTTTCATGGAAAACCTCTCTATAAACTACTCACATTGATGGTTCTAGATCCAAAAAACTTGAGGGGAACCTTCCATATAACCTAGACTAAAAAAAGCATCTCACAAAAGGCCTCTAAATACTTGAGGGTTCTAACACCACACCCCGCATAGAAAGCACCATGGATAGACCACTCACAGGTCCAAACTCAAATCCCAAGGAAAGAAGTATATCCATGTTTCTCCCCTTTACTACCCTTATGTGTCACCTAAGAGCATGTGAGGTTTTATCTTGAATCAAAAACCAAGTGATAGGGTTTATGAACAAAACCCCTCTATGAGACACCCAAGGCCCTCACTTTTCAAAGATGACCCACAAAGGTTCTCAAGGGACTCCCAAAAAACCAATAGTCATTTAATAACTAAATAAATTAATAAATAACTATCGATTAGGGAAATATAACAAATATAGAACACCCAACCTACCTTATGATGAAAACACTAAAGTTGAAAACCCGAACCTATGATAAAACAACATCCTAGGAACCTATCTCATGCCATGAAATAGAAAAAATTAATTATAAAAATTTATAATTAATTAATTAAAAACAACCAAATAGGAATAAATTACTACAAGATTATTGATGTGCTTACACATTCTAAAACCACAACCAAATGCCTAAAAGAGGCCTAAAATATACCCTAAAATTAATCTGGGAAAAATCCCTAACAAAGAAACACTTGATTACTAGGAAATTCCAATCAATTTAACTGAAAATTCAAAACAAATCCATTAGGCCTCATACCATCTCCAAAATGATGAGTGATGGTATGTGTTCTACATCATGAGACATATAATATCTAATCCATAGTAAAGAACCAAGATTCATGGTCAATTCCATCATGTTATGGTGGTATTAGTACAGAAAACCTTAATGGGAGACATTAAAATTAGAGAGGATAAAATAAGAGTAATAATGAAGGTAATAGATGAAGATTCATACCTCAAATTGCCATGTAGGAGGTGAACCAGAGGAGGAGGTGGGGAGGAAGCCTCAGAGTAGTGTCAGTAGGGAGGTGAGGTGACCGCAGGGAGGTAGGTAGGTCATGTTGGTAGGGATGGATGTCCACAATAAGGCATTCTTTGTCAAGTAAAATTGAATCCCCATGATAATGGTCCAATTTTACCAAGCCTTGGTGAAATCTAACAGAAAACATACCCTAAAAAAACTAAATATTAAAAGATATGAATAATAAAGAATAATAGAGGTAGAAGAAGAATATTTACCTCTATCCATTTAAAGTAGAAGAACCCCATAAGGATTTTTAAAAGGTGGAATCAAGAATAACTATTTTGTTATCCTTAAAAAACCACACTCATCCCTACTAGCTAACCAATCCACCTCCACTATTCACCTTACGACCCTTATAAAAGGTACATTACACTTTCCATCCCACCGAGTACCTGATACCCCTCCATAGGGTACCTTATAAAGGCTGTAATTTTTTACAAACCCATTAAGAGGCACCTAGTGCCTCCCAATCGAATACCCAATGACTATTGTGGTTTTTTTGCAGTTATCCACCACCCTAATATTTGGAAACCAACCCTTTAAATAACCATTAGCCTCAAATGAAAAAACATCCTAGAGATGTACTAACTCTTGAAATTCCAATTCATATCCGAATTCTCAAAAATCTCCCTAATTCAGAAAAAACAAATCAAATTTCCTCTGAAATTACCGACCCTATAATTGTGTGGTTCATTAAAAACTCTCAACCATAAGAATTACAATCCTTGAGAAGCATCCAAGATGATCCCCTGATTCCCAATTTAACTATCAAAATTTGAAACCATCACTTTTTATCAATTCCAACTTTACACAACTCCACTATAAAAATTCCCAATCTAGACTAATTGGCTCTTCATTGAAAACCAATTTCCCTCACTCAACACATATCAATTATAATCAAAATAATGTATCTAATTCAAAAACATATTTACCATACTCAAACATGTAAAAATATTCCAGTTTACTTCTACACACATTGATAACAAAATAATGAACACATAATTGTTCATAACAAGGAGGAGGAGGATCACCTGGAGGGGGTTGGCCACGTCGGAGGCACGCCAGAGGAGGTAGGGAGGCCACCTATGAGTAACATCGGTGGGGAAGTTGAGGTGTCCCACATTCAGTGGAAGCTGCTCGCGGTGGGGTTGCCTTGTTCAGTGTCAGCAAGGGGCACCGTCACAAGGGGCACCGTCGGTGGAGGAGGATCGGGGAGAAGAGAGGTCATGATGGGTTAGGGAAGGAGGGTCGTGCGCAGAGGGTATCAGGGAGGAGGGAGCTACCATGAGAGACATCGAGGGTTCAGAGGGTCGTGAGGGGAACTGTCAGTGGATGAGGATTAGTGAGAGAAGAGGATGCGATGGGTTGGGGATAGAGGGTCACACATAGAGGGTATCCGGGAGGAGGGAACCACTGTTTGAGACGTCAAGTGTTTGGAGGGTCATGATCAGGGGAATATGGAGGAGGATCCTGACATGATTTGGAGAAAAAAATAGCACAAATTTTTATCCATGATAATAGATACTAAATCGTGGCTGTAAATAATCTATAGCCACGAGTTTATTAAACCATGGCTATAGATACATGTATATACCTTAAATTTCTAGTAGTGAATCCTAGTTATTTTTTTTGAAATAAATCATTGAATCCTATTAACACTTTTTTCTTAATTATTGAGCTATTCCAGAATTTTTTGAATCACTAGATATAAAAATTTTTGATTTCAAAATGTGTGTTCCCATAGTTTTATGTCTTCAGAGAGTCACTTTTTTTGGCTAAAAATTGGTATTCTTCACCTATTTCTTCATATAAAACACACCACCAACATTCTAAAGATATTTTTCACTCTTTGAGTGTGATATTTTATGTTCTTATTAAAAATTATTTTTCTTATATTTTTCTCTAATTTCATGAATAGAGTTCTCAACATTGGATTTGAATTTTTCCAATTACCTATCGACACTAACTAGTTTTCATTGAAAAAATTCAAGTTCCTTCTCAATTTCATTCACACTTCATTCTATATTTAATTTTAAATCCTTATCATCATTAATAATATTATTTAATTCATTAATATTTTTTATTATATTTTATTTTTCTTCTATGTAAATATATTTCATTCTACTAGAGAATTAGTTATCTTTATTATATTTTTTGATATCATTTTCTAAATTCATGATCTTTTAAAGAAACTCCATTAACTTATTCTTTATCATAAACTCTATTTTATTTTATTATTCACTAAAAAATTCACAACTTTTATCATTATTGAGATTTTATTTGTCTACCTTAGCAATGAATAACTTTACATCAATATTATTGGAACTTTCAACATCTTCTTCTTCATCACTACTTTCACTTTATTCATACTTAAATAATAAATTCATATTTTTTTTCTAGAGAAATTATTAAACTTTCTTATAAAAAACATTGAATTTGTTGTTTTATTATTTTATTATATTATTTATCTTTCACGTCCTTTATCATAGACTTTTTTTTCAATTTAGTACATTATTCTATAAAGCATCCAATAACTCCAAACTTGAAGTATTTGAATAGAAACATCCCATTATAATTTCTCATACCTCCTATCACTTTTCTAGATATAAGATAAAAAATATTTTCAATATTTTCAACCACTTATTATTTTAATTCAGAGCAACTAACTTCATTATCATTAACTTCTTTTCTTACTTGCCTCCTTTTTTGAGGATTTAAAATTTATTTTTTCCCTACCTTTATTTTTGGTAAAATATTACTTCATAATATAATAGGATAATAGAATAATATGTAAATAATATAAATGAAATGTTCATGGATATATATCTTAAAGGTATGAGAGTTTAACATCCACTTTATTTAGAAATATACATAGTATTTTCTCAATAATCGCTGAATTATCCAATTTCTCACCAAAACTCATGACTATGATCATTATATCATTAATCATTGTTCATGGATTTATCATCCTCAATATTTAAATGTAAATATTTTATAATCTATTTTTTTTGTTTCTTTACTTTTACATTTCCTTCATAAATATTTTCCAATTCATCCCATATTCCATTTTCAATATTTATTTCATTTATTTTTAGAAACTACTTCTCATATAAGGAATAGAAAATATCATCTTGAGGAAATATATCATTATAAATATTATTTATATCATTTTATATCATGTAAAAACCTTCAACATGAGGATTAAATCCATCAATTATAGCCTCTAATACATCCAAGATTATTAATAAAAGATAAGGTAACATCTGATCCTTACAGTTGTCATAACTATTCCCATAGAACTTGGGAATTCCTTTATTGTTCACTAAATTATGATTATACATTATTAAAGACTAATAATTTAGTGATTTAATCTTGAAATATTAAGAAACACATTTTCTTCATCCTCCAAATAAGAGTGATTTAATGAAGGGAAACCGTGCTCTAATTCCACTTGAAATTCCACCCTTAGTATCAAGGAAATCACTGGGAGGGTGAATCAATGACTTAATGTTCTCCTCTTTGAAAAAAATTTCTCTATAATTATAGTGATTTTTAAATTTTTTATAAAATTAACACATGTATACATAGAACATGTAATAATATATTTTCAAGGTTCACCTCTCAAAAAATAAGGCTAACCATTGGTGTGATTTAGAATCAGATGAGATCACATGATCCACTAGTATCAACCCATGGATTACAATGAGCATGGTTTATCCATGAGAAATAATTACAAGTCTCCTAGATTTGTATGTGATTCCCATAGAGTTATAATTATAAAACAAATTTTCTTAACAAAAGTAGAGTCTTTCAACACATTAAGACTTAAACCGCATTGTCACTGTGCTTCTTGTTCCTCTTTTTATTGTTATACTTTCATAGTAATTATCAAGTATATCATTATTCTTACTATTATTATTTTATTTGTTTACTATATAAAAAGTTTCTATAATTAAATAATGTATCAATACCCATTTATTAATTCTTAACGTAATCTTATTATTCTCTTCCATTTATATTCACATTATCCCATGAATATTATTTTCATAAATTATTTATAAAAATTGACAAAATTTTAAAACAACTTCATAACTCAGCTCAATAATTTCTAAATAATTCTCAATATTTATTTCATTGTTAAATTTAAAATTTTAATTTTTAATTTTCTTAAATATTGTTCCATGATCTCTTATTTCAAATCTTCTATAAATATCAACATAATCTTCACTTCAAAAAATTCCATGAAAAACTATTGCATTTAATTCTTTTTAATTATGCCTCTATATGTGTATGATAGTATAAAAATCCATAATTTGGAACTCATATATAAAATATAGAATTATCAAAGACAATATTGAATCATAATTTCTTATTGGGATAATTGATTTTATATAGAATAGTTCACAATGAATCTCCTAATTTAATCATTTCTTCAGAATTCTTGACTATGGAAAAATCTATATTTTCATGTATTATAATTCTAATTTTTTTGAAAAGTATTAATCCTCTTAAATATATCAACCTTAAAAATTTTAATTTTAATATCAACCTCAAAAATCACTACAACATAATTTTATGAAGTCAGATATAACCTTTTGAAGTCTTTAACCCTTAAGAATTTCAACATGAACCTTTGAAAGTTCAATTTACATGAATATTATGAACTTAATTTGAACCATATGAACTTCTCTTGAACTATAAAAATTCTAGAAAACCTTAAATTTTTTTGACTGGAACCTTATAAATATTCACACAACCTTACAAAATTTTTATAGAAACCTTATGAATATTAAAAAACATTAATAAGATTTAGAAATGAACCTTATGAACTTATGTAAGCCTTTAAACTCTTTAATTTAAAATCTATTAAACTATAAATATATAAATATTACTTTAAAACACCTCAAAACTAGGTTCAAACCTCACCACATATAATCCAAACATATTTAAACATACTAACATCCTTTACCTCACATGTCATAATTTATTTTATATGATTTTGAATATGATTTATTAATTAAAAAAAGCTAACAAATTAAACATATCCACCTCCAATTCTTTAAAACTTATTCAATTATTATTTTATAGATAAACACCACATTCTAGAGGATTTAATCTTAAGAAAAACCACAATATCTTCCACTCCGATCTCAACAATATCCCCCATGTTCTCAATATCTACCAAACAACTCTTGGGACCAACAAAGGAAACCTAGGTAAGAATAATCAGAGATTCAAATGAAGGGTAGAAATAAAATTTTCTTTTATGTACTTTCTTCTTGAAGAAAAAATATCCAATTATCCCTTAATCCAGAATATATAAAAAAACTCCTCAAATTAAATGTTTAAAATAAAATGTATTTAATCAAGAACTTCAACTATAAAATTTAGAAAACTAATCTTATTTATAGAATTTTTGATATCCAATACATTCAGTCAACCACAATTGATTTTTAAAATTAGATCTAACTTGAATGATTAAGAAATAGATATAAATTCCTCCATAATTATGGAGATCAATTTTCATCCCTAAAATTTTTATGGAAATTTATCATCAAACTAAAAATGAGCACCAAAATTTGATTTTATTTTTTATCCTAAAAATCACCTTTACACCTACTCTTGATAGCTATACTATATGATTGGACATCCTTGTAACAATTCTAAAATATTGAAATCATATTTATATCTCACAATAGTCCTCAATATTATGGTAAATCCCATATTATTCTTCTCTTGTATTCTTGAAAACATCAATGTATAATTTTCCCTCCTCATAAAGATTTACATTTTTTTTGAATTGGAAATCACACCATGATTGCGACCTTCATTAATCGAAGAGGCCATTCACTCTAGTTTCATTAATTGAAATATATGTATATTACACACACACACTTATGTAATTTAACTAAATATAAATATTTAACACTTCAAAAAGAATTTGTAATATATATTTCTCTCCTTTTACAAGAGAGTGGTTGATGAAGTTTTTTAAATGTTTCAATGTGTGATTTTATCTTACTCCACTCTCCATTTATATGTTTATTTAGTGTTTTTAACTCTTCATTTTTAATTTGTGACTCCACGCTAACATGGAAAAATAATGATTTTAATTTTTTTTGAAAAATTAAATTAAATTAAATTAAATGAAAATAGAGGAATATGAAAAAATTAAAATACTATGATTTAAAATTTTAAAATGAATTTATTTAAAATCATTAAAATATCTATATGTTAATAAAAATATATTATAATTAATAAACATATATGATAAAAATTAATATTTCATTACAAATAATAAAATAATAAAATAATAAAACTAGTTTGACCACCTAGATTAGCTGATATGACAGGTCCAACCTTGAATCGATCCCCTCACTGGTTCAATGGTTAGTCTGGTTTTAAAAAAACTATTCCCATATATGATATTGATCATCTAAAAATTAAAATTTAGGCATCAATAAAAAAGTTAAAATTAAAATTAAAATTTATTTTATCTTAGTGGTGTCGTTCTTGATGACTAATTTTTTTTATTAGTCATATAAAATTTATATAACATTAATTTAATATAAAATAATATTTTTTGAATGTGAAACAAAGTTTAAGATAAAAAATCACAAATCACATGACCAGTTTAAATGTATTGGATTCCAAGAAATATAACTAAATACCAAAAGAATTAAATTAGTTTAACAAAACCTTATAAATTTATTAAATAATGTTCAACATTTTTCATACAATATTAAAATGAATGTGAAATTTATGTAATTGAAATGAATAATTGATTTTAAAATATTAATACAAGAATAAATGTGAATTTGAAACCCAATTAGTATGTAAAAATCATAAAAGTCGATGAATTCACACAATCAATTTTAATGTGTTCATTGTCTCTAAAGTCAAAGTGTTAAGATTGAAATAATGTGCCCCAAAGATGAAAAAATAATATCAACCAAATAAATTAAGATCAGAAACATATAAATAGAATAACACCAAAATTTAATCTGAAAGACCCCCCAAAAATAATAATGGGGTAAAAACATGGACAAGGTTAAATGATCTCACTATAGATAAATGTGAATAAAAACACTCTATTTATTTTACATGGATAAAATTTCACTAATATATTAATAAAATAATTGGAAAAAAATATATATCACAAACACACACATATAATAAATTAAATATAAAATTAGAGAATATTATTGATGATTGATTTGATAACGTAGAAAATGGTTTTCTATCTTGGTTTTTAATGTTTTTTAACATTTTTTATAAAGCACAATTATTGTGTGTGATATAGTAAATAGATTTTTTATATAGGTTATTATAAATAACATTAAAAAAAAGTTCAACATTGGATTTTTAAAATCAACATTAGATATATTTTCTAACCACTTAATTTAAAAATTAATTCACTTTAAAAAGTAAATTTTTTAAGAAAACAGAAGTCTTATATGATTTAAATGTTGGTTATATATAAAACAGATGTTGTCTATACTGTTATGATGAAAAAATAGACAACTATTTTACATTGATTTTTCAAAAACTGATATAGAATCTCACTTTCAATACCAGTTTCTATAAAAAATAGATATTAAAGTAATTTTTTAAGTTAATTTTACAACAAATAATATATAATAATAGTTAATTTCATTTTTTTACATCAGTTTCTTTTCAAAAAATGATATAAAATTAAATTATTTTTTTAATAGTTTCTTAAAATACACATTCTACCCAAACTTATAGGGAAATAGAAACAACTAATAGTAGAAACATAATAAAATTTTCAAGAATAATTAAAAATTAAAAATATGTTTTATAATTTTATTATAAGTAAAAAAACATTACAATTTCTATGTTACAATAAATTATTTTAAAATATGTATAAAAATGTACTAAAATTTAACTAAACTTATAAAATAACTAGTTTATACTTATCATAGATGATATATATCATTTGTACTATATGATTTAGTATAAGGAACCGACCTTATTAAATTAAAAAATCTTAATTTTAGTCAAGAAAACACTTCATTTTATATTGAGGATCTTTTCAAGTTTATATATTTACAGAATTAGGACATAATACATTTATAACCTTACACATTGTTACAGAGTGGATACCATAAAAACAATTTCCATTTTTTTCAAAATACAAAACATTAAAGCTTAAACATGATTTATTTGACAATTCATAAAAAATTTAACATGGCTTCCTTCATTGTTATACACATCCTTATAACCTGTAAAAAACATTTAAAAAATTGGGATGAGCAAAAAATCTCAGTAAGGGATATAAAAATAAGGAAAGAACACATTAGTCCATGAATACTTGTAATACATGAAATCATTTTCAAAAGACATAATTATCACCTATATATATATACTTACTTTGTGAAAAGCGAGATTTAAACAATATATAATAACATAAGTATAAACATAAAGTTATCTTGGGGCATTAATTACAAAATCTTGTAACCCTCTCGGCTACCTTATAATTTTTAACCCTCACGGCTACCTTACAATTTGTGTAACCATCACAGTTACACTTGGAGTAACCATATGACTGACCTACAACTTATACATAAAAAATGAATTGGAGGGATATATAGGTCCTACAATTCATCATAAACAATTCCCAAGAACCATAACATAATCATACAACATAAATAATTTCATAAAAACATTGATTTTGAATTTTGTAAAATAGATTTGTAAGAGGATTTTAAAAGGAAAGCCCCTTATAAATATCATAAAACTGAAGAGAGACTTAATAGAGTGGATGGAATATGTATATAAACTGTAAATAGACACAATTAAACATAATATAATAAAAACCCATCATACAATCAATTTTAATATCACATAAATAACGAAGTAGAAGGTTAACCCAATGAATGGAAATCGAGTTAAGAATTCCTTTACCTCGAGTTTGTCTTACTTCAAACTTATTTAAACCTCCTTTATAATGGTTAAAATAGTGTTATTATTATTTTAAAGAAAAATTTTCATGTTTATAACATCTTTTATTATCATTTCATAACCTCATTTCACCCTTTAATTGTTAGTATTTTGTTCCTTGCATTGTTTAGGGATCGTTCTTTACATGATTTCCATGATTGGTTCATGATGGATGTTCTTGTCGATTGGAAGTGAAACTCCATAATTGGAATAGAAATGTATTTAAATATTTTCAGTACCATAATTTATATAATTTATCATTTTGATGTTTTATATGAGGACAATTCATATGTTAAAACATTAATGATGTTCGTTTAGATCATTTTAGTGGTTCTTTGATAATAACGACCTCATTTTGTCCTATAAATTAAAACCATGAGTAAAAATAATTACAGAATCATGGATGAGACATAATACATATATTATAACTTGTTTCAACCATAAAAAATGTTTCATGACCATACTTTAAATAATTAATGAAAATTGAAATCACATCGTCCACAATGTTGGTAATTCAACACATCACGGACAATGTTTTTATTCCTTGAATAAGCGGGAGAGGAGAAGAATAATGATGATGAATTTTCCATGAAAAATAGAAAATAAAGAATATACATGATTTAGGTAGCTTTAATTATTCTTGGGTAATAGGTTATGAGTAAAGAATAATAAAATAAAGGAACTCAAAATAAAATAATAATTGAAAAATCCCTTACAAAAATTCGGCAGCCTAACAGCTATGCAACATGGTTTTAGAAAATATTAAAAAGAGAGGAGAAAAGGGTAAACTATCCAGAAATGAATAATAATAGATAATATATCAATAATAATAAATAAATAAGAACATGTTATGAAAAATTGAAAGTTATACCACAAAAAAAGAGAACTTGAATGAAAAAAGAAAGAAATTGATAATTTTCTTACCTTGTAGAGTAACTCCTATAAATTGAAGGTTGAGACCTTGGGGGCTTGAGGAAACCTTGGGAGGACTAATAGGGAGGTAAGGAGGACATATATTTGTTTTTTAGGAATTTGGAATGAATTTAATGAATGAATGGGTTGGTATTTATAGCAAAAGTGAGGGAATATTTTAATAATTTCCAAGGGAAACCTCATTAGTGGTATTTGAAAAACCATGGGATTTCACATGGTATTTTCCCATGTTATAAGAAACTTGGGACACCTCATAACTTATTTTACTATAAACAAGTCGACCATATTTATTACATCATTATTAAATCATTAATGATGTCATTAACACACCAAAACTCAAAACAGTATTTTTTACTATTCACTAAAAAATCAACTGTTTCAGAAAAATACCAAAAATTTACCCTTACCATTTTTCGACATGTAGGATTCAAAAAAGAACTCCATTTTTTAAAAATAATTTTCTAAATATTATTAATTTAATTTTTAAATAAAATCATACTTAATTCAAAAATTAACAATTTAAATTCTATAACTGCTTTTAAATCACATTGAAAAATTAACCAAAAAGTAATTATTTTAAAACCTTAATAAAATAAAATAATAACACAATTTACTATTTATTATGGTCATATTACAATCAATATTACTATTTATAAGGGTATGTTACTATTCACCCAAAAAAAACAGTTGGTTTTATTAGACTCCAAATGACTTACTGAACACAATTATAGATGACCGTTTTTCAAAATTCAAAACATAGAAGTAGTAAAATTATGTTTAAATACTAGTTATAATTATCTACTTAAAACAAAGTTTCATGCATTCAATTTATTTTTAGAAAACCTTGGGGTGTTACATTATCCCCACCTTTTAGTAATTGCATCCTCGCAATTTTATTTACTTATTAAACAATTGAGGGTATTTTTCCCTCATAGAATTTTCAAACTCCCATGTTGATTCTTCAACCATGTGGTTTCTCCAAAAAACCTTTAACTAGTGGATTAACTTATTCTGCAATACCTGTTCCCTTCGATCAAGAATCTAAACTGGTTTCTCTTTATAAGAAAGGTTCTCTTCCAGTTGAACTACTTCTGGGATCAAGACATGTGATGAATCTGGCACATACTTTCTCAACATGGAAATAAGAAAAACATTGTGTACCTGAGACAAACTTGGAGGCAGAGAAACTTGGTAGGAAACTGGTCCAAATTTTTCGAAGATTTCAAAAGGACCGATGAATCACAGACTTAGGTCTCATTTCTTACCAAAACACATCACACTTTTCCAAAGAGAGATTTTAAGGAAAAAATGGTCACGTACCTCAAAAGAGAAGTATTTCCTTCTATTATCTACATAACTTTTTTGCCTGCTCTGAGCTATCCTCATGTGCTACTGGATCATATTTACTTTCTTAGCCACTTCTTCTACTAATTCTGGCCTCGTCAACTTTCTTTCACCAACTTCATCCCAAAATGCTGGAGTCCGACATCGTTTCCCATACAAAGCCTCAAAAGGTGACATCTTAATACTAGAATGAAAACTGTTATTATAAGAAAACTCAACTAAATAAAGATACTGATCCCAACTTCCCTGGTAATCCATTGAACAAGCTCGAAGAATATCCTCCAAATTCTGAATCATTAGTTCTAACTGCCCATCTGATTGAGGATGAAAAGATGTACTAAAATTTAATTTTGTGCCCAACAACTTCTGAAGTCCCTTACAAAAGTTAGAAGTGAACCTAGGATCCCGATCAGATAAAATGGAAAAAGGAAATCCATGTAACCTAACAATCTCCTTGAGGTACAGTCGTGAAAGTTGATCCAAAGACATTTTATCTCGAATAGAAAGAAAATGTGCAGATTTTGTTAGCTGATTAACAATAACCCAAATTGCATTGTTAACTCAAGAAGTATTTGGTAGTCCCACCACAAAGTCCATAGATACATTCTCCCATTTCCAATCTAGCACTGGAAAAGGCTGAAGCATCCCCTTCGGTAACTACCGCTATGATTTAACCTATTTACATGTCAAACATTTCATGGTAAAATCAGCAATATCTCTTTTCATTCCATCCCACCAATAATACTCACAAAGGTCTCTGTACATCTTAATACTGCCAAGATGAATTGAAAATGGAGAACTATGAGCTTCAAAAAACAATTCTGTCTTCAACTAGGAATCACAAGGCACACACAACCTTTTACCAAATCTTAAAACACAGTCTTTATCAAGGTTAAATTCTAGAAACTTACCCACTTTAACCAATTACACATTTTTTTGTAGCTCATGGTCTTCCTTCTGTGCTTTCTTAATTCTGTCTGATAACGATGACTGCACTGAAACCTGAGACAAAATAGAGGTATTTCCTGTACCAACAACTTCTAAGCCAAAATTCATCAAATCATTAATCAAGGGATCATGTTCCAAATATAACATGGTTAATGATGCATGATGTTTTCAACTCAAGGAATCCAACACTTTTTTTGCTTTTCGAGGATGGTAATTGATCATGCAATCATAATCCTTTATCAATTCTAGCCATATCCTCTGCCTCATGTTTAATTCCTTATGAGTGAATATATACTTCAGACTTTTATGGTCAGTATATATTTGACATTTGACTCCGTATAAATGATGCCTCTAAATTTTCAAAGAAAAAACCATAGCTGCCAATTCCAAATCATGTGTGGGATAATTTTACTCATGAGTTTTAAGTTGTCTTGAAGCATAAGCAATTACTTGATCATTCTGCATCAAAACACAACCAAGTCCCTTCAAAGAAGCATCACTATAGATGACAAACTCACCATTTTGGTAAGGAAAGTCCAAAAATGGAGCATTCACCAATCTCTTCTTCAGTTCCTGGAAAAAAACATCACATTATTCTATACAAACAAAATTAACCCCTTTTCATGTTAACTTAGTTATCAGGATAGATAACCATGAAAAGTTCTTAACAAACTATTGGTAATAACCCACTAATCTAAGAAAACTACGAATATCTATAACATTTGTAGGTCTTGTCCATTCATCAACCACTCTTTTTTTGGATAGATCAATGATTATTCCATCCTTATTTACAATGTTCCCATGAAAATAAATCTGTTGAAATCAAAAATCACACTTGCTAAATTTTCCATATAGTTTATTTTCTTTTAAGGTTTGTAGAATAAACCTTATATGTTTTTCATGCTCCGCTTTATTTTAAGAAAATACCATAATGTAATCAATAAACACAACCAAAAACTTATCTAAGAACTCATGAAATATTCTATTCACAAGATTCGTGAATACAACATGTGCATTAGTTAACCCAAATGGCATAAAAAAATTCATAATGCCCATATCTAGTATGGAAGGATTTTTTCAGGATGTAATACTCCTTCACCTTCAGCTGATGGTATCCATATCTCAAGTCAATCTTGGAAAATTACTGAGCTCCCTAGAGCTGATCAAACAAGTCATCGATGTGAGGAAAATGATACTATTTTTTAACAGTGATGCTATTCAAAGCTCTATAATCAATGCAAAGTCTCATGGAACCATATTTCTTTTTAATGAACAAAACAGGGGCTCCCCATGGTGAAGTGCTAGGATGAATGAAGCCTTTATCAAGAAAATCCTACAACTGATTTTTCAATTCAAGAAGTTCTATTTGAACTATACGATAAGGGGGTTTTGAAATTGTCTTAGCATCAGGAACTAAGTCAATTGCGAATTCGACTTCCCGATCAGGTATGACACCAAGTAACTCATCAGGAAAAACATCAAGGTATTCATTTACCACTGTCACATCATTAATCTGAACAATTCCCTTGTTTTCAACAATATGATCAAGATAACTTTCATTTACACCTTTCAATAGTTTCTTAGCTTCCTGATATGTTATCAATTTGATGGGTTCCTTCTTGTATACAAACTGAAATTCTTTCTAAAATACAACTTCTTTATCTCTACAGTCAATATTTCCACAATAAATAGAAAACCAATCTATTCCCAGAATAACATTAAACTCGACTAAGGGAAAAACAAAAAGGTTTTCATGTAAAGTCTTTCCATAGAACACAATAGAAAGATTCTTATAATTCCTCTTTGCTATAATATTTCCCCCTGGTGTTTTAACAACAAGTTCTGGTCTCATTTGTTGAGGTGATATTTCTAATTTACCTGAAAATTTCCTAGATATGAAGGAATGTGTAGACCCCATATCAAACAAAACTTTAGAAAAATATGAGTGAACAATTAAAGTACCAGATACAACTTCATTGGATGGACCGACATCTACTGATGTAGTTGCAAAGGATCTCACTACACTTTTCTACTTATAGTCTGGATGATTTTCATCATTTGGATCTCTCTTTAGGCAAACATTTGCATAGTGACCCATCTCACCACATTTAAAACACTTTATAGTTTTAGTATTAAGATTAGTATTTGGATTATTTTCATTACAATCTTGGTCTATATGTCCAAACTTAACAAATTTAAAACACTTCTCAGTTTTGCTATGACATTCCCCAGGGTGCTTCTTTCCACACTTTTCACAAATTGGAAACTGGATTTTCTTACCATCAGATTTCTTTGGTTGATTCTTACCCATCACTTTCCATATGGACCCGTTCTTCTCTTTATTTCCAAAATGAACGTGATAATCAGCAAAATCCATCTCTACCCTCTCAGCACATCAAACAAGTTTCTCAACACTTTTGAATTCAAGGGAGGCCAACTCCCTTCGATACCTTGGATTCAATCCTGAGTAAAAGAGGTTGATTTTTCTATCAAGATCCAGAATAAGATTATGAGCATACCTCTCCAGTCAGGTGAAGTTTTCTTAATACACAACCACTAAATATTTCTTCTTTTTCTTCAATTAAAGGAATTTCTTCTCCATCCTAAGTTGCACCACCTTAGGAAAATATTTTTCAAGGAAAATAATTTTAAATTCATCCCACTAAAAGGCATCAATATTTTATCTATCCCTGATATTATTTAACATTGAACACCACCTATTAGATTCACCTTCAAAATGATAAATTGAAAGACATACCTTTTGATTATCTGAATAACCCATTACATAAAATATCTTTTCAAGGGATTTAATCCATCCTTCAGCCGCTACTGGGTTAGAAGATCCATTGAAAGTAGGAGGGTGTTGTCTCATAAAATGTTCCACTATTGTCATGTTCCATTGTGGTACATCTGGTTGATCTCTTTCATAGATTCCACCACCATTTATTTCTTGCGTTAGCTGATCCATTGCTGTCACAAACTTCTCGGTTCCAATCCCTACCATTCCGGGCTGCAGATTTGGAAGGATGTCATTCTGTCGGTGCCTCCCCTCTTCAGCTTCCCTGTTTATTCTGCAGAAAACCATTCTGAAAAAACATGTCTTAGATGAAGAAACATGGTAATCTTTAAATTATATATCATTTCAAATTAATCATAGAGTAAAAATCGTTTATGGTAGTCTTTTAACATCATCCTAACCCCTAAAGTTATCTAAACCATCCTCTGATACCAACTATAAGGACCCGACCTTATTACATTACATAATTTTGATTTTAGTCAAGAAAACACTTCCTTTTACATTGAAGATATTTTCAAGTTTAGATATTTATATAATTGGGATGTAATACATTCATAACCTTACACATTTTTCCAGAGTGGATACCATAAAAACAGTTTCCATTTTTTTTCAAAATATAAAACATTAAAGATTAAAACATGATTTCTTTGAAAATTCATCAAAAATTTAACATGGTTTCCTTAATTGTTCTACACATCCTTATAACCTTTAAAAAAAATTTAAAAACTTAGTATGAGCACAAAATCTCAGTAAGGGATATAAAAAGAAGTAAAGAACACATTAGTCCATGAATACTTGTAACATATGAAATCATTTTCAAAAGACATACTTATCACCTATATATATATACTTACTTTGTGAAACATGAGGTTTCCAAAATACATAAGAACATAAGTAGAACCATAAAGGTATCTTGGGGCATTACTTACATAATCTTGTAACCCTCTCGACTGCCTTATAATTTTTAACCCTCACGGCTACCTTACAATTTGTGTAACCATTGCAGTTACACTTGGAGTAACCATATGGAAAACCTACAACTTAGACATACCAAATGAATTGGAGGGATATATAGGTCCCACCCTTCATCATAAATAATGCCCAAGAACCATAACACAATCATACAATATGAATAATTTCATAAAAACATTGCTTTTGAATTTTATAAAATAGATTTGTAAAAGAGGATTTTAAAAGTAAATCCCCTTATAAATATCATACCACTGAAGAGATACTTAATAGAGTGGATGGAATATGTATATAAACTATAAATAGACATAATTAAACATAATATAAGAAAAAACCATCACACAATAAATTTTAATACCACATAAATAATGAATTATAAGGTTAACCCAAAGAATGGAAACCGAGTTAAGAATTCCCTTATCTCGGGTTTGTCTTACTTCAAACTTGTTTAAACCTCTTGTATAATGGTTAAAAGAGTATTATTATTATTTTAAAGAAAAATTTTCATGTACATAACATCTTTTATGATCATTTCATAACCTCATTTCACCCTTTAATTATTAGTATTTTGTTCCTTGCATTGTTTAGGGATCATTTTTTACATGATTTCCATGATTGGTTCATGATGGATGTTATTTTTGATTGGAAGTGAAACTATATAATTGTAATGGAAAGGTATTTACATATTTATAGTACCATAATTTATATCATTTATCATTTTGATTTTTGATATGAGGATTATTCATAAGTTAAAACATTAATGATGTTCATTTAGATCATTTTAGTGGTTCTTTGATAATAACTACCCCATTTTGTCTTATAAATTAAAAAAATGAGTAAAAATAATTCCAGAATCATGGATGAGACATAATAAATATATTATAACTTGGTTCAACCATAAAAATGGTTTCATGAACATACTTTAAAGAATTAATTAAAATTTAAATCACATCATCCACGATGTTGGTAATTCGACACATCACGGATAATGTTTTTATTCCTTGAATAAGTGGGAGAGGAGAAGAAGAATGATGATGAATTTTCCATGAACATGAGAAAATCCAGAATATACATGATTTATGTAGCTTTCATGACTCTTTGTTAAGAGGTGGTGAGGAAAGAATAATAAAATAAAGGAACTCAAAATAAAAGAATAATTGAAAAATCCCTTACAAAAATTCGGCAGCCTAACGACTATGCAACATGGTTTTAGAAAATATTAAAAAGAGAGGGGAAAAGTGTCACCTATCCATAAATGAATCATAATACAGAATAGATCAATAATAATAAGGAAATAATAACATTTTATGAAAACTTGAAAGTTATACCACAAAAAAAGAGAACTTGAATGAAAAAAGAAAGAAATTGAGGATTTTCTTACCTTGTAGAGTAACTCCTAGAACATGAAGGTTGGGACCTTGGGGGCTTAATGAAACCTTGGGAATACTACTAGGGAGTTAAGGATTCCAGATATTTGTTTATGAGGAATTTGGAATGAAGTTAATGAAGTAATGGGTTGTTATTTATAGCAAAAGTGAGGGAATATTTTAAAACTTTTCAAGGGACACCTCATTAGTGGTATTTGCAAAACCATGGGCTTTCCCATGGTATTTTCCCATGGTATAATCCACTTGGGATACCTCATAACTTATTTTATTGTACAAAAGTTTACCATATTTATTACATCATTATTACATCATCAATGATGTCATTAACACACCGAAACTCAAAACTGTATTTTTTTACTATTCACCGAAAAATCAACTGTTTTAGAAAAATACCAAAAATTTACCCTTAACATTTTTCGACGTGTAGAATTAAAAAATGAACTCCATTTTTTAAAAATAAAATTTTAAATATTATTAATTTAATTTTTAAATAAAATCATACTTAATTCAATAATTGACAATTTATATTCTATAACTGCTTTTAAATCACATTGAAAAATTAACCAAAAAGTAATTATCTTAAAGCCTTAAGAAAATAAAATAATAACACAATTTACTATTTATTAGGGTTATATTACTATTCATAATACTATTCATAAGGGTATGTTACTATTCACCAAAAAAATAGTTGGTTTCATTAGACTCCAAATGACTTACTGAACACAATTGTAGATGACCGTTTTTCAAAATTCAAAACATAAAAGTAGTAAAATTATTTTCAAAGGATAGTTATAATTATTTACTTAAAAAAAGTTTCATGCATTCAATTTATTTTTAGAAAACCTTGGGGTGTTACATTTATCATAATAAAAAATATACACAATATAAAGAAAATATTTAACATTTAATCTCAATATAATGATTGATTAATAAAATGAATTTTTTTGATAAAACATAACCATGTCAAAATCTTTAACTTTTCCATTTGAAATTATTTCATACATAAATCTCAATATATAAAACCCACATTCAATATTTATGCATTGATTATGACATTTTATTTCTAAAAAAAATTTAAAATTGAATCAAATATTCCAAGAAGTTACTAAAATAACTATTTATAAAATAAAATCCACTGATAAATAAACATATTTGATTTTTATTACACTTCCTTTTGATAACTTGTGGTAATTCTATTATGATTAGTTTCAATATAATCAAAATTATAAAATAATATAAATTTTTTAATAATTAGTTATCATTAAATTAATATAACACACTTCTCCAATACTTATTTTAAGTTACCTCACAAAAATATATATAGATCAAAACTAGTAAGTAATGTTTTCTTGGGGATAAAAAACAAATAATGAGTATTTATATAAAAAAAATTACACTATTAGTGATTATATAATTGATAGTGTAATGAATTATTATAGTGTAATGACATATTTTTTCATGCTTCTCAAGATATGGAAGCATACAAAACTTAATTTTTTTTTCATTTTGAAATCTTTCATAAACTTATTCTTTGATTTTATCATAACCCTTATTCCTCTCTACTAAAGAAATAAATTGTGTGCCCATGAATCTATAAATGGAAATTATTTCACATTGAATAAAAATTATATGAAGATAACTATTTAATTAAAAACAAGAATATTCTTTAAGTTACATTAAATTGATATAATTGAAAGAAATAAAATAATTGACTTACATGGAAAATTATTGAATCACTCCAATTCCTAACATATCTTAAATTAAAATCCCCATTATATCTCTCTTAAAAAAATTTAGTAGATAATTATGTTAACAAATGCTAAAATTCATCAGTAGTTGATAGCACTCCTCTAATATAAATGAATATTCTATTAATTTAGAAAGTCCTTCAGATACATCAAAAGTGGTATATGAAGGTCCAATATCCTGATTTTGTTTTCAATATAGCATCGAGTCTTATAAATTTTAGTTATTTCCATTATATATATATATAAATTAAAAATAAAATTTAAAAACAATATTAAATAAAAAAAATATAATCTATACATACCTCTATGGTTATTTGATATACTAGTCTAGATGGTTAAATTAAGAAATGTCTGACACTCTCTATAACTATAGTCACCTCATTAGTGGGGAACACCATTTTTGCCGATGCATATATAATATCCTACACTATCACCCTTAGCTGATCTGACTCCATCTACTAATTATGTAAGTTATTTGTGATATAATTTATGATCCCATATTCTATAATATGATACTATTGATCCCTAATGTATAACTCATATTTTATAGTAGACTATGGCAGAGGTGGAGGAGTGAGATATGAAGATTGAAACTGTCTCTACATGTTAATAAACATCGATTGCATTAAAGATTTAATCTCATCCTCTATAAAATCTCCCAAATATTGAGCTTGTGTTTTTAAATATTTTATTTTTTTCTTGTATGATTCCTTCCTTGGATAAGTACTAGTATTACTAGGCACTTTTATAAGAGATACACCCACCTTATATTCTCATACATGACCATAACACTCTATGTTTCTTAACACCATTGAAAACATGTCCTTTTTACCCTCAAATATGAAGGTCCCATATTTAATTTACTCCTAAACAGAATCCTATAAATAATATTTTTAAATTATATTAGAGTTATACAATTTAAAACATTTCAAGAAAAAACATAAATTTATTCATACAATCTTATTAGCTCTATGAATATTTGATAAGATATTTCCCCATTTTCATCATCAATACCCTTTTACATTTTTAATAAAGAGTTGGGAGAGAAGTGGGGTTAATCTACATGGATACTGATGACCCAAATCTCATTTTTCCAAAATTTTTGACAACCATTTTCTCTTATAGTAACACATATAATCCCCAAGATAAAGTATGCGGGTATACATTTTTTTCATGGATCACTTGATGAGATCTCCTAAGTACTTGTTATTTTAAAAAAAATAAATCATTAATAAGATTTTTTAAATAATTGTACAAAAATTTAGCTTATGAAGTTGACATTACACTTATTAAAAATGATTCATGGTGTCTAGTTTCAATAAAATTATTCCACATATCTTCATATAAAAAATAATAAATTATCATGGTTTTAATTTTTTATTTTACTAAAAAATGAAATATTAAGTTAATGTTGATTTAAAATCCCACCCTTTATTTATAATAAAAGACAAGAATTGCTGGATGAATTATTTTTTATTAGATAAATCAAATTCCATATAAAGGATAGATAAAATAAAATTGAATATATAAATTTTTTAATACTTATCAAGAAAAATAAAAGAACAATAAATGATTTTATCACAATAGTCTCTTATATCTAATCTCATGTCATATGGAAAAAACTCCTCTAACTATAAAGTAAAATGTGATTTTTTTCTAAACCTTATAAAACCAAAAAAATTGTAAATTATTTCTCATTTGGACTAATGATATTACTATTATAATCAAAACCAATAGGTTCCTTCTAGTCCTTTCAATAAGAATGTGATAATACTGGTATAATCCTGGAATTGTTCTCTTTCCCTATAAAAGTATGTGGATATTATGTAAAAGAATAAAGAGGCTCCTTAGTAGAAGAATATATATTCTTCTATTCATAAGATCAATATTACTGAAAATATGGATCAAATATATTCTTACAAATAAAATTAATGAACAATTGGTATAAAATAATATTAAATAAACCTTTTAACATACAAAATTAGATGGCATCTAGAAGTAAAATTGATCAATATATGTAGTGAAATTACAAGTGTAATATAATCAATTCATCATAGTGGTTAAAATAGTTAACTTAAATAAAAATATAAATTATGATAACATTTATGAGACATGAAATGATATATATAGAATAAATCTAATCTTGAGTAATATTTTAAATTATATAAATATAGGAAGAAAAATAATCTCTATATGTAATGAAATTTTAAGTATTAAAAAAATAATTCAGAATTTTTTTATAAAATAGTTAACTTAAATAATAATACTAATATAATTATTATACTTCACATTTTGTATAATTTGATAAGTAAAAACCAAAATAGTTATATGGAAATTGTATTATTAGAATATTATTGAAAGACTATTTTCATATATTTATTCTTTATGATCATTCGATATAGCATGAACCGTGTCTACATAGTGGTCATTATTATCCTATGATAATATTATCATAGATTTGGGGATCTCATATAAATCATTAGCATAATCAAAATTTTCATCTGTAAAAAACTAATTTTTTCCTTGAAAAATGATATACCATCGAGCATTTGATGGATCAACAATAAAGAATTTTTTTCACGTGTTTCCCCAATAAAAGGGTCATTTATGTATCCTAATATATTTAGATATACCAGTTTAAATCTAAATTCATCATGTTTAATTCTATTATTAACATTAATCCATTTACCAATGAACAGAAGAACTTGAAATTTCTTGAAATCAATCTTCTATATATTTTTAATAACTCCACAATATACAATTAATGAAGAGATTGTTTTTTTCTTTTGCACTTGAAAAATGAATTTATTTTGAAAAAAACATTACTTAAATATTTTGAATTTAACTTTTATTATCGTGATATTTGGTATAAAATTTATAACCACTAATGTCATAACCATACCTTATTTTAAAATTTAAACATAGAACACTTGCAAACCATCTCAATGTTTTTAGGTAGAGTAATCACTAGTCATGTTCTCCTTAAACTATATGAAAAATATTTTGATGCTCATTTATACCCACATATATTTCTTCTTCAAATAACATTGTTTCAATGAATTAATATGAAATTTTATATATGATCGAACCTCATTTGTGTTATTCAAGATATATAAATGTAATAACCCTGACTCTAATAACCCAAAGTCGGTGGTTATTTTGTTACAATGAAATAGATATAAGAGATCACATCACCAAGGATCAATCAATTTTGTAGTCTTTAAGAACTGGATACATACATGGTTCCCTTATTACATTATTAATTAAGCATAAAACATAACAAAGGAAAATAAACTACTTCCTTGACACTTATTCAAATATTTCATCTTCATAACATGGGGAAGGAAAATAAAATAAAAGGATGAGATAAAATTCTCAGTAAGGGTTTCATGAATCAATAATAAGTAAAGAAAAGTTAATAAGGCATAATCATTATGGTAAGGTAAATAACTGAAAAACGCATTCCATCAATAAACTTAGAATGAAAATGCAACCATAGATTTTATCATAGTGAAAATATCATGGAAAGTAATAACTGAATACTGAATGAATAAAATTATTAATTATTAGAAATAATGTATCTAGCACATGAAATACCACCATAAATTACTTTCACAATATGGTTTAAGTCTATGTATATAAACCCATCTGATTCTACTTGAAAAAAACTAGAAGGATTTTTCGCCAACTATTTTTTTTCTCATGAGACGTGTTGATGCATAGAGGGGCTATATAATATCGTGCCCCACCCATCACTGCAAGTCCAAAGAATTATTCATACATATATTTAATTTTAAAAAAAAATACCTTATCAATATATCTGTATTGATTATAGGAAATATATTCATCAGTATCTCCCCAGTAAAAACAATATTCAAAATAAACACTATATGTAAAAATGGTATACGACTAAGACAATAATAATATCCATGATACAATAAATATGTATATTTAATGAAATATTAAATTAATGATGATAATAAATAAAAAGGGACAGTATAAATACACCACACATAAAGAATTAGTGGTGAATAAGTCATATCTCATAGAAATAAAATTGAGACGAGAAACCCCTTACCTTATGTCCAAAAGCATTCTTCACTTGTAATTAATGTCCTAGATAATAAAATTAGATTAATTAATTACATAATTCATAATATTTTATAAATTTATTTGATTTATTATAATTTTATTAAGTTCATGTATGGCCTTTTTGATGAGTTATAATATTCAATTTAATAATTCTGAGAGCATTCGTTTCTTGGTTTTCATGATCAGTTCGCTTATATACAAGTATGTAAAATATGAATAATTTAAATAATTGAAATTATATTTATTAATGAACTTAAATAATTTTAAATGACATTATTTATCATTGGGTTATATGTAATTAGTATTATTCACTAGATAAAATGTCAATGAAAATGATTTAATTTATTTTGGCAGTTTTTACAACCATCACAAACTTATATAATTTTATTTAATATCATGTTTATATATTGGTTCAAAAACATTATATAACTTATAATATGTATAATAAAATTTTATTTAATAATAATAATGGTTTTATGACCAGACTTGAAGGCTTTAATGTAAAATCAAAACACATCATCCATGATGGTGGTAAATCGACACATCATAGACATTTTTTTGATTTTTAGAATAAAAAGGAGAGGAGAAGGGGTTTGATGATAGATATTCCATTAACATAATAAAACTCCAGTATATATAAGATACTAAAGTTATCATGAATATTTGGATAGATTAGATAAGTAAAGGATAATAAAATAAAATAAATTAAAAGAAAATAAAAAGAACGAAAGAGAAATTTACCACTTGTATAGTGTCTCCTTGAGAACCTCCTTAAGGAACTTGGGATTAGTCTTTTGGTGATACCAAAAAGATTAGGATGTGGGGAAGAGGTTTAGGAGAGAAATTGTTCATAATATAATTAATATCCAAATATTATAATGTGTGAGGATAATAAGTGGTGAGGGGTGCTATTTATAATGGAAGAGAAGAGTGTTTTTTGATTATTTTATTCATTTCTTTATTATTTTAGCACAAGACTATCAACATTGATGATTCTTATGACCATGTACAACAACTAGTACATGTTAATTATAAATAATATCCACTTACATCATCCATGACTCAACCATGACTCAAAAATTCATTTATTTACTTATAATGTTAAATACCATAAATTACCGTATTTCACTATTCACCAAAATTCTATTATTTTAGAAAAATATAAAAAATTAAAACTAACCATTTTTGGTGTGTAGATTAAAAAATATAATCCTTTTTGTGAAAATAATTTTATAAATATGAGAAATTTTATTTTTAATTACAATCATCATTTATTCGAAAAATACCGATTTTAAAATTATAGACAATTTTACGACACTTTGAAAAATTAATGAAGGTCTCATAAAATTATATTATAATCATAAGATAATAAAATATGAATTTATGAATCTATTTTATGAAAATATATTTCTTTTAAATAATTATATTAATTATAAAATTGTAAATAACATTTACATTTCACAAAAATACAAACACTTAATTAATCATTTTTAAACATTTATTTATTTATTATATGATATTAATATATCATATTTTCATTTATAAGATACCTAAATTTTATTTATAATTTTATTGGGGAGGTTATTATTCTAATTTCCACATTACTATTCCTAACATTCACATTACTATTCCAACAATCATGTTAATATTTAATAGTATATCACAGTTCGTTTAATCTTAGTGTTTCATGCAACATAATCTATCAAATAAATTGAATTTATTTAAGAAGACACACATGATAAAATATTGAGGTTTTATATTCTTCCCTCCTTCAGAAATTTCATCCTTGAATTTTTTCATGAATATTTCATTCTAAACAGATGAGGGTGGTTCTTTTTCATAACATCCTCAGGTTCCCACATTGATTATTCTATTTTATGGTTTCTATGAAAATATATTTTACTAGTCAAGTAGTCCTATTTCTCAATACTTTCTATCTTGTGTCAAGAATCATGATAGGATCTTCATAGTAAGGAAAATCAGGTTCCGGTTCTATTTCTTCATAGGTGATATCATGAGTTGAGTCTAGCATGTACTTCTTTGAAAATGATATGTGGAACACATCATGAACTTTGGAGAGAATTGGTGGAATTTATAGCTGGTAAGATTCAACCCCAATCATTTCCATAATTTCAAATGGTCTGATGTACCTAGGGATCATATTACCTTTCTTACCAAACCTTATGACACCCTTCCATAGAGATACATTCAGAAAGACATGATCTCCCACTTGAAATTCCAAATCCTTTCTCCGGTTGTCAGCATAACTCTTTTTCCTAATTTAAGATTCTTTAATATGATCCTAAATAGTATTTAACTTTACCATTGTCTCATAAATAAGTTTTGGTCCTATAAGTTTCCTCTCGCCAACTTCATCCTAAAAATTTGGAGTACGACATCTCTTTCCACATAATGATTCATATGGCTCCATTTGAATTCCAAAATGGAAAATATTATTGTTAGAAAAATATAGAAAAAGTAAATACTAATCTCACATACCATTAAAGTCAAGTGATAATTATCTAAACATGTATTCTAATGTTTGAATAGTTATTTTAGATTGTATATCAATTTGAGGGTGATAAGCAGCACTTAAAATAAGCTTAGTATCCAAAGCCTTATAAAGAATATTCCAAAATTTTGATTTAAAACATGGATCTAAATCAGACACAATCGATAGAGGTACACCATGAAGTCTTATAACTTCATTAATATAGATTCTTACTAGTCTCTCAAGAGGTAAATCTTCTCTTATAGCAAGAAAATGTGTCGATTTTTTAAGGTGATCAACAATAACCCATATTGTATCATTCTTTATAGGGTTATTTGGTAATATAGTGATGAAGTCTATAGTAATGTCACCCCAATTCCATATATGAATAGGTAGAGGTTGTATGAATTCTCTAGGATACTGTCTCTCAGCCTATACTTATTGAAATATTAGGCACATTGACATATATTCATCAATTTCCTGCTTCATATTATCCCACCAAAAATTTTCTTTTAGATCCCTATAAATCTTGGTACTATCAGAGTGTATAGAAAAATTTGATCTATGATCATAATCTAATAGTTCCCTTTTTTAGCTCAGGTATTGATATAACACATAATCTCTTTCCAAATTTCAGAATTCCATCCCCATACACAAAGTCTGCCAATATTCCATCCTCAATGACATTAATTTTATTTTAAAAATTCTCATAATCAGATTGATAACTTTTTATCTTCTCTAGTAAAGATGGTTTAGTAATCATTTGAAAAAGGAGTGATGTTTCTTCTTCCTTAATAATTCCCACATACATATTTACTAAATCCAAAAATATATGATATTTCTTAATCCTCATTTGGGACATAAGTCTGTGATATTTATTTCTTAATGCATATATTACCTTATTTTATTTTCCTGGGTGATAGTGTATTGATAAATCATAATCTTTGATTAACTTGAGCCATTGTATTTTCCTCATGTTAAGTTCTTTCTATGTAAAGATTTATTTAAAACTCTTGTGATCTGTATATATATCTCATATTCACCATAGAGATAGTGTATCCATATCTCCTGAGAAAAGATTATGGATTCCAACTCTAGATCACGAGTTGGATAATTTTGTTCATTAATCTTAAACTTCCTTGATTCATATGCAATAAATTTATTATTTTTCATAAGGTTACAACCCAGTCCTTTCTTTGACGCATCACTGTATATTAGAAACCCATCATTTATTGATGGTAGAGTAAAAATAAAAGCATTATATAATCTTCTCTTCAATTATTCAAAAAATTCTACACATTATTTTGTCCATATGAACTTAACCCCTTTACATGTGAGCTTGGTTAATGGGTTAGCTAATCAGGAATTTTTTTGAATTAAACGCCAATAGTAACCTGCTAAACCAATAAAACTACGTACCTCAGTTATGTTTGTTAGCATAAGACATTATTGTATTTACTTTGTGTTTATAAGATCAACTAAGATTCTATCCTTAGAGATAATATAACAAAGAAAATAAATTTCCCGAAGCTAGAATTCACACTTTCTAAATTTACCATATAACTCTTTACTTATGAGAGTCTAAAGAATGATATGTAAGTGATTATCATGGTCTTCATAGATTTTATAATACAATATAATATCATCAATGAATAATTCAACAAAATCATCAATATATTCCTTGAATACTATATTAATTAGATCCATAAAAACATAGGGTTCATTAGTCAATCCAAATATAATTATTGTAAACTCATAATTTCCATATCTTATCTGAAAATATGTATTCGAAATATCTTCCTTCTTTACTTGCAGTTGATGATACCCAGAAAAAAGTTCAATCTTCAAAAAATATTGATCTCCATGAAGTTGATCAAATAAGTCATCAATGCGAGGTAAATGATACTTGTTATTTATTTTAATAAAATTTATTTCTCTATTGTTAATGCATAGCCTCAAGGATCCATATTTATTCTTAACAAAGAGAACATGGGATCCCCATGAAAAAACACTAGGGTGAATAAATACCTTATTACTCAACTCCTATAGTTGTTTATTTAGCTACACTAATTCCACATTGTCCATTATATAAGGGGTATTTGATATTGGTTTTTCATCAGGGTTAAAATCAATTGTAAAATCAACTTGATGCTCTGGGGGGTGTCCAGACAATTCCTTAGGAAATACATCAATTTATTCCTGTACAATTGGTACATCCTTAATTTGAATATTACTTTTCTTATACCTATATATTGTTTTCCCTTAATCCCCAAGAACTTTATTCAGTAGAGATACTGGGGGTGGATCGAGATAAGAATAAGATGATGAAGTTTCTGGTATAAAGATAAGGGATTCTACATCTTCCTCAAAAATCACAATTTCCTTATTATTGAAATATTTTTTTAATAATATTTTGAAATCTAGACTATATGGAGGATTATATCAATGTCATACATCAGTATGATGATATGGTCAGAAACTAAAGAACATTTATGTGTTATAATGGGGGCTGAATGAAATATTTTTTTTCAATGAGACTTCCCTTAAGAGTTTTGATTGAAAAATCCCTTATTAAATAAAAAGGAAAATATCTTATTTTCTTGGGAAATTGGGTTGATATAAAAGAATGTGATAATAAAGAATCAAATAAATCATTGGATAAATTTTAATATAGGATTAATTTACCTTTCACCACATCATTGGTTACTTCTACTTTAGTTGTGGTGATTGTATAGTCTTGGAAATCTCCCCTTTCCCTCTTCTATGGTAGATTTCCTTGATGATTAGGAAATTTATTTGAATAATTTACCATTTTATTATAGCTTAATCATTTAATATCATTGATTTTTTACTTTTCCTTACATTCATTAGCTCGATGACCCATTTCTCCACACTTATAACAAACTCATATGACTTTAAAGCATTTCCTAGGATGATTCTTTCCAAATTTTTTATATAATAAGAATTGATTCATTTCACTCTTCTTCTTTGATTCTTCACCTTTTCCATGTTTATAAAAAAACTCTTCTTCTATTTATTTCACTTTAACATATAGGATCTAGAAAATTCCTTCTCCTTTTTGATAGAACTTAAAATTATTTCATCATATGATGAAAATGTTCAAGAATCCAGTTTAATTAGGAGACTTGGATTAATACCGTCAAATAAATGATCAATCTTGTTTTCCAAATCATATATATAATCAATAGCATACATGGCTAGTCTTGTGAAGGCATCTTCATACTCTGAAACACTATATTATTCCTTTTTCTTTAAGTTAAAAAAATTTTCTATTCATTTTAGTTTGTTTTTATGAGGGAAATATTTGTAAAATCACATTTCTTTAAAATATATCCATTACATGTATTATATTTCATATCCCTCTTTAGTATTTTGGATAAACGAACACCAATGATCATCATCTTCCTTACGGTAATATACCCATAGTACTACCTTTTCCCTTTCATCACATCCCAATGATAGAAATATCTTCTCAAGGGACTTGATCCACTACTTAGCTACCAATGGATTAGTATTCTCACTAAAATATGGGGGATTTTTTTTCATAAAATGATCCCACATAGGTGTATTATGGATATTATTCATAACCTGAGTAATCTATCCTAATATGCTCATGATCTGATCATCTCCAACACTAATTGTGTTGACTTTTTCAGTGGGGAAATCCATACATTATCCAAAGGTATTGATTCCCTTTCTTCCATTAGGCACCATTACTAAATAATATCACACACTAAGTTAGATAATAATAATCATGAGTATTGAGAAAAAAATTTACTATAGTAAATTATTATAATTCTCTTTTTTACTTAGCATCTAGTTCCTAAGGTTTCTAATAAACTTGATCTAATATTATACCAACCCCGACCCCAATAACCCAGATTATATGGTTGTTTTATTACAATGGTATAAATACAATAGGTCACATCAAAAAGGATCAATTAGTTTATTAGTCTTGAATAAATAGATACATACATGGTTCCATTATTACATTGGTAATTAAATATAAAACATAACAATTAAAAATAAACTACTTCCTTGAAACTAATTCAAAGATTTCATCTTCATAACCTGAGGAAGGAAAAAAAATAAAAGGGTGATCTCAAATTCTCAGTAAAGGTTATATGAATCAATAATAAGTAAAGAAAATTCAATAAGGCGTAATCATTATGGAAAGGTAAATAACTAAAAAACACAAGCCATCAATAAATTCAAAATGAAAATGCAACCATATATTTTTTCATAGTGAAAATATCATGGAAATTAAAAAATGAATTATGAATAAAGAAAATGATTAATTATTAGACGTCATGTATATGGAACATGAACCAATATTATCAAACCTTTCAAAAGACGATTTAATTTTATCGGTAGAAACCTATATGATTCTTCTTGCAAATAAACATGAAGGGTTTGTCGCTAACTATTTTGTCTCATGAGACCTGTCGATGCATCGAGGGAATATATAATGCCAACCCCCATATTTCACTGCAAGTCCAAATAATTATTCATACATTCATTTAATTCAAGAACAATACACCTTATCAAATTAGATTTATTGAGTAGAGGATAAAGATTCATCAATATTTACCCAATTAAAATAACATTCAAAATAAACACCATATGTAAAAATGGTATACGACTAAGAAAATAATCATATACATGATACAATAAATATAGATATTTAATGAAATATTAAATGAATGATGATCATAAATAAAAAGGGATAGTATACATACACCACACACAATGAATTAGTGGTGAATAAGGCATATCTCACAGAAATAAAAGTGAGATAAGAAACCCCTTACCTTATGTCTGAAAGTGTTCTGAACTTGTACTTAATGTCCTAGATAATAAAATTAGATTCATTAATTACATAATTCAGAACATTTTATAAATTTATTTTATTTAGTATAATTTTATTAAGTTCATGTATGACATTTTTGATGAGTTATAAGATTCAATTTAATCATTACAGAAGTGTTTTTTCTTGGTTCTCATGATCGATTGGCTTGTATACAAGTATGAAAGTTCATGTAAAATGGGAATAATTCTATATAATTGAAATTATATTTCATTAATTAATTTAAAAAAGTTAAAATGATCTTATATATCATTTTTATATGGTATTAGTATGATTTATTAGATAAAACATTAATGAAAATGATTTAATTTATTTTGGCAATTTTTATGACTATCATGAACTTATATCATTTTATTTAATATCATATTTATATATTGGTTCTAGAACATTATATAACTTATAATATGTATAAAAAATATTATTTAACCATAATAATTGTTTTATGAAAATTTTTTAAGGTGATAATGGAAAACGAAAACACATCATCCACGATGGTGGTAAATCGACACATCATGGACGATGTTTTTATTTTTTGAATAAAAGAGAGAGGAGAAGGGGTTTGATGATGGATATTCCATTTACATAATAAAATTATAGTATATATAAGATAATAGAGTTATCATGATTTTTTTATAGAGGTGGTAAGGAAAATATAAGAAAATAAAATAAATTAAAAGAAAATAAAAGGGAACAAAAGAGGATTTTACCTCTTGTATAACGTCTCATTGAGAACCTCCTTAAGGCACATGAGATTGGTCTTTTGGTGAGACCAGAAAGACCATGAAATGGGGAAGATTTTTTGGAGAGTAATTGGGTAGAATATAAGCAATCTCCAAATATTATAATGTGTGAGGAGAAGATTCGATGAGGGGTGGTATTTATAGTGGAGGAGAGGGGTGTTTTTTGATTATTTTATTCATTTGATTATTATTTTGGATCAAGACTTTCAATAGTGACGATTCTTATGACTAAGTATAGTAAATAGTGAATTTTAGTTCTATATAATGTCCAATTAAATCATATATGACTCAAACATGACTCAAAAATTCATTTATTTACTTATAATGTTAAATATCATAAATTACTATATTTCACTATTCACCAAAAATTCAACTATTTTAGAAAAATCCCAAAAAATAAACCTAACCATTTTTCAATGTGTATATTTTAAAAATGGTCTCCATTTTTTGAAAATAATTTTCTAAACATGAGAAATTTTATTTTTAATTAGAATCATCATTTATTTGAAAAACACTGATTTTAAAATTATAACTTATTTTATGACACTTTGAAAAATTAATTAAGGTATCATAAAAATATCTTATAATAATAAGAAAAAAAAATTAATTTATGAATATATTTTATGAAAACTTGTTTTCTTTTAAATCATTATATTAATTATAAAATTTTAAATAAACATTTACGTTTCACAAAAATACCTACACTTAATTGATCATTTTTAAAACATTTTTTTACTTATTATATGATATAAATATATCATATTTTCATTTATAAGATACCTAAATTTTATTTATACTTTCATAGGTAGGTTATTATTCTAATGGCCACATTACTATTCCTAACAGTCACATTACTATTCCTAATAGTCACATTACTATTCCTAATAGTCACATTACTATTCCAATGATGATATTAATATTTAATAGTATATCATAGTTTGTTTAATCTTGGTGTTTCATGCAACATAAGCTATCAAATAAATTGAATTTATTTAAGAAGATACACACCATAAAATAATAGCGTGTTATAATAAATGCCTCTGTATTACTTTTTCACATATTAATGGCTTTATTTTTATTCCATAGATCTCCTTTCTCCCAATACCAACTCCATCAAGGTGATATATAGGAAAAATGAAGTACTCTACTTTAGAAAAGTAGCTTGTATAGAACTCAACCACCACCTTAGAAATATACTTTTAAACAATATAGGCCCTTAGTTGATATAGATTCTCAACATACCCCTTTAATATCTTCATTTACTATTCTAAAGGATATATCCAACGAAAGTATACATGTCCAAAAAACTTTATTTCTCATGATAAATGAACCATTAAATGTACCAAAATATCAAAAAATGAAGGTGGAAAGTACATTTCTAGTTGGAAAACTATATCAACCACACCATTCTCCAAAAATATTTCATGAATTTAGATACATCACTTTACTATAAATGGAATTGAAAAAATAAATCACCTTGATTATGGTCATTCTAACAAGGATTGGTAGATTTACACACAGTGAAACTAGTAGTAGTAGTTGTATCAAAACATGATAATCACGATATTTCATTCCTATTATCTTTAAATATTTTAATGATATTTTTTTTACAATTGGAAAATAACAATAAGGCACCTTAATACCATGTAGAAACTGATGTATTGAAATCCAGTGGAAAGTATGTTCATTTTACTTTATAAGTGGGAGATTACTTCATACATAATCTATGTTTCCTTCAGATATGTTATGGCAGCCCAGGTTTGGGAGACAAGATACTCGATGCCGATAATGATTCAATTATTCTGTCATTACATGATTTTACACTAGGTTCACCATTTTTGTTTCCCTTTTAAGGACTGGGGGATGATGTTTGATTGTGGGGTGTTTAAGTATGGTTTCATAATCATTCATGTCAGGTTCAACATTTCTTTTTCCTTCGAATATGGTATGGTGGCCCGGGTTTGTGTGATAAGATGCTCGATGCCTATAATGATTCATTTATTCTGTCATTACATGCTTTCACACTGGGTTCACTATTTTTGTTTTCTATTTGATGACTGGGGGTTGATGATTGATTTTGGGTGGGGGGGGGGGTTTATTTATGGTTACACAATCATTCAAGATGGGTTCACCATTTTCATCTCTTATAGAAACTCCCAATGACTCCCATATCTGTAACAAGGTATAAACCTTCTTTACAAAGGTTGGAAACCATTTGGGGTTTTAGAATCAAAAAAACTTTGGAAGTCAAATCAGTATAGAGGATGGGAGGTTAGACACATATAACCCTTTTGGGGGAATTATTTTATATTCCAAGCCTCTTATAGATTTAATATATGTTGATGAATCTCTTCCATATCCCGATGTAGTACTGGTTACCCTAATAAAATGATTAGGTATTGAATCCTTCTACACTCAAAGGGGGTTATATTAATAAGGCAATTTATATGTATATGAGGTTATCCATTCATTTCCAATTATATCTTAGAAATGGGTAGCTATTTATATTTTGAAACTGTATAACTAGGCACTCTGGAGTTTACTACCATCCAGGGAGGTGATTGGTGTTTTTATAATGGGATTGAACCTTTATAAGGTGTCATGCATATCCTATTTATAACAGGAATCAAAACCAATATAGTTTATTTGAGCCCAAGATATGTAGTTTAACATCATGTGAAAAGGACATATATGATGTCACATAGGCATTGGGTATGAATCTAGATCCTTAAGAAGGCATCCTATATATCTTGATTATAACAAAAATCAGAGTCATCACAGTTTGATCTATCCTCAACCCACTTATGGGAGGTGACAAATAATTAATTCCCATATGGGTTATTTCCCTAGGGTTTACCAATACGGGAATACCTTTGGGACTTACACCGAGGTGGATGTCCTTGTATGGGAAAAATCATATCATGTCACTGAACGTGGCTTACAAACCGAGGTTTCCCTAGATGGGGATAATTAATTATGTGAGTTATATGATTTTTGAAAATCTCTAAGACCATGTGATCCATGTTTGGTGTGAAAAATAAGGGATAACAAGTGATCAGACTCACCTAATATGGATAAGAGACTTATTCACAAGGGATTCCCTACTGAGGTTTTTTATACGGAGCTTAGGAATTGGGAAAGTGTCCTATGTATCATTCTTATAGTAGGAATCAGAGCCTTTATAGTTTAATATGGTGCATGTCCAAGTGTGTCTTTCATATAAGGTTATCATGTCTCGGGGTGTCTTCCTAAAATTATTTACATGTATAGGGGTCTATTCCTAACATGGTTGATATTATAGGGATGTCTACTAGACATGTCCTAGTTGTTTTCCTAACTTGTATGAGGATTTCTGGAAATGTATTGGTCATATGACTGACATGTTTGAGGATGTCTGGAGGATATGTCTGAGGTTTCTTCTTCATAATCTACTTGAATTATTTGGGGACCACCACATGTCAAAGATGAAATATCCAAGTCACTTCGCATGATTAAAGAATACATGTCAAAGTGATATCACATGATTCAACTAACTTATCTAGGGATCCCTTTCACAATTGATACAGACACATCCAAGGGTTTCATGCGACCGAGGATAAAATTTTGGAGGGATACTGCATGATCTGACTAATATGACCAGGGAGACTTCATGTGATTGACATAGACACGTCCAAGGGTGTCACATGATCAGATCCAAAATGTATGGGGAGCCTTTACATGATCAAATCAGACACGTCTAAGGGTGTCATTTGATCAGGATTGACATGTCGGAGGGATTTGTGTGACTTGTAAGACATGTCTAGGGAACCTTTACATGATCAGCACAAACACATCCAAGGGTATTATCACATGACCTGGATAGGTCATGCGAATCTTATGATGCCTTTTCATAAAAATAATCAAATCCATATTCATGTAAGGATTTTTTCCTTTTTATCCTTTATTAAGTAAATGCCTTAATGTTCATTAGGCATGACCTGTTGGGGCCTTGTGTAACTAGGATGACACACAAAAACTCTTTTCACGATGTATCCTATGCACTAGAAGTCCTTCATGTGATCAATAGGTTGATCAGACGAATCATATATACATTTCATGTAATCCCTTAAGTCGTTCCCTAGGTTTTACTTGGTGAAAGACCCTTTCGATTGTGTGGATTTATGCTATGAGAAGTACACTCCCACCTCTTCACTCCTGTGTCTATTTTTTATGCTGAGGGGGATGAATTTATAGGTCTTTCCACCATAGTTCTACATATATCACATATATAGGCATGGTTTAGTGGAGCATCATGAATTTTTCATGAACCCACCATGGGTCATCCATGACATCATCTTTATGTCACATGATAAACAACGACTGCGAGATTATTCCATCATTTCCATATTTATTAGACCCATGAATTTTCAAAGGGATTTAACATAATAAAATCAACATGTAAAATGTCCTTCGAAATATCAGGCTAACATGTTAGGGAGTCTTTGCAATATCAATATTCCTATCAAAGAGGATTTCATGTGATTAAGGGATACTTGTATGGGTACCTTTGTGAGATAAATTTGGATCATCATAGGGCCTTATCATTTTTCACAAGAAAAAAATATCATAACTATCCTTCTTATAAAGGTACCTCATTTTTAGATTTTATTTTATAAGGCTTATGATTATCACCCATAAATTGTCCATCAGGGTTTCACATGATCAAATAAACACATCTGAGGTCCTTAAAATGATGGATATGACATTTCCAATAGCCTTTGCATGATGAGTCCAATATGTAGGCAGTGTTTTCACATGATCAATGGACTGATCATTCAGAACACATCCAAACTTATCATGAAAAATAGAATAAATTCATTTATCATGATGCTTCTTCATTTTTCAACTTTTTATTTTCTATTTTTCAAGACCTTCAAATTTTTCTCATTGGTTGTCCATCAGGGCATCACAAGATCAATAATGGATCTTGTGATGATGTGCAAGAATTATCATGGATGATATATATAATTTTCTATGGAACATCAAATGATCAATGATAGATCTTGCAAAAACATGTGAGTATTGTCATAGACAATCACTCTACTTTTCTATGGATCTAAAAGGGAATCACATAATCGAATGGAAATTTACACGGGAATTTTTATGATAAAGGTGGCACACACAAAGTATTTTTCACAACATGGATGACATTCCACTAGGGATCCCACATGATCATTGAATGGATCATGTGATTCATATAAGATCATCACATAAAAATTGACATAACTTCCATCGCATGAAGCTTCCACCCTTTTTAGATTTTATTTTATAAGGGGATTTGGGTGATTTTCAAGTGTTTGTAGGTTAACATGTATCATGATTAGAGGAACTCATTTGGAAGCCTTCGCATGATCATGAGGGATTTTCAGAGGGGATTTTCATGATGAAGTAGGTCATCTGATGGGGATTTGTATGATCAGGACTTTCTAAATGAGATTCATGTGATCATTATAAGATCACATGGATCAAATGATCGAACCGTGTGAGATTCCTAGGGACATATGATCAGGTTTCCTTCTGGGGGTCATGCAATCCATGTAACCTATCCACCTAATCTTCACATAGCCATGTTGCTCCTTCCTTTTTTTTGGATAAAAAAATACATATGCTTTAGGTACTTATTTGTTCCTAAAATTTCCAATGCTCATTTAGAGGGAATCAACACTCCCATTTATAGCAAGTCCAATACTACATTCAATCCATCATTAGTATTTCCTTTAATATATAAAAATATTCAAATAAAACCAATACTAATATTCTTCTCAATATACATTACATCAATGTTGTGTTTAACTTCAAGATATATCCAATATGTAAGATCAAAAAATATTGAGTGTTTCTTCCAATATTTCTATTATTACTAGATCATTGTGTATTTCCAAATTTTAAATTAATTCTTTTCACCCTCTAAAAATGATGACCATATGAAAAAGGATTTAGAGAAATATTAAATTCTTATAATCCATTTAATTCCTTTTCAATCTTTTATAAGAGTAATCCATATGAAAAACCTTTGATTTCCTATGTACATTATTATTCTCCAATGTTGTAGTTGATGAAATGAAGTCCCTTCCTCACAAAGTAGACATGATTTATTCTCTTTATCACCATATCAAAGAAAATTTATAGATGTTGAGAAATTATTTATAGTGAACATAATCATAACATGTATTTGAAAATATATCTTTTTATAAGAATCAAACACATTGATAACTTACTACCATAAGAGTTTCAAGTAATCAATTAATGGTGAAAATTAAATATCAATATCATTTTAGGCTGATTTTTTTTATAAATCATTAAATTCAACACAATATATTTCAACTTTATAAAAATTTCTTGGAAAAAATTACCAACATAATAAGATATAAACAGTATTTTCTACCAAGTATCTAATAAATATTCATACAATTTGTGCACATTCCAAGTCTAAGATTTAAAAATTAATTTCCAAATATATGAAATTTTTGATTAATTTTCTTCCATTGAAGGGAATAAACTATGTGATGACCTCAACTCGGGGGCCCAAATCTTGAGTCGGGTTTAAAACCACCACATAGCCTCATGAACATTCCCTGATCACCAGAGGCTAGAAAATAGTGTTGATGGATAAACATAATCACTGGGGAATGGTTTCTACTCAAGTGAAAAATCAAATATATGAGACAAAAATTCATAATTTACATTAAAAATATAGAACTAATTTTAAAAAACCAATTTAAATTGAAAAAACTAAACATAACATAGTGAAAAATGAATAGACTCAAGTCCCAACACAACATGATAACCTAGAAAATGATGTCCATCCAATGTGAATGGTAAAACTCCTAAAACATATGGATGACCACCACTATATCCACTATGAACTCAAATCCTATGATCCACCACTCAAGAACATTTAAGTCTTTCCCTTACCCATATCATGACATGATAAATCTACACACACACAGACACACACTAAGATGCGCAAGTAGGGGTGAGTATGAATACTTAATAATATTTCTATAAAATAATCTCATAGAATACCATACATACAAATTCCCTACCCTATAAAAAATTCAATTTAAAACATGTAAGAATATTTAAAATAAAAACAATTTAACATAATTATAGATAAAACCAAAGTAGTAGATGAATATAATGTAATCATTTATTTTATCAACAAGGTAACCCTTCCCTGTTCCACCCCAATATGAAACTCCAATATAACTAATATAACTAAAGGAGACATGGGAAATTAATAAACATATAATATAAATTCTTTCCTATGATCATAGCATAAACGCACTATGGATTTTCACCTACCTAAGTGGTTCCAAAATTTCACATCCCTTTCCATATATATCACCTATAAGTATAGAAATTTCTATCCATTATAATTACCTAGACCTTCCCTATATACTCAACAATTCTTAGTTATTTATCATAACTAACACATTTAGTTCCCAAATAGTTTTACCATTTGAAAATAGTTTTACCAAAAAAATTCATTAAAACCAAATCTTAAATGTAATTAATTAAAGACACTCATTTTTTCTTAATAAAATACCATTTTCAAAATCAAATCCCATGGTTTAATCCAAAAACTTGAAACTAATTTCATGACCAAAACCTCAATTTACAAACCCTGTTAAATCCAAAAATTGTAGTTATCAAATAAATTTAGAAAAATTATTTAATAATAACACAATGTATCAAAACATACTAAAAGCACATCAATCACACAATCAAAAATCACACTCCTATAAGGAGTGAATAATAACTAGCTACCATAGATGATGATCACATGATGTCCGTGAAACCATATATTTATTATCATAAATCATGATCTAATCCTAAAAAACCTAGAAACAAGAATACAAGATTACAATGCTTTTTTTCATGATTCAGATCCACAATTCAAAACCCTAGATCTAATCCAAATGGATATATCTACCCAAAAAATAAGAAATATAAAGAGGATAAATAGTTTAATTAAAGAGAAGAAAAGATCATCAAGATAAAACCATATATCTAACATTGATTTGATTTATCCCTAATTAAAAGGTTTCATTTATCAAAGGATAATCTCAAATTTCACTCCCATGGAATACTAGGGTTATCCCAAGTCAAAATAGGGTGTTTAATTGTCACGAACCAAGCCGAGTTGTCATCTGAATCGGCGCCTAAATTAGTCTGTAGTATAGCCTAAAGGGCGTTCCCTATACCCATAGGCTGGTACAAGTGCCCGGGTATTATAAAAAAATCTTGGGAATGATTTAACTGAGTTTATAAGCATAAAAAAACCAAAAAAAATTAATAACCCGAATCTGAAAATTCATCCAAACAAGCCTTAAACAATTTTTCAGAATTGAATTACAAGGTTTTAAACCAACATCCAAACATGACACAACAAAAAGGTGTGGTAATTATAACTCAAAACCACCACAATTCAATGGGGAATCAACCTCAAGACATCTCCACAACACCTCACCAAGAATACATCTAGAAACCCTAACCATTGTCATCAAAAGCCTTGCCCTTACCTATGTCAAACATTACCAAGTCTACTTATACTGAAATGTAAAATTAGGGTGTGAGACTAAGCCCAGTAGGATGCCACCCAAGAAAAGATTCCATAAACTAAACATTATAAAGGTAAATAACTTACAATATTTTATACAAAAGAAATGGTAGTAACAATCTTAAGAAAAATAGCTTTAAATGAAAGAAAATTTTAAAGATAATAATTTCTAAAGAGAACACACTTGATTCTGAAAATTTATAACCAAACACTACCATATGTCAATGGTAGTTAAAATATAGCTAATGATAACTAATCAATGGAACTACCCCTAGGAGCTAGCTCACAGTGGGACCCTAGGTACCTCGTATCTTGGTGAATGGTGGTATAGGAACCACGACCAACAACTTTCTCTTACATGAGCCACTAGAGAGGAGAAATATGCAAAGTTTTAGTGGCCTCTAATCATTTTCCATATATTTTTAGTGTGGTTATATTCAATCCCACTAAGTGGAATCGGGCCACAACCACTGCCGAATCACTAGCATACTAGTCCTAGTCCACCCACATAGATACTGAGGCTTCCCTTTTATGCTCAAACAAGTTTTAAATGTCATATAACATCACTCTCACATCCAAATTCTATTTTAAATTCATATTCATACAAAAACGGTTCGCAAAAATGTTTTACACTCTTTATATCATTTAATAAACCATTCAAAAATTTTGTAAAACAATTTCAAGAGCTGTATCATGGTTTTACACACAAAAACCCATTCAAAACCCTCTTTTAAGACCAAATTCACACCAATAACATATCGAAACACAATTCAAAGAAATTTTATAATTTAATAAACTCATTGCACAATTCATAAAACATTACCAAGTGATACAACATGGGTTCACAAAAAAACACACCCCATTTCACATAAACATGACACTTAAAAATCAAACGCATGTGAAAATATTTCAAAAACTACTTTCGCACCACTTATATTAATCAAGGATCATGATAAATTAATTAAAAATAGAAATATAATTCACTAAATAATGTTTAGAGATGGAACCACCTACCTTTGATGTCAAAAACCCCCAAAATCAGTACAAATATTCAACCGTACCTCAATCGCACCACAAGAAAGAAAAAACAAACCCTAATCCAAGAGATTGACCCCAAAAACTCAAAATTAACCCTAGGAAAGAAACCCTAGATGATGGAAAAATAGAACCTCAATAAAGGGGGAAGAAACCCTAAAGATAAGGAATAAAGAAGGGGGAAATCCACTTACTTGATGATTCTTGAAGTTTCTCCCACCAAAACCCCTTCAAAAAATGGGTGCTAAGGGAGCTTGATGGGGTTTAGAGGCCTTCTATGGTTGAAAATACCGAGTGAGGAAGAAAAGGGGAGGACTGGGTTTAATTATGGCAGGGAAAAATTGTAAATAAATTTTTTTGACCTGGAATGTGTGCACAGTTTGTCCACACGGTTTAATAAACCATGCGATAACCATACACAAGGTCTTCCAGACTACATGAACACCTGGGCCGGGGTGCACGATTACTACTATCCATGTGTCAACCACGCACCTAGGTCTGTCCACCCAAAAAATCTCTATTTTTCTCTAAATTTCAAAAGGAAACATAGGGAAGAAAAGATAGACAAAAAATAAAAGGAAAATACCTAAAAATAAATACACATATGTGGTAATTCTCCCCACCATGAAAACTTTCCACCCTTAAAAAGCCAACTTGAAGCTTGATCAGAAAAAAAGAATGGATACTCTTGATCAACCCATGATTTCCACTCCCATGTCTCATGAACATCATTACCATGCTAATAAAGGACATAGACCAATGGAATAGACTTACCCCGAAGAACCTTATATTGGGAATCCACTACCCGCACTAACCGTTCAAACACTGATAAATCATGCTCTATCTCCAACTCCTCCCAATTGATCACATGGGATGGGTCCTGGTTATACTTCTTTAGTTGGGAGACATGAAACACATAATTAATAGATATCAACTGAGAAGTCAAGCCTAACTTGAATGTCACCTTACTAATCCGCTCAGTGATTTCAAAAGGTCAGATATACCTCGACGTTAGCTTTCCCTAACCATGCACAAGGTCTATCTAGACCACACATACACCTAGGTCGAGGATTACAATTACTACTAACCATGCACCAACTATGTGCCTAGGTCTATCCACCTAAAAATATCTATTTTTCTCCAAATTTTAAAAGCAAACCTAGGGGGAAAATATATACAAAAAATAAAAGGAAAATACCTGAAAATAAAGACACAAATGCGACATTAATGGGTATTATAAGAATCTAATAAATTTTTAAATGTTAAATCATCAAATTATAACCAGAATACATAGTTAGGTGTCATGTTCTATTAAGACCATGAATCGAACATATAATTCCTTTTAGTTAAATGCCCACTATGCATGATTACCCAATATTGTGGATCAACTATGAACTAGCATCTGTCTCCATAGACAACTTGAATGGTCATACTAAATAATCCTTGCAACTGTGCACCTCAACTAAGAATGGTTATCTACACACCTAAAAAATCAAAAAACAAATCTATGGAATAAAAAAAAATAAAATTGAAACTTATCTATCAAACTCTTTATTTTACAATTTTCCTTACCATATGTATTTTTTTCCTTAAAAAGTTACCAAGATCAAATATCTTCAAACAACACCAACCATTGACATCACATCTGATTCTTTCTCTCACAAAACTCCTCTGGTATTAGACCATTCTTCCATAACACTCTCATAAGAGGAATACTTCTTCATCTCAATTTCTTCTCATGCCTATCATATATCCTCATTTCCCTTTCCACAAAGTTTGTATCTAGACCCAAATCCACCACATCATAGGAAATAATGTGAGACATGTCTAGTTGGTACTTCCTTGACTACGAGTCATGAAACATATTATGCACTATATCATACTTAGGTAGAAAATATAAGTGGAAAGAAACATCTATAACTTTCTCAACAACTATGAATAGACCCACATATAGAGGTGGTAACTTCTTCTAATTCCATATTCATTTGTACACCAGCCATGGAAACACACATAATAAGACTCAATCCCCATTCAAAAACTCCATTAGTTGTTGATGGGGATCAACATAAGAATTATTCTAAGTTTGAGCTATCACTAATCACATCTATATTAGGTGAAGTTGATTTTTCATATTTTATACCAATCCAGACCCAAAATAATATACCTCTCAATTATTTACAACACAATGGTGATCAAATAAATATTTTATACATTTCTTCTAATGGATCCATCCAAATTTATGTTTCATAAATATTTTTGTATATGAACTCCAAAAAATCCATAAGGTCCTACCATAATCACTAAAAATAAAACACACAAGCCCAAATAATTTCCTTCAAAGTCTATATGTTCTGTTTTATCTAGTCATCTATATGAGGTTGACATGATGTACTCATCTTCAGTTGAGTACCAATCACCTTTCACAACCTTCTCCAAAATATTGATGTAAATCGAGGATATATATCTTATATGATAGATAAAGGAACTCCATGAAGTATAAACACCTCATACACATAGAAATTACCAAGGTCTTTAATTGATAACATCTTATGAATAGGTAATAAGTGTTCTAAATTTGTTAGTTAATCTATAATCACCCATATCGCATCATGATTCTAAGGTTATTTTAGGAAACCAATCATGAAATCCATTATGATTTCCTACCACTTCAATTTTAATATATGAAAAGGCTATAAAACCCCCAGAAATCATTGATACCCCACCTTTATTTATTGATAATTCAATCATTAAGAGTCATAATTATCCACACCCTTCTTTATCCTTACCCACAATAACTATTGTATGATGTCATGATATAGATTCACCACCCTAGGATAAAATATCCAACTAGAGTTGAGTAATTCACCCATGAAATCATTTCTTAAACTCAAAGTAACTTCCACTTTATATTGAAAGTAGAGTGTTGAATCTACCTCTAGAAACCAACCTTAAATGGCCCCCCACTATTTAAGGCATCACTAATCTTCCTGTATTCAGAATCAATTTTCACCTAATTTACTTAGTCTACAATTGTACAAGATATTTTGATATGATATAACATCACACTGTTTCCCTCTATATGAGATTCCATATGTAAACTTTTTATCAATCCCATTAGCTACCACTGCTCCTCAAATCCCTTCACCACTATAGTTTTCCAGCTCAAGGCATCTTCCATAACATCACCCATTTCTAGGATATAGAATAACTAAAAATTGAAAGTATAAAGGTACAGAACCCATATATGATACCTCTGGTTCAAATTCCACAGAGATAAGATGTACCTTAGACTCTTATGATCCGAATACACCATAAACCTTTCAATGAACAAGTAATGTCTCAAACATTTTAAGTCACGATTTACTACTGCCAAATCTAGATCATGCAAGAGATTATTCTTCTAATGTGTTCATAATTTCCTCAACCCATATAAATCCACCTTACCCCCTTTAATAAGCACACACCTCAATCTAGATCTAGATTCATCACAATACATAGAGAACCCTTTACCAGATATATGAAAGATCAACACTAGTATAAATATTAGCCTCTTCTTCAACTCATCAAAATCTCATTAACACTTCTCATCCCACTGAGACTTTACACCTTTATGATTCAATAATGTCATCAAAGACACTAAATTAAAAAATATTTGAATGAATTATTAGAAATAAAAGTCCAAATCAAGGAAAATATGAATCTCAAAGATATTATTGGGTTGATCACAAGTCATAACCACCTTAAATTTCCCTAGATCCAATAAGGAACCCTTATTAGAAACAAAGTGCCACAATAATTTCACTTCATGTATCCAAAACTAACATCTGGATAGCTTTGTATACAACTTGTGTAAGAGACCATATTTTCCTGAGCTCTTACTTTATTATTTCTTGGGTGATTAGTGTATAAGTAAGTTTAAAATTTATTACTATTATAAATTTATTAATTTTCATCATTTATGAATACTTTATGTCCTAAAAATATTTATCTAAGTCTTATTTGTTTTGATTTAAAAATATATCACACATCAAATTTTTGTTAAGTGAAAAATATTACACATTTGAAAAATTTTATTTATTTAATTGGCTTGAAAATCTATCCTACATATTTATAAATATTTCTTATGCATTTAAGTATTTATTATGTATTAGTATTTTTTCAAATAAAAAGATATTATGTATTGTGAAAATATGTTATACATTTAATATATGATATATTGTTTTTTATAAATAAAATTATATTTTATATAAAAAATATTTTCATAGGTTTAGTTTAATTTTTTATTTGTTGATTATTTTATTAAAGTTAATTTGGAATTAATTATTTAATTCTTATTGTTGGATTTATAATTATAACTAAAATTATTCATTAGCGTGTTGGATATTTATTTAAATGATGGATTTTTTTAATTTAATTAATTTATTATATGGTCAATGAGTGAGTTTAATTTTAATTTTTATGGATATAATTATATTATTTTGTAATAATTAATATTTTGATGATATAACATATTTATGTTATAAATGTGATTATTAGAACATTAATTACGGAATTTATGTAATTTAAGGTATGAATTTATGTATAGAAGTGTTAAATGAAGGTGATGTAATAAAAAATAAAGAGACATGGGAATGGTTCAATCTATAAAGGTATAAAAAATTTAAACATAATAAATAATAAATTTTAATAAGGGAGACACCCCTTTAAGAAGTTGGTAACACGAAAAAACAAACAAACAAAAGTAAACACAAAACCTAGGGATGTGATGCAAGTTAAAAAAGAAATATATGTATATAGTGAGTTTATAGATGTTATTAAAATTTTAATGAATGTTATAATTTTATGTTATGCATTTATTAATTTACACAATTAAATTAACAATTTTATTCAACTTATTGAAGAAATGATAATTTTTTTGGTACCATTATTTAAGTACAATTGATGTCAAGGGTAGAATTTTTATTATAAATAGTGGAATTGATGGTTGTGTTTCTTTATTATTCAAGGATATACCCTTTTCTCCCTCCATTTCCTCATTTTATAGACCCTATAAAATCATATTGGTGTTCTGGGAAATCGATGATTACATACATCAAACATACCAGTGGAAGCTTCTTCCAGGTCTGAAAGTGCTTAGTTTTGATCCTCCCTACATGGAAATGCTTTAAATTATTAAGGTAATGGATTTATAGACTAATATTATATATTCTATAATAATATTCTTGACTAGATTGATGTGATTTATTTTAAACATATTATCATGATTTTTATATATATTGTTTGACGTGTCTTCATTTGTGTACTTAGTTTATGGGGAGAGGGGAAGACCACATGGAATACACAACTTAAAGAATAATTAAATTAAATAAATGTGATAAATTAGTTAAGATAAAACAAATTAGGTAGGATCAAAGGAGTTTTATGTATTTTTGTGATACTTATTTGTTGCTTGTTTTTGTGGATTATTTGATTATTAGTATTCCTAAAAAACATTGTTATCTTCATAATTGGATAATTATAAAAATATGGAAACAAAAGGTAAATTATTAAAACTAAAATATGATAATTATTACTTCCATTAATTTTTGGTGCTTTATGTTGTTTTTACTATTATTTTTTCTTGCTTTGAAATGGGTTTATTATTATGTTTCTATTTGATATGTTTCCTTAAACATAAAAAAATTGGAATAATTAATAAGGTAAAGGTTTGTAGGATTTTTATACACTATTATGTTCAAAATTTATTAACATTGATAAAATAAATGTGATAAAATAATAATAAATTAATGGGTTGAAATGGGATGTGGGCTGATGAATAGTTTAACATAGATGAAATAATTCCATAATAAATATAATGAGGCTAGTAAATAGTATTTGGTGGGAATAAAAATGATGTGGAAATATGATTTTTTTGCTTATGTGTTTTATATTTTCCAAGTCTTGCTTGTGGTATTGATAATGATGTTTTGTTGTGAAAATTATTGCTTTGGTGTGTGATTTCTATGTTTCCTTATTTAATTATGGAGGACGTCATAGGGAAAATAATATAGGAAGTGGGAGTTTATGTGGTGGAAATGGCAACACATGGTGGGGGTTATGCATGGTAAGATGAGGGAATGAATTTTATGTCCTACATTTCCAAAACACCCTATTACGATGATTATGAAGTGGTTATGGATATGATGAGGAGGATGTGGATTACAATTATATGTGGGGAGGACACATATAATGGTAAGAGAATGAGGTTTATGCTCTTGGTGTCTATGTTACCCTATCGATATATGTTTAGGAAGTATAATAAATGTGATAGATATGGATATGCGCTTGTGTATGTGGGTGTGTGGTATATAGATATATGGTGATATAGTTGTGTGGTGGAATTGTGAATATGGTTGTGAAATTGTGATATGTGGATGCATGGTGTGGTGGATCAATATGTGGCATGAGGTAATTGTTGATTATGTTTTGTTGCTCATGTTTTATTTATACATCCTTATTCAGTTAGTGAGGGGTTCTCCTACTATATATCTATTGCCTTGAGGTGAGAAATCCATGAACTTACAAGTAGGAGAGATAGAAAAATTTTAGGGACCTTTTATTTTATTTGTCGATTATTGATGATGTTTAAGGGAATGATGATTTATATTGGATAATGGTTATATAAATTATTGTGTAAATAGTGGATAATGTTTTTGGGAATGAAGGATATTTTGTAAATGAGGTGGAATGCAAGTTTTAATGAATATGACCCTTTATGATTGTTCTTATCATACTTGTTGTTATTTTTTCTTGGTTTTTATCACTCATGAATACTCTTTCATATTTATTTCACACTAATGTTAATTGTTTTAGAGGTATAATCCTACTAAGTAGTCCTAAGTGCTCGGTGTTTGAAAAATGATGAATATGGTTGTGTTCCAAGTTGTGTGGGTGTATAATATTTAAAGATTTAGTCTTCTCCATACTGCATTTCTAATGGGAAATCCAAACTTCCACAAGGATTCCATGAGACACTAGAGTGAAACTCAACAATAGAAAGTCATAATGTTCAACTCTTATGATAAATGAAAAATAAATATTCTCACTCTATTTCAAAAAAAATGTGTACATGAGGAGCCACACACTTTAATGAAGAGTTAAATATTTTAATCTAAGATCCATGGAGAGCCATCCCTATTTAATGAGGATTTACAATCCATGAGGATCCACCCATCTTTAATTAAGAGTCACACTCTTTAATGAAGAGCTTTCTCTAACTCTCTTTAATGGAGAGTTACACTCTTTAATGAAGATCCTTTTCTAACTCTCTTTAATAGAGAGTTACAATCTTTAATAAAGAGACTTCTGTAACTCTTACCTCTTTAAATTCAAACATGGATAATAATAAATAAATAATAAATATTATATTCAATAAATATTTATATTTAATAAATATAACATTCCCCCACTTTATTTAATATTATCCACAAGCCTTTAAACCTATAAATTTAAATAAAAATGTTATACATAATAAAGGGATCTTTATATTTAAACCTTTACATTGTGTAAAAATCTTAAAGTGACCTAAAATTTGAATTTGACTAAGCATTAAACTAAAAAATTTACAACACCACATTGATGAGTGTTTTTGTACATGCTCTCAAAATATTTATTATTTTTTTACTAAGTGCATCACAGTGGATGACATAGGTCATCTCTCTTAAGGTGGAAGTGAAGTAAAAATCCACTAAAAGTTAAAAATAAATTAATAAAAGATATGAAAAATTGAACATTGGGGGGGGGGGGTGATTTAGTGATTTTTGAAAAAAATATAAGTAGTCAAGGGCACAATTTATTTAAGAAAAACCAATATGAGAAGATGTAATTAATATAATATACCCCTTAACCATTAACTTATCATTATAACATATGATTAAAATACATTTAATTGTGATCACATAATCTTGTCAACCCACAAACCCTATGAAAATTATTGTGACCACACAGATTGGAAGAAATGAAACATATGTTAACTTTAGGACATCCAATCATAGCACCCTACTTTGACTGTGATCCAAAATATAACTTATGATTAATGGAAAATTAGTGAATCACATCCTCCCTATAAATGATAATAAATTGAGTTTGAGTATTATACTTGAACCCTACAATTCTATCCCAACTTTACTATATTTGGTAATTGAAGTTTCTCTCTCATGATTCAAACAAGTCCAACCTCGCGGTTATGTAAAAATTGATTGAGTACCTTATAAATTAAAACTCAATCAATTTATAATAATTTATTAATCATAGTTTATTCATGGATTCAAAATAAATAAATAAAGGGATTTGGGATTAAATTTACTATGAACAAAACTACTCTTCTATGGGTGGAGTTGTTATTATAGATATAATTTTTATAAGAAAAGGATTGAAAGGGAAACACCCAATATCATATCCAATATTATATTCTAGCACCAAGAAGCAAAATAAAAGTAGTAAAATATAATATCATAGAAGATTTATTGAAAAAATTATATCTTACAAGCAAAAAAGCAAAGAAACACAAAGTAGAAGCGGGTGAGGAATGCCTTCTTTGAAGAGATACATTCATAAAGGATTCCCTCATAAAAATGGTTAAGGAGAAAAAGGAACCTACCATTTCATCAAACCCTTACCAATTTTCAACCAACCCCCCAAAAGAGTGAAAATATCCTTTAAATAGAGTGTGGAGGGTTAGGATTTGAAATAAAAAAGGGTACATGAATCATCCTACCTCCAAACATATATCCATGTTGAGATGAAATTTACACCAAAATACCATGTTAACTAGGTGTCACTAAAGTTTAATGGAATTATTTAAATAGATTCCTTTAAAACCACTCAAAATTTCAGCTGAATCCAAGATTTAATGATGAAGTTATGACCAAATTAATGTGGCGGGGTCCATTTTGTTGAAATTAGTCCATCTCTTCATTAATTTTCTATTTCAGCCCTCAAAATATGAGATCTGGATCTAATGTTCTAAATGAAAATTTTAGAAAAATTACTATTTAATATTTTAATAAAATTTAAAATTCAAATTATACATAAAGAAAATTTTACAACAATATTACCATGGTCATTTTAAAATAGTAAAAAAATAATTTTCATGAAATTTCTAAATTCAATCTCAAAACACACATTTGACTCAAATGATCAAATAAGTATGAATGTGGGAAAATTATAATAATTATTATCATTAAAATATTCATAAAAAACATTTATTATCAAACATATAAAAATTTATCATTTATCATAGGAAAAAACTTATTAGAACAATTTATATAATTTTTTTTTAAAATAGTTTAAACAATTTATATCAAAACAAAAAAAAATTTACAAGGGAAAACATTTATCAAGTTCTAAAACCATTTTATGTTATTTAGCATACTTATTACCATGTCTTCACACACACACACACACCCATTTATGATAAGTGACTATTCCAAACTCATGAGTGATCTCTCATCCATCCATTAAGTCGTCATTAGGTGGCCAATCTCCTTATGCCCTAATGACACATGCCTCATATCCTGAGTCATGTCCTTTCACACCAATGGTACATGCCACTTGTTCAGGGTCATGTAAAAAGCATGAACTCACAAAAACTATTTATTCCAAAACCTATTACAAACCATTTCACATAAACTAATTCTTTTTTTAGAAACATTTCATCAAAGCACTTGTATGCATCAAAACAATTAAATAATTTTAAAACTAACATTTTAAAATTATTAACAAAGAGGGTTTTTCAGAAACCCATTAAATTCCCCAATTTATAATCCATAACCAAAATATGATTTACATTATGAATCACACAAGGTATGAAAAACAATTTCAAGAAAAAAATTTAATTAAAAATAATCATTCAAGTTCTAAGTCAAGTAGAGATGAGAGAGAACCCACCTACCACTCAACGGATGGAGAAAATGAATAATGGTGATTAAAACTTCAAGATCAGGTTTCAAAACACCTTCCCTTAAAAGTATTCAACAATATATCATCATTATTTCATACAAAACACATATATATATATCTATAATAGACTAGATATATAGTTATAAGAGAGATAATAACATTGGATATAAGAATAATAAAGAATAAGAGAGAAAAATCACTTACCAATAATTCTGGATCTTCAATACACTTTGATTTTCCTAATAATTGCTTTTGTATTGAAGGGAAATATTTCTCAACCCTTAGGAGGGAGATGAGTAAGAGATCCTATGTTATTAGGTAACTAATGAGGATTTTCAGTATTAATTTATATTAAAACCACAATTTTTGGGGTGCTAATGGTACACCACATGGCTAGGCCACAATGTTTATCAAACTGTTCTCTAATCATGTGGTGGCACTATCTCAAGGATACCCCTCACATGATTGGATCACACTTTTAGAAAAACCATATACCAACAATGATTTTCCCTCTACTTCAAGTTGCACGGTTTTCCCTGGGCACTCGCATGGTTTGACAAAACTGTGCTCTAACCGTGAACCTTTATAGTTACTCCCAAAACATGTTGCACGGTTTCTTGGAGATAGGGCATGGTTTCTAATAATCATGCACAAACCATTCACTTCCATAAACACCTAAAAAACTTGTATAAAACCCCTAGAATCTCTCCAAACATAACTCATGTATTTTATAAGATTAAAGTACATAAATAAAGGGCCATGTACCTAAAACTGAGGGTAATAAATTTCCCCCACCATTAATATTTCTATCCCTAGAAATTATAAAATAGGTGTTGTCTTGAAAGAGTTTAGGCCATTACTCTAATATTTCCTTTTCAATATCTCATGTTAATTCTTGAATCTAACCATGTTTCCATAAAACCCACACTAAATCGATGTTGTTATCATTAAATATATTTTATTTCCTACCCACAATTCATACTGGCACATGAATCAAAATACCATCCAATTCAAGATCAATATGGTCTCATCAAATCAAATGGCCAGGATTAGGTTAGTACTTTTTCAATTGAGATACATGAGACACATTATATATGAAACTGATCTTTGGTGGAAGTGCTGACCAATAATCCATATCACCCACATTCTCAAGTATCTCAAAAGGTTCAATGTACCAAGGAGAAAACATACCCTACTTACTAAAACTAAAATGCCCAACCCTTGGAGATATCCTCAAGAAAACATGACTAATTACCTTAAATTATAAATTTCATTGATGATTTTCCGATTACGATTTCTGATGACTCTGATCCATCACCATTAATTTTCTCATCATCTGAATCTTCTATGTTGTTTATTTTATAAGTCAAGATATGATAAGTTAATTCTAACCTATTTCCACCCAAAAAAGTGGAGAACAACATGGATGAACATACAATGATTCAAAAGGGTCCATATATATCGATTCTTGATAGATTTTATTGTATTAGAACTCCATTAATGGTATGTGATCTTCCCATGAGCCATAAAAATCTATTACACAAGCACTAAGCAAGTATTCAAACATTTGGATCTTCCTTTTGGATTTACCATCCATTTTAGGATGATAATCTATACTCATAGTCAACTGGGTTCCAAGGGATTTTTGTAAAGACTTATAAAAATGATATCTAAACCTAGGGTCTCAGTCAGACACAATCAAAACAGGAATTCCATGCATCTTTATCACTTCCTGAATATATATTTTTGACAAGTATTCCACCATATTGGTTTCGTGAATCAAGATGAAGTGAGACAACTTTTTTGAGCCGATTCATGACCAACTATATATAATTGTGTTTTCTAACCATTTTTTGTAGACTTATAACAAAATCCATAGTTATCTATTACCATTTATAAATAGGAATTGGTAAATATTTCAATATAACAACTGGTCATTGATGCTCTGCCTCGACCTGCTAATAGGCAAGGTAAATTGAGAAAAAATTTACCATGACAATTTTCATGAAAACCTTATAAAACTATGATTTCATCACTTTATACATTTTATGAATTCCCAAATGAATATCCCTTATTGAAAAGTGGTATAAATTTAGAAGTTGTTCATAATAACTTAGAGGAACTAAAATACAATATCTAAAACACAACATAGATCTAAAATCTAGCTTCCATCCCTCAATGGTCTCCTCACCATTGAGTTTCAAACTCAAATTCAAACATTTAAGACTAGAGATCTGGTCCTATTTCACTTTCTCAACCAAATCAGAAAAAATGAATCTAGGAAGAAATATACAATGTTACCTTGTTCATTAAACTCCATATACATATCTTCTATGATTGAAATTAGCTTACATTGATCCAAATCTTCTTTAGTCATATGATTATATGACTTACTACTTAATGCATTATCTACAATGTTTCTTTTCCCTAGTGTGTACATCAATTTGAAGTCGAACACTTGAAGATATTCCATCCATATTTTTTTCCTTAGATTCAAATCTCTTTGTGATAAAATTTGTTTCAAGATCTTATGATCTATAAACACCATAAATTTCTCACCAAAAATATAATGATGCCATGTATTTAAGGCATGAACTACAAAAACCAACTCCAAATCATGTGTTGGGTATTTCTTCTCATGAAACCATAACTACCATGATCCATAAGTGACCACATGATCTCCTTTCATAATAACATAATCCAACCTAGGTTATGATTCTTCACAATAGACTACATAGATTTTTCCCGATTCTAGAAATAATAGGATAAGGTGTTGATGTAAGGAAAACCTTAATCTCTTAGAAAGATTATTGAAATTCATCATTCCATTTTAAGGGAACTCCATTCCTTATAAATTGTCATTGGTGACGCAAGTCATGAAAAATCATGAAAAAAACTTCGGTAGTATTCCACTAAGACAAAAAAATTACATATCTTAAATACATTTTTTGGTGGTTACCAAGAGATCCCAACTTCTATCTTTTTAAGATCCATTGAAACTCCTTTCTTATAAATTATATGACCAAGGAAACTTATTTCATGAATCTAGAAATCACACTTTGAAACATTGGTATACAAATGATGCTACCGCAATATACTTAATACTACCACCAAGTACTCCTCATGATCTAATTTAATCCTACAATACACAAGAATATCATAAATGAACACCACTACAAAGGAATCCAAATACCTATGAAATATCTGATTCATCAATTCTATAAATATGTATGGTGAATTCATAAGACCAAAAATCATACTAACAGATTCATGATGGTTATATATAATTATGAAAGTTGTCTTCAGAATATACTCCTTATAAACTCACAATTGGTGATATCTTGAATTTAAATCAATTTTAGAGAACCATTGGGATCCATTTAACTGATAAAAAAGTCATCGATTCTTCGAAGTGGATACTGACTATTTATCATAACTTAGTTAAGATTATGATATTCTACCCAAAGACTAAGATTTTAATCTACCTTTTTCACAAAAATAATTGTTACCTCTCACATAAATGTTCTTGATTTAATGAACCATTTACTTTCCAACCCTTCCAACTAAAATTTCAATTTCTAAAAATCCTTTGGTGATATCCTATAATATAGAAGTGAAATAAGACTGGTCCTCAGTAGGATATCAATCGTAAACTCCACTTTTATTTTGGGTGGAAACCCTAAGAAATTGTTAGGAAAAAAAATTTAGGAAATTGGTCAACGATAGTTAGAAAAAATATATTTCTTATCTCATCCTTATATTCCCAATTAAGTTCCCCCAATTGATAATATATGGTTCCAACCACTAGTTCCAAAATTCCTACTATACTTTCCTTTACATCCCAATATCCTCTAAATAGATGTTCAATTACATAAAGAGATGTGAAACTAACCTTTTGGGAATAATAGTCGATGTGAGCCTTGAATTATGTCAAAAAATTCATACCCAAAATCAATTTATACACATCCATCTCAAGAACAGATAAATCCAAAAACAATTTATCCCCATCGATAGTCATAGAATAGGATATCCATATAAAGGTTCGACACTCTCTTTGTCCAAGAGGAGTTTGAAGTTTCAAAATAGAAGTAATTATCTCCACATACAAACCCATATGGCTAATAAAATTAGAATCAATAAATTAGTGGGATGCATCCGTATCAAACAAATCTTTCATAAGGGTAAAATTCAAAATAATCATGTCTCTCACCATCGAAGTACCCGATTGATCATCCATGATAAATTTCTCATCTAAATACAATTTTTCACTCACTATGATTTTCTATTTGTTACCATATTGATATTTCATATGTTGAATATTCATGGTGTTTCTAGAATCACCTTATCTCACTTGGTTCTAATGACAAGAGTTATTCTGCTATGCTCATCCAGTCATAACATATGATGTCAGAGAAACATAAAATGTTTCTCTAGAACCATTCCTTGAAGAAATATGAAAATAACACCAAATATGTCCCATATAATTATAATCATGACAATATGTAGGTGATTATATATAATATCAGTTCATATGATTAAAGAAACCACATTGAAAACATCTTGAATTACTTTTTGGTCGAGGAGGAATGTTTACTAATCCCCTAGTTGGATTCTAAGGTGTCCCACCACTCTGGAAGTAGGTTTCCCTATTTATAATATTCCTAGAATTTGATTTACCACCTATTCATGTAGGAATAAACATGATCCCTCTAACTATATTTCCTGAGATATCTCTTTCTACCACCATCACTATATTGACCAATTCTGTATAGTCCGTAATACAAAGAATGAATTTTTTTGAGAGAATTTCCTATTATAACCCTAACACAAAAATTCAATCCTTCAAGTAAGAACTTATATAAACTTATATGTAAAATCAGAATAAATTCATAAATTTACCCTCAAAATCTATCACTAATAGATTATCTTGCTTCAGGCTAAATAAATCCATTGTTCTAGAAATTATGAACATATGAGGATATAATTGTTTTTTGAACAATTATTCAAAATAATACTATATGATTCCTTGGTAAAATTTAGTATGAGTAGTTAAATCCCACCATGGAATGCTAGATCCACAAGTATATACATCTCTAAAATTACTTTCAACTCTGATGCTGTCTTTAGGAAATCCAAGATTTGATTCATCATATTCAACTAAACTTTTACTTTTTTTGGTTTAGAATCCACCCATAAGGTGGGAGGGTTATGCTTTTGTAAATGAATTAAATGGTACAATTTTTGAGGATCATCATTATGGTTTTCCATATCCATGACCTAAAAATCTTGGAAAATGATTTTGACTAGCTGTTGGTTCACCTATGGATTAGGTGAAACCACATTTCAGCAGCCCCTTCTGATTTATTTCTACAATGCCTACCTAGTTCCATTCGCTATAACTAGAACAAACCCCATTTATTTATCAACCATTAGAAAATAAAGGTTTATAAATTCCAAATTATTATATAAACATTCATAAAAACCATTATTTTCAAAATCCAACCATTTGAAATCATTTTCAACATTTTTTATAATTCAATTATTTTCTTTATGTTTTTAGAAATCATTTAAAATGAAAATGAATAATGAAATCCTAGTAGGAATTATTAATTTCAATGTATTCTATGAAACTATAATTTTCTAAACCCATGATAATGATGTGAAAATACACTTATAAGTTAATATTAGAACTTTTGTACCCAAAATTCCCTAGTAACTTGAAGTTCATTATAAAAAGGTTAGCTATATATTTTTATTCTATACATTTCATGTTCTGAAATTCCTCTCTCATTGATACCAATCCCACTCAAGGACTAAACAAGAATTATTCCATTTCCAACTCAAGGATTGAATTGGATCTGATACCATTTGTAGAATCCTTCCTATCCTCATTGGATTGAGAAGAGGTGGAGGTACTATTAGCCTTAGGTGACATCACCAAGGCCCCCAAAGCTAATAATAAATGCCTAGGGATTAAAATAATGTTGTGGGGGGGGGATTTTACCTTAAAAAAGCATACAATAAAACATAAATTATAAAAATAAAATCCTCTATATCATGCATGAACAACAATACAACCAAAGGTTTACCAAACAGTGATCAACAATATTAGAGTACCAATAAAAAAAAGAAAATAATCAGAAAATACCAAGAGACTCCAAGACATGAATAAACCCAAAATAAATAATCCTAAGAAACACCTAACACATATCCATACTCTAAATCCTCATAATATTCCCATAAAATCAATACAAATCATTGGATAAATATGATACCTTCCCTTTATGTGTGTCCCAATAAATGACATATTCAAATTCACCGAAGTGACTAAGAAGGGGGTGAGTATAATCTCAGTAAGTTTTCCCCAATTAATTCCCAAATCACACCACTAGGAAAAAACTTATTAGCACAATTTATATAAAATAGTTCAAAACCATTTTAAAAAATTTATATCAAAACCATAAATAATTTCCACGGGAAAAAATTATCAAGTTCTAAAACCATTTCATGTTATTTTTCATACTCATTCTTGTGTACACACACATATACACACACCCATGTATGCTAAGTGATAGTACCACACTCATTAGTGGTATATAATCTATCCACCCAGTCACCATTTGGTGGCCAATATTCTTGTGTGCAATTATGCATGAAATGTATCCTAGGTCACATCTTTATACCCCAATGATACATTTACCTTGTTTAGGGTCATTTTTAAATCATGAATTCACACAATTAATGTATACTAAAACCCATTACAAACCATTTCACATAAAAATATTTTTTTTGGAATCATTTCATCAAACTAATTGTGTTCATCAAAATAATTACATAATTTTAAAAATAACATTTTAAAATTCTTAACAACTAGGTTTTTCTTGAAATCTATTCAATTCCCCAATTTCTATAAAAATTTAAATTTTTATTAAAAACCATTTTTAGGGAAAATGGGAAACCACAGATCACAAATAGGCTACCACTACACGTTGAAAGAGCTCACAAACTGGTTAAACACAAGACTAATATTGTTTGACCCAACTACTCTATAAAGTTCCCAGTATAGCATACTAACCTAAATAGCTGAGTCTTATTTGATAAGCTCTTCAAGGTAAGAAATAATCCTTTCCATTTTCTGAATAAATTCATCTGATTTTATTTTACTCTAATTGAAGCCTCGGGCTAGAATTCTATCCTATTTATCTAACCACACTTCTTGCTCCTTTGTGTTATCAACTTGAAACCTTTATTCATAAATCCTCTTGATCTCTTCTTCTAATAAATTGGGTCATATGTGTTTCTCAAGCATATCTTCCTTGGAGTTCATAATTAGTTTCAAGCACTCCCCATCATTTTCTTCTATGTCACTTTTGTATCTATTTTCTTAGTCACTTTCTCCCTTGTATAGGAATAATATTTCTTTGTTCCTTCCCTTATTGGACAACCTATTTTACATAGGATTTGGTAAGTATGATTAATCCTTGCATCCCTTTGTATTTTTCCCTTGAATTACTATACATTTCCCTGAATCTCTAATGCCTTTTCCCCTTCTTCCTGTGAGGGTTGTGAGGACATTTTCCTTGACATCAGTCCATACTATCCACTGAAGGGATACTAAACTGTCATACCATGACGAGTCATCCTCCTCATTCAAAGAAGGTTCTTATCCTTCCAAGCCATCAAAGTGGTTCCCTAGATTTATCGTCAAGTCAAATTTAAGGGGCCTCTGCTTACGTAGAGACTCCTCCTTACCTGCCATGTTCTCCCGACCTGATTTCTTTCCTCCAGACCTAGCATTTAGATGGGCACCATAGGTGTTTGGGTCTAAGTCCATAAAGACATTAAAACCATCAATATTCCCTTTTACATTGTGAAATGTTGCATCCGACAAGTAGGACTTCCCCTGCACCAATTTTGATCCAGTGTATTGCTCATAACCTCAACCCATAAACTACTACTGCTTATTAGTTTCCACCCAGCCTCTAATTTGAGAGCCACTGAGACTTTGGACCTCACTCCCTATAAATATTGTCTCACCTTACTCAGTAGAATTGGTAGTATCTATTGGGTTCACCGTGGCCACTGCTACATGACTCTCCCCTTCAACTCTAATGATACCCAAATCATGCTTCAACCGGGTGAAGATGTCCTCAACCCGCGGTTCATCCTCCATAACCAAAACGAGAATTCCATCATAAATCATACAAGGTTTACAAAAACATTTCAAGAAAAATATTAATCAAAACTAAGACTTCAAGTTATAAGTCAAGTAGAGATGTGATCAAAGCCACTTACCTCTTAATGGATGGAAAAAATGAAGAACGATGCTTAAAACTTTGAGATCCAATTTCACAATACCTTTCCTTCAAAAGATCCAATGAGATATCATCCTAATTCCATACATAAAACATATATCTATCCATAATGGACTATATATATGGTTTTTATAGAGGGAAGAACATTGGATCTAAGAATAATATGGAACAAGAGAGAGAAAAAGCACTTTCTAATGATTCTAAATCTGCAATACACTTTGATTCTCGTAAGATTTTTTTCTAGATTGAAGGGAAAATTAAATAAAAACTTGGGAGGGAGAGAAGTTTAGATAATGTGTTATTAAGGAACTAATTATAGTTTTAAGTATTAATTATAATTAAATCCACAATTTTTGGGGTGCTATCTATATACTGGATGGTTAGGCCACACAGTTTGTCAAACTGTGCACCAACCATGCAGTGCTATCGTATAAAGACCACCCCTCACACAGTTGGATCACATGGTTAGAAAAATAATTCACCAACCATGATTTTAACTCTATTTAAAGTTATATGGTTTACCCTAGGAACTTTCATGGCTTGTCCAAATCATGTGTCAACCATGTTCCTGCCTAGTTACTCCCAAAACAAGTTTCATGGTTTCTTAGAGGTGGTGCCCAATTTCTACAAACTATGAAAAAATTGAAAACCTATAGAAACATTTACAAAACATGTCTAAACCTCCAAAAACTCCCAAAACTTAACTTAAGTTTTTTATAAGATCAAAGTACATAAATAAAGGGCCATGTACCTAAAACCAAGGGTGATATAACTTCTAAGTTCATATAGGTGAAAATTAACAATGCAACCCCATCATTATTTCCACATAAATATAAGCATATTAATTTTTAATTAAGAGATACATCTCAACCTCAAATCATAATGGGTGATATTGAAATAAAATATATTATAAAAAACTGTCAATATCAACAATATTTATGGTAATTTGTTTTACCCATTAAACACATAAATTAGTATATACCAAATAAAAGTGTCAGGTTACCATTAAAAAATGATTATTTAGTAGGTGAAATCCCATTTATATATTATTCATATATATAACCTCTCTATACATAGATTTTTTAAATGGATATGCAAGGTTTTTACATTATCTCATATAAACAATTGTTATGCTACCATCTTGTAACAATTATCTCACATAATCTTGTCTCAAAATTATATGTCTAGAATTCTCATTATACATGTGCTTAAATAAATTTTATAGTGTTTATTATATATCATAATGAATAGAAATATAAGGAATTGGATTATTCCATAAATTAATATCTAGTAATATATCCCTAATCCACTTCGCCTCTTTCTTAGATACTGTTAAGGTAGTAAATTCCGACTCTATGGTCAATTGTGAAATGCATGTTTATTTTTTGTTCTCCCGACAAACAAAACAACCTATAAGAGTAAAAAAATATCTATATTTGGATCGATTATCTCCAATAATAGTAATCCAACTCACATCAGTGTATCCACCTAAAACAGCTAGATAATCATTCTAGAATAAAATTAATTTTTTGGTATTCTTTAATTTACCAAAAATTATCACTATACATTTCCAATGAACCATACTAGGATTAATAGTAAATACAATCATTTTAAAAACCAAAAAAGTTATATCAAGTCTAGTGCAATGCATTATATACATTAAAGAACCAATTTAATTAGAATATTCAAGTTGTTCCACTACTATGCCCATATTTATTAATTATTTAACACTAGAATCAAATGGAGTATTAACATCTTTGAGACCAATATGATTAAATTTATTTAAATTTTCTTCAATGTAATAATATGTAATTAAATAATAACCTCCAATATGTTTTATAAATTTAATACTTAGAATAGTATAAACTATTATGAGATCCTTCATTTTAAACATAAGTGATAAAAAAATATTTTTCTCATTTAAACCAATCATATTGGTTCAAAAAATTAACATATAGTCAATATAAAGACACACAATAACTCTATATTTTGTAGTAAATTTTGGATAAATACATTTATCCACATTGTTATGAATAAAACAATTAGATAAGATAACATAATCAAACTTTTCATGCCATTGATTCAGAGATTTTTTAAGTTCATAATGATTTTTAATTAGTTTACACAACTTCTTATCATTATCTTACCAAAAAACCCTTTCGGTTGTCTATGTAAATCTCTTCATTTAAATATCCTTTTAAAAATATAGTTTTAAAATATATTTTATGAACATATAAATTATTAATTTAATCTAATGAAAACAATATCTTTATTGATGTAATTCGAGATATAAGAGAATAAATATTAAAATAATAAATCCCTTACTTTTTTTGAAACCTTTGACACCTAATATTACTTTAAAAGATTTAATTTTTCCATTTTAACCATTATTTTTACTAAATACCCATTTAAAACTAGTTGTATTTGGACCTTTTGGTAAGTCTATAATGACCCAAGTGTTATTCATTATAATGAAATCCATTTCATCATTAATTATTTCTTTCCAAAAAGCAACATCTCTAGATGATATAACCTTTTTATTTGTCTATAAGTCATCCTATATAGTTAATTATATAGGATGTTTATATATAAAAGGATTATTTTTATTTCCCATAATAAGGAAAACTATGGAATAAGGAGAAATAAAATTAAGATGTAGGTTTTTTCCTTCCTAGGTATTGTACTTTTTTTAGGTTCAACTCGAGAATCATCATTATTCTATAATATTATATTTGAACTTTATGGTACATAATATATAAGAGTATTAAGAACATCCTCATCCACATTATATTTATAAAATTCATTTTTAAAAGACTCTACATCCCTTGATTAAACAATTATATGGGATTTCAAATCCATAATTCTATATGATTTTCTTCTTTATATATAAAAAAACAACTTTAATTTCTCCAGGATCCATTTTAATTATTTTAGGATAAGGAACTCTATAATAGGATAAACACGCCCAAATTTTAAAATATAAAATATTAGGCCTTATTCCTTTCCGAATATCGTAAGGGGAAGGTTTATTTATCAAAGATTCAATTCTATTATGGATATAAAATTCAAATAATAAATCTTCACCACATAAATTTAACAGTAAATTAGATTTATTAATCATGTAGATGACCATTTCTAATAAATTATGATTTTTAATTTCATCTAATCCATTTTTTAGGTGTATAAGGAGAATAACATTAAAGAATTATACTACTCTCTTCAAAAAACTTATCAAATTCATTCATAAAGTATTCACCATATCTATCCGAGTTTAATACTTAAATGTTTTTTCTATTTGGTTTTGAACCTAAAATTTATATCTATTAAACATATTAAATCCTTCATATTTTATTATAAGATTATATACATGTAAAAATATATTGAAATCATCAAAAAAGTTATAAAATACCCTTTTCCTGCATTAGTTAACTATCCATTTAATTCAAATATATTTAAATGTACTAATTATATTATATTATAATTTATTTATACACTTTGAAATGCTTTCTTAACTATTTTAGATTATACACTTGTTTCAAATCAATCAAATTCATATATAAAATTAATTAAATTTAATTTCTCTATTACTTTCAATGAATCAAAATTATGTGAAACGATCATGCCATAAATTTGAGGACTTAATCAAGTAAGCATAATATTCATTCATATTATTAATATATTATTGACATGTGCCATCACTTGAGTACCCATTTCCCATAAACATGTATCGCTTTTACAGGATAACCTTCTAGGATTCAAATGAAACCTGAAATCCCCTCTTACAAAGAAGATCAATAGAGACCATATTATTTAAAATCTTGGGTACATACAAAAAATTCATAAGAGTTATATTTTCCTAGAAAAAATTTATAGTTCCATGCTTCTTTGACTGGAAACTTTATTGCATGCATGATTTACAAGTTTTAATTCCATCACAATAGTAATTCCATCAAATGTTTTTAACATTGAATGATCATTGCACACATGTATCATAGATACATAATCAAGACACAAAACCATCTTCATAAAAGTCTTGTTGAATTAAAATATTACCAAAAATATATTTTATTCTAACAATATATATTTAGTAGGTTTTCTCACTTTCTTCTAACAGTGAAATTCCCTAGAAATATTTCATGGTTTTACATAGAAAAATAATTCTATATTCTTATTTGTAGGACTTATTTTCTTCTTGAGTTATTAAATTTTCTTCTTAACAGGTAAGGAAGTGTTTTTTTGGTGCCTTTGCCTCAATGATATTAACCTTAGTGTCAAATTTCAAATACATACGCATATTTATTAATATGGATTCTTCCTCAATGAAAATAATCTCTTTAAATTATTCCAAGGAAATATAATCATTTTTTAATGAGTGACTTACCAAATTCTTTCCAAAATGGTGTATATTTTTCAATAATTTCTCCTACTCTAAAATTTTCACATATATTTATTTTAAGGGATTTTTTTTCTTCATGATGACTTAGAGTTCATGAAATTTCTCCAAAACCATATTGTTATCAACCATCTTTTAGTTAATATATTTTGAAATAAGAAATTTGTTCGTATCTTTTTACTTTCCTTTTTTACTAGAATTCAAGTGTATCCCAAATTTCTCAAGAAGAATTCATTTAGTGGAAGTGTTAATAAATATTATTTAATAATGCATTGAGAATATTTCCTCAACATAAAAACTCATTGTCTTAATATTTTTTCTCCATTTTGTGAATGCGATCAACTTATGACACATTGATGGGAGAATCATCGGGATTTGGAGTAGGATTGTCTGGAATAGAAGGAAGATTTAGTTAGAGTATATAAATAATCATTAATACTATAAGAAGTAACTTCATACTATATTTCCACTAAGAGAATTTATTTCTATCAAATCAATTGAACTTAACCATGTATTGATTCATTAACTTCAAGGATTCATAATCCATCTTTATAGAACTAAATCCTTAAGATTGTTTAAAAAAATATGAATATGGCTGTGTTCCGAGTCATTTGGAAAAAATTTACTCAAGTATTTAGTCTTCCTCAAATTTCATTGCTAGTGGGAAATTTATAATTCCTAAAGGATTCCATTAAACATTAGAATAAAATTCCAAGATAGAAAGTCACAATGTTCCAATGATATGATAAATAAAAAATAGATATTCTCACTCTATTTCAAAAGAAAAGTGTTCACATGGGGATACACACACTTTAATAAAGAATTAAAATTTTAATTAAACTCTCATGAGTATATATCCCTATTTATTAAGGAGTTAAAATCCATGAAGAGTCATCCCTCTTTAATGAAGAGTTTTACTCTCTAATGAAGAGCCTTAACTATCTCTATTTAATGGAAAGTTATACTCTTTAATTAAGAGTCATCTCTAAATATTACCTCTTGAAATTAAAACATGGATAATAATAAATCAATAAAAAATATTATATTTAATAAATAATTATATTTAATAAATACAAAACTCACTCCACCATAGTTTTCTCAGTGTTTTCTGGATAGATTTACCAAGAGTAGATTTGTTTTTTTGGTATATTGGGTGGAGTTGTTTGATGATTTAGCAATTTAAATCCCTTATTTCATATAATTATTGATTCTATATACACATTAATGTAATTATAATTGAGTTTTTGGAAATTTATTTAATGAAATTAAAGTTATTTGGGGTTTATAGATTTCTATTCATCTATTCCTAGGATTTTAAGATGGCAATGGATCCTAGTTCATTATTTCATACCCTCGATGCTAGTCACCAATCCAGTGTCTATTGGAGGCAGGACTTGAGGGACAAAATTTTCTCTACTACTAGCCTGGGAGGAGATTATAATGGTGGAAGGTTATGATAAAGTGGTATCATAGATTGGGTTGAGAGTTAAGGTGAACTTTGGAATTAGTAATAGGTGAGGTTTTACATGGGATTAGTAGGGAAGTGAAGAAACTAGAGCCTAAAAAATTATGTAGACCATGAATACTTTATAAGAGATATATATTTGGCCCCCACGACATCCATAAATTTAAAGGTATGTTTTATTTTTAATTTACAATGTATATATTTTTTTCTTCCTTTGTAGGTGTGTCTTATGAGTAAGGGGTTTCAGAGTTAAAGTTTTAGAGGATGGGGAATGTGTAGCCCACATGGTAGCTAAAATAAGGCCACCAACTCACTAGTGTTGTACATAATATAGCTAGTGGTATTAGTAGAGGGGATTTTAGTTCTATATATCCCATCATCCAGTAGGTGGATGAAATAGAATGACCACATTCTGCCTAGGAACACCAGCCATTTTGGGGCTAGACACTTTTCAGCTAGTGGTGCCTAGATGAAAACACCATTAATGGAATTTTGTTTATTTTTTATAATTAGATTATTATCCTAAACCTCACCCTAATCTAATCTCATTATTACTAGAACCTTATAAAGAGATATCCCTTAGTATTCTAGGATCCATATTCATCTCCTCTTGGGTTCTTGAAGTGTATATCAATATATTGGAATCCATAGAGGTAAGATCTATCCATTATAAGCCTAATTATATTTCTCTCTCTCTATAATTGATCATAGATCTGATCTATGTTGGATAGATCTTTAAATATACACCTAGATTCAATATATTATTCATGATTGATTGGTAGTTTAATATTGGATTATGAGAATTGGAAACCTCTCCTTGATTGATCATAGATACTCCTTTAGTGATAATTCTATTTTAGTAAATTGATGAGGATTTAAAAACATGGAATGATATATTCATTGAATCCAAATTCTAGTGACTCTATTATGATTAATTGGGTATTATTATAGTGAATGCTGATTAGTGGATGTGATATCAATATCTTCCCTCAATGGATCTTGGAAATTGGCATCAACACGCTAAAGGTAGAAAGTCCTTAGCATCCTGAGCCCTTGTATAGAGTTGTTTGATATGGTTGACTTGTTTATACGTGCCTTGTGTAGATACCCTTACTTGATAAGGAATGTTCTCATGAATGGGTGGCCTATGATACCTTTTATTGGTGTGGATTGTGAGTTATTTTCTATGTTACACCTTATATATGGTTATTTCATAGCCAACGAAATATTTGATATGCCATATTTGTTCCTTTCCATGTTTTTCTTTACTTGTGTATTATATAATATCCTGTGGAATTATTAATGAAACATATTTAACTTTTCAATGTTATTACTTACACGTGGATTTGTATATATCCTGTGGAACCTCTATTTTTGTGATCAGGATAATTGGTGGCCCAAATAGACTTAACCATCCCCTTAGATGGGGGAGTTGGACTGCATGACTCATGGATTATGGATCTGGACATAGGATGGATAGCACCAGAGCTTTTTATGTGTTTATACCAGTGAGGAAAATGTAATATTCCATTAGAAGATACTTTATATTCTAGTATGGTGTGATGATGTAGAAAAACCTTTTTTTATGTGTAGAGTTCCATTGATTCGGGCATGAAAAGTGTATGTACCATCGAATGAGAGTAGGTAGACATGGGTCATGGGTGTGACTTTCCCATAAATGTTGGAATGGGGGTTTTACTTGAAATTAGAATGTGTATTATCATTAAGGGTGGAATAGAGTCACATATCATGATCGAATTCATGCAATGATTGTATATGAAATCCTTTTGACATGACACCAATGAAGGCATGATCATATCTTATGGAAGATTAATTAGTGCATGATCACTAAGTATTATTGTTTTTTTCTTATATAAATATTTACCTTTCCATCATGAAATACACACACACACAAAAATACACACACACACACACACATGTGCACTTATCTCAATGATAAATTGGCAACGTCCTATTGGATTTATACTCACACTCTACATAGGAATCTTAGTGCATGTGCAGAATTCATGGTTAGGGATCTTAAGAAAGTAAAGGTCCCAGTGGTAGGTTTCTAATTATCCTGGTGTTAGGATATGGTTGAAGTACCGGTAAAGACTCCTGAAAGCTATCGTAACATCTTTGAATTATTTATTTTAGTTATAATTATTACACTTGTTGACCTACCACATTGGGTGTATGTTTAGTTTAATATTATATTCCCTAACATGACATATGTTATAGTAACTTGTTTATGTTATATTCAACTATGGTGTTTAATTGGATTATGTATATACTATTATATTCTAGTGTATGACTATGATTATTGAGGGTATAGTCTCTACATGACACCTTTAGACTCTCACCAATAGACGGTAACCACTTTCATAAAGGGAGGTATACATGAGGTCATGTGGAACTTTGTCTCATACCTGGTGATTTGGGTCAAGGTGTTAAATAATTCTATTAGAGATAAAGTTTCCTCTCTCTTTTTTTGGTTATTTAGGGACATGATAGAAATGAGATAGGCTATGTGGAACTTAGGTAGTGGAGTTTCCATGTGCATGCTTATCTCATGTATAACGGACCTCTGAGTTACTTGTGATGAAATTTATGATATAGTTTATGGAATTTTATGACATTAATTCATCATGAATAAGCATATAGGATCACATGTATTGTATATACCAGTTGTTTGTTTCATAGAAATTATTTAATTAAATTCCATGATTTGAGCTATATATTCGGTGATATATATGTATTCTCTACTTTAAAGATATATTTTTGATGGAATGAGTTAGTTAAACTTGTACATTCTATTATAATATATATATATATATATATATATATTATGGCTAATGTGCAGGTATGAAGGATTAGTCTTGAGCCTTGGGCATAATTAGGAGGGTTATACCTTATGGGTGGGTATCTACTAGGATAGATCTTCCTATAAAAATCCTATATGTGTGCCTTTTGTATACTTAAGGTGTTTCTATAAGAAATTTGTTATATAAATTTTAGGAATTAATTTACATTTTAGAAAATGTCACCTTAGAGACACTTGACGGGAATACCTGGTGAAGTAAGCCAGAATCCTACCACTAGGGAGGAAAAACCAGTTCCAACACAGGCTATTTAGGAGGATGCACTAGAGGATGCTCCTAAACCTTATCTAATGGTTAATGAGGAAATCCCAACCCATCTTGAAGTCTTACTGATCACTATTTCTCAGAGAATAGGGGAACATAGAATTATGGTTAACTATGACTGAGATTTGTAGCTCTGTCATCTACCAGCCTTATGGGGAACTAATGGTCCTCAAGATTTTGAGGAATGGACTGACATTATCAAGGGAATATTTAATCTGGTAGATAATCCTAAGGATAAAATGGTGAATCTAGATACCTTTATTCTTTAGGTAATCACCAAGAGATGGTGGGGGTATTATGGGACAGGTAGCTAAGCATGAGGGCCTTACTTGGGATGTCTTTAAGAAGATTTTATTTGAGGAATTATTTACCTACATGATAAATTTGGACAAATAACATGATTTTATGGTGATTTAGTAAGGGAATATATCAGTTTCTTCTTACTTTTATTTTTTATGGTGTTTTCATGGTTTGTTCCTCTTTTGATGGGAATGAGGTTTAAAAGGCTATGAAGTTTGAGATTGGACTTTATAAAGATCTTAGATGTTAGGTTAGGGGATTTGACATGACACCACATGTAGAGGTAATTTTTAAGGTCCTGTCTTTTGAGAAGGGGATATAGGAGTACATGATTATAGGTTTTCTTCTATACTATAGTGATTTAATGACTAGACATCCCAGTGCTACATCGAGTTCTTCTTCTGGTAGTAGGTTGAGTAAGACCGAGGAGGTACAATACGGTAACAGACATGAGGATCTGAGTAGAGATTCTTCAACTCCCTATGTGGTAGGAAGTTCTAACAGGTACTACAACTATGGATTAAAGGGACATTACAATAAATATGGGTGAAGAAACAAAGGGAATAATGTCGATGTGGAAAGTTGGATCATCTATAGTTATTTTTATCTAAGGTTTCATGCCCAAATTTGAGGAGGTCAAGTTAGGGTGAAATTAAGGGTGCTAAGTAGCATACCCAATCACCATAGAACCCAGTTACTCATGTGAGTTATGCACCACAATTACAAGGTCATTATCTGGTGGCAAGTAGGATGTATGTGATGGATAAGGTTCTAGCCATCAGTGAAGAGGCACCATCTACTATTATAGGTATGGTATTTTTAACTCTACACTATCTAATACTTTGTTTGATATAGGAGATTCACATTATTTTATATCTTCTTAAGTCATTTATAGAGTAGATTTATCTGTTAAGTTATCTTTTGAGAGACTCTCTCTTAACAAACCCTTGGAAAAGAAAGTAGATCATCTCTAGTGATGTCCTGAGTTTCTCATAGTTGTTGTTGGATGTAAACATATGTGGGACCTCATGATCTTATAGATGACTAGTTTTGATGTGATATTCATAATGGAATGGTTGAACTATTATTGAGATCATATCAATTATTACCATAGATATGTATCTTTCAACACGCATAGAGGAGTGTGGTTCATGTTGACTGATGAATGGGATATTATAGTAGGAAGGATGTGACTAAACCTAGTTCAGATTAGAGTTATCATGATGCAAGTAGTAGGCTTTAATCTCACATAAGAATCAATAATAACCCCCTCTATATTCCCTCTAGTAGAAGATCATTACCAAGATGTTTTCCCAGATGAATTATCAGGTATTTCTATATATAAATGGATTGATTTTGAGATTTATATTATTCCGAAGGTATAAATGATATATAATCCTCCTTATCATATGAAACCAGCTTAGTTGAGAGAGTTAAAGGCGAAGTTAGAAGATTTGGAGGTGAATTGATTCATCAGACCAAGAACATCTCCATAGGGTGATCTAGTGTTGTTTTATAAGAAGGAAAATGACAGTCTACAACTTTGTGTGGACTACAAGAAGATAAATCATGTAACAATGAAGAAAATGTACCTTTTACCCATGATTTGTGATCCATTTGAATATTTAAAAGTTTCCTGATTGTTTTCTAAGATTTATCTTCATTTAGGATACCATAAGTTATGGTTCAGATGGGAAGATATTCTCAAGATAGTGTTTAAGAGTATATATAGACTATATAATTATCTTTGCAAGACTTTTGGCTTGAAAAATTAGTCAGCGGTGTTCATGGATCACATTAAAAATATTTTCCATCCATATTTTGACTCTTTCACCATTATATTCATGGATGATTTCCTAGTATATTTAAGGACTTAAGATGTTCATGCTAGGAACCTTGATATTTTATTGATTATACTTTGAGTGCATTTTATTTATTCCAAAATATCAATGTGTCACTTTTGGATTTAGGAGGTGTGGTTCCTCAGGTGTATAATTTTTAAGGTGGTAATTTTAGTGGAACTAGGGAAGGTAGATGTTGTAATTTATTGGGAATTCCCCAAGAATGTGTTTGATACAAAGAGTTTCCTTGGTCTTGTGGGGTACTATCAATATTTTATCTATTAATTATACCATTTAGAAGTGCTGGTGATAGATATCACCTAAAAGGGGGTGAATTTTGAGTGGCATGATTAGTGTGAAGAGGCCTTCCTTGAGATAAATAGAAGATTAACAAAAAATTCAATTTTGATTCTTCCAAAACTTAGGATTGGATACACAGTGTACTGTGATCCATCAGGTGTTGAGTTTGGAGTTTTTTTGATGCAAAGGTATTAGGTAGTTTCTTATGGGTCATGTCATCTGTGAACTAATGAGAAAAATTTCCCAACACATGACTTATATTTCACAATTGTGGTCCACAATCTGAAGTGTTGGTGACATTATCTATTCAATTAGAGGTTATTCACCTAAAAAAACCATAATACATTGTGATAAATCTTCTCTCATTAGGATATAAATATATAGTAGAGTATTTGGGTGGATTATTTATAAAAATATAACTTCATGATGGACTATACTTCATAAAAATTTAATATTATTTCATATTCTTTCAGTAGGAAAACACTATAGATGCATGATCTTGGAGAGATACCTTCCCAGGTGGAATGACATTTGATGAGTTTGATAGTTGAGTGTCTAGTTTATTTATCTTAGTATCATTTAGTAATGACAAGTGTGTCTTTAATTATCATGTCTTTATTAGGTTACCAGGTTAAGAATAGCCAAGAGTTATATCTTGAGTGTGTAGTGATGTGAGAATGATTAGCATGGAGTGACCTAGTTCCAAGATGGTCTTTAGGTGATGATAACATGAAATAAATTCATGAGAGAGTTGTAGTACCAAATTCAATGAGGCAAGAGATGATGAGAGAATCTCATTCTTTGAAGTGGGTAGTTCCCCCAGGGTCGATAAAGATGTACCAAGAAATTCAGCATCAGTTTTGGTGGCCAAGTATGAAGAGGGACATCACCAGTCTTATTTTATGATGCATTACCCACTAGATGATAATGGTAGAGAATCAATGTCCTGGTGGTTTTCTTTATCCATTTACAGTTCCAATATAGAAGTGGGACATTGTGATGATGGACTTCATGGGGGGGGGGGGGGGGTTACCCATTACCTAGAGGATTTGTGATGTTTTTTGGGTGGTAGTAGATTGGTTGATGAAACTGGAACATTTCTTACCGATTTTAGAGACCCTTTCCAGAGATGAATTGGGAAATCTATATATACAGGAGATTTTATGCATTCATAGAGTTACTTTGAGCATTATATCTGATAGAGATTCATTATTCACATAAAGTATTTTGAAGGGCTTACAAAAGGTTTTAGGTACCCAAATAAAATTGAGTATAACGCATCATTAATAGATTGATGGAAATTTAGAGAGGATTATACAGATACTGATGGATATATTGTGGGAATATGTTCTAAACTTTAGTGGAGTATGGGATGATCACCTAACCTTGTCCTAGTTTTCACACAACAATATCTTCTTAGATTCAATTCATATGACACCTTTTGAGCTCTTTAAAGCTAGTTGTGTCACTAATAATTATGTTGGAAAGTGGCTGGTGAGGAAACATTTGTGGGGATAATTATGGTATAGAAGGCCTTTAAGAGAGTGAAACTGACCAAGAAGTGATTAATCACTGATTATAGCATATAATGATCATATACTGACTAAAGAAGGTGGACTTTGGAGTTTGATGTGGGTGAATGAGTTTTATTATGGGTAAATCCTTGATTAGAGAATTGATGGTTATAAAATAAAGGTAAGCTAGCACCAAGATTTGTTATAATATTTGAGATTACTAAGAATATTGGTATGGTGGCCTACCATTTGGATATTCCTCCATGGTATCATGGTATGCATTATGTGTTCCATGTGTCTTAGATTTAGAGGTACATGCCCAATATTGCACATGTGATTGATTTTAATTATTAGCCTCAACCTCACCCTAATATAACCCTATTATGATCATAACCTCCTAAAGATATATCCCTTAGTGTTTAAGGGTCCTTTTCTCTCTCCTCTTGGGTGCTTGAAGTTTAGATCGATCTATTGGTGTCTATTTAGGTAAGATATATACTTTATAATCCTAATTATCCTTCTTTATCTGGAATTAGTAATATATCTAATCCACTTTGTCTAGATCTATGAATATATAGCAGAATCTAATGGGTTATTCATGGTTGATTGATAAATTGATGTTGGATTACGATAATTTTTGACCTCTCCTTGATCGATCCTATATCTTCCTTTAGTGGTGAATCTATTTTGTTAAATTGATGTGGATTTCATCACATGGTATGATCCATTACTTAAATCCCATTTTTATAGAATATATTATGATATATTGGGTATTTTTCTAGTGAATGTTCGTGTGTATACATTATTTAGGTATCTTCCCTCGATGGATCTTGGAAATTGGCATCAACACACTAAAGGTATGAAGTCATTACTATCTTGGGTCCTTGTATAGAGTTATTTGGCATGATTGGCTTGTCTGTATGTTCCTAGTGTATAAAAAATTGTATGATAAGGTATGTTTGGCATGCGTGGGTGGCCCATGAGACATTTTATTAGTATAGATTGTGTGTTCCTTTCTATGGATTACCTTATAAGTGGTTATTTCAAAACTAGTGGAATATTTAATATTCTATGTTTATTCATTGATATGTTGTACCTTACTTTGGTATTATATCATAGAATGTGGAATAATTAATTTGATATATTTATCTTTGATATATTATGACTTACATATAGATTTGTACATAGACAGTGGAACCTTTATTTCAATGAACAGGTTGACAGGTGGACCTGACAGAATTAACTGACCCATTAAAGGGGGATATTGGATTAGATCACTCACAGATTGTAGATATAGATACAGGATGGATAGAACCAGAGCTTGGAATGTGTTTATACCATAGTATAAAACACCATAAACCATTGTAAGATGGTCCATATGCCGGTATGACGTACCGATGGGGAACATACATTCTTATATATAAAATACCATTAATTCAGGAATGTCGAGTGTGTGTACCATCATAGTATAGAAGATATCCATGGGTTATAGGAATGAATTTACCTTAAATGCAGGTGTTGAATTGTTACTCAAAGTAAGAAAGGGTATTATCCTTATAGTTATAACAAAGTCACATAGCGTGATCTAATCCATGCAGTGACTACATGTGACATCCTTCCAACATGGCACTAAAATAGGAATGGCCGGGGTTCATGGAATCTTGGTTAGAACATGATCACTTGGTATATGATTGGTTGCATGATTTTATGTACATTTTACTTTACATCATGGAATACACCTATATATACATGTTCACTTATGTCAAAGATGCATCAGTGGGGTCCTAATGGGTTTATACTCACACACTACATGGGCATCTCAATGAACATGTAGACTTCATGATCATGAATCCCGATAAGGGAAAGGGCCCTACTATAGGTTATTGAGGATATTATAGTTAGTATATGTATGTAGTACAAGGAAATATTCTATAAATCTACTGCAACATATTTTATTTAATTATTTCTAGTTGTACTATTTACACTTATTGACCTACCACATTAGGGGTCCATTTGGTTTAATATTATATGAAACAACATGAAATCTATTATAACACATTTTTATGTTATATTTCATAGTGATATTTAGTTTTATTATGTATATGTTTTAATATTTTTGTGTATGACTGTGATTACTGAGGGTATAGTCTCCCCATGACACCTTTAGATCCTCACCACTAGTTGGAATCCTCTTACGTACAGAGAGGCACACATGAGGTCATGTGGAACTTTGGCTCAGACTTGGTGATTCGGGTCAAGGTGTTACACCCCATATAATTTGATTCAAGGACTTTGATAACCTACTATAATTTTGTGTGTGGAAGTGTAACCATTTCAGGATAGAAACCATAGGAAGTTATATGCATCATCGATATTAGATGCATTGAAATTTTCATTATATATCTTACAAGTGTTTCTATGATTATACTTCTGTGATGTATTTGTTTATAGTTTTCCATTCATTATTGGATTTATTTCATAATCATAAAGTAAAAAATTAAAATGGTACTTAACTAAAATATATATTATTTAACTAAAACCTTATTGAAACTTGGATATGTTATCCTCATGCTTTTTACAACACATTTCCTTATAAATTTATTTTTATTTCCATTATTGAAGTTCACAACATGTTGATATATTTACATGATGCTAAAAATTATTAGTAAATCATGCATAAAGTGTCCTATTTGTGTGTAATTTTAGATCTTAAATGTCTTTTTAAACCATGTTTTCCTTAAATAATACCATGTTTTTATAATAAGTTATTTTCTTTAAAACTATGCTTCATTAAATTCTGGATTTCATACGATTTGTCATATGATGTGTTAACTTACACTCTTACTAGTATATGCATGTGTTATGAGTTTATTGTGAGGATAAATCATATCTATTTATTTCCCTAAGTCTTGGAAGATTCTGAGTATTATTTTTGATAACCCTTTTAAAATTTCAAATAACATTTACATTAATGTACCTATTTCAACTTTTCAAGCATGTATAACATTTTATAAAGCTTAAATATTTATGCATTATATATTGAATCATGAATTTCATGCCATATGTTAGTTTTTAAATATTTATGAACATGTGTAAGGGTAATATGTGAATCAAATCACACCTTTATCAACATGAAAAAGTATTTTATTATCACTAAGCGCCTTCAAAAGATGGTTACTTTAATCAATCCTATAAAAAACAATAATAAATAAACCCTTTATCAGCACTAAAAAAACACTAAAAATGAGGGCCTTTATCAATGCTAGTTTTATCAGTGATTTTTAGCACTGATAAATGCACCCTTTATCAATTCTAAAAAAGTGCCAATAAAACTAGGTTTTATCAGTGCTAAATAAATATATTTTCAACCCCCACTACCCACCACCACCTTTATCAGTGCTTGCACCCCCCACTTGTACCCACTCATAATGTCCAATAGTCATTTATCAATGTTTTCTTACCAACCATACCTTTATCAGTGCTCTCCCTACCCCCTGCCCGACCACTCGTGCACACCTCCATCAGGATTCAAAACTGGGACCTCCACCAATGTGTTCCTGCGTCCTTATCACTACTCCATGTTGATTTCTTCTATATTTTATGATATACCTCTTTATTTATATATATTTAGATACATATTATTTATCTATAACTTTATATATATATTTTTATTTTTAAATACATTTATAAAATTTGTTTGTATGCGTGTGTATTTGTGTGAGTTTATACACACACACACACATGTGTGTGTGTCTATATATATAAATATTAATATAAATATATTTATTTAAAAATATTATATATTAATATTTATTTACATATTATTAGAATACATACATAAATATACATGTGTTTGTTAATACAGACACACACACACATACATATATTTATATATAAACCTTATATGTACATTTTTATAGGTATATACATATTCATACATTTTTATCTTAAATAAAATGGATAATAACTATTTCCATATGGTTTATATATTTAAAAATATATTTTACATGTAAATATTCTTAAATATTTATATATACATGTAAATATTCTTAAATATTTATATATACATGTAAATATTTATATGTAAATATATAAAAATATGTATATATTTAATTATAAATGACACTAAAATATGAAAAAAATAAAAATTGAATACCATAATATGCATATGAAATTAGTCCCTAATAATAAATTCAATTTCCATTGAAAAAAGACAAGAATAATTGCTTAAAAAAAGTTTAAATTCCATTGAATATTAAAAATTAGGGCATCCCAACCAAAAAATTAGTTTTAGAGGCTTTTTAGTTCTTTTTGATTGAGAAAAAATAGTGACCAAATACCTCAATCAATAGGACGTATATCTATTCACAATCATTGATTTGATATCTTATGGAGCCCAAACTGACACCCAGATCAAAAGTTATGGTCGTTTGAAGTTGAAGTCCAATTTTTAACTTTTCACAAGACATTAACTAATTTATTAATTTTTTCTATCATGAAATTATTTTTATATGTCTATTACTTGATACTATTTAGAAAATTATTAATTAATATTAATTTTTAATTATTTCATAAACCAGTTTTCTATAAATATATTATATATTAAGTGTTAAATTTTATTATTCCATACTTAGTGTAATGATCCAACATGACTCACTATGAACAATGACCAGACCAGTGGTTCTACATGACCTTAGGTGCACCTCCTCATATGCTAGAGGCTACTAACTAGCAGTGGGGGTTTAGAGTGGTTCTATAAGGATACTATATCCCATATATCATACTGCACAATATCATATGAAAATATCCAAACATCATCTATAAATTATAACCATCTATGAGAGTATAACAAATAAAATAAATAAAACCATAAAAAATAATACGTGATACAGAAGCATAACATATAGTCATATAGAATCAATCATCCACTAGGATGATCACATATAAAAAGTAGGAACTAAATAAAAATACAATAGGATCTTCTATAATCCTCGAGCCTCACCTCATCCCAGTCTCCAATCCCATCCAAGATATCCTAATCGATTATATAATATTGAGCCTCAAACCAACCTAAACCTGGAATAAGTGAGGACTGCCTAGGTATCCAAGTGAAATTTCCTCCCAAGGAGGGTGTGAGTACATAAATTAGTAGGTATCCACCAACACATTTTTTTCACATAACCAGTAAATGCAATATATGTTCATGTGACATGCTTAGAATAAATAACTATTAAATGTAAATAAATAATCACTGTCAGGTCTTGGGTTCAATGGTGACACCTTTGGCTAGTTATACCTGCTTCAGCTAGTTCCATATCATCTTTGATCACGTTGTGTAATCATTCCAAACATAGTAACACAAACCACTCTAAAAGTATGTATGATAACCATCATTGATCCTTGGGAAAACATCCTCAATCGACCATACCTACTTTAGCTAGTGCTGGGGTGTCTCTAAGCAAGCTGTAGAATCATGAAAACCAGTATAAAAACATAGGGACCTAATATAACTTGGTTTAAATGAGATAAATACTTCTTATAAGGTTATATAAAGGTATTAGAACCTCATTACACAAATATACATATCTCCCCATCACTTGAACCTATATCATACCATAACCGCCTCTTAGGGTGTCTCTACATCATTTTGTAGAACCATCACCTTGAGTGTGTTTTCCATTTATAATATTAAAATCACTCCAAGAGTTTATTACATACACCATATCAAGTTATATCATTAGGATCATATGAAAGATCCTAGGAATCATATCTATACATACATATAATATCATATTTGGATCTATAACCCACACATTTGGTTTGAATCCTAGAGTGACACCTACAATATTTTATATTTATCACAACACACACCCAAACATGGTCAATCTATCATTAGGTCAACTACTAGGTTCTCTCAGCACACTATATAATACAAGGAACCCTACTTAGGGTCCTCGATTAAGATCCACCGATCTATTTATACTTATAACACAACCTCACGGGCCTCATAGGGTAAGTCACATTGGTATTGGTCTAAAGAGATGACGCAAGGCCATATCACATCTCAGAACATCCCACTAACCAAAGACTATAATTCATCCCATAATCCCATAGGCTTATAAGTTTCAACTATACATAATCACCACTTCCCTCATAAGGGTGGACTAAGAGTATATAAACAAGGGTCATCTGAGGCCTACTAGGGCCAAAAGCATTATCCGACACTCACCTCTACTTAGAGGTGTCTAAGGATCCCATACCAGGCCACAAAGTCACATGAATTTCATTTAATATTAATTAAATCCCTAAAGTGTGGTTTAAGTACATATGAACATCACCTTAATCAGTACCTCGACCATCAATGACCGTGGAGATCTGGTTAGTGCACGAGGGTCTACCATGTCCCTCAACACCTATTTCACTTAAATTATGTATTCCATTTATAATTAATTGAGGTAACTAAATTAGTTATTTAATTAAATAGTTCCTTTAATTTAAATAGGTCAAGAACCGTAGTGGCATAAACATACACCACATTCCACACATTACATGCATAAACCATAAGGGCATGTACCAAGGACCACCTACCTCACTCAAGAAGCTTGTAATTTTAACTTGATTCCTAAAAGCCTATTCCTAGGCTCTCTAAGATTGTTCAAGTCATTTACAAGTCTGAATTTACACTTATCCTCCAATATCAAACCAAAACATCCAATTATAATCGTTTCAAAATTTATTAAACAATTATAACTTATTTACATTTTTTTTCAAGTTGTAATGATAACCAAAAATATCATTGTTCACTCTTGCCACTCCTAAACTAAGACCAATCATATAAAATAGGTATATCTATGCTTTTGGAACTAAACTCATAAAAATTTAGATTAATCATAACCAATTACATAATAATTTTCATCTATTTTGACCCAAAAAACCTAAAAGGATCAAATGATGACATACCTCCATCAAAAAAATGGGCAGAGGAATGTAGACATTGTATTGGGATATCCTCAATATTGGATGCATGAAAGATCCATCATATCAGGATGACTCTAACATGATCCATTGGAATCATCTATGAACCCTAATTAGGATACAACCAAAATTAGAAGAAACTAAGGGTAAAGATAAAAGAGGAATTAATTGGTGGAAACTCACTATGAATCACTGAATAATGTACAAAAAATCACCCAAAACAAAGGGGGATAAAATATAAAGTAGGGGGAGAAGCCCTTGGCTGAACATGTGAGATAGAGACAAAGAGAGGAAGAAGGGGGATACCCTCTTAATAAATTAGGAGGGAAAAATCATAACATGTACTCTTTAATGAATTGCATGGTTGGATAAACCATGTTCCAACCATTCAAACTTCACTGTCCAAGGAAATAAAATTCACATGGCTATTCTATATGATTTTCCAAATCATACAACGACCATGAAAAATACCTTTTCAACATTTTGCATGGTTTTTCTACAAACATGTGCAAATCATGAACCAACTCCTATCCCCAACACACCTCAAAAAATATCCTATGAGATCTATATGGTTTCCTCTAAATTATTCTATAACCATTCTAGAAAATTATGAGCTATAAAAAATGAACTATAAACATCCTCATACCTTGGGAATTTCATAATTTCTCCTAAACCACTCAAAAAAAACTTTGTTCCCATGAATGAGTCTTCAAAAAACTTCTAAAATTCATCTTTATCCTCACAAAACTAACCTGAGCACCAGAGATACCTCTCAAGCCTCAAACCATATCCAAAAACATCATCTCAGGATGATCAAGACCTTATATTTTTTATCCAAATCTCAGTTCTTTAAATAAACTATCCACAAAACTTATAATTAAAATTCCATTTAAATTTAACAACTAAAAAGTAATTGAGGTTTTACAACCTCCCTACCACAATAATTCTCATCCTTGATAAGTAACATCATATATTTAGCTAACAAACCTGACCTACCCGGGTCATCAATTAATCATCAACTCAGTATATTCTTACTCTAAACACTAAATGAGGTCCCATGTCATAGCTCTAAGCATCTAGAACCCAACTCATCAAAATTTGATCTACTGCCTGCCACTATCAGCAAACTACCAAGATGGTTCCCAACTACACCCATCCATCTCTAGTCATCACAAAACCACCAAACAATTCAAAATCAGTTTCATGGTGCACATGAGCCTCAACCCAGTTGTTGAGGTCTCTCTAAGTGCACCCACGAGACCCAGGTTCAAAACCAGGAGGAGGCATAATTTCGGGGCACTGTAGTAGCACTATAACAGGCATTGTAGTAGTACTGTAGCATGTATTGTTCAGTACTGTAGCAACCAAAATTATTCACCTTGGGCAACCAGTTTGGGGCTTGGAGTCCTTAAGGCCTTCGAGCCACCCAAGGCCTTCGGGTCAGTAAGGCTTTTAGGCCACCTCATAGCCTTTATGACACCTCAAGGCCCTCAGGGCCACCTAATTTTCAATTGCACAGACAGATTCTATAAGGAACCACTCCAGAGGAGGAAAGAGCTGGGCACATGTACTAGAGCAGGGCTAAACGGACGTTGGAAGAATGAGAGGGTATGGAATTTACCATAGGTACCACGCCTGTGCACCCTTGCACATGGACATGCTTGCTGAACAGTCATTCAAAGGTGGAGATCTGATCACGATGCAGATGCTGGGGAGGAGTAGTTTCAAGTAGTCATAGTCTGTATGATTTCCTTAAGACCTACGGGTCATGTAATGTATCCAATCCTATGGAAAATGTAATTCCTAAGCCTACAAGCCTTTTAAGGGTTCCCCCTTATCCCTTGAAAGGGGGGGTTATCATAAAATCAATACAAAAGAAGGCCTTCGGGACATTCAGTCAGTTTCATGGTTTTGGGACCACTTTGTGCATGAAGATTGTATTTTCTATCAATAGTTGTTAATATCGGTAAAAATAAAGAAGGAATCCAAAGTTAATAGAGATTGGATGAAGTGAGGATGACTGGAGAATTTTTATGAAATCATATCATTGAATGTCATACTTGGGAAATTATCTATGAAGTAATTCAGACGATTGTTGAGATGATCCTAAGTTCAAAACACATGTATCAAAGGTGATAAATTGTCTACAATAATAAATAATGGTGATTTAAACCAGATGATGATTTGTTGATATTTATTTCACAAATATCATAAGTTAGGATAACTTTTGATGCAAGCCTTATAAAGGAAAGGGGGATAAGTGATGATGCCAGTCATATACAGTTTTGATTGGAAGGAATGATGCTGCTGGAAGATAGGGAAGTTTCACTAATTTACATTGAAACTATGACGATGTTAAATCTGGTCTATCAAAGGATATATATCATGATAGTGGAGTTCGTGATGAAAGATGAAGAATGGTTATGGGAAGCAGTGAAGAGAGAAATGACAAAGGAACAGACAATCTGAAGGCGGTATAAAAGAAGTGTTTAATGTGGCACTATTTTACCGTGTTTTCAAAATTTTAGGGCTTGAAAATCGGGAGATGAAGAAATGTGTTTTTGGAAATGGATGTTGTGCGCAAGATTGAAGATGGTTTAGATTTTTTCACGCAATGCATGATTCAAGTTCAGAACATCAAAAAAGGGCAAAGGCATGGAGTGCAAAGAAAATTGGGCAGAGTACACGAAAAATAAAGGCCACGCGAAATATCAGCGGGATGCGTAGAAAATAAATCTATGTGTGAAATATCAGTGGGATGTGAGAAAAATGAATCTATGCATGGAATATGAGCGGGATGCACAAAAAACTAAAGCTGTGCGTGAAATATAAGCGGGATGCGCGAAAAATGAAGCGGTGCGTGAAATATCAACGGGATGCATGAAAAATAAAAACTGCGTGAAATATTGGCGTGGTGTGTGAAATAGAGGAATGATTTTTTTTGTGCAAGAGGTGTTTCAAGATTAGAAGCTCAAAAATTGGAAAATTCATGAGGTGTGCAAAATATTGGAGCATTGCGCAAAATATGAAGTTGCGTGAAAGAGTTTTTACGTGCATGAAGAGGGTTTTATGCACGGATTAGTGTTTTACGTGCAGGGTCAAAAATTCCTATAAATATGAGGTTAACCCCTCTCATTTGTTAAGGCTCGACAATTAGACAAATCCCGAGCTCTAACACGTAAAGAAAATTGAAGTATTGAGTAGCGCGTGAAAAGAAGAAGTTGTGTGCAAAAAAGAAAGTGTTACACAAAAATTCCAGTGTTGCGCAAAAAAGAAAGTGCTACATGTAAAGCCAGTGCTGCTCGAAAAAGAAGTGCTGCACGAAAAGCTAGTGGTATGAGAAAAAGAAGAGTTTCATGAAAATCCTTTTTTACGCTAAAAGGTGTTTTTACGTGCAAGGTTTGAATTTTACGTGAAAGTCACCTAGAAGGGTGTGTGAAAAATTTGAGGGAACCACATGCCTTTAACAAGTGCTATGTACTCTTGAAGTGTCTTGTGAAGAAGAAGAACCACACCCTCTGTGTGAAGAAAAAAAGCACAAACAAGCAATTGGTTTTCTCAATCCCTCACGTTGTTTCGTGAAGGACATCCCGTGAGTACACAAACAATGAATACTCACCCATGTAGTGATTCATGAAGAAATATCCATGAATCATCCCTGGTTTTGTGAAGAAGAGTCACACGTCCTTTGCATAAAGAAGATGACCCATGGAGCTATCTACTTTCATGAAGGTGAACACTCTCTAGTTACATGATTTATATACACTATTTGTAGGGGTCTTGTTGCTTGTGTGATGAGGAGAAATATGTGCAACTAAAATCATATCTGCACAAATTAAGAAGGAAGTATACCTATACACTCATGTATTGGTATTGAGAATTGAATAAAGAGATTAAGACACTACAGTACTATTCCTTATTACACTGTGTCAAAGAGAAATAAGAGAAGAAAAAGAATAACCAAGTATGGCCAACTGAATGCTGACAATTATTCAGGGTAGTTTGATTCAGATGATTCCAAGTGAACCGATCTTCAATGCTTGAATAATCACATTAGTGTATGTGATTCTTACCAATAAGAGAGAAAGTGTAGTTTTTTGTTGCACTAATAAGAAGAAAGAAGAAGTCTAGTGTAGTTAGTGTTGAACTAGAGAAGAAGATAAAGAAAGAAGAAAGAATTACTTACATACTACTTTGCAAGTAATCAAGTGAAGAGAACTAAATAAGACCAAGAGAAGAACCTACATTATCAAGAAGGAATAAGACTGTCTCCATAGATAGTATAAAGAACCATCTAGAGGATATAAGTTGGACTAGGCCAGCACCAGTCCAGGGAAGTGGATTATTTCCCACCCCCTCTAAAGTGTAGGGACTCACACTGGCTAGAGGATTGCTTTCCCAGACACTCCACTATAATAACATATCACATCATAGTGGATAATACATGCACTGGTCATATCCATGCATGGAAAGGACGTAGCTACTCTTATTGAGATGTGAACCTTGTAAAAATATTGTATGCAGATTTTTACTGCTTTCTATTGTTGCATGCGACAGGGAAAAGAGAATAAGAGAATCAAGATCCTAACAGGTCAAGAGGTACAAGGATAAATTTTTTAATTGGTTTAAAAAATCCCCAACACTGATTCACCCCCCTCTCAGTGTTAGTTATATCCCAAACTGGTCCTCTCAATTGGTATCAGAGGGAGGTTCACCTCTGTTGGTTTCTCTATAGTGAAGCTATTCTCTTTTGAATACTTGAGTTCATTTCTTGAGTCAACAATGAAGAGAAATGTTGGTTAAGATTCAGTTAACTTTGATTAGAAGTCTATATCTACTAAGACCATGATGAACAGGAAAAATAAATAGAAGATAAAGTTGAAGAAGAATTCCCTCTTATCTAAATAAGAGGAAGCATCTGGTTATCCGTATCCAGCTGACATTGAAGACACACCATACTTGGAAAGTAATGAGAAGGTGTCTCAAGTTCCCACCAAGAATATGGACAACCTTCCTACCTCAACTGATCAAGAGGTATGATTTAGTACATTTGAAAATTATTCTCATGATGAAAATGATGGTACAAATGGTGATGATCAATCTACATCACCTCAAGAAATATCAGTTTATATATTAAGAATGATTCTACAAGGTATTCCTGAAGAGAGTACATCCCTGTTTTGTGGAGTATTTCAATACATGCAGGAAAATATCACTCAGCTGGAAGAAGAAACAGATGTTTTGGAGAAAGTCTTACAAGAAAAAATTGTTGAATATCTAAAGATCTTTAGACAGGTTGGAGCCTTTTAAGTAACAAAGAAGGAATTTTAATTAAGTTCTTTAAAGTGGATCAAAGATGTTGAAGAAAGAGAGGGAGTCAATAAGACTCTATAAGAGAAGATCCATGCACTTGAAGATGAGATGAAAAAAGGCAATGATGTTAAGGAATTATATTTAGAAGAAGACTCCCAGAAGATCAAAGAACTTGAATCTTTGTTACAATACAAAGTAAGGATGCATGAAGATGAATTTGAAAGGTTAAAGAAGGATTGTGAAGAGAAGTTGACTATGATTGAATACTAGGAAGTCATCCTCAATATGAGATGTCTAGAATTTGAAGATCAGTTGAAAAATCTTGAGAAGACACATATTGATTCTCCACAAAAGAAAGAAACAATTGCTACTAGTACTCAATGTTCACTGGAGGATTCTACTCTCCAAATACCTCCAACATGTGACAAAAATATCATGGATTCACTCATTGATCTATCACAAGCAGTTGAGAAAGTAAAGGCACCATCCATACCAACTTGTACTAATGTTTTTAAAATTGTTTCTACAAAAAAGTGAAGGTTAGAAGAAAAATTCTAAACAAGTATAGATGAAGAAAAGTGAGAAGAAACCTACCACCATGGCTATGGTGGATAGGGGAAAGAATGTGGAAGTTATCTCCCCCGAGAAAGTAAAACATACCCAAAAAAAGATTCAAAAACCTTATAAAGAAGATGGCAATAATTCAAGGTTTTTTGGTCAATACTGGTGCTATAATAGATTTGGGAATTATGCACTGGATTGTTGGTACAACCCCTTAAATTTAAAAGCACAGAAAAATCCCATCTCAAGGGGGAGAAATCCAGAGAAGAAGAAGCAACATCCACAGATCAAAAAACATCTATATACTGCAAATAGATTTGGAATGTTAGATAACATCTGTGATGTATTCAATGGGAGTGGTCATATGAATGGTGCATGTTCATTTTAACAGGTACCAAAAAATGATAAGAAAATAAGACCACATAATCTGGGTAAGAATGAAAAAGCATCCTTGTAAAGAAATTAGATGAATAATGTGAAAAAAAATTCTCCCAAGAAGATTTGAAGAAGGAAAGATAAGAAGTCCTTGGATTCTAAATCCAAGAAGGTTAAGGGTGGTGCATCCAAAAGAACTACTAAGAAGTAATCCACTCAGAATAAGCCATGTAGAAGATCCAATCTTGATTCCTCAGTCCCTAATGATATTTTTGTGGTTTGTCCAGAAGATTTAGAAAGAATGAGACAGATAGAAGATGCACGGGCTAAGACTTGTGCTAAAAGGAAAAAAGAAGATTCTACATGAAGAAAAAGAAGTTCTCTATGTGAGGTGCAACGAGGCTAGTCATACTGTCATAAAGTGATTTGAATTTATTCCATCCTAATAAGAATTCATGAAGAGGATGAAAGTTGCACCTGTAGATTATATTTCTTGGAAAGCTCTTGGAGAAGGAAGATTCACACACAAATATATGGAAGAAGTATTGAGATCCACACAACCACATTCAAAATTAAAGATAAAATATAAATGTGTGAGTAGTGGAGAAAATGGAGCATCTTGGTTGAGAGAAAATCATCTCAGCCTTCCAGTTCACATTGAAGAAGCATGGAAGATCCACCTTATTCCCTTAAATCTTTGATTATTGTATTTGTTCTTATCATATAGGGAATTGAAGGTGAGGAAATATCTCAGGGGGAGATCCTAAGAATAAATGGTGAGAAGTGTTCCCTTGAGGGGGAGATACATGAAGAAGCTTCCAGAGTCATTATCTCAATCAGTATCAACATCAGTTGGTATAAAACTCAATTACTCTGAAGTTTTTATGAAGATCATGTCACTAGAAAAGGTATGTTGTTTCTAAATATTTCACCCTTGGTTACCAAAAATAAATATCATTCTACAAAGGGATAGTAACAAAGTTAATCAGTGGAATAAGAAGAATGAAAGTTCCCCAAGGCCACTTATCCCTCCAATTGCACTTGAATGTTTTTATATCTGTTTGTTGAAGTGAGCACAAGAATTTTAGGTTGATTATTTCTTATCACATTCAATATATTCGGCCTGTAATAAAAGTGGAAAACCCTTATACAAGTGTATGAGTTCTCATCTCATGAGGTGTCATATTCAGTGGGTAGTGGACAACTTTGTTGTCTAAATCAAATCCTCTTGTTTTCTACATCGAGCATTGCTCAAGTAGACTTAGAGTGAAACGATTGATGGCACATTGCTTAAGTATGGAATGATACCCTCTCTACCATGAAATATGTATTTCTTGTCAATAAGGGGTAGAGAAATGAAATGAATGTCTAGGGGAGAGACAGAAGTAATGGGGAGAGATAATATTCTCATTTTGACATTGACACATTCATCTGAGGAGATTTTAAGGTATTGACACCAAGTACAAAGGGGGAGATTATTGGGACCACTTTGTGTATGAAAATTGTATTTATTGTCAATAGTTGTCAACATCAGTCAAAATAAAGGACTCCAAAGTTAATGGAGATCAGCTGAAGTGAGGATTCCTAGAGAATTATTATGAAATCATATCATTGAATTTCATACTTGGGAAATTCTATATGAAGTAATTCAGATGATTGTTGAGATGATCCTAAGTTCAAAGCATGTGTATCAAAGGTGATACATTGTCTACAACAATGAAGAATGGCGATTTAAACCAAACGATACTTTGTTGATATGTATTTCAAAAATATAATAATTTAGGGGAACTTGTGATTCAAGACTTATAAAGGAAAGGGGGATAAATGATGATGCTAGTCATATACATTTTTGATTGGAAGAAATGATGCTGCTGGAAGATAGGGGAGTTTCACTACTTTCCATTGTAACTCTGACGATGCTAAATATTGTATATCAAAGGATATATATATCACGATAGTGGAGTTCATGATGAAAGATGAAGAATGGTTATGGGAAGCAATGAAGAGAGTAATGATAAAGGAACAAACAATCTGGAGGCGGCACAAAAGAACAATTTAAGGTGGCGCCATTTTCCAGTGTTTGCCAAATTTTAAGGCCTGAAAATCAGGAGATGAAGAAATGTATTTCTGGAAATGGATGTTGCATGCAAGATTGAAGATGGTTTAGATTTTTGTGCGTAAGGCATGATTCAAGGTCAGAACATCGAAAAATGGAAAAGGCATGGAGTGCGCGGAAAATTGGGCAGAGTATGCGAAAAATAAAGGCTGCGCGAAATATCAGCGAGATGCATGAAAAATAAAGTTATGCGCAAAATATCAGCAGGATGCGTGAAACATAAAGCTATGAATAAAATATGAGCGGGATGTGTAAAAAATAATGTTTTTTCATGAAATATAAGAGGGATGCGTGAAAAATGAATTGGTGCATGAAATATCAACAGGATGCGTGAAAAATAAAAGCTGCGCGAAATATTGGCAGGGTGCATGAAATAGAGGAATGAAGTTTTTTGTGCAAGAGGTGTTTCAAGATTAGAAGCTCGAAAATTGTAAAAGGCATGAGGTACGTGAAATATTGGAGCATTACGCGAAATATGAAGTTTCTTGAAAGAGTTTTTACGCGCATGAAGAGGGTTTTATGCACGGATTAGTGTTTTACGTATAGGGTAAAAAATGCCTATAAATATATGGTGAACCCCTCTCATTTGTTAAGGCTCGACACTTAGACAAATCCTGAGCTCTGACACGTAGAAAAAACTGAAGTATTGAGTAGCACACGAAAAGAAGAATTGGTGTGCAAAAAAGAAAGTGCTGCGTGAAAAAGAGAGTGCTGCGCGAAAATCCAGTGCTGTGTGAAAAAGAAGTGCTGCGCAAAAAGCCAGTGCTGCACGAAAAAGAAAAGTTTCGCGAAAATCCCTTTTCACGCCAAAAGGTGTTTTTACATGCAAGGTTTGAATTTTACACGCAAGTCACCTAGAAGGGTGCGTGAAAAATTTGAGGATACTACATTCCTTTAACAAGTGCTATGTACTCTTGAAGTCTCTTACGAAGAAAAAGAACCACACCCTCTGTGTGTAGAAGAAAAGCACAAACAAGTGATTGGTTTTCTCAATCCCTCACATTGTTTTGTGAAGGAGATCCCGTGAGTACACAACCGGTGAATACTCACCCGTGTAGTGATTCATAAAGACAGATCCACGAATCATTTCTGGTTATGTGAAGAATAATCACGCATCCTCTGCGTGAAGAAGAAGAACCATGGAGCTATCTACTTTCACAAAGGTGAACACTCTCTGATTGCACAATTTATATAAACTATTTGTAGGGGTGTTGTTGCTTGTGTGATGAGGAGATATATGTGGAACTAAAGTCATATCTGCACAAAGTAATAATGAAGTATACCGATATACTCATGTATTGGTATTGATAATTTAATAAAGAGATTAAGACACTGCAGTACTATTCCTTATTATACCGTGTCAAAGAGAAAGAAGAGAATGAGAATAATAACCGAGTATTCCCAATTGAATGCTGAAAATTATTCATGGTAGTTTGATTCAGATGATGACAAGTGAACCTATCTTCATTACTTGAATAATCACATTGGTGTATGTGATTCTTTCCAAGAAGAGAGAATAAGTTTTAGTGTAGTTGGTTGTTGCACTAAGAGAAGATAGAATAAGTCTAGTGCAGTTAGTGTTACACTAAAGAATAAGAGAAAGAAAGAAGGAAGAATTGCTTGCCTACTACTTTCCAAGTAATCAAGTGAAGAGCACTAAAGAAGACCAAGAGAAAAACCTACATTATCAAGAAGTAAGAAGACTATCTCCATAGGTAGTATAAAGAACCAACTAGAGGCTGTATGTTGGACTAGGCCATCACCAGTCAAGGGAAGAGGATTCTTTCCCACCCCCTCTAAAGTGTAGGGACTCACACTAGCTAGAGGATTTCTTTCCTAGCCACTCCACTGCAATAGCATATCACATCATAGTGGAGAATCCATGCACTGGTCATATCCATGCATGGTAAGGACATAGCTACTCTTATTGAGTGGTGAACCTTGTAAAAATATCGTGTGAATATTTTTACTGCTTTCTATTATTGCATGTGACTGGGAAAAGAGAATAAGAGAATCAAGATCCTAATAGGTCAATAGGTACAAGGATAAAAGTTGGAATTGGTTTAAGAAATACCCAACACTGATTCACCCCCCTCTTAGTGTTAGGTATATCCCAAACTGGTCCTCTCACATGGTTCTCCCACCATATAACTAAACTCATAACATCAAATTATAACTCATGATTCTACCTATCATTAGAATCATTTATAAAAACACATTCACATTGGTCCACTGACCTTATGGATGCAGTTTTCAACTCACCACACCCAATTACACACAAAAGTACCAATTGGACCTCCTATAGTTGACCTATTCAAGAAAAACTTGGATATAGCCACTGACGTGCTACTAAAACAGCCAATAATGATGCCTTAACTACTGAAGACATAATGTGACCATCCAATCACTACCACTGAAATCTAAACAGGACTTCCAATGAAAACATATGGGTGTATCCTCAACCAGCCAACTCATCGGTCATGTTCCCTCCAAAGAACCAGTTCATAATTGATCCAAAACATACTTAGATCATGTAAACAATATCTCGATCCCAACACTAACTCCTAGAATCCATATAAGATTACATTTGAATCCAAAATATGTAATTCTTCATAGAATTAGATATGTTCTGATTTATCTATACACCAAAAATTTCAGTTCCATTCCAACTATCCACTGATTGGTCTCATGTATCCATGAACCTTCCGACATGAGGGTTATATATCCATGATCGATATGATTCTACCTACAATTGGAGTACACTTATCATCACTACACTGAATAAATTCATAATCACTATGACCCACGCTCCATCTGTTACTGAGTATAATGACAAGGCATGGTTGTCTCACTCATACCTAAGCATCAACAGAAAACATCAACTCACTATCTAACCCCAGATCATATAAACATCATCCATGATATCTACTAAAATTTTATAAAGAAAGAGGATCACACCATCAATTTGATAACGTTCACTCTACACCTTCTTGATTCACTTACCCCGTTCCTTGAGCGCCTAACCAAATGGGTCATGCCACCAATACACACATGCTGCTCCTCCCAATCCATGCTTATTGATCCAGAATTGAACAGAATTCATGTGCCTCTAACACACACTACTCCCTATCATTTAAACATATCAAGTGTATTCACCCATACCACCTGATCATACAATGTGACCCATGCTCCCATGGGATGAAACACATAAAAAAATATGCTCGCATGCCTAAACCACTGATCATGCTCACACATAGGGAAATCTAATTTAATTAGGATTACCCTCAGAACTACTCTTCAAAACTAGGATCTTAATTTGTGTGAAGGTATATCACACAGACTCTCACCAACTAGTATCATTCTAAATTACAAGAGTCTATCTATTCTCTAACCATGATCCTGGAAGAATATACAAACTCAATAGGTACAGATGCTTGACTAGTCTTGAAATTGATTTATTAGCCTGATATTAAGAATTGGAACTGAAGTTAATTTCACATTCAAGATTATCTAATGAATCATCATTCCCAATCCATAAACATAACCATACTTAACATGAACCATTCTTATAACCAAATAACCTACCCCTTCTTCACACCCCAATGGAACTAAATAACCTAGTCCAACTCCTCTCATGGGTTAACCTTGAATAGAGTGATGCATCAACTCACTAAAATGTAGTCATTTATTCAAGTTCTTAGGACTTCTCACCAATCCCATAGATCTGTCTCACATAGGGTCATAACTCATGGGCCGACACCCCTCTGTTCCCATCTTAAACATCACCCAATAACTCACATGCCAATGAAACCCACTCTAGGGTCCTCACACACACACACACACCCACCCACCCACCCACCCACACACACACACACACACCAAGAATCATATTCCAACCCATAATCCTATAAGGGAATTTATTCTCACTGGGAATCCACATACGAAACTACCCTCTTGAGACTCACAATATCATCCAAGCATATATGAATATATAATGACACCAACCTACTATGATCCATGTCGATAATACTATATTTAGATGGTTTAGTTAAGTATAATACCATTCCAAGATATATGAGAAAATTAATTCTAGGTTTTTATCAATACTTTAAATAATCTAACTTAAGTAATAAATACCCTAAGGAGTATATCAACAACGCATACAATGCCTTTACAACCTACTAGGATCAATATATATCCCTTTCACCGAGGGATCATGTATTCATCATCACCAAAAATAATCACACCATAGATCCAGATAACCTATCATCATAGAAAAATAAAAATATGTAGATATACCATGGTCCAACCGAGTAGAATTCCACCAAGAAATTATATGAAAAAATATCATATAATCTGTTTTTGACACTTTAAAAAGATAAAAATAGTTCATAAGTAATAATAATCACACTAGTAGTCCTATACATGTTATGTGAATCCTATATGCTTAATCATGATGAACGAGAAACCTCTTACCTCTATGTCTAAGAGAAAAAATTCAGTAACCGGCCTCTTTCCAATAGGCCAAGAGACAAAAATTCAATAACTCATAAATCATAAATATTAAACCTCATGTGTGCCATTTTAGGTGAAAATAATACAACTATAACATAAAAAATCTAGAACATCAGTCCCAATCCCGTGGTAACCTAGAGTTCCACTGGGAAAAGTGTTCACAACGCACCAGTCTAGGTTCCATCACAAGATCTGACACATTCTGATGTCTCCTATCTACCATCTCCCTAAAATATCAAGATAAAAAATAGATATGATTCTAATTTTTAATGTACTAGAACAGTTCACTATGAATAATAACCAGACATGTGGCACTACATGACCTCAAGAATGATTCCTTATATTACAGAGGCTCTCGACTAATAGTGGGGGTCTAAAGTGGTATTATGAGGAGACTATACCCCCTATATCAAAGTATGAAATATTAGATACAAATATTAAAACATTATCCATAAATCTTAACCATACTTTAGAGTATGAAAGATAAAATAAATACAATCATCAATAATAATACATGATGTAGAATCATAACATACAATCATACAAACTCGATCACCCATTGGTCTGATCACATACACAGAGGAGGAACTAAATGAAAATACAAGAGGCTCTTCTATAATTCTCAATCCCCGCATCATCCCAGTATCTAATCCCATCTAAGATATCCTGATCAATCATGAAATATCAAGCCTCTACCATACTTGAACCTACAACAATTGATGGCTGGTCAAGCACCCAAGTACAATGGTCGTTTGAGTAGGGTGCAAGTGCATAACTCATTAGGGAACCACCAAAACAATCATGTACATAACTAGTAAATGTATTACATGTGTATGTGACATGGTTATAATAAATAATTTTTGAATGTAAATAAATAAACATTGAAAACCCTTGGGTTACACAGTGACACCCAAGTCCTATTATACCATCTTCGGCTAGTGCCAGACTATCTCTAAGAATGTTGAATAGTCATGCCAACCATAATAACCGAAAATGATCTACAAAAGTTCATGATAACAAATTTAAATCCTTGGGATAACCACCCTGAATGACCATACCTACTTCAGTCTATACCGAGGTGTCTCTAATCATATTGTGGAATCCTGTCAACCATTATAAAAACCTAGGGGCCTGATCCACCCTAGTAGACATGATATAATGACCACCCATAAGGGAATATGTAGGCACCATTCCCTTATTATCTATAGATACATATAACCCCTAAACATAACCCTATATCATACCATAACCACATCTTAAGGCATTTATATATCATTTAGTACAACCACTGTCTTGAGGAAATTTTCCATTTATAATATTAAAACCACTCCAACAGTGTATGGAATACCCCACATCAAGGAATATCATTAGGCTCATAGGATAGATCCTAGGAATAACATCTATAAATCTGTATAATATCATCACTGGATCCATGACCCACATATTTTTTTTGGGATCTAGGGTGACACCCATAACCATCTATACTAATCACAACACACACCCTAATAGGGTCAATCTATCATTAGGGAACTAACTAGGGTCTCTTAGGTCACCACATAGACAAGGAACCTTACTAGGGGTTCTTAATCTAGATAAATATCCTTGGTCTAGTTATAATCATAACATGGCCTCAAGGCCCTCATAAGGTAAGTCACATCACTATCAGGTCCCATATCGTATCTTAGGCCATCCAATTAACCAATGGATATAAGAAATACCATAATCAAATAATCCTAGAAGGTCCAAATATACACAATCACTACCTTAACTCATGAGGGAGGTCTAAGATTATCGACACAAGGGTTGTCTAAGTCCTAATAGGGAAAAAAAGATTTATCTAACACTCACCTCCACTTGGAGGTCTGCAAGTCTCCTATACCAAGCCACTAAGTCACATGCATTTCATTTCATATTAATTACAAAATTGAATAGGGGTTTAATTATGTAGGAATATAACTTTAATCAGGACTTCTACTATCATTGGTTGAGGAAATTAGGTTATTATATGAGGGTTCATCGTGTCCCTCAATACCTTGTTCACTTCAATTATTCACCTCCTTTTTAATGAAAAAAATCATTTTAATTAGTAATTTAATTAAATAGTTCAATTAATTTAAACAATTAAAACACTATAATGATGTGATCTCACACCATATTCCATATATAACATGCATAAAGAATAAATATAGGCACCAAGGAACACATACCTTGCTCAATAAGATTCAAATTTTAACTCAATGCCTGTAAGCTCCTACTTAGGCTCGCCAAGCTAGTACAAGTCTTGTCCAAAATAGAATCAACACCCAAGCTCTTGTATCAAGAAAAAACATCCAATTATAATTGATTCACCCTTTATTATAAAACTATAATTTTTTTTTCAATTTTTCATAGTCTCTAAAAAACTCACCGAGCACTCTCGCCGCACCTAAACTAAGACCAATCATCTGTAGGAGGTCTGTTTCATGCTTCTGGCACCAACTTGGGAAAATACCTATTAATTGAAACCAATTAAATGTTAATTTTTATTTATTTTGGCCCAAAACCATTTAAATACTCAAATAGTGACATAAATTCATAAAAACTATGGGTGATGATGTGATGAAATTTTCTCGAGACATCCTCATGCTTAGCTGCATGAAAGATCCATCATATCAGGATGATTCCACCATGACCCAGAAGAATATTACTTAAAACATAACCTTGAGACAACTAAAATTATAATAAACCAAGGGTAAATAGAAAATGATAAATTAATAGGAGGAAAATCACTATGAATCTCTAAATAATTCACCCGAAATCACCCTAAACTGAAGAGGGATTAAATAATAAATATGGGGAGAAACCCCTTAGACACATGTGAGAGAGGGATAAGGAAGAGTTTGGATTTAATATTATGAAATAGGGTGGTAAAATTTATATTTTTTCCTCTTTAATGAGTTGTATGGTTGGCCAAACCATGCACCAACTATGCAACCTTCACTTTCCAAGCTAGCACACTTCACACGGTTTTCCTGAACGGTTTTCCAAACTATGCAATGATGAAGGAAAACACCTATGCAACGTAGTGAATAGTTTGTCTAAAACTATGCACAAATCATGCACCAAGCCCCAAGTTCAAGTCACATCACATGGTTTCCTCCAAACCATGAAATAACCATATCATAAAATTGTGTTCTATACAAAATAGATTGTAAACCTCCTCACGCTCAGGGTTCTAAATGGTTCCTCCTAAATTATGCACAAAAAACCATGAAACTTAGATATAGTACTCCAAAAACTTCTAAAATTTGACCCATTTATCCAAATAACCACCCAAGAACCCATGGTATCTCTCATTACTCAAACTATATCTAAAAAAATCATCTGTAGATGCTCTAATACTTAGATTATCAATGTGAATCCCAGTTATCAAAACAAAACATCCAAAAATCTCAAAATTAAAATTCCCTTGAAAATTATCAACTAAAATGGGTTGGAGTTTTACACTAAGCATGATTTAAATTTACTACATGATTTATATTTCCATGATTTTATTAAGTATAAATCTTGATAATATGTCGATGAATAAATTAATATGGTGCTTGTATTATGATGTAAGAATTTGATAATTATACAATCATGAATATGAATATTCCATTTGATCCTTCCATAAAAATATTATTTCTAATGATATAAAAATATCATATGTTGAATTAATATCCTGGTAATTAAATATTGGCATGATTTATTGATGGAATGAATTTATTAACCCTCAGTATGGATGATGATTTACCCTTTTAAATAAAAAATTTATGAAATAAATAATTTTGAATAATGATAATATCCTTGGAAGGATTTTTTATAATATCATTTTATTGATAGTGAAAATGAATAGTTTATGTAAAGATGTGTTGAGGAAGAAGAGATGACAAACTACAAGTGAATAATTAGTTACCCATTATTTATTTATTTACTACCATCTAATTATTTATTTTCTTGCTACTATTTACTTTTTTTTCTAGGATATGTTGCTTATTTAATTTCCATTTTCAAAATTTCTAGATATGATAAATCACCGCATCATTAATGTATATTAATACTGAATATTTGGGCCCAACTTATAATAATAATAATAATAATAATAATAATAATAATAATAATAATTTGAGTTTGTATTTTCAAGTATGATAATCATTTGAATAGTATTTAATGTTAAGACCCAAGTTTTAGTTTCATTTTCTTGGGATGGACTCTCTTTTCCCTCTAGTTTTATTTTATTTCTTAAGGATGAGAATTATTTGATGGGTATCAGATGTAAGGGTATAAATTTTCTCAAGATCTTAATTTATTATTTCTTAGGTATGAGAGTTTGGGGAATTCAATCATTTATTATTTTTATAAATTTATTAATTCGCATCAATTATCAATATTTTACACCCATGAATATTTTAGCTAAATCTTATATGTTATGGTTTATAAATACATTACACAAAGATTTTTTGTTAATTGAAGAATATTAGGTATTTGAAAAATGTTATGTATTTAAATGTTTTGGAAAAGTATCCTATATATTTATAAATATTTATTATACATTAAATAATTTCTTATGTATCAGTATTTTTAAGAATAAAAATATATTACACATTGTGAAAATATATTACACATCTAATATCTGATATATTGTTTTCCCTATAAAGAAAATTATATCTTGTATCATAGAAAATACTTTCCAAGGTTTTATTTAATTAATTATTTTATGATTATTTTATTAAAGTTAATTTGGAATTAATTATTTCATGATTATTTTTGGAAAATTATAACTAAAATTTTTTGTGGTTGTGTTAGATATTTATTTAAATTTTGGAAACTTTATTATTTAATTAATTGATTAGATGGTCAATGTGTAAGTTGAATTTTAATATTTTTGTGCATAATTATATTTTTTTGTAATAATTATTATTTTGATAATATAACTTAGCAGTGTTTAAAATTTTATGAATAAAATATTAATTATGTAATTTACATAATTTAAGGGATGAGATTTGTGGGTATAAGAGTTAAATGAAGGTGATGTCATAAAAAAATAAATACATGTGGAAATGGTTCAACTAATGAGGGTATATAAATAATTCAAACATATTAAATAATAATGTGAATACGGGAGACACCCCTTTAGGAATAAGGTAACATGAAAGAAAGGAAATTCAAAACCCGGTCTAGGGATGACAACGAGATGTTTACCGATGAAATTTGGTGTACTCAAACCCTAACACATTTACTTTTATAAAAAACTAACCCTAAACCTTTTAATTTTAAAATTAAATACCCTAAACCCACCCTATTATATTTTTAACTAACCATTTAACTACCTTGACCCTTTAAATTACCTGATTATAGATTTAAATATTTAAATTTTATTTATAAATATTGAATAAACATATCAATAAATTAAATAAATATATTTTGTAATTGTAAATTATTTAATAACATATAGTCAAGGAATTAATAATGATTATTTAAATTAATTCAAATTTAAAATCTACTTATATTTATAATATGCATTTAATTCAAAATAAATCAATATTTTTTACGAATTTAACATAATTTAAAAATTTATTATTAATTAATTAATAATAATTTTCATAGTCAAGTTTGGGTTTGTGGTACCATACAAGTAGTACCCTACCCCCACCCATTTATTAATTGGGTTTTCAATTTTCTACCACAATTCTATAGATACTTTTTTAATCACTACCTTAACCATATTAATGAGAATTATTACAACCATTAATTATTAGCATTTTATATTGTGTTTACTAATATTTTTTCTTTCTTTAAAATGGGGGCATTGTGATGTTACTATTTTATATCTTTCCTTAAACACAAATAAACTAGTATGATAAATAAGGCGAAGGTTAATAATATGTTTATACACTATTATAATAATAATTTATGAACATGGTGGAATAAATGTGATAAAAATAATAATAAATGGAAAATTTGAAATGGGATATGGGTTGATAAATGGTCTGACATGGATGAAAAAATGACATAAAAAATCTAATGAGGATGGTAAATAGTATTTGGTGAGAATAGGAATGATGTGGAAATATGAAGTTGTTGCTTATGTGTTTTTTACTAAGGATTGATTGTAGTATTGATATTGATGTTCTGTTATGAAATGTGTTGATTTGGTACATGATTACTATGATTCCTTGTCAAATTATGTAATTGGTTATGGGAAAAACAATGTGGGAAGTGGGCGATGATGTAGTGAAAATAAAGACACATGGTGGGGGGAATGCATAGTAGGAGGAGAGACCACAGTTGATGCCCTACATGTTCATGATACCCAACCATGATTATGATGTTGTGGTTAGGAATGTGATGAGGAGGATGCAAATTATGATTTTTTTGGGGGAAAAACAGGTAAGGGTGGGGCATGAGGTTAATTCTCTTCATTTCTATATTACCCTACCAACATATGGTTGATAAGTTATAGAAATGTGACAACTTTTTATATATGGTTATGGAAGTGGGTGTGTGGTATGTATATATATTGTGATGTAGTTTTGTGGGTGAATTGCTATGTGTCGTAAATTTTTATATGTGGATGCATGGTACAAAGGATTGGATTATGGTATGAGGTGAAGGTTGATGATATGTAAGAACCCGATTTTTCACTCAGGTATGGATCCTTTAAATTTTGGTTAAATTTTTAAGTTTGGGAATTTTATGGATGCCTAATGAGTTAGTGAAAGTTTCGTGGGTGTTCAGGGCTTGTTTAGAGCCCGAAACCCATCTTGTAGAAGAAATTGGCCCTATCGTACGGTTAGAGTAAAACATGCAAGTAGAGTGCATAGTTAGATCTAACAGAGCGGATGGTTTTCATTTTTAGGCAGATCCATTCTGCACGGTTGGTGCACAGTTTCCCTAACCATACAGAATAAACATATGGTATTCGCTTTTTCCCAGGTTCCTGTGCAGGGTTTGCGTATGATTTGGAAAACCATGTGGACAAACCGTGCACATGCTAAATTATGGGTAATTTTACCTTTTTTCACTGAATGATCTAATTAAACTTCCTCCTTCACCCCTAATCTGATTTCTAGTAGGATTATCCTCCATTGCTCTCATTTTGAAGATTTTATGAAGTCTTAAGGTAGGGATCAAGAGATATCCTTTATTTTGGATCCGTTCGAGCTTCCGTTCATCACGTTAGATGCATAACGATAAGTAATTGAGTCCTTTTGAGCCATTTCTCTTCTCTCTTTCTCTCAACCTAGTTATCAAGGAGTGAGAATTTTTCCTATTTTCTTAGATCTACTCTGATTTGAGCCAAATAAAGGGCGAATACTGGAGTAGGGGAGTTGTAAAAGCCTAAGGTGGGTGGTCTATAACTAATCCCTCAAGTTCGTTGATTTTGGAATTATCGTGTGGGCCCCACTGATTTCATATAGTGCCATTTATTTAATTTATTTGAAATTATTATACTCATTAAAACCATATGGTTATTCTCTTTCTAAATACGTGATTAACTATTGGTGGTTATGCCCACAATGACCAACATCCCATGTAGAATGATATTCCATAGTTGAGTTTTTAGTGGTGTGACAATTTTGAGCCATTGTTCATATGTTCTCAATCTTAACCACACCATTGGTAAGCCTCCTTAAAATAGATGCTTGTTGGATCATGTAATGGTGAATGGAAAGTACCATGTAACTTACAATTAACCCACCAAAGGCAAGTGCTTCAATTTGATAACTAAATATGAAAGGGAAATTGGAAAGTATACTAAGTATATGACTTGACTAGATTAAATGTAAATGAATAATAGATTTCATGTCTATAGCACCTCATACCACATTAACAGAAGTTAATATAATAGACCTTAATTATTTAATATTCCTTAAATGTATTTAATAAATGTTGCATGATACTTGGTTTTATCACACTAATGAAAGGAAAGGCTTGAACCAAATGGATTTATTTATTAATTATGACTTGATTAAAGGGTTTCATGCCAATTTTACTATTCACACTAATGAAAGGCAAGGCTTGAACTAATTGAAATTATATATGAATTCATTATTAAATAAGAGTGGCTTGACTCAAGCTCACCTTGGATTCTTATTATGGAATGCATTGACCACTCAATAACCCCATTCTGATTCAAGGATGCATCTTGCTTAGATTAAGACCCACCTAGATCCCTATCCTTGTCTATTCTTGGATGCCTAGTATAAAACCGTAGGATCCATCACATAGTATTAAGTGATGCCATGGATACACTCCTTGGATCTAGAATTGACAAGTAGGTTCCATGGTTAAATCCCATAGGGACCAATCACTACATATCCCCATTTTACCTTGGACGATCATCTTGGATTCGGTAGGCATATTATTGTGGAATTCCTTAGACTATGCTCCTTAGATTACACTCTCACCCTTAGCTAGAACTAGTTACTAATTAGTTAGTGACCCCTGGGGTATAGGTTTCCTTGGCGAATACCATGGAACTACTTCTTATTAACTATCCATTATGGTTTCCTTGTTACATCTTGGAACCTTCACCATTAATAATGTATGACTTATTTATAAATTGGTATAATCAAATAATGACTTGGTTATATGTTTAAACTCCAACTGAGGGATGAAGTAGGTAATTGGGTATTTAGTTACATTACACTGCTTTACTTTATATATTCATACATGAAAACTATTACATTTCCATTACATGGGACGGATGTTATAGACACCATTGGTGGTGGCCCACTAAGATTTATCTCGCACCCTCTCTGAGTTCCGTTTAGTACCCAGGGTAGATTACATGTATGCAGGTCTTAAAAAAGGGAAGCATAAAGCTTCAAAAACTTGATTGCTTGATGTTTAGGATGGAGATTGATAGAATATGACCAAGACAGAGCTCAGGATGATTGGGATAGTTATTTTTTTGAATTATAATTTTGTGGAACATGTTATTCCTACTATCTTGTATCCATGTTTTCTAGTTTTCTAGTGACACGAAATATCGTTACTAGTTATTCTAGTTGATATAGTTATTGTAATCATTGTTTATTTATTTATTTTGTCTCATTATTCTATTTACTTATATTTATTATGCTATTTATCTCTATTTACATTTATAAAATGTGCTTTACTCTGGTAACGAGGGCATAGTCTCCCTATGGACACACCCTAGGACCTCGCTGCTAGTCGGCAGCCTTTGGCATTTGGGGAGATGCGCTCGAGGCCATATGGCCACCTAGATCGAGGTACCTATTAAGTGGAATATGAGTCTAGGACATCACATGATCTTACATTCTTGAATCCATGGTTATTTAGTTAGTGATTATCCTATATGATCTGTACTGGTTTGAGGTGAGGAACCCATGAAATAATAGGTAAGAGTGGTGGGGAAATTTCTAAGCCCTTTTCTTTTATTTGTAAATTTTTTATGATATTTATGGGAATGATAATTTATCTTGGACAATGGTTATGGAAATTAATCATAGAAATAATTGAGAATATTATAGGTAATGAAGGATATGTTAGAAATGCAGAGGAATGTGGGTTTTGATGATTATTCCCATTTATTCTTATTCTTCTAATACTCATTGTTATGTTTTATTGGTTTCTATCACTCATGACTACTCTTTTATATTTATTAAAAAAAATTATTATTTTTTAGAGGGATAATCTTATTGAGTACTCCCAGGTTCTCATCCTACAATAGTTTTCTAATTATTTATAGTATAGATCATCCAAGATTGGAGCTAATGTTTGGGTAGCTTGGATGGATTTAGTTGATGATTCATAGATTTAGTTCCCTTTTGATTATACTTATTTATTTTATATATATTTTAATATAAGTTTCATTTGATATGTGTACATTTATTTTATGAAATTAAAGTTATTCAATTTTTGATATGTAGGTGCTCTTTTGTTCATGATATTTTAATAGGTAATTGCCTCCCATTTGAGAATTTTATATAGTTAGTCTTGGTATCCAACATAGGATCTATTGGAGAATTGTGTAAGGGGTCACCATTATATCTTCTTCTAGTCTAAGAGGGGTTCTTAGTGGTGGTGGTTCATGTAAACTTGTTTTCTTACAACATCTCTTACAAAGTCCTTAAATTCTCCCTATAACCCTCCTCTAATTTGAAATAAACTAGAATTTCTTTTAAAAGCTCCATAATGAACGAGTCAAGGTATTTTTGGAAAATATGATCTATCATGTATATAAAAATATCAAGATCATTAGTAACCCCAAATGGAATTATTAATAACTTATAATTCCCAAACCTACTCAAAAATGTTTTCTTCAGAATATATGACTTATTCACTATTTTATAATGATATCCTAATCACAAATAGACATTATAAAACCACTAAACTCTATTTAACTAATTGAATGGATAATTTATGTTAGGTAGATGGTTTTTATTCTTTAAAATTTATAGATTCAATTTCTAGTAGTCAATATAAAATTGCAAGTTAACATCAAATTTATTGGAAAATAAACTGTCATTTCCTAACGTGAAATAATTATTTGAATAAATACCCTTCCCTCCCAAATCCTCCAACTGAATCTTCTGGTCTCACATTTCTACAAGTTCCACATGATATTAAGGCAATGATATTATATTTATCCCTATAAAAATATATATGGATAACTCTATATTAATATATAATGGAATTCTAGATAAATATTTCAAAAAAACATTCAAAAAATATCCCATAACCATTGGTAACTAAAATGAATCCTTAGAATCTATTGACCCAAGATCCAACTTGGTTAGCTAATGCTTTAAATCACTAAGTTTTTAATGATCTGTCATTACCAAATAGTATAAATATCCCAATCCCATTGAAAATTGTGAAATATCACATTTGGTGAAGTAAAGGAAATATTTCTTTTATATCAATCAAAATGGGCCTTGAGCTTCACTATCTAATCTATCCTCATTAGTAAATCAAATGTGTCCATATCTAGGACCAAGATTCCATAAAATATTTCTATGTAGCTAATCAAAATGAAACAATATGGACAATTATACCTCTAGTTTATCCTTTACTAAAGAGGAATATCAATCATCAAGGAATAAGACATTATATGCAAATGAAAAATCAACTGATATAATAGTCATTAAAAAAAAATTAATGATACAAATATGTATAAAACACAGCAGAGATTATAGTAGAAGTAATAATAAGCCTACCACTAACTTTTATAAGTCCTTCATCAAACTACTTCAGTACATGATATATAGTGAAAAACTATCCCTAACTCTTCTAGGCTTGACCCTGATGAGGGTTACTTCTAATCCTCACCTAAAATTTAGATCTACCCTAGTTTTACTTATTTATAGATATCTTTGGTCCATATGTATGGTTGAAACCCCTAATTTTGGAACCTTTAGAGAGAAAATGGTGAAACTTCTTTAGATTCTTATACTTCCTACACTAGATAAATGTCATAGTCTCATTAGGATAGTCCCACTTTAGGTGAATTATGAGACCACAAAGGTAACACCCAAGTTACCTTCTCCCTTGAGAAGAACCCGAGGTCATCAATTTCTTCTAGCTACCGCCTTTCTGTGGATCATCCCATTTCCTTTCTTTCACTAAAAAAAATTCTTTCCTTTCTAAAAATGAGGAAGAAAATCATTCACACCTTTTATTTCCATCATATATGCCTCAGAAATAGTTTCCTTATTTACCACTTCTATATAGGTAGGTAAATCAGGGAGAATAAACCTTTATTGACTCTTGGGTTGAAGATTCATCTCAAATATTCACACTTCGGGACTATCATTAGAGATCAACTAAAATTTAAAACACACACAATTTTTAAAGAAAGAAACATACCCCTATACCATAATATTCCTTCGCTCTTACTATAAGAACTCATGATACTTACTTAAATTTAGTTTATCTATAAAGACCTATTGATTAAACATATTCTAGAATCCAACCCATGCCAAATTCTCATCTAGATTCACTTCCAAAACTTTCTCCCACAACTTATGAGACACTCCATCAAGATTTAGTTGATTTTATCCAACTAATATTCTTCTTATTACACTACTTTATTTCCCTTAAGGAAAAAAGGATTATTCTTTTAGAACTCTGAAGCAAGATCCAATTATTTAGGTTTATCTTGATCTGATCATCTTCTAAGTTCTTGGATCACTTGAACCACCATGTTCAAGAGTTCAAGAACACTCTCCAAATTTATATCTCCTTCCTTATGCACATGATCACCTCCCACATTCTTAGAATCTTCCTCTAGAAAATTATCTCCACATAGAGACATATCTATAACAACATAAGCCAAGAAAGAAAATAACACAAGGTACAATGTGACTAAAACCTACAAGGTAAGTGAGAATTCACTAATAGGGGGCGAATCACTAAGTTCAATTCATTTTTACGTTTATTTTTTTAAAAACATTTATTACAGTTTAAAGTGAATGCTTTATCACTATCACACACACAAATAAACACACATAGTAGGCATAATAGATTTTACAAGATTTACTACTCAAAATGAGTATCTAATCCTTAACATGATATAATAATCTCCCAAGATCATATAGTCCATTAAAATCATTATTTATATTACAAACAACTAAAATATATCTTAGAAATTTTGTACACATATGTCTCCCGAATGTGTAAATTTATCCTGTAAAAAATAAAAAATATATTTTTTATAATAACAAGAGAGTCTTCAAATATATGAGACTTACTCAAGTTTTATTTGTACTATATATTTTTCCCATACTTCCTATTCTTCTTATACTTACACAAAATTAAGTAATATTTGTACATTTTCTTTCATCTTCTATGAATATTATCTATTTTCAATGCATGCACAATATTATACAACAACTATATCATTCTTCAAGTTCAAATTAAAATTAAAACCAATAACCACCTTTAACTACATTACAACTTATACCACTTATTTACATTACTTTAAATCATATAATACCTCTTAATCACTATTGATTTTATTAAAGATGTTAGAGATCAAGTATGGGTCCCTTAAACCATCAACCATGAAACCTCATCAGATCCACTCAAAATCAAGAATATCTTCTAACCATGATTTTATATTTTTTCCACTATGGGATTTTAGACACCATTTATATAACCATTAATTTCACCAAGTAATGTTGTACATCATTTCAGTATAACCACTATTGAATTCTTCAAAACCACTATCAAAATGAATTTTACCATGAAATAGTCTCTACTCATCATTATAAATATGTATTCCTTTCTATCACTATGACATGCACCATAATATAGAGAACCTCATTTTGAACCTTAGAAAATTACTATTCCATTTGCACTCCTTAGATAAAAATCTCCTTGAAACTTCAAGTATATGTAAAAAAATCCATGAAAAATGAATCATGAAATGGTCTTCACCATTTTGATTCCCATAAAACTAATTAATATTTAGAAAAGTAAAGAAACTTATGCATCAATATTGTATGAGTAATTTTCATAATTTCAACACTCACACAGCAGAAACCATGAATACCTCCATAATAAGTATGAGACTTACCATTTCTAAAAGAAGAACATCTCAATTTAAATTATCACTTAAATAACTATTTTAGGAAATGTATCCCAGTTTCCTTCCTATATTATTCTCCATTACACCATAGTGTGGTATAATCATTTACCTTAGACTAATACATATTGAAACACCCATTTCATGAGTAGGATCTCCATTTTTATATTCACACACACTATCTCCATGTCCATTTCATGTATGACCAAGGTGCAGTGATTTCATCTACACCTCAAATATATTTAAACAAAACCCTTCAACCTCAAAACACTTTATACATTCTTCCAAAAATTCCAAAATAATGGAATGAACTTTATCTCAAATGAAAAATCATGAAACACCTAAGTTTAAACATGTTTTATGTGATTACAAAAAAAGACAATGTAATAATTGATCCAATTAATATTTTATTTAATTATCACCCACTTTGACATAGGATAAATAATTTCTAAAATATATCTTAGTCTCAAAAATATTCCCCATTGGATTATATTGGAAAATAAGGAACATAAATTACTTTTATACTCATCACAATTAAAAATGAATCATCATTCAATAATTATAATGCTACATGAGAAAATTTAGTATAGGAAACTAGAACATTGAACAATAATACCACGATGTCCATAAATAATGGCTTACATACATTTCTTCAGATCCCTTAAAACCTCTTGATACCAAATGAGAACAAAAATTTAACCACTTAAAATTTTTCTTTCACTTAAAAATTATTCATGGAATCCATGATTAACAAGTTCATATATAACTCACTCAATAAATTGGTTAAAATAGTTCAGTAATCATAAAACTCACACACAGACACACATGTTGACCACAAAACTTACCCATTTTAATAACACTCATTAAATAAATGATACCCCTAAATAAGAGAAACACATATCTTTAGGTTACCCCTGTATAGTTTTTCTCCCCTTTTGTAAACACATTGGAGGATTAAACATAAAGGGATTTATATTGTCTTATGTTTTCTTTCCACCCCTTTGAAAAAAAATATCTATAGAACAAGTGTGAGATAGTACAAAGTCATCATACCTTAGCCTTAATAGGAATGAGGCTGAATTAAAATAATCAAACTTAGTCATTGAAATATATCCTTAGTTATTGGATTAGTGAACACATCGACTATTTTATCCTTTATTGGAATAAATTCCAACCTTAATTTTTTTTCTCCATAAGCACTTTCATGAAGTGATATTTTATACCAATGTGTTATGACCAAGAATGATGATATATATTTATTGATTTATTAATAACACTCTGATCATCATAACCCACAAAAGTTGAAAATTTACTTCCACATTAAGATCTTATAATTGGTTCCTTACCCACATACATTAGGTTTTATCTTGAGTTACAACCAAATATTATGGTTTAGTATTACTCAAAATCACTAATTTATATTTATTTGTGTGAAAAAAATGCACACCGTTCCCCAAAAAGAAAACTCCATTTGATTTTGATCTTAGATAATCTATATTTCCATCCCAATTTTCATCTATATAACCAAAATGATCAAACTATATCACTGATAACATATTTCAGTATATAATCCATTGTTCTATTAACATATCTAATAATTCTCTTTCCAGTAATGAAATAAGACTCTTTTGATGCACTTTTATACCTCCAACATAATGTAACAACACATAAAATGTTCACTATTTAAGATGTTATGTATAGAAGGTTCCCAATTAGCTTCAAAAATTTTATTAGGTCAACTTATTTCCCCTTTTTATCATTATAAAATTTTGTTCCTATTAAAATTAGAGTATAAATTATCTTGGAATTCTCTATGATAAAATTCTTCAAAATTTCTTGCACATATTTATCTCAAGAAAGAAATATGTGATCATACTATTGAGAAATTGTTAGAAATAAAAACTATCTCATTTATCCAAGCATGGGAATTTCAAACAATTTATTCATATCTAAATAAAACTCTTCATACAATCCTTTTTTATTTCCAAAAAATGATATAATCAACATATAGAATAATAACAAGTGATACCACTTTTTCATCATTAATATAGTGGTTTTTGTCCACTCTTCCTTTCTTGAAATTTAACTACTTCAAGAAATTATATAACTTGAAATAATATTATCTTATGGATTATTTTGACCCATATGAAGTATTCATTAACATGTAGACATAAAAATCATTTTTACTAAGAAAGAAACCACTAGGTTTCTTAATATACACTTCCATTTCCAACACTCCATTAAAGAAGGAAGACTGAAATCCAGTCAAAAAATCTCTTATTGTCTTTGTACCACATTAGTAAGAAATATCATAACTGTCTATAGTCTAAAAACCTATGTGAAGGTTTCATAAAAAGAAATTAATTTAATTTTTGAAAACCCTTTTCACAAAATACTTTCCTTGTTTTTAAAATTTCTCATTTTTCATTTATCTTATTTCAAAATAACGACTTTGTTACAATAACATTATTATTTTAGGATTGGGTACCAACACCCATGTTTCATTATTCTTAATATAAAATAATTATTTATTTATAACATCAACTGAATATTTATGCACCAATGCATCTTTCAAATATCTTGGTTTAACATGTGAAAATAATAAGGTATTTTTTGTTTTCCTCAAATATATTCAAGTGTAAACATACTTTCCTTATTTTATAATAATATTTTAGACCTATACTTTATTTCTTAGACTTGTATGATAAACTAGATTTTTCTTTATCACTTAAAATTACTAAATCATCATCTTCAATCCATACTTCATCTGAATTTCCATTTTTCTCATAACTTTCACTCTACTTATCAACTAAATAGCTTCATCTACACTTCTAGAACATGATTATTAATGTGTATTTTATTTATTTGAGTGTTATAACAACTTTAAATAAACAATTTTAATAATATTCCATATCACTTTATTGAAATATCAATAAACTCTTCTATTTGAAGGATAACCTTGGAAGATACTATTAACTTCTCTCAACTCAAAATTCAATTTTTCCCTTTTTCATTGATTATACAAGGGATTTCAAAAACCCTTAAGTATTTAAAACTTGGATACTTATTATAATACATATATTATAGTGTAATATCTAAATTTTCTATATAAAAACAATGGTTATAAATGTGAACCACTACACCAATTTATTGTCTATATATATACTGAGAAGTATCATGATTTCTCAACATAGTATGGGCCATTTCCCCAAAATTTTATTCTTCAACTCAAAAAAACTATTTTTAATAGGTGTGTATGTTTTAATGAGTTCATGGTGAATACCTTGATTCTCAAGATATGATTTAAATATTCCACTAGTATATTCAAAACTATTTTTTCCAAATCCTTTTCAAGGAGATACCACACTCCTTTTTATCACTTCTTCTAAGATTCTTGAAAATATTTAGATCCTTTGAATTATGCCTCATTATAATGTAATAGAATCTAGAAAACAAGATTTAGTAGTTATATTAGATTATTGGTATAAAGTACAAGATTTAATAAAGGATAAAACAATTTATTAGTCTTAGAATACTAGATACATACATACATTACACTTGAAAAATATAAGATACAACATGAACATATTGTGATAAAATGATTATCCCTTCTATCATATCCTTGAAAATTACACATTCCCCCCTATAGGTTTTTAGGGAAAAGGGAAACAAATAAGGGTGAGATCAGATGCTCAGTAAGGAGTAGCATACAATGGAAGCTTACATAACATAATCATAGAATAAGTGATGTGGAAAGAATAATTGAACAACATGAATCCATAATCAACTAAAACTGAGGGCATTCTCTATCCAAGAAAATAAATGAAAATATAGATAATAATAATCAGTGATCTCATAGTAATGGAATGCATAATTATAAACATCATAAACTTTCCACAAAGGAATTGTTACAAGATACTTTACTTTTCATTGAGACTATAGTCAAGAAATTATCCTATTATGGGAAGAGGCATACACCAAAACCCAACTTATTTTGTCTCATGTGAACTATCGATTCATCAAGGGTATATATAATGTTTGTACCTACCTACCAATTGATTAAATCCATTGAATTCACTATAAGAGTCATTGAGATATTTAATAATATTCCATAAGGAACCTCTTACTGAACATAACTTGGATATCCATATAATAAGAAACATGGATATCAAATACTTCTGAATTCAGTAAAATAATGTGTATTTATAGTAGAACATCCCTCAGAATCTGTGGGGTATCATCAAATTAACACGAAGTACCATTATAAAAGAAGTATAGTGGAGAGGGTACATAAAATGTACAAGGTTATCCATGGAAGATAGTAATTTTATTTAATATATTTAATTGGTAAGATACCAAGGAAATGGTATGAAAAATTATTCATCATGGTTCATTAAGAGTGTGTGAATATTCCAAAGCATATCCCTCAAGAGTGTCTTAACAAGAGTACAATATTAGTCCCACCCATTTTGAATCATTAATATTACTAATTCAATTCTCAAACAACCATTTTTAGGGTGATTAAACCTAGGTGAATATGTTATATAGTGGAATACACTTTCTAAAATCTATATAGGGACACATTTTCTAGGAAATTAAACAGAAACATACTTTACTAAAACATATGATGAATTTTTCACCATGGAAAAGGTAAATCTTGAATCAAAATAATATGATAGAGTGATAATAATATATAATTTCAAATCCATTAAATTTTATCAGTAACATGGAAAAATTATTCTATGGTAATGTATTCACCACACAAAAGGAAACACATGGTAATTATAACAATTGTCCCAAAGAATGAAAATTGAGACGGGAAACCCCACTTGTGTATTGGGTAGAAATTAAAGAATAAACTCTTAGAAAAATAGGGATTAAACACGATCTTTAAAAACCATGGATAAAATAATTTCATGATATAACATCTCAAATAGGTAGTATATATACCACATAAAGAAAATTAGGTTCATAATACAAATCACGTCTCAAGGAGATGAATTTAAGATGGAAACACCTTACCTCTTATCCTAGATTCATAAAACATACTTTAACCTCCAATATCATAAAAATATATATCTAATTAAATTAATTAATAAGATTAATCATATACATTTTAATTCAAACTCTTTGTAAATAGTTATTCTCTACATGAATTCTCTCGATTTTCCACATCAGGTGTTTATAGTTTTGAACATTTGTACTAGTTTCATAATAGTAGTGTTCATATTATTTATTATTACAAATTATATTATTAATATGTAATTAAGGATAATATTATATATGATTTATAATAATTTATTATGTTTCAAATTTCTTTTATGAGTTTTTTATACCTTATATTTGGTGATAAAATTAGTAATAAGCATGTTTTTTTTGATTTTTGACAAACGAAGGGTGTTTGCTTAATTAATGAATTAGATATTGATATAATATCTCTAGAAAAAACAAATAATTATTTAAAACTTTATATCATACTATACCAATAAATAAGTTCTCATATTCATCTATGAAATAAATGTATAATATTGTATAAGTAGGTAGTTAAATTGACCCCAACATGAAACTACCATGATTAATGGATGATTATGAGAAGGTTTAGTTATAATATCATTATAACAAGAGTATAATGAAATTATTTCGTGTTTATTTTTGAAATATATTAAAATTATAAGTTATTTTAATATTAAGTAATGGATATGGGAACATTATGCAATTTGAAAAAAATATTATCCTCTTAGTATGCTTATTTATATGATTAAACTAACGATGATTGTTTGTTTGTCATATAATTAATAGGTTATTAAATTATTTACACCAAAACCTTAATGATATCATAAAAATCACATTTATTTTTTAATACAATCCTTATATCCAACCTTTTAGGGTGTTTAAGTAAAGTGAAACACGTTACGTTGTGGAGGCGGTAGTCCACACAACATAAGAACAACGTTTTGTTTTTCTTAATGGATGAGGTATATGAATAAATAATAAAAACAACCTTAATATATTAACATTTAATTATATAAATGATAATAATATCATTATATTAGTGTGTATAAAATAAATTTTTAGGAATATATTTAATAACAAAACCAATTAGTTGATAATACTCATGTGGGGGACTTGTTTTTTCCTTGAAAGTATCCCTGAATTTAAAGGGCTTGGATAGCTATGAGTGACCAGGGGATTATATTATTTTGAAATGGTTAAATGGAGATAAAAATTTAATATTTTAAAGGAAAAATTATAATTTTATGTGTTTCTTTAAGTGGTGAAGATGTTCCCCTTTTATAAGTGATGGGAAGTGTAGTTTTGGGAACACCTTTACATTTTTCAATAATTCAATGGAATTATTCAAGGTTCAATGGATAAAAAATGAAAAAAAGTATAAGGTAAACATGTATTGGTATATAAAAATCTCACCCATATAATTATAGAAATGTTTTTTAAATGTTTTAGGACTTTTATACCAGGCTAAACTCAATTTACTCTTTTTTACTTTTATCTTGGTAATTAATTTCTAAACTTAGTAATTAATTTTAATGAAAAAGATTAATATTAACCATTTTAATTAATTTAATACTTATAATTTTATATTTTATAATCATTTTATCAAATAAAATTTATAATTTTGTGAAAAGTTAATTTTAAAATAAACATGCTTAATCGCATGAAAAACTAGTTTCAGAGAAATACTGTTTTTAATATTTAAATTTATATATAATATAAAATTATTTTGATTACTGATTTTAATTACCTAAAATTATTTATTAAAAAATAAATAAATTTTATGAGGATATAAAGGTAAGTAAACACCAAATATACCTTAAAAATTATTTATTCAATGAAAAGATTGAAAAACATTTTTTATATTAAAGTAACATTTTAATTAGTTATAAAAATGTTTTTAATAGGTTTTATAAGTTCAAATAATATTATAAAATTTATATTTTTATTCCATAAATACATATTTTATTAATTAAAAGTGTTGTTAAAATTATAGGTCATTCTCATATAATGGTAATATCATAGAAATTTACAATTTCATGAAAACTATAATTTTCAACTAGATTGTGACTTTTTTAGAAAAAGATCAAAAATTCATACTAAGATAATTTAAATATGATGAATTCAAAAACGTTATTATTTTGGTTAATTTAATATTATAAAATTTTAGTTTTAAATTAAATCTTGAACAAAGGCTCTTTAAAAGGTCACATTTGTGCAATAATTCATGATAGGATGTTTACCCACTATAATAAAGTCTCAGGTGCTACATCATTCCAACCTTAAATAATTTTATCCATGAAATTAGTTTATATAAGATATATTTAATATATGTGTATATTCTTTATTTATATATTCTTTAGTCTCCCATTCCTACTCTTATAATTTTTGATTTCTCCAAAGGACTTTCACCAAACGAGTTGTTTGGTTTTGAAATAATTAATATCTCATGTCAAGAATATGGAAATTATCCTCATTATAATACAAGTCAGGATCTAAATCCATTACCTTAGATGTTAGGACATGCGTTGGATCCAACATGTATCTCCTCACTAATGAAACATGGAATACATCATGTACTTTATAAAGTCTAGGTGACATAGCTAATCAGTAAGCTAAAACCCCAATTATTTCTAATATTTATAAAGCCTTGATGTATATAGGGTTTAACTTAACCTTTTTAGAAAACCTTACAACTCTATTACATAGAAAAAACTTCAATAATACATGTACCCCAACTTAAAATTCTAATTCTTTCCTTCGATTATCATCACAACTCTTTTGTCTACTCTACACTACTTTAATGTAATCTTGAATAGTTCGTACTTTAGTAGTCATATCCTCTATATTCCATGGGACAAATAACCTTATTTCTCTGACCTCTCCATAATAGGTTGTATTATGACCCCTATTCCCATATAATGCTTCATATAGTGCCACTTAGATACTAAAATGGAAGCTATTATTGTATAAAAATTAAACCAAAGATAGATATTGATCCCACATACCATAGAAGTCCAGAGAATATGATATCAACATATCTTCCAATACTTGGATATTTATTTTAGATTTTACATTAGTCTAAGGATGATAGGTTGTTCTTAAATGTATATCATTGTTGAGATACCTTGGATGAGTCTTTTATAATTTCTATGTGAAGTAAGAGTCATAGTCAGATACAATGGATCGAGGTGCCCCATAAAGCCATATTATTTCATTGATATAGATCTTGGGAATATGATCAAGTGGTAGAACTTATCTTATCACCAATAAATGAGAAAAATTAGTAAGATAATAAATGATTACCCATATAACATCATTTTTCCTTATATTATTTGGGATTCCAGTGATAAATTCTATTATAACATTATCCCACTTCCATATATGTATAGGAAGAGGTTTCATGGCCCCATTAAGATTTTTTATTTCAGCCTTTACTAGCTGGAATACTAAGAATATGGATACATAGTCCATAATTTATCAATTTATACCATCCCAAAAGATATGTTTTCTTAAATCCCTATAAATATTTGTGCTAGTAGGGTGTACAAAGAAATTTGTACTATATGATTCATCTAGAAGTTCCCTTTTCAAATATGGTATGGATGGAACATATAAACTCTTCCCAAACTTCAACACTCCATATTTATAGATAAATCATTTCAATTTCACATCATTCAATGCTCTAATATTCCTTTGTAAGTTCTCATCATCTAGCTGAGACTTCTCTTTCCTTTTCTAATAAGTGTGGTTTACTAATTTCTTGTAAAATTAATAATGGATCCACTTGTCTAGAAATCACTATATCCATATTTAATCGATCTCTATATATGGGATCCTTGTTAATACTTATCATGCTTATAAATACATGGTCTCTCCTACTCAATGCATCAACTACCCTATTTTCCTTCTTAGGGTGGTAGTGTATCAAGCAGTCATAGTCCTTGAGTAGTTCCAACCATCTTGTTTTCCTCATGCCGTGCTCCTTTTAAAAGAAGATATTCTTCAAAATCTTGTGGTCTATATATATCTCATATCTTTCACCATAGAGGTAGTGTCTCTATATTTTCAAAGAAAATATTACAACTTCCAACTCAAGGTTAGGAGTTAGACAGTTCTATTCATGGATTTTCAATTTCCTTAATGCATTGGTAATCACCCTCTCATTTTTCAAAAGTAAAAAACCAATTACTTTCATTGATACATCACTATAAATTAAAAATCCTTCATTACCTGATGGTAGAGTCAAAGATGGTGAATTAATTAGTTTCCTATTCAGATCATCAAAAAATTCCTTACATCCCCTTAACCATGTGAATTTAACCCCTTTATGTGTTAACTTGGTTAAGGGGTTATCCAACCTAGACAAACATTGAACAAACTTCCAGTAGTAACCTGCTAAGTATAAAAAACTTCACATCTAATGTATGTTCATCAATGTAGGAAATTATATGACTACCTCTGTCTTTGAGGGGTCAACATATATCCTATGCTTAGAGAGAATATTTATAACAAATTAAACTTCATTGATCCAAAATTTCCACATACAATAATTCCCATATAATTATTTTTTTCATAGGGTCTCTATAATTATTTGAAGATGAATCTCATTATCTTCATAACTCTTATAGTATATCAATATATCATTAATGAATGCTGCCAAAAATATATCAAGATACTCCTTGAATATTTTATTCATTAGATCTATAAATACATAAAGTAAATTAGTTAATCAAAAAAAAAATTATCCTACACTAATAATGTATATACCTTGTTCAAAATTCCATCTTCAGTATACCATCCTTCTTCACACTTAGATAATGATAACCAGAGCAAAGATTTATCTTTGAAAAGTATTGGCCTCCTTAAAGTTGATAAAATAAGTTATAAATTCATGAAAAATGATACTTATTATTTTGAGTGATCATATTGATCTCCCTATAATCATTGAACAATCTCAAGGACCCATCCTTAGTCTTCAAGAATAAAACAAGGGATCTCCATGGTGAAACTCTAAGGAATATAAATCCATTATGATTAAACTCCTACAAATAGTTATTTAACTCCACAAAATCTATTAGTTCTAAACAATAATGATTTTTAGATATGGTTCATGAATAAATAATTAGATAAATAGAGAATTCAACGTCACGCTCTGATAGATGACCAAGTAAATATTTTGAAAAAACATCAATGATAATTTGTACCATGGATACATCCTCTATTACTAGTATATAAACCTAGGCTTATCTTACATAGATATTACATATTTTTAGATGAATATACCTTAAATTATATAAACACATGCTTGAGGACCATAATAGTTTAGTTCCTTTGGAAACTTGGAACACGATCTTCTTAATTCATGGAAGATATTCAATTTCTCCCACAAAGACCCTCCCTGTTAGTAGTCCCACTTAAAAACTTTATTCACAACTTGGGGAAAGGAAACATAATAAAGGGTGATCTTAGATAATTAGTAAGGGTAAATAAAGTAGATACAAAATCATAACAATAACATATGGGTATGATAACATGAGCATAACATTTGAAAACGACAACTTACATATCAAAGATCATAACCATGAGTCATGAAATAAATATTGGTAGTTCATAAGACATGAATCACATGATAACCAAAGAACATGATCCATGAGAGGATAAAATTGGCATAAAACATAGATTTTTTCAGAAACATAAGCATAAAAAATCATTTCTTTATTATTCAAGGATCAATTCCAAGACCATCATAGCAGAAAAATTCCTTTACCGAACCAGGTTCAATCCCCATTCCATCCCTATATTACTAAACTGGGTTCACTTATAATTCTATACCTATATTACTTAATTGGGTTCAATCCCCATTCTAGTACTATCTATCTTATGAGATATAAATCTCTTCCCAATGCATTGGAGTGAGATATAGGTCCCACCTGTCACATAATGATATCATACATATGTGTTCCACAAGAACATAAACATTCATCATATCATAAACCATGAAATGAAATGAGTATCATAACCTTTGGAAAAGATACAGGTTTCATAATTATTTCACCCTAGAAAAGCCTATTAAATGAAGTGGGTTTCATAATCATTTTATCATGGTCGAACCCATGGAAGAGAAACAAGTTTTATAAACAACTTGTAATCTTAAACATAAACCATTCAAAGAAAGAATAAGAATGGTATCCTTGGATAATATCCTCATTAAGTAATAGGTAACATCAATGTATTAAATCATAGATGTAAAATGATTTTTATTTATCATTTAAAATGTTTCTTGAGGAAAATATCCTTTCCTATTTGAAAAATTATTTTTAAAACATAGAACATTTTGAAAACCTTTTTTTTTGAAAATAACCTTGAAAAATTATAAAGGAAGCTATGAAAAGCATTTAAAATGACTTTTAAACATAAAAAAAATTAAAAATATTTTTCTTTGATAATAAACTTTGAAACTTATAAAGAAAGAATTTAAAATAATTTAAAACACTTTTTAAAACATAAAACATTTTCACAATACGTTTCTTTGAAAATAACCTTCAAAACTTATAAAGGAATATTTAAAAATTATTTAAATTTTTTGAAAGATAAATTATTTAAAAATTAATTTCCATGAAAATAATCTTAAAATATCACTTAATTTTTTTTGAAAACAATTTTATAAAACATTTTTTTTAAATAACACAAATTTACAACCAAAGAGAGAAATACAATCAAATTTCCTTAAAAAGTGTTTCTACATTATCTTAAGTAAAAAAGAGTGGAATAATGGTAAAATTACTTTGATATATAATTAATAACCAGAGTATAATAAAATTCATGAGAATTATTCAGAGGTAGATCATGATATTTCAATATTGGAGACTTAATCATAAATACTCCTGATAAATGATGAGATTGTAACATAAAATATATAACACTTTGGTAAAATTGAATCATAATCCCCATAATGTAATAAAATAAAATGAAACTTAATATATCATAAAATAAATTAATGATATTACATTTCAAAGGGGTTGTATATACACCTTGTAATGGAATATAGGTTTGTAAAATAACATACGTCTCAAAGAAGGAAAATTGAGATAAAAACCCCTTATTGATTTGTTAACTTTTGAAACAGAAAACCCATAAAAGATAGATCCTAAAATGGATATATAAACACCATTAAATTTTAGTATAACAAGCATAAAATGAATTCATGGGTAGTATATACACCAAATAGAATAAATATTAGGTGAATATAGCATGCGTTTGATAGAAAACAAAAGTGAGATGAGAATACATTACTACTTGAGTAACCTTTAAATCATGAAATATGTGAAAGAATAATATCAATTGAAACTATTAATATCATTAAATAAATTAAATTTATGATATGAAATTTTATAGTGCAGTATATACACCACACAAAAGAAACGACTGATGAATATGACATTAGTCTCGCAAAAATGAAAGTGAGACTAGAAATCCCCTTACCTTAAGTTTTTATTTTCATTGAACTCATTCAAAACTCCTATATAATAAATATAAGTTTATTATGAATCTATTATAGATCCATATTCATATATATCATACAATATATAATTTTCTTATGACCTTATATTACCCACTTATTAATGATTTCATGTTAAAGTTATGTCTCGAGTAATAATCGCTTTGTTTTTCATATATGTATTAATTTGTTATTTCTAATCCTATTAATTTTATCATGATTTAATTATATAAATAATGTAAAACATGATAAAAATATCATATATTTTCAATATATATGTATTTATAGTAACCATAGAATTTTGTTTTAGGAAATGAATTACACCATTCATGGTGATGGTAGGTCGTACATATCCATGAACAATGTTTCTATTTTCTTATCACAGTGAATGAAAGAAAAGTAAAAGATATATATATATATATAATCATTGAAGTAGAATTTTTATTTAATATATATCAAATATGTTTATTTAACCCATTCTTAATATATTCCATGTAAAGCGTGAACGAATCACATCACTTCGCAAGGTGGTAGTCTGCCATACTCACGAGCAATGCTATCGTATTCCCAAAAAATAGAAATCATAGAGTTATGTGTCACATATTAGTTACAAAATTATAATAATATAATAATATCATAAATATCATATATAAATAGTATTTCCATATTTATTCCCCACCTTGAAATGTGGTAATGGAATAATAAATGACATTAGTTCTTGAGGCGATAGTCCACCGTACACACAAATGATGATTTTATAACCCATGTGATGGAAGTGAGTGTGTTTTTAGGTCATAACCTTAATATAAAAACATATCAATACATTTATTATAATTATTTTATTATATAATAATGATATAAATTTAATTTAATGGGTTTGAGCAGGAAATAAAACAAAACGTTCATTGATGAACGTTACCTCTTCTTCAGATAGCTTCTTTTGGTTTGAACCAAAGGCCTTCCTTGGTTGGATATATCTAAAATTTAAGGATTATAGTATGAGAGGAGGTAATATAGGAAGTGATTTAGGTAGATCTTGGTTGAGTAAAATGAATTTATAGGTGTGAATAAGTGGGGAGAGTGAGTTCCCTTTTATAGTTGAGGAGTGACATTCTTCTAAATAGTCAAAAGTATTCACCATTGGGAGGTGAATATTACCTTAAGTGGGTCCAAAATTGATAATTAATGGGATGGAGGTATGATATGGTCTATTAACACCTTCAACACACAATGGAACTTATATTTTAAATATCTTGTTCCTTAACATCTATGTTTACTTATTTTTATTATTTTGGGTTTTCGTTATGCTAACTAGTTTTCTAACCTATGTAATTTATCCTTTAAGACTAAAATAAAATGATCCTTACTAGATAATTTGGATCCAATGATTCTAAATATAAAATATAATTTATAATATAAAAATATTATGTGTGTTGGAATTCAATTTTAACATAAGGGCATGTAACATGCAAAAACACCGCTTTAACCTTAACCGTACTAAATGAGTTTTTACTATTTAATTATCAATATAGTCATCATAATAGAAAAATTCTTCCCTTAATGGGATATATATTATATTTATTAATATTTAAAAATGACATTATATAATATAGTATTTTTATTAATTTTAAATCATTTAATAACATTTATTATAAAATAACATTAATGTCAATTTTGATATTATTTATATTAATTTGAATTTAAAAATATTAATAAAATGATGGAATATGAATATATTATGTTCAAACTCATGTAATATGATATATTAATATACAAAAATAATGTAACACAATAATTCATTTAATTTACATCACTTTTATTATTTTTAGTATCTGTTATTTTATTTTTTTATAGAAGATGAAAGATTACGAGAGGTCTATTTGAATGTTACTCATTAAATAACCTGTATGATACAAAGGATAAATATATTAAAATTATATAGTAAAAAAATGATAAATTCTTTCAAAAATTAATCCGGATTATCCTTTTCTTCTATGTCATAACCCCCTAAAAATGATCATGACAATAACTTAAAAATTTAAAAAAGCACTTGTCCATAAAAAATATATGGTCTTAAAATAAATAAATACCAATATAAATTATAATTCATCATTACATTGTAAATAAAGATGTTTTTCATGCTTCTATATGAAACCAAAAAAAAACATAATGACAAAAAATATCCAAAATGATCCTTGTGGTAGCATAAAATATATACTCTAAATGAAACTGAGTGAAATACTGTAAGTGAAAAGAAATAAAGTGGAAATGGTTTTCTTGTATGGTTATAATCATAGATGGAATGGGAAATCCCTTTTATCGAGTGACCATGTTTATTTTACATGAAGAGAACAATATATTACATATGATATTAATGGATTATTTATCATAATAACATGTAGTGGGTGACTTACTTGCTCTTTTTGAGAGGTGGGTGTTTTCAATGCTTATACAAAAAAAAGAGCATAGCTTTGATTTTTCTATCTAATCGTGATAATTAAAGGAAAAAACATATCCACATAAAATTTGTTAACATACAGACTCTCATGAATCTATATCAACCCAAAAAATATAGACCAAACCTGGAGGTGTATATAGCTGCTCACTCACAATTATCCAATACTTCCCATACAAAATAACTCATCTCACATTAAATCTTCATAAACTCAAAAATAAAACACTTTTCCTAACATATGTATTAAAATACACAGTAATGTTAAAATGGAAACTACCCACTTGATAAAAGTAATCAATATTGAATGATAGTTAGTATGGTGTCATATCCTTTTTTTGACCCCCCAAAGTATTCTCAATTGAAATGAATACACTTTGACTTATCCTTCTCTGCAAAGAAACAAGGAATAGGCACATGAATACTGATTTTGGTCATATAAGTAAGAATATAAAAATAAAATTAATGATTCCATGTGATTAGGGAAATTTTGACAACAACTAAAACTAAATAAACACAACATGATCACCTGTGATGCACATTTTGACCATAGATACTTTAGGGTGATAGAATTTAACCTAATTAAACCTAAGCACACTCAGTTGCACAAGTTGAAAATTCTACATAGAACTATAATGAAAAAATTATAATAAATCACCATGAATACTAGATATGACATAACCAATCAAGGAGGATTATATTTAATTATAGCGGAATAAAAATTTAACAAAATGTTTTTTAGAGATTTTTAATAAAAATAGTGTAATAAGAAATAAAAATTTTATTTATATTGTGTATATGTTATGAAACATGTTAAAATACACACATATTTTAATTGAAAAATTTTATAGAACATATGCATACAATACACATAATATAAAGGTGTTGTGTGTTACACTTGCAGATGTACTAATTTTTTAAAGATGATCTAGAACTATTAAAAAAAATATCAAGCACAATTCCAAATTTCATGTAAACATACTCATCATAAAAAAAAAATAATTATAATGGAAACAATATCTCACCTAAGACAAGAATATGATGCTAATTAGCATTGATGATTTAAATTTACATAGTATTCAATATAATTGAAAATTTTATTCAATCATTTCAGTTAGCTTCTGAAAAAACTAACATAGAAATAAAATAGGAAACTACTTCCTTAAGAAAATACTAAAATCATCACAAAAGTGAGGTGTGGATCAAGGGGATAAAAGTAACAATAGATATAGGTTTCTCTATTCAACTGTTGTATTGACTATTAAGAGACCACATGCTAAAAAACAAATGGTAAAAAATAGGAACTCAATAATACAGAGATTATTAGAATAAAAATAACTAATCTATACATATGAATCATAAAAAATATTAAATAAATGATGCCCTAGATATGTTTGGTGTATTCTTTCAAATATCCTTCACTACGATATAAGGGATGAGGTTCCATTGAGACCTGAGCTTGAGATTTTAGATTATATCCACATATATGTTATCACAATTTCATAGTTTTTTTGTGATAAGTTCCTCTTTTAAATTATAATTATTTTTGTTTCCTTTCTCATGATAACAAAAAATGAAGTGAATTTTGGGAAGAGAAATTTTATTGCATGAAAATATGAAAACATGAATAGATAAAATGAAAATATGAAATGCATTTTCAAAATAATTTGGTGAATATAGAATTCATACTTATAGTGAAAAAACAATTCAATACCACTAATTTTGTCTAGTTCAATAATTTGCAGTCAGTTCAGAGATAAATTGGAGAACTTAATAATTCCCATTTTATATAGCTCAAGGATTAATGATCTTCCTTGTATAAAACTAATTAATGATCATGTTTAATGTAAGAAATAATTTAATTAATTAGGAAGAAATTTATAAAATGTATCAATTAAAAAAATATTGAAATGTAATTACATGAAACTTCTGCATGAGGCACTAATATGTTTGGTTCTATCATATGTAATTTACAATATAACATCATATCCTTAGGATGAACAAAATGGAGAAAAAACATCAACTTGTATAATCAATATTAAAAATAAAGGATAAAAAAGTAGGGGGAGATGAGAAGTGGAGGATCTGACATGTGGACATGTTCCATTCACTATACAATGAATAATAGACAATATATTTTTGAGGTAAATGTAAAAACTAAAATCCCAGTTTCGTACCATAAGGGTTCCAAATTGGAAAACTGAATTCATGGATTCTACAACTTCACTATTGTAACATGATGTTCTAATAACATCATACACATTTTAAGAATTAAAATATACTATAATAATAATTAGTGTGGCTAGATCTATGAAAATATATATCAAATTTGATTATAAATAACAAAACTACCTGGTTATGGTTATAGTCATAATAAGAAGTCACCTAAAGCAAACATTATATTGTTTAAAAGTGTATTTTTTTATAAAATTACATCACCTATATTCCGAAAAAATATATTATATTATTCCACTATTATTTATCAACATTAATTAAACTAAAAATATACACATTCGAAAAACTAGTAACAAATCAGAAAAAAATTTGAGTAAATTTTTTTTAGTTAATTTGATGCACTTATGTCACTTCAAATACTTCAAAATAATGGAGAATAACCATGAAATTATGCATCATGAAGCCACATTTCAATTTTTATAGTAAATGGAAATTGAACAATTTTAACAAAAATGTTAACAAATAAAATTATTTAACAACATTGTTTTAGTAAAAAAATATCAGAGAAGTAGTTAAAATAATTTTGATTTGATAGTGTAAGAAAATTAATATAAAAATCATGTACTGAGAATTGTTTTGACCCCAATGCCAGTATCCAATTATTGGATCTCCATCACAACATGGACACCAAAAAGTGTAAGAAAATGGACTATTTCAATGCCAAATACATTCAATTCCTCTTAAATCAAAACGGTTAAAAATCAATCAAAATACACCTCTAAAACAACACTGAATGGGAAAAATTATTCAAGACCTTAAAGAAAAAATATGAAAACCACATGATTATATAGTTAATCTAAAACTATGAAAAAAACTTATATTGATCCATGAAGGGGCCGATCTTACTTTCCTATAACATAGATGCGAGTTATAAATTGGATATAGATTGGATAATTGACACCATTTAATACCCAACATGCCATCTATATATGGGAATACAAATTTTCCGTCTTATATACATGTGCATAAAAAATATCAAAAAATAAAAAAGAATAAAATGAGGATTAAAACCAAAAAAGAAATTTAAAGATGCAAGGAATAAAAGAACATGGTTTATTCTAATATAAAAAAAACTTGATGCTCCTAAAATCACAAAAGTGAGAAAAAAGTGAAACTACATATCGAATACAACATTTATGGGGATATAATGTCAAACAGTATAAATAATAAAAATTAAAATCATATAATGAAAAATCTAAAATGGTAGTATCAAACTGAAAAATTAAAAGAAACTACCCTCCTAATACTTGAATAGAAAAAATATTTGTAAAAATTAAGAGTATAAAAAATAATATTGGTTGAACAATTTATGATATTGACTTCTTATAACAAGGATGAAGACTGTATATTGGATGATTGGCACCATTTAATACTTAAAACTCCATCTATATATGGGAATAAAAATTTTCAATCTTAGATCCCTGTACAAAAAAATATCATAAAAATGAAAAAATGAGGATTAATATAAAAAAATAAATTTAAATATGTGAAGTAAAATATGTAAGGAGATAAATAATACCTATGATGTAGATTTATGTTTAAATATAAACTTATAAGAACAAAGAAGTCCCACAAAATGCACATTGTTGAACTTCCACAGACCAGTATAATTTTTTTTGAAATGGATTGATTCCAGAAAATGCATATCCAAATATACTATAAGAAACAGGTAAATGATCCAATGAATTATATAATAAATTAGTGATAGTTAAGAATGATTGATAAAACAACATTAATAAATAAATTAGTGTCAGTTTTGAAACATAAAAAATGAAATCTAAACCAAAAAATTATAGAAAAAGCATGAAAAAAAATAATTGACAAAATAGTTGTTTTATATGAAATAACCAGTCCTTTGAAATACTATATTTCAAGTTCCAGCCTATTATGTGATATTTTCATAGGAACCGAGTAATAATAATCTTCTCACCCCCATACAAAAATCATTTTCAGAAATAGTTCTACGTAAAAAATTTATAGAGAACTATGAGTTGGGTAAAAATAAATTCGAACCTAGGTATAAATATTCTAATATTAAATGATGAGAGTTGGATATATAAATCCAGTTTCATATGAATTCATAGACATTCAATTGAGCATAAAAAATAGGGTAATATTAATCAAGAAATGAAATCCTAAATCAAATGGCAAAAGACCTTAGTAGAATTCAAAGGGCTTCATAGAGAGAAAATTATAAAGTGTTTACCAATCCTAGATAAGAGGGAGACATTGGTATGGAGTTCAATTGAGTCGATCTTATAATATCGAATGAAATCAAAGGCAAAAGCCACAGATGAGATTAAAGTGAGCCTGATGTATTTTGTGAGATATGGATATCACTATAGTTTCTAGTAGAAAATGAACCTGCACAATTAATAATATTGTTCTAAAACCCTAATTCGATGAATGTGGAGGATATGGAGGTGATAGATAGATGATTATGGGGAGATGATGATGGGGAGAAATGGATACATGAATTGATTTAGGGGAGTGCGGAGATCTGAGTCAGAGATGAGGGGCGTAGGGTTTACATGAAATAGACATGAGAACTCCAAGAGATGGGGAGTCTGATAGGAATTGATAGTTGACAATGGAGTGGGGTAGCAGAGAGGCATTTGATTATGGGGAGATAGTGATAGGTAGATGATGACTGGGAAATGAGGAGTGAGTTGGGGGAGCGGCGAGGAGGAGTATCAGAGATGAGGGGCGTAGGGTTTGCGGGAAATAGAGATAGAGATATAGAGAGGGATAAATGGCATGGAATGAGAAAATGGTAAGGGGAGAGGCATGATCAGTGGATCTGACATGTGGAATGGATCTACACTTTATATAATTAATAATATATTTTAGAGGTAAAATAATTACCTTAAATGCAGACTCAACGATGATGCATTAATTATTCAATTAATGGAAAAATCAAAGAAATGAATTAAAAACATTAAAAAAATACAATTTTACATAATTACTATCATACAAAAGTTTTAAAGATTACATTTGTATTTTATGGATATATTAACAGATTTGGTTCAATGTTATCTTGTTGGTATGGTATTTGTCAAAATTCAAAGTAATGAATACTTCCAAAAGTGACATTAATGATATGTTAAATAAATATTTTTTTTTCAATGATATAAAATTCATAAGAATATTAAATCCAGAAAACTAATTTTGATAAGGGTTAAATTTATATTAACCATTAAAGGGTAAACATCCATGTTGTCATGGTAACAGTTAAAGTGGTTAAATGAGGTTTAAAACTAAATGATAAGGTTAATAATTTGACCTAAAATTTTGAAAAAATTATTTTATGAGAGGATTTATACCCCTACTCATCAAATATTATGAATATATTACTTTTTATCCATTTTTAATTTTTAATTATTTTATATTAATTTAATATTATTTGAATTTCCTAAAGTGCCCCTACCCTCTCATATAAAAGGCAACCTCTTATTATAATTTCAAGACACATAAAAACCTATTTTTTTGGAAAATACCTCCCTAAATACTTTTCTATAATCCCTACCCACATTCTAGAGGCCATATTTTTGTCAGAACACTCACCTTAGAGGTGTTAATGTGTTAATCAAAGGTGACTGTCCAAACAAGAGGTATCATTTTTATCAATTGTTTCTATTTTTTTATTCTTCTACATCCCTCAAACCTCATTAAAACATTATACAATAATAAATTAACTATAATACATATACTAAGATATTATCATGTTTATTTCATGACCCATTTCCATTTCCACTTCTATAAAATTTGAAAATAAGTTATCATTTTTGTGTACGACACACTACCACCTCACAAACTGATGGAATTTGTTTTCCATCAAGATCTATCAAGAGTGGTTATAATGATGGAATTAGAAGTATATATATGATATTCATGAAAAATGTGTCATTTTTAAAAGATAACATATCTTTTATATTCTTACCTTTTCATGGATAGAAAAATGATTATATCATTCATGCATACGTGTGAATTTTCACATCCATGAAGATATGTGGATCAGTTTTCATCAACACATCACATGGATGATATATACATGTGAATTATCACATCCACGATGTGCGATTCCAAGGCACGAAGTGCCCAGAATGATCCATAAAAAAATGTTAAGTTTTAAATAGCACAAATGATAAATTTTATAGAAAGAGTGGAATAAATCTTAAACAGATTCTCGTATAAAAAATATGAGGGCACCGTTTTGTTCAGAGTAGTGGGTTTACCCTAGGTGCGACTTAAGTTTAGTCAGCGCAGGTCTCTAGTGAGAAAACCCAAAAATGGAATAACCATAAATAAAATAATTAAATAAAACTATTTTATTTTTTAAGTCCTCATAATTCATGAATGGTGACTCAGATTGAAAATCTGAGACCACCGTTGAGCTCATGAGGGTGTGCTTTCCTTAGACGGAGCCTAACATTGACCTGCGCAGATATGCTGTTAAAGTTGATTTTTGGGACGTAACTGTAAAGAAAATAATTTAAATAAAAGAAATTATTTTATTTTCAAATCCCCATAACTCACAAATAGTAACTCAGATTGAAAATATGAGACTATAATTGAGTTTTTAATGAGATGTTCTTCTTAAGAAGGACTTATCCTCGACCGGCACGGGTCGAGGAAAAAAGTTATCTTTTGGTCTTTTTAAAATAATATTACTTGAAGAAAATAAAATAAACTTGAGAAGTTTATTTTATTCAAATTAGGGTTTTGATGCAACGTAATGATGCTACAACCTGAGTGTAACAGAAACACTATTTCATAAATTAAACAGTTTAACTACGCTATGACTCAGCATTATAGAAACGCTAAAACATGTTTCCTCCATTTAATGGATTAACCGAATATGGGATCGTGGGCAGAGATCAAGGATTTCCTTGAAACTTTGGAGGATTTCTGTTGGCAAGTGATAAATGGTAATGAATAAAGAATCTACAACAATGATGGGTTGAGGATTTAGGAATGACGAATGATGGTGATGAAACTTTGATCTTCACCATTGAACGATCCAACCTCGAGGTAGGACATTAGTTTGATTCAATTTCAATTTCCCCATTTCTTTAAATCTGAACGACAAACATGAATCGTTCGATGAACAAAATAATTCAAGGATCGTGTGTGATATTACAGGATGAGATTGATTTTGGGATAATCATTGGGAAATTAGATCCATGTTGAACCTATGATTAGAATTGTTTCTGTTTAGCTATTCTTAAACACTAACATGGGAGGATCAAGGCCAACACGAAAAAGGCCTGATTACCCCACCTCAAGTGTTCATGTGAATTTATTCCTCCCCATTTCTTTAGATTTCCCCGATCTTTGTCTACATAATAATCTGAGAAGGGATCAAGAACCCCAATGACGACAGCAATCTGTGGTCCAGGAGTGGATCGCAACGGTAAGCAAAGGCCGTGGTAGGAGGCCGCGACGACAGAGTACTGTAGCAACGTGTGTTGGTGGAACCCTGTGGTGGCGGAGGAGGCCCGCGGTAGGAGACCCATGGTAGGAGGCCACATGAAGCACATGGGGTGCCGTGGCTCAACAGCCATGGCAGCATAGGGGAGGTGCTCTGTGACGGTGAAGGGGGCTCGTGACATTCACTGCAGGCGGTGGTCAAAGGTCACCGACGACGCTAGCGGATGCGGCGAACTACGTCATGTCACATGGATAGAGGGACATGGTTCAGCTAGACCTTGGGCCTGACCCACATCCCAGGCAGTCCGGGTCGAGACCAATGGACCAGGTCAGACCAGAACTAGACCCAACCATCTCCTTTTTACTAAAATGACAATAACTTCCAAAGTGAATATATGATTAACGGTATGTTTGCGACGTTGGGACCCTCATGACATGAAGGTAATTTTGACATAATACAAGTGAGTTTTTGTGGAAGTTGGGATACAACCAATGGATTGAGGATTAGATTATTATGGAATCAGGTATGATACAAGCGGGAATCCTGTGGCTGGTTATGATGAGAAGGAAGTAACGAAGGGAGCTCAATGGACCGATATCCAGGTGGACCTTCGTGTACCAATAGATGAGAAGACCTTACTATCTCAGTAGCTGAGCATAACTCAGTGTCTATACTGATGACCAGACCTTAGTGGCTCGGTTGCCGAGTAGACCTTTGTGGACTGACAGATGAGAGAACCTCAGTGGCCCGGTAGCTGAGCGAACCTCAGTGGCCCAACTGATGAGTGGAGCTTAGTGGCCCAGTAGCTGATAAAACCTCATTAGATCGGTAGATGAGAGGACCTCAGTGGTTCTGTAGCCGAGTAGACCTCAGTGTCCCAACAGAAGAGCAAAAATTAGTGGCCTAGTAGCCGAGAAAACCTTAGTGGCCCGACAGATGAGTAGACCTCAGTGGCCCTATATACCTCAGTGACTCATCGGGGATGAGTCCCTCTGCATTATAAGATGTTCAGTGTTATGACTAAAGCAGTGTACATCGGGTAGTTCTTAGTGTGTTCTCTTTAGGCGGGGCCCAAGGAAGTGGCACCTCTTAGAGAAGGTCTGTGATGACTTGGTGGATCAAGGAGAGATTACTCCTTGGACCAGCGTGCCTTGAGTAGAATCCAATGAAAAAGGATTGACCGTGACATAGAGACTCCTTGTCTCAGCGAGACCAGAAGTTTCAGGGAAACTTCATGACGTATTGATACCATATATTCTCTCGAATACTTTTGGTAGACTTTATATACATGGTTACTACCAGATAGCTCAAGGAGTGGGACCTCTCGAAATCGAGCATGCTACGTGCAGAACCATATGGCCGGCAGTGGAGGTGAAATTGCATCTTGTAATCCTTTATGAATATACCTATATGTTATTATTATATTTTTTTGATGATATATACCTATGTTGAGCTGAATTTACCTTCTTGGTGATGTTTTCTTTGTGGTTTGGGGTCCCTACTAAGTATTGTGTTACTCACCCCTGCATAGGCTTCACCCGCACGTGTCGTGTCTTGTGAAGATGACCAATTATTTGATAGAGAACTTGGCGGTCTAGGACTAGGTGGTTCTTAGTGAGATCGAATAGGTGATTCATACTCCAACGACTTCTGGAAGCTACTCTACACCTACCCTTCAGGTAGGTTTTTCTCCAGATAGATTATCAGACACCTTATACTCTCTTATTTATAGATTTTATTTTTTTGGGTTTTTATTCTAGCCCATTTTACTTATATATTGTACTTAAACATTTGTTGGTTGTCTTAGTGGAATGCATGTTTTCCTTTTCATCATTTCAGGCTGGGTTTTTGAGGGTGCGTATGTACAGGTACTCAGAAAATACCTCTCACTTGCAAGATTAAGACTTCAGTGATAGTCTCCAACCCCTAGACTTTGGGTGGTGGGATTGGGGTAGTCGCGGTATAGGCCTCAAGGGACAGGTCGTGAGAAATTTGTATTAAATAAGTTCAGTTCTACCTTAAGAACCCAGAGTCTATGAGTTTTCTTTTGGGAAACAATGTTAAGTGTTTCGAGTTTAGATTTTAGGCTAGGGAATCCAATGTTGTTGCGACGGCCGACATATCCATACACCAGGACCCTGAATATTTCTTTTCGACTCAGTATATGAAAACCCTAATTGTAAGAAAAAATGATGGTACATGCATCGTATAGGAATGGGTTGAGTTTTCCATGTTATTCTTGAGTCATCTCACTAGGAATAATCTATAGATCAGGGTACATCTTGTTTTGTTTCAAGGTTCTTCCACGTAGAAATATGGCTAGGATTCCACCGCATGATTATGAGGATGATCTGTGGGGTGAAAAGATGGGTATAGGGGTTTATACCAGAGCTAAATAATTACTGTGTTGACATTTCTTAAGCATTTTAAGTAATTAATTCATCGCTAAAAATTAAATATAAATTATTATGATAATAATAACTCATTTATATTTCATAATAATATGTATAACTAAACCAATTTTATTTTTCACTATCTAAAAGCATTATATATATTAAAAGTAAGAAAACTATATTTTTGTCAATTTTTTTCTTAACTTATTATATGGGTCATATTCAAAGGAAAGTGGCAATTAATTTTTATATTTTATAGAATGTGATATAAAATGTCGAAATAAACTCATAAAATAAAACTTAAATAATATTTTAGGTCATTTTAACTCTTATTATTCTAGTTTAACCCACCTGGTAAACCCATTTTTACCTTATGCACGATAATTATTTTCTACTGCATTCACTATTCATTTTGGTAAAACATTAAGTTGAAATAATTAGGCATTATAAATCACATTGATTCAAAATATTAAATACATTTTTAAAAACTAAATTACCATAAGTTAAAAAAATTATTTTAAAATTAATCCCACAAATGTGATTTGGAAGCAGATTTTTAAAGCGAAAATGGCCAAAATATTACAAAGTTTGTATATCTAATTTCAGTGTGAAATTGATTCAAATGACCTAAATTGGATTAAAATATGTATAATAGAAATAATTATACTTTATAAACAATTTAAAATATAATTTAACTTTATAAATAAATTAAATAAAAGGCAGTTTTCAATTAAAATTCAATATTTTTCACTATTCATCAAAAAATGAAACTTTTCAGAAAAAATAAAAAAAAACCCTAAACTAATTTTGATTTTTTGATTTCAAAGATGAAGTTGATTTTATAAAATCAATTTTATAAAATTTAAAAAATTTTGTTTTAAAATGAGCACCCCATTTGAAGTCGACAAAACTACTTTTTAGAAAAATACCGTTTTTTGTGTAAAATTAGACCTATTCTTATCTATTATCTATAAAAATTATATGATAAATTTTAATTTTTTTATTAAACATATAATATATAAATTTCATTAAAATAATCAATTAAAAGTTATTTGGCTAATTTATTGGAATAAAACACACTTGTTCACATAAAAATGGTTTTTCATAAAAAGATTTCCTTTCATTTTTAAAAGGATTTTATTTTTTATTTCTAATTAATTATCCACCAAAAAATTATATAAATATATGTAAACCATATTTCTATAATTTATTTATTCCTATCCATAAAACCATTCCAATTCCTAGTTGATAACTATCATATTAAATTATAATATTTAAATTGTATTTCATTTTTAGTTTAAATTTAGTATTGCATGTAACACAAGCTAAAATCAAAATTTTGTGTAACAGAAGAAAAACCTAGTGTTGAATGTAAGGAAAACTAAACTCAGTATTTCATGTAATGTAAAATATGAAAATATTAAATATATTTGAATTTTTCCCAAAATATTAAGGTGTTACATTATACCCCCCTTAAAATGTTTTTCCCCTTGAAATTCATCTTGGTCATCAAAGGTTTAATATTTGAAAACTAATCCATAGAAATCCACATCATAAAAATGAATAATTAAAATTCCCTTGAAAAATGTAAATTTTGAAACATAATGTTTACCCAAAGTAACTCATAACTTTGTTTACACATAAAAGTATATATGTTGCAGTAGAGATTTGGACATGGAAGAAAAGAGTAAATAACTATAGAGTGTGATAAAGATCACCGATTATAAGAAAGTGGGTGATCTAGAGAAGGCTGGTGACCATAAAACCATAATCCAGATTGGCAAAAAAATGTCATTTATATCATCAAAAAATGATGATAACATGACAATATTTTATTTCAAGACACTTTTTTTAAATTTGAATAATTTTCATAAGAACATATACTTACTTGATTTCGTTTATTTCATAAGAACAATATCACCCTGTTGTTGTTCCTTGATCAATTACCACTTCAAATATTACTCCAATAAATGAAGGTAACAAATCATAAGATCCATAGATATAATGGTAATTTATTTCCTCTATCTTTAGTTATCATTAATAGAAAATGGATATCACGGGTTATCTAATATGCATAAAAAATCATATGAAAAAATAATACATTAATTTATAAAAACTCATACAAAGTTCAACATAAACCATTTAATAAATGGTTAACCCTTTTGACCCTTATAAAAGATAAAAATACAATACTTTAGAAAGAAGGTCACTAGATTTCTCAAAATATTCTTAACATTGATCCCTTTATATAATAAAGTATCTCTTGATTATCACTTACCAAAAATGTGAATACATTCATCACATTTTCTCTTGAAACAAGGTAATAACCTGAAGTACCATAAAACCATATTGAAAAAAATTATATGTTTATTCATTCCTTACATAGAACATAGATTATTGGATATATTCTGTAAATCCAAAAATTGTATAAACTCTATTCATGAGATCATAAATCAATTAGTCAACAAATCATTAATCGGTTCTAGGGTAATCAACAATATTTAATTTACTGTATTATTATCCAACATCTCTTTATCTAAACTAAACACAATTTTATCAACATCAAGAAAATATTAAGGCTTACCTTCCCTTAATCATTACTTTTCCATAAAATATAACCTTTCCATTAAATCACTTTTCTAGGTTATTAATACTATTCAATATATTATTTTAAATCCTTAACAAAAAACATATACCAAACAATATTTATATATTTCATAATCTAGATAATACAATATTTAAATTATAATACTTAAATAAATCATTCATCGCACTTTATTCTCAAAAAATTAACTAAGATTCATCTTTTTAATCTTTAACACTCATTTCCTTTCACATTTTATTTTTAGTCTCTTTATCATCAGCAATATAACCATTACTCATACCTCCTTACTGATTCTCTTAGAAAGATTTCCATTTAGGACATCAATTTGAATAATTCCCATAATTTCCATATTTAAATCATTTAACAGTCAATGATATCTTAGGGAGACCAATATTCCCATCCAATGCATTAACTGAATTTTTCATTTTACCTTTTTATTTACTTGATTTGTGTCCTTCTTTTCCACAGTCAAAACATATTGTTGTTCCTATAATACATTCACTTGGCTGTTTCTTCCCACATTCTCAACACATAGAAAACTGAATATTCTTTCCTCCATGGTCACCACTACCTAAAATCTCACTGAACTATATCCTTATCTTCTTTTGTGAGTTTGAGATTTGGTTATTGTATACATTGTTAATCATGTTTAGTGAAAACAAATTAGGCATAACTACAATGTCCTTTACTCCAATCATCATCCCATTTGGATGTTCATCAGAAAATTTTCCATCACATTTAACTTTAACCCCGTTCCTTTTGGTTCCCACTATTTAATAAAACTAGAAATAATAGTGTGAGAACACTTATCATAACAGAAAACCACATAGCCATGAAAAATCACTTATATGATGTTTAAATCCTGACAATTTTTTTTTAAATCTGTGACACCTTAGGCTAAAACTTGGCCATCCATGATCATCATCTACGTAAATACTTCATGATGGGTTTTAAAGAGTTTTGTGAATTTATAAAGAATATTCCCCAAGAGTGTCAAACTAAGGGTGTAGCAAGAAACATTTTCACACACTGATTTATGATCAATTCTAGATCAATATGGTGTTTTCGGGGGTTTTACCTCTAGGTACATCTATTCTAGATCCACATCCACTTGTAGTATCCAGATATGGATGTATTTCTAGAAAACCACTTGCTCTATCCTTTAACAAAATCTATACTTTTTCTCATCCTTAAACTTATCCTTAGAGACATCCCTATACATATCCTTAGAAATATCCCTAGTGATCTCACTAAAGTTTTCTCATCCTAGTTAAAAAATGTTAACTAAAACTTTACTTTGATACTAACTATAGTGATACATGATTTTCATACATGGATATTAAATCTTTTTAGATGAATATTCATTAAATTATAAAAGAACACACCTAAGGACTATAATAGTTTAGTTCCTTTGTAAACTTGGAACATAATCTTCTTAATTCATGGAACATCTTCAATGTCTCCCATAAATATTCTCCCCTTTAGTACTCCTACTTAAAAACTTTATCTATCTGGGGAAAAGAAACATAAGAAAGGGTGAGCTTAGATTCTCAGTATGGGTAAATAAAGGAGATATATAAAAATAACATGAACATAAGAGTATAAGAACATGAGAATAATATTTTAAAACCATAAAATTCATATTAAAGATCTAAATCATGAATCATGGAATAATTATTGGAAGTTTATAAGACATGAATCATAAGACAACCAAAGAACATGAGCCATGATAACATAAAATTGGCATAAAACATAGATTTTTGGTATACACATAAGTATAGAAAATTATTTCCTTATTAGTCAAGGATCACTTCCAAGACCATTATAGAAGAAAAAGTCCTTTACTAAACCAAGTTCACTTCCCTTTTCATCCCCATATTACTGAACTGGGTTCACTTCCCATTCCATCACTATATTACTAAATTGGGTTCACTCCTTATTCTAGGCTTGTGTATATCATGAGATATAAATCATTACCCAATGCAATGAAGAGAGATATAGGTCCCACTTGTTATATAATGAAATTATATATATGTGTGCCAAAATATCATAAACATTCATCATATCATAACCCATGAAATGAAATGGGTATCATAAATATTTCATTATATGATAACCTGTGGAAAAAAGTTAGGTTTCATAATCATTTCATCATAGAATAACATATAAAATGAAGTGGGTTTCATAAACATTTTATCATGGTGTTGAGTCAATAATGTTTCCTTATGACCTTTTTATTCCTCTATGTTTTGAAAATCACAAAAAAAATTTCTTAAGGAAAATTAACTTTCTCTAAGAAATATTTCCTTAAGGAAATTTTATTTCTCTAATAAAAGGTTTATCCTTACCCTTGGTTTTCAATGTCTTATTTAATGTATTCTAAAACAATGTCTAACCATTTTTTTTATTAAGACAAAAATTTGGATCCTAATCAAAAACCTCAGAATCTTATAGTTCCTTAGCTACCAAGTTTTACTATTTTTAGACTATTAATTCTTTAAAATTTAGAATCCAAATTCTAGGAATTTCAGACTCCTAATTCTTTGAAATTTAGACTTTGAATTCTCAGAATTTAGACTCCGAATTCTCTGAAATTAAGACTCTGAATTCTCTGAAATTTAGACTCTTAATTCTATGAAATTTAGACTCTAAATCCCTTAGAATTAAGACTCTAAATTTTCTCAGAATTTAGACTCTTAATTCCTTAGAATTCAGAAACCAAATTCATCAGAATTCAGAATCCAAATTCCTTAGAATTTAGACTCTGAATTCCTCAGAATCCAGACACCAAATTCCTCAAAATTTAGACACTAAATTCATCAGAATTCAAACTCTGAATATCTATTTTTCTAGAATCTGATTATTCATATATTTAGAATCTGAATTCTATATTTCTTAGGATCTAATTATTCATATTTTTTTAATCTAATTTTCTTTCCTAACATATTGTTTTAATTTTATTGGATCCTAGTTTCTTAAACATGATATTTTTTTTCATTCCATATTATTGGTTCTTAAGAATGATAATGTTTTCAGAGTTTTTAATATATAAAACGATGTCGTAAAATTTGTTTCTAAGTGACCATTGGTTGAGTGACACATGTATAGGTCCCTCCGAAATTCAAGGAAAAATATCACCGTTGGAGGAAGGAGATAACTGTTGGAATCATTACCTATAAATAAGAGCTCATTTTAATGAGCTCAATACATTGAAAAAGATTACATGTTTTGATGTTGTGAAGTGATTTATAGAGAGAGAAAATCTCATGCCTTGTGTGATTTGGGAATATCTTATTCAACCATGAACAACTTGTTCATCTTTGTTCGAATCCGATTGTTGATGAGTATAATTGAGGGATTCTGGGGATTGGAAGACAGAGGTGTTGAATACCTTAAAGTTCGAGGACTTATGGGGATAGGAAGACAGATGTGCCGACTACCTTAATTTTCTAGGGCTTGCGGGGATAAAAATACAGACTCTAATATTCTTATCAAGGGCTTACCCTGGTGTGGGTAAGACAGACTTTCTTGGAAGTATAAATCAAGGGAAATTTATCAAAGGTTTTTGGATACCCTTCTATTTAGATTAAAATATTTCCTACTTGTTTACTTATTATTGTTTCAAGTTTTATTTCCACTATATTTTGTTAAAGAAATAAAGTATAACTTTATTATAATTTCTTGTTATTTTACTTAATCTAATAAATAATATTATATATTCTTTAAGGTAGAATATTTCTCTAAGTAAAACCTACTTAAGTTTTCTTAGTTTTAACTTGTATAAGTTTAGGTTTCTTATTATTGGACCCAGGACCGTCCAATTAACCCTTTGAGCTAGAACAAAATAGGGTTTGTGAATTTACCTTGTTTAACTTTATTAAACATAGATTTAATTAAGGTTAAAAATGAATGTTTTTAAACATACAATTCACACACTCTTGTAATTGAGAATCTATATATTCTATTTCGATCCTACACATGGTATAACCCATATAAGAGAAACAAGTTTCATAAACAATTTTTCATTGTTAACATAAACCATTCAAAGAAAGAATAATAATGGTATACTTGGATCATATATTGATTAAGGAATAAGTAATTTCTATAGATGAAATAATAGATGGAAATTTTTTTTGATTTATCATTTAAAATTTTTCTTGAGGAAAATAACATTTCTAATTTGAAAAAAAATCTTTAAAACATAAAACATTTTAAAAAAAATTTCTTTGAAAATAACCTTGAAAAAATTACAAATGAAGCTTTAAAAAATATTTAAAATAGTTTTTAAATATAAAATACTTTTTAAATAATTTTATTTGAAAATAACAATTGAAAATTATAAAGGAAGTATTTAAAATCATTTAAAACACTTTTTAAAACATAAAACATTTTCAAAATCCTTTTCTTTGAAAATAAATTTTGAAAATTATAAATGAAGTTTTGAAAATTATTTAAACGATTTTTAAAAAATAAAAAATTTCAAAATCATTTTTCGTGATAATTTTCTTAAAATATAATTTAAAAATATTTTGAAAACATTTTTATAAAACATAAGTTTTAAATAATATATATTTCGGACCGAAGAGAGAAATAAATTCAGATTTCATGAATTTTTTCTTAATTATATTTAGTTAAAAATAGTGGAATAATGGTAATATTACTTGGATATATCATGAATAAACAAAGGATAAGAAAATTCATGAGAATTATTGAGTTATATATCTTGAAATTTCAATATTGGAGACTTAATCATAAACAGTCTCGATAAATGATGAGATTTTAACAAAAAATCTTTACAACTTTGGTAACATTGAATCATAATAAAGATGAAGGAATAACATAATATGGAACTTAATATATCATGATTATAAATAAATTCATGATATTATATGTCAAAGTGGTGACATATAAACCACTTAAAGGAATATAGGTTTATAACATAACATACATCTCAAAGAAGGAAAATTGTGACAAAAATCCCTTTCCAATTTGTTTACTTTTGAACCTTAAAACCCATAATAGTTAGATCCCAAAATGGATATATAAACAATAATAAATTTTATTATGAAAATCATAAAAAAATACATGGTTGTTATATACACCAAATATAAGAAATAGGTGGTGAATATAGCATGTGTCTCATAGAAAATAAAAGTGTGATGGGAATCATTTACTACTTGAGTAACTTTTGAATCATGTAATCTATGAAATAATAAAATAAATTGAAAATTTTAATATAATTAAATAAATTAAATTCATGATATAACATTTCTTAGGGTAGTATATACACCACACAAAATAAATGAGTGATCAATATGGTAGAAGTCTCAAAATAATTAAAAGTGATACTAGAAATCCCATTACCTTAAGTCTTGACTTCCGTCAAAATCATTCTAAACTTTTGTATAATGAATATAAGTTTATTATAAATCTATTAAAAAACCATAATAATATATTTCATACAATATATTATTTTATTATGACCATTTATTACCTACTTATTAATGATTTCATGTTAATGTTACGTCTCAGGTAATAACCACTTTGTTTTTCTATATATGTTTTGATTTATTATTTTAGATACTATTAATTTGATAATTATTTAATTATATAAATAATTAAAACCATTAAATAAATAAAATATATATTCATTATATTTTTATTTATAATAATCAATTAAATTTAGAAATATGAAATGAAATACAGTGTTCCTGGAGACAGTAGGATGTACGTACGCATCAACGCTATTTCCATTTTCTTATCATATTGAAGGAAAGAAAAGTAAATAGTATATATATATATTATAATTAAATTATAATTTTTATTTTATATATATTACATATTTTTATTTAAATCATACTTAATACATTCCATGTAATGCGTGAATGAATCACATCGCTTCACAAGGTGGTAGTCCGTCATACACATGAGTGACGTTATCGTATTCCCACAAAATAGAAATCACGAAGGTATGTGAAATATAATAGTTAAAGAAGCATAATAATATCATAAATATAATAAATATAATATATAAATATTATTTCCATCATTATTTCCAAATTTTAAAGGTGGTAATGGAAAAATGAATGACATTAGTTCACGATGTGGTAGTCTGCCATACAGATGAACAATGAATTTGTAACCCATTTGATGAAAGTGTGTGTGGTTTTAGGATATAAAATTAACATAATAACATATCAGTATATATAAGATACTTTTATTATTACATAATCATGATATAAAAATAATTTAAGTGGTTTAAGGAAGAAATAAAACAAAAATGTTTGTTGATGAACACTACCTCTTCTTTAGGTATCTCCTTTTGGTTTGTACCAAAGGACTTACTTGGTTAGATTTATGCCAAATTTAAGGATTATAGAATGATATTAGAGAATATAGAAATTGATTTGGGTAGATATTCATCAAACTAAATAGATTGATAGGTGTGAAGAAGTGGGGAGAGTGAGTTCCCTTTTATAGTCAAGGAGGAGTGTCATTCTTGTAAATACTCAAAAATATTCACTATTGGAGGTCAATATTAACTAAATTGGCTCCAAAATTGATAATTAATATAGTGTATAGATGATATAATTTGTAAAAACCTCCAAAACATAATGGAACATATGTTATTAACATTTTGTTCCTTAACATCTAACTTTCATTTTTTTTATCATTTTATTTTTTCATTATGCTAAATAGTAATCTAACCTAAGTAATTTATCATTTAATACTGAAATAAAATGACCCTTACTAGATAATTTATATCAAATGATAATAAATATGAAATAAAATTTATAAAATAAAAATATCTTTTGTGTTGAAATTTATTTTTACTATAAGCGCATGTAACATTAAAAAACACTTCTTTAACCTTAATCAAACTGAGTTTTTACTTTTTAACGATCAATATAGTCATTATAATAGACCAATTAGCCTCTAAATGGACCATATATGATATTTATTAATATTTTAAAATCACATTACAATATATAGGTTTTTTATTAATTTTAAATCATTTAATAAAATATCATTTATTATAAAATAACATTAATATCAATTTTGACATTATTCATTTAATTTGAATTTAAAAATATAAATACAATGATGGAATTTGAATATATTACGTTAAAAACTCTATAAAATGATATATTCATCTAAAAATAATAACTAAACACAATAATTAATTCAATTTACTTCAATTTTATTATTCTAATTATTAGTTATTTTATTTTTTATTAACTAAATAATTAATGTGTTGACATTTCTTAAGAATTTTAAGTAAATAATTCATATATAAAAATTAAAGATAAATTATTATAATAAAATTACGCATTTATCATTAAAAATAATATTTATAACCAAAACAATTTTATTTTTCCCTATCTCAAAGAATTATAGATATTAAAAGTATGAAAAGTATCTTTTTCATTTTTTTCTTTACTTTACTCATTATATGGGTCATATTCAAAGGAAAGTGGAAATTAATTTAAACATTTTATATAATTTGATGGAAAATGTCTAAATAATCTCATAAAATAAAATAAATATAATATTTTAGGCCATTTTAACTCTTATCATTTTAATTTAACCCTCAATGAACCCATTTTTACCTTAACCGCAATAATTAATTTTTACGGCATTCAAAAATCATTTTGGTCAAAAGTTAAGTTAAAATTATTAGAAATTAGAAATTATTAGGATTAAAAATATTGAATCCATTTTTTAAAATTAAATTAACATAATTTTCAAAAGTTAATTTAAAATTAATCCCACATACATGATGAGAAAGTGGGTTTTTAAAGCAAAAATGTCCAAAAGATAACAAAGTTTTTATATCTAATTTTAGTATGAAATTGATAAAAATGAACTAAATTAGATTAAAATATATATAATTTAATTAATAATACTTTAAAAACAATTTAAAATATAATTTATCTTTATAAATAAATTAAATGAAAAGTCATTTTTAAATTAAAATTCAATATTTTTCACTATTTATCAAAAAATAGAACTTTTCAGAAAAATAAAAAAATTCACCCTATGATAATTTTGAATTTTGGATTTAAAATATGATTTTTATTTTATAAAATTCATTTTTTAAAATTTAGAAAATTTATTTTTAAAATAAGTTCTCCATAAGAAGGTGACAAAACAACTTTTTATAAAAATAAAGTTTTTAAGTGTAAAATTGGAATTTTTCTTCTCTATTATCTAGAAAAAATAAAAGATGAATGTTATAAATTTTATTGAATATATAGTATATAAATTTAATTAAAATAATTATCCAAAAGTGATTGGGATAATTTATTTATATAAAACATTCTTGTGCACATAAAAATGGGTGTCAGAAAAATATTTTATTTTATTTTCTATAGGGTTATATTTTTTATTTCTAATTAATTCACCACCAAATAATTATATAAACCTCTATAAACTGTATTTTAATAATTTATTTAATCCTATTCATACAATCCATTCCAACAACTAGTTGATAACTTTCATTTTAAATAATAATATTTAAATAGCATGTCATGTTTGGTTTGAATACAGTGTTGTGTGTAATGAAAGCTAAACTTAGAATTGTGTGTAACAAAAAAAACCAAGTATTTCATGTAAGGAAAAATAAACTCAGTGTTTAATGTATCATAAAATATCAAAATATTAAATATATTTGAAAAAAAATTCCCAAAATCTCAGGGTGTTACACTTAGCATTCCTTTATCATCTATAGATCACACTTGATCTACCTCTTTACCCATAATTTTATTACGGAGGGCTAATGGGGGTGGATGAATGATGAAATTTCACCTCTAAAGATAATAAATTCCACTTCACCTTCATGAATCACAATCTCCTTATCTTTTAAATATATATTTTCATTATAATTTGAAAAACAATATATACTAAGGATAATATCAAAGCCAACCATATATATAATAACCAAACTTGAAAATAGGGTGCACCCATGCATCATAATTGGAACTGAATCCCACTTAGTTTCTTAATTGATAAATCCCTTAATAGAGTTCTAGGGAAATATTTAATGCTTTTGGTAAAAATGGAAGATATTATAGAGTAAAAAGATACAAAATCAAATAAAGCGTTATCTAACTTTGAAGTAATGATTAAAGTATCTCCCACCACATCATTAGGAAAATTGAATTAAGTTATGGTAAATACGTAAGAATTGATTTTTCCCTTATCATATTCTAAAAAAACTTCCCTTAACATTTGGGGTATTGGTCAGATAGTATACCTTATCACTACAATTAAAGCATTGAACATAAAAAAATTCTACCTTTCCCTTGATTTTTTTCTTGATGACCTATTTAATAACACTTGTAACAAAATTACATTCCCTTTTTGGAATCCTTGAGGTTTTTATTCCCACCATTATCCCATATGGGAAATACCATTCTTATTTTCTACCCCATAACTACATTGATCTTCCCATTTTTCTCAGCAGACCACTTATTCTTCTGATTTACCTTAAATATATACATTTTGGAGAACTCCTTTTCCATTTTAGTGGTTATTGAGACTATATCATCATATAAAGAAAAATTATAGGATACCAACACCAATCAAATGATTTTATTTAACCCATAAAATAAATGTTCAATATTTCTTTTCAATCTACATATATAGTCCATAACATGCCTACCAAACCTTGTAAATTTAGACTCATACTAAATAAAATTTTCCATTTCTTTTTGTTAAAGTTGAGGAACTTACATTTCATTTATGATATTTTCTCATGAGGAAAGTATTTTTCATATAATACCCAATTAAAAGTTCTTCATTCCATGAACTTGAGCTCATATTCCACTTTGGTGTTTTGAATTAGTAACCACTATTTGTCTGCATCTCCCATCAGATGATATACTACCATGCTGATTTTTTATTTTTCACTAATTCCTAAAGTGATAAAGATATTCTCTAGGGACTTTATCCTCTATTTATCTACCAATGGATTAATAGTTTAATTGAATTATAGACTCTGTTTTTGCATGAATCGACCCAAAATAGCTATTCCATGTTGTGGATTAGAAAGAGACTCTATATGTGAAAGATTATTTTTCATAACCTAGTTTAATTACCAAAATTTGGTTACTAATGATTAGAATCAACTCCAACTTCATTAACTTGTTCAAGGGGAATATACTTGCACTTATTGTGGGTGTTGATACAGTTCCCACTCCTCCCATTAGTCATTATTTATATAATGGAATAAAAAAAATTAGCTCATGATATTGTAAAATACAATTCGTACCATGTTTTTAGAGTGTTACCTAGAAATCTTGAAGGATTTTCAAAGTACTTGTACTATTATACTCGGTTCTTATAAATCTAATCATCAAGGTTTCCAATAAACATCCTTTTATAACCAATATAATATCCTAGAATCCTAAAATTGATATATGGAAGTCATATTACATTATAGGTATAAAGTAAAATATTTCCCAAATGATTAAACAATTTAGTATTCTTGGAAGGCCAGATACATACATATATCAAACTTGAAAAATATGATATAGAATAAGAATATATCGTGAGAAACTGATTATTCCTTCCATCATATCCATAAAAATTAAACATAGTCCTCCTCTAGGTTCCCTAGGTAAAATAAAATAAATAAGGATGATGTTAGATGCTTAGTAAAGAGTAGCATAAAATGGAATCTTACTTAACATAAACATGAATTAAGTGACATGTAAAGAATAAATGAATAAAATAAATCCACAACAAAATGAAACATAGATCATATTATATCCATGATAGTAAATGAAATCATGGATAACAATAATCATTAATCTCATACTGATGAAATAAAAAACTCCAAACATTACAAAATTACTGTTAATCCTTTATCCAAGACCATTTACTTATCTTTGAGACCAAAATCAAGACATTATCTTATTATTGGAATAGGAATACACTAAAACCAAACCTGTTTTGTCTCATGATACCTATCGATGCATAAAGGGTCTATATAATGTTGTGCCCCACCTATCACTTGATTAAGTCCAATGAATTCACCATAAGATCTATCATAACCTTTCCTACCATTCCATGAGGAACCTCTTACTAAACAAAACTTAGCTATCTACATAATGAAAAACAATAATATCAAATACTTATCCATTTAATAGAATAATATTGATTTCTATGAGAATATCCCTTAATAAACTTAGAATTCGTGGGGTACCATCAAAGTAACATGAATTACCCTTACCAATTAAGTATAGTGGTGAGGGAAAATAAAATGTGCCAAGTTATCCATGACAGATAATAATTTCATTCAATAGATTTCATCTGTAGGAGAGTAAGGAAATGTTAGAAAAAAATCCTCCATCAGGCTTCATTAAGAGCATGCGAATATTCTAAAGCATATCCTCCGGGAGTGTCTCTCTAGGTGTGAAATCTAGTATAACTCATCATGAATCAGAGTGATGATTGAGTCAATGATAAACCAACCTTTTTAGGGTTATTACCCCTAGGTATATCTATTCTATATCCACATCCACTTTCTAGTATCCAGACAGGGACAAATTTTCTCTAAAATTACACGCACATTTAATTTGCCAAAATTTAGTATGATTTTTACACTAAGTAAAAGGTAAATTTTAAATAAAAAGAAAATGAGATAAAAATATATAATTTTAAATCCATTAAATTTTATGTGTAACATTTAAAAAATCATCCATGTTAATTTATGAACCACACAAAAGAAAATAGGTTGTGATTATAACATGATTCCCAAAGAATGAAAATTGAGAGGGAAAACCCCACTTATGGTTTGGGTAGAAATTCAATCATAAGATATTGGAAAAAGGGGGCCTAAAATTTATCTTAAAATACTATGAATAAAATCATTTCATGATATAATATCTCAAATAGGCTATATATACACCATATAAATAAAATTAGTTTCATATTACAAATCATGTCTCAAAGAGAGGAATTTCAGACAGAAAACCATTTCCTATTATCCTGATTTCCTCAAATATAATTTTACCACATGTATCATAAACATATATATCTTAATAAATTAATTAAAAACATTAACCATATTTATTTTCATTTATAATCTTCATAACTACTAATCCTCTACATGAACTCTCATAATTTTCCACATTAGGTGTTTACAGTTTTGAGCATTTGTACTAGTTTTATAATAGTCATTTTATTATTATTTATTATTCCAAATAAAATAATTAATAGGTTATTAAATATACTATTATTTATTATTAATAATAATTTATCACATTTCAAATCCCTTCCATGAGTTTTTAGAACTTATCCTTAAAGATAAAGTTGATAATAAGCATGTTTTGGTATTTTTTCATGAATGAAGGGTGTTTCATTAAATGGTGAATTAGATATTTTTATAATATCTACATAAAAAATAATTAATTACACATTTATATCATATTATACCAATAAATAATTTATCATATTCATCCATGACATAAACGTATAATATTGTTCAAGTAGGTGGTTACACCGACCCGAACATAAAACTACCATGATCAATGGATGGTTATGAGGTGGTTTATTTGTAATATCATTATAAGAGGATTAAAATGATATTATTTAGTGTTTATTAGTGCTATATATCATAATTATAATGAATTATAATAACAATAAATGGATTTTAAAATATTACGCAATTTGAATAGAAATATTAACCTCTTAGTACACTTATTTCAAATGATTAAACTAACAATGATTGTTTGTTGGTTATATAATAGGTTGTAAAAATTGGTAAAAAAACCTAATAATATAATAAAAATAATATTTATTATTTAATACCATCCTTACATCCAACCTTGTTTAGTGGTGAAGTAAAGAGAAACATGTTACGTCGTGGAGGTGGTAGTCCGCACAACGCACGAACAATGAATTTATTTTTCTTAATGGACAAGGTATATGAAAAAATATTGAAAATGAACATAATATAGTAAAATTAAAGTATATAAATTATAATAATATCATTATATAAGTGTGTATATAATTTTTTTTAAAGAAGATAATTAAGAAGAAAACTAATTAGTTGATAATACTCACATCAGGTACATGATTTTTTACTTGGAAGTATCCTTGAATTTGAGGTATTAGGCTAGATATTAGTGAATGTGAGATTATTTTCTTGTTATATAGTTATATGTAGAGAAAAATGGAGGAGTTTCATGGAGAAATTATAATGGGAGATGATTCTTTAAGTGGTGAATTTGTTCCCCTTTTATAAGTAAAGGGAAATGTAGTTTTGGGAACCCATTTACATTTTTCAATAATACCATGGAACTATTCAAGGTTCAATGGATAAAAAATAGAAAAAAGTTAAGAAAAAACATGTATTTCTAGATCTAAATATCATTCATTATATTCTAGGAATGTGTTTTAAATGTTTTAGGACTTTTATTCTAGGTTAAACTCAATTTAACCCTTTTACTTTTACCATGGTAATTAATTTCCTACCATAGTAATTAATTTTAATGAAAAAGATAAAGATTAACTATATTACATAATTTTATAATTATAATTTCATATTTTGAAATAATTTTATCATATAAAATTTCCAAAGGTGTGTATATTTAATTTTAAAATAAATACCCCTAATCGCGTAAAAACCTGTTTTTAGAGAAAGAACTTTTTAAAATTAAAATTTATATATAATGTAAAATTATTTTGGTTACTTATTTTAATTAAAACAAATTTATTTATTAAATAAATAAATTTTATGAGGATTTAAAGTAAACATAACAATTAATTTCTCATGAAAATACTTGATTCAATACTAAGAAACATTTTTTATATTAAAGTAACATTTTAATTTGTTTTAAAAATGATTTCCATTGGTTTTATAAGTTAATAGAATATTGTAAAATATATAATTTAATTCCTTAAATTCATATTTTATTACATAAAATGCTTTATAAAATCCTAGGTCAATCTTATTTAATGGTAAATTCATTCAAATTATATGTTTCGTGGAAATCATAATTTTTAACTAAAAACTGACTTTTTTAGAAAAACCTCAAAAATTCATAATAATATATTTTTGATATGATGATTAAAAATTAGAATTAGTTTTTTATATTTCAAATTATAATGTTTAAATATTAAATAAATTCTTGAATAAAGGTTATTTAAATTGTGCATTTGTGCAATAGTTCATGATATAGTGTTTACCTGCTATAATAGAGTCTTGGATGTTACGTCCATAAACATATCAGAAGTTATATGAGTTAATTAATCAATAAATAAAATAAAATAATTATCTATAACATATGCTTGCTTCTTCATAGTCACAAAAATGTATGAATGGGTAATATCAAATGGATAAGATGTTTGGATTACAACTTTCCTATATGTAAAATTAACAATCTTCCACTTTTTACATGTGGAGCACATATATTTTCTATCCCATATTAGTATAGGAACATCAAGAACATTATATATTTAGGTAATATTTCACATGTTATTTTGGTTGTGATAAAAAATCCTTTGATTACATAATTTATTTTCTTCTTTTAAACTTAAGTTGAATGGATTTTTAAAATTACCAACCCAAAAAAGTATCTTCATGTTCTCCGTCCTCTTGTAAAAACACAACCAACTTTTAAACTCTCAATAAATAACCCAAATTTCTAGAAAATAACTTCGTTAACTTCATTACATAGCTAAGATACACTTAATAGATTGTGTTTTAGCCCATAAATTTATAAATTGTTCTTGGTCTTCAACTTATCCTTTCAAATAACTACTAAATCATATCATTGGATTTTATGTGAACCATCATTTACAAAGATCCACAATTATCCCTTAAAATTTTAAACAGCATTAAACATATTTAAATCACCTCTCATGTGTTAATAATATCCACTTCTACAATCCATGGACATACCCTTTTAGACTATTTAAATTTTATTTTAACGACAAAATCCTTTTCCTTGTCTTTTTTCCTTCTAATATTTAGACTTTTGAGTATTGAAATTTATAATCAAATAGGTTGGTAGAATTATGATACAATATTTATTAAATTGACCCAAATTATCATATCTTTCATAAGAATCTTATAATTGTTTATTTTTTTCTCAACACTTAGTCTAGACTTTTCAATATTCTTATACACGGTTATCTTTTGAGTGGGTTGAACCCCTAAAAATTTTCCTCTAAAAACTTTTATGATCATAAAAATATTTATAATTAAGTCAGTAATTACTTTCTAAATGTTCATATCCATCATAATGCCAAAAATATCTTTAAAACACATACTTTCCTCTGAATAATTTTTTTTCCTAAAATTGATACGAAATATTATTTTAATTTTTGACTATAAATATTGATTCATCAATTTGAAACAAAATTTTGGTATACTCTTAAAACCTTCTTCTTTGATATAGTATTATTTCTTTTTTTAAATAATGATTTATAGTAGTTTTTACCTGAAATTCACTATTCCAAAAATATATAGATTTATTAGAATCATATTGTTTTTCCATAAAATTGAATTTATTCACCATTATTTCAACTCAAAATTAAAACCAACACTTAAAAGATCCTTTTAACCCTTTGACTATGAGCAATTATTTAGCATAACTATTCTATGAATCTTCATTATCTTTCAGAACCTTCTCTAGCATCCAACAAATTCTTAAATAGAATGTCGAAAATTTTATTTTTTTACGTGTATAATTACTTTATATCATTGATAAAATTTATTTAGAAAGTATAAATATCCCTATCCTTAATTTTATATATGTATTACATTTCAAATTTTGATATAATCTCTTTTTTAAAAAACTTATTCTAATAATCAATATCTCTCATTAGCCTTGACTCTTTATTATAATGAGTATAATATTTGTTTCTTGATGATTAATCCATTTTATTTAAATTTATTGCATCCTTATCCAACTTTCTGATATTTTAAATACATTCTTTGAGTTATTTTTTTAGCATAAATTTGATTTATGTTTATCTATTACTCTAAAATCACTGATTTTATAATTTTTGAACTCTTCCGTATTTACTTTAGATATTAATAGTTTTTCATAAATATCACCAGACATCTCAAATTACTCATATTCTTAATTATTCTCACTGTCTTTAAACATTGATAAAAAATTTATCTTTTTTTTATTTATAGAAATTCTTATCCTTCCTTTTGAAGAAAACTTTGATTTATCATTTTTTTCTTTCTTCTTACAGGCTATGCTTATCCTCTCACCCTCATCTTCACTAAATTATTCTTATTTTAACTTTAGAAAATTTTCTACAAAATTTCAAATGAATCCACAATTAAAAAACTTTAGTTTAATATTTTCCTTAAAATTTAATTTTCTTCTTCTCACTCTTCTAGAGATGAGTGAATTGAGTTTGTAAAACTTATCTCTGATATCTTCATCTATATAAACCCCCCCTTAAAAATCACTTATTTATTATAAATTGATGTTTTAAAATAAAATTCCCTTTATCCATAGCCTTATCTTTAAAGGCACTGATCTTCTCACCATCACTTTATTTAGTCTGTGATAAGTAGAAAACGAAATTCCAGATCCTCATGTGATAGAAAAATATACCAAGGCATCATTATGAGGCTATAATGGAATGATCACCCCCCAAATAAGAGTAAACAAGGTAGTTGATAATTATCAAATTTTTTTATGGAGAATCCTTACATAGGATGTCCATGAAAAATATGATATGTATAATTAGAAATATAATAAAATAAAATGATTCATAACTAAAAAATTTGATCCAAATCATTTATATAGACAAACATGCATCATCCAATCATAAATACACAACATGATATATATAGTAAAAAGAAAGATATATTCAAGTAAGGAGGTAAATGAATTTCACGATACCTAACATTCAAGAATAAAAATATAATTATACATGAACCCACTCCGATAGACCAAACCAAGAATAAATTAAGAAAATATCACTTATTGAGTATCTTTAGGAAAAATAAGATATTCATAAACTCAGAGGTATAAGAAACCAAATATCTAATAGATTTTATTTCATGATTTATTACGAAAAGATACACATAATACAATCATAATAAATTGAGAGTCCTAGTGTATTTAGTAAATCTGATACATAACATAATAACTTGAAACATGGATACAATGGAATTATTAAAACTTCATAACATGGCTTTAAATTCCAATGATCTTATAATACTACATGAGATAACATATGGACATATATAAGTAATGGGTGAGATATAAATCCTAGTAAGGGAATAATCAAGGAATGACATAAAGTAAAGTAGTACATGTGAGTCAAGAGGAATAAAGGAATAACATATAAAGGTGAGAATAATAATATTTACATAAGTTGATAACATCAATACATCACAGGAATGTGAAAATAACATAAAAAATGGAATTATAAGCATAAATCAAGGATATCCTCCAAGTATTCATAAAATAAGGTTCTTAGTTTAACCAATCGTGCACTATTTATGATATCTCAAGAGATGAAAACATTACCCAATGTATTGAAGGACTATATAATTCTAGTCCCATACAACATAAGAATAACTTTAATTAATTTTAATCCCAAGATTAAGGAAGGTGGATTACATACATAGAATTATGCAATCAATTAAGGATATATTTAACTAGTTGAACATCCTTTAATAGAAGTAGAATTGGGTATTCACAACATAAAAGTTTGGCATGGGAAATCATAGGATAATTTCGGTAGTATAAGGAGTACATATAAAGGTTCATGGGAGATATTAATGAGAGATAAAATTGGTATATAAATACATGGGAATCATAGATGTAACACCATGATATTTTATAAAATATTTCCCTTTAAATAATTTTATTTATTGAATATATTGCATTACACACAACACTGTGTTTAAACGATCCACAATATACTATTAAAATATTATTATTTATGGAAGTTATAGCCTAATCATTAAATTGGTAGGTATGAATAAGATTAAATAATATATATATATATATATATTTATGTATGTATGTATTGATAAATTCTTAGTAAATAATCACTTAATTTTTATTACGGTAATTTTATTCTTCAAAAATAAAATTTCTTCAAAAAAAACTTTTATTTATTTTTGTGAGAAAATATTATGATTAATTTCTATAACTTTTAGAAATTTTATTTTTAAAAATTAACATCATATTTGAAATCATAAAATTAAAATTATCTTAGTATGATTTTTTTATAATTTTGTAAAAATATTGATTTTCCATTAAATAGTAAAAAAATATAGATTTTATTGAAAACTATATGTTTAAAGTTCCATTTGTTAAAAAATAGTTTAAAATTAAAATTAGTTTTATTATATTTTAAAAAATTTAATTAAGTTCAATATAATCTATTTTATGTTTAAATTTAGTATAAAAACCTTTTTATAAGTACATATGCATTTTCTTGAAAAAATATTTTTATGCACGCAATGTGTTTTAATATTAATAAATTAAATTGATCACTATCAGAGAAATATTTTTAAGAAATTCATATATTATATACTCAATCAATTTTTTTTACATTCATCTAATATCTTCTAGGCCTGTGATAAGAATAAATCTGTTTTTATGCTTAAAAGATGTATATTTTCTAAAAAGTGGTGTTCATCACATTTTGCACACTTATTTTAAAATTAGTCACCACAATTTATATGTATTTAATTTGATAAAATGGATTTAATATTTGCAATCTTAAGGTTAAAATTCTATAAATAGGCCACTTTTATTTTTTTTAATATGAATAGTATTCATTGTAAAATTTATCACCTTGGTGAAGGGAAAATCAGGTTAATCTAGGTTAAAACTAAGTGATAAGACCATATGTTTTAATCGTAATTATGTTTGGATAAAGGGAATTAGAAACTTATCACATTAGGCTCTAAATTTAGTTTTTTAATGGACAATCATCCATGAAAATGAATTATATAATATTTAAATCAAAGAAAGTTACAAAATGTCACTCTCTTAATTTTAAATATATATTATGTATCCACATAGGGATAGAAGAATGTCGTGAATGAGTCTAAGTGTCTATTTTTAGATTAATTAAATTATTTTCATGATATAAATTTAATTATAATTTTTATTAATTATATAATGACCTTAAATGTTTGTGCTATGCTAATATAATATTTATTCAATTAATAGAATAATAAAATAAATTATTTTTAAAAAATATTAAAAGTGATATAATTTGAGCGAGTTAATGTGTCAAATGAATTTGAAGATATATATGACATACTAGGGAGGTGTGGAAACATTTTATTGAAATTTCTGATTTGTATTTATGTATTTAAAGTCAGATTAAATGAATAGTGTTAAAAATGATATTAATGATATTTTATAATAAATAATATTTATTAAATGATATAAAATTAATAAAAATATTATATTCTTCCACATTAGTGGGATATGGTTTTAAAAATCATTCATGGTCTATTTATGGGTCATTTTTTATTTTATAGTAACATTATTAGCCCTTAAAGGGTACATAGCTTTAATATTATGGTAATTGTCAAAATGGTTAATGAAGGGATAAAACAAAAATATAATGGTACAAATGTGATCCAAATTTTATTTTATGAGAGTATTTCAACTAATAATATTATTACATTCAAATATTATCAATTTTGATCTATTTTTAAATAAAAAATAATTAATATTAATTTAGTATTTTAAGAAATTCCAAGAGTTCCCCTCTCCTCAATTATAAAAGGGCACCCATCCTTTCTCTTATTCATACCACCATAAGACTTATAGGTCAACCATACCCTAAAAAAATATATTATAAAAATAATTATTCAAAATTTTTAGTTTCTTTTATTCCCATAATATCAACCATAAAGCTCTTAAAGGGGATATTTGAAGGAGTTACTTCAAAGAAGAGGTAATCACCTTAACCAATCACTTTCTTTTAAATTATTATTTTACATCCTATAAATCTGTTAAATTTTTCATAAAATAATAAATTAAGTATCCTAAATATACTAAAATTTTATTATGATTATAAAACCACCTTTATTCACCCACTTTTGATCAAATGGTGTGTTAAAGTATCACTTGTGTGTACGTACGACTTATCGTCTCTACATAACGATACAATTCATTTATCATCACCATATTTTATGAATGATTAATATGATGGGTTTAATGTTTAGATATGATAATTATGAAATAATTATACTTCTATAATGAAAATATCATATATACCTTCTTTCCTTCCATACCATTGGAAAATGATAATGTTAATCGTTTGTACGTGTGTACTACCACCTCCACGAAGTGATGTGCTTTTTTTTATTTCTACCTTAATTGGATGGTAATAAGGATGAATTTAATAAATATATATGATATATATGATATAATAATTATTCTATAAAGGTGATTTACTATTTTTATTTCTTTCATTCCATTTTTCAATGAAAAATTAAAACAATGTTCATGTGTATGCACGACCTACCCTCTACATGAACAATGTAATCAATTTTTCTATCTATATATTTTATGAATTACTCTAAAAATTTATATAATTAATTTAAAAATTATATTTATATAATTATTAACATTATTTATATTATGGAACCATGACCAAAACACAAGGACCAAAACTACCAAACTAGAACATATATGAAAAATGAAACAGATATCACCCAGAAGAGTGATTTTAATAAAGAATTATTGATAAATAAGTGATAAAATGTTATAAGTAAATCATATATGGTATGATAAAATTGATATTTTTTCTATATTATATGTATAATAATAATATATTTATTATATAGAAGTTTTCAAAGTGTATGAAGGAAGAAAGACATAAGGTAAAGTATTTTCATCTCACTTTTATTTTTTTGGGACACATTCCATATACACCACTTATTTATTTTGTGTGGTGTATATACTGACCATGAATTTATTTTATGATTATTATCATGAAATTATGGGATATATATAGTCATATAAGGTTATTTATTTCAAGGGATTATGATTCAAAAGTTACCAAATTGGTAAGTCTTTTATGTTATAATCTTATTGTTCAAATTGTTTATGATCAAGTTTCCAATAATGAATTATTATGATCTAACTATAAAAAAACTCATGAATTTTATTCTACTATGGTTATTTCTTGAGAATACATGTTTTACTTTCATTTTGATCATCTTAAGTACTATATAAACTGAGAATACATTTTTAAGTAAAATCAAATTTATTTATCTCTTCAGTTGAGAAACATTTTTCTTCCATATATATGTTTTATAAAAATGTTTTAAAGAAGGTTTTTAATATTATACCGTTATTTTTTAAATTAAATTTACCCATTTTTTATTTTTTATGAAATTTTTTAAAATCAATCCTCTTGTCATTTTCGAAACAAGTTATTTTTTACTTTTTACAAAAAATGTGAGAGGAATGTTTTATTTTAACTTATATGCCATGAACATAATTTACCATCATCATGACTGCTCAGTATTTTGAAGATTCATTTAGAACCTTCCAATTTCTTTCCAAAGAAAATTTTTTCCATAATATTTTGGAAATTTTTTTATTTTAAAAGTGATTTTCAAAATGGAAAGATTATTCTCTATAATAAACATTTCAATGATATTTTAAAAAAATTTTCATATATGACAACATCCTTTGATATCAGTTATGTTTAATTGGGGATATGATCCATTTATACCATTATTATTATTTCTCTATATGGTTAATGTTTATATTGATGATATTTTTATGAAACCCATTTATTTTATATGAGTTATGCTATAGTGAATTGATGAAATATTTATAAAACTTGTTTTCTTTACAAGGTTTATGATGTGATGATATGATAAATGTTTTATAATATTATGGAACAAATATATATGGTTTTCATTCTATGATGTTGGTTACATTATAACCAAGTATGGTGGTTATTTTAAACCGAGGATGGTGGTTATATTATAACCAAGGATGATGGTTAAATTATATCCAAGGACAATGCCAACATTTTAACCAAGGGAGATGGTCATGTTATAACCAAGGATGGGTGGGACCTATATCTTCCTCAAATACATTGGGTAAATATTGATATATCCTTACATAAATAGGACTGGGATGGGGATAAAAACCATTCTAATATGATAGTCTTTTTAATAATCCTTGTCTACTAAGGAAATAATTTATTATGCTTATTTGTATGACACAATATTATGTCTTATGAAAATATTATTCTATCATGGATCATGTTCATTATTTCATTTATGATTCATGTCTTATGAACTGACAAGATTTATTCCATGAATAAAGATTATGATCTATTTTATATAAGGTATGGATTTCAAATGTTAAGCTCATGTTCTGATACACTTATGCTCATGTTATGCTTATATGATCATTGATTTATCCATTTTTTACCCTTACTGAGTATCTAAGATCAACCTTTATTATGTTTCATTTACGTACGTTATGAAGAAATGTTTTATTAATGATATGTATAAGAAGGGTGATAATTATAAAGAACATAATAGGAGACTCTGATGAACCAATTATTTGTGTGTCTAAGTTTCTAATGGCACTAGATCTATATGATTATGTAATGGATCATTATGTTATTTAATGAATATTCATATATTAATATGTGATATATATATAGAAATTATGGGTCTTTATATTTGATATTAGATGAAGGTTTAATTAACATTTGGAAACTAGGATGATAAAACTTTAGTAAGAACCCAAGGTGTAATTCTATGTATAATAAATAATACTAATATTTTGGTAATGATCATGAATGATATAGGTTAAACCTATGGTGTCATAAAATAAGGTGTCACAATTTATACACACTTTAAATGATTTTTCATGATTATATGGTTTCCCACTATGGTTATTATTTCTAATAATATGATTTTTTGTTTTATTCAATGGATAGAACCTAAATCAATCATGTTTATGTTGAATTTGATGGTCAATAGAATGACTATCATCATGAGAAACCAGTTTAAATAAGAGATGGAATGTGAAAACTTATGATTATAAATAATTACCTATATTTTTATATAATTAAAAATCTTAACTTTGGTAACTTTCCTAACACACTTAATAAAAGAAAGATGAATTTTCATAAATAACATGTAGTAAAGAAGATTCATCTTCCAACATGTCTAGAATGTGGGTAGAAACACTCAAATGATTCTCTCAGAGAAACAAAAAGATGTTTTGAGTGTGGAAAAGAAGGAAACAAAGAATTTAATTGCCAATGAAAAATGAAAATTTTGGTTAACATATTGGATGGGAATAATGGTCTCCATAAGGTGTCCTCATTGATTGAATGTTTTAAATGTGTAAATTTTGGGAATTATGAAAATCGATATCTTAAGGGGAAATCTTGAGAGAATAATTAATAAGGTTATATGAGTAATGGTGTTACTAATGATGATGAAGAGACTATGAATGACATATTAAAGGTGTAAGATATTTGAATAGTATTGTTTATGTTAAAAGTAATAATAATGATTAATTTAAGTTAATTAATCTTAATACATGATTCATATTTAATATTTTAGGAAATAAGTGTTGGGGAATAAGATGATGAAGTCAAGTTAATGGTTTAATAAGTGGGATGATTGAAGTGTTTAGGTATTTGGATTTAATAATTATGTTTTATAAGTGTTATATCAATGATATTATAGTTATAAAAATCATGAAACATATAAGTATTGTTCTATAGTAGTATTTCTGTAATGATTTTAAAAAATATTTTGAATGGTACTAATAACCAAGGAAATTGATTTAGCAGTAAGGTGATATTTTTGGAGAACACATGATTAATGGAAAGTTAAACCTTAATATGTGTATTTTTTTGAGTTAATAATGTTTATTTAGGATAAATATATGATAGAAATTGATAGTATTTGTGACCTTGAAATTTATTAGTTGATGAAAAAGTGGTTTATGTAATCTTTGATGATGTTTATTACATTTTTTGGATTTATAGAATATATTCAATAGTTTGTGAATTTATTTAAGGAATTAGGATTTTTTTATGTTTTGGAAGCATATGTATTTTCATGGGAGTTTAACATAAAAGTTATGGATGCCATCATGGGTTTATAAGTTTACAGTATATCATAAGTTCAAAGCCATCAACACCCATTTTAATGTTTTAAGTTATGGGATTTTGAAGTGATTTGAAACTTTTATTAGGTATTAGTAATAATACTCTATTGAGGTTTAAATAAACCATTGGGTTTTATATATGATTTTATGATAAGTAAATTATGAACTAATGGGTAGTGGGATATGGATAATCTTGATAGTTGAAAAATGATTCATTGATAAGGTGATGTTTTCAGAGATATTTATGGTTTAGTTATGTATTAAAAGTTAAGTAAGTATATTTCTTTACATTATTAGTATAGATGGTAAAGTAATTCCCTAAATCTATGAAAAAGATCTCAATACAATTTTTTCCCTATAACCTTCAATTTTGAGGAATTGATCGTGTTTTAACCCCTCACTGATTCATGGTTTTGTGGTTGTTAACTTTCTCCTGACCATGTTATCTATCATTCTATATTAGTCCTTAGGAATTAGTTTTATATTCCATGTCCACATTTTCATCTTCCATTTATGTTTTCCTATTTGTAAATATAGTTTTTTGATGACCTTAACACCTCCTTTTCCTTCTTTTAAGGGACGTTTTATTAAATCTTTTTATGATGTGGGTTTTAAAAAAAATATTTTTCAAATATAAATCCTTTGATTTATGAGCACATGATCAAATTTTGAGGAATAAACTTATTAAATGGTGAGTTGGGAAGATAATTTAACACTCTAAGATCTTAGAACAAATTTCTCTTTAAATAATTTTATTTCTTTGATAGATTTTATTACATGAAACACCGTGTTTAAACGAATCACTATATATAATTAAAATGTTATTATTTATGACAGTTATAAACTAGTTGTTAAATTTGAGGGTATGAAAATAATTAAATACTTTATGAAATATATATAAATCTCCTACTCAATATAAATTTATTGATAAATTATTAGTAAATAATCACTCAATTTTTAGTAAAGTTGTTTTATTCTTCAAAAATATGTTTTCTTCAAAAATATTTTTATTAATTTTTTTAGAAAATATTATTATTAATTTCTAAAAAATTTGGATATTTTATTTTGAAAAATTAACATCATATTTTAAATCATAATATTAAAATTATCACTTTATGATTTTTTGAGCATTTTCTGAAAATATTGATTTTCCATTGAATAATAAAAAATATTGATTTTTATTGAAAACTAAATGTAAAAATTTACATTTTGTTTTAAAATAGGATCCAATTTAAATTAGTTTTCTTATATTTTAAATAATCCAATCATTTACATTGGAATTAATTTTATATTTTAATTTAGCATAAATACGTTTTTATAGGTAAAAAGGCATTTTAATGAAAAACTAGTTTTATGGGTGAAAAGTGTTTTTATCTTAATAAATTAAATTAATCACTATTGGTGAATTATTTTAAGGATATTTATATATTATATACTCACTATTTTTTTTAATATGCATCATATATTTTATAGGCATGAGATAAGAATAAATGTGGATTTATACTTAAAACTTATATTTTTTTTTCGAAAAATAGATTTTCATCGCATACTGCACACTTATTTAAAAATTAATTTCTTCTACTTATAGGTATTGAATATGATAAAATATAATCCATATTTTGAATATTTAGGTTCAAATTTTTTAAATATGACACTTATTTTTTTTGATATGAATAGTAACCGTGGTAAAATTTACCATCTTAGTAAAGGGTAAATTAGGTTAATCTAGGTTAACAATAGGTGAAAAGACCATACTTTTTCCTCATAATTCTTATTTTATAAAGGTAATTTGATCCTTATCACCTTATTCTCAAAATGGAGTTGTTTAATGGAAACTTGTCTATGAAAATGGATTATATACTATTTAAATAAAATAAAGTTACAAAATGTCACACTCTTAGTTTTAAATTTCCCTTATGTGTCCACATAGGAAAAAACTCGTGTTATGAATGAATACGAGTGTCTATTTATAGATTAATAAAATTATTTTCATGATATAATTTCATTTATATTTTTTATAAATTATATAATTATCATAAATTCTTGTGTAACGCAAATAGAATATTTATTCAATTAACTAAAAAAAATAAATGATTTTAAAAAAATATTAAAAGTGATATAATTTGAATGAGTTAATGTTTCCCATTAATATTATAGATCCATTTGATATACTAGGGATGTGTGGAATCATTATATCTGAATTCCTCCTTTGTCATGGTGTATCTAAAGTCAAATTAAATGAATAGTGTTTATAATGAAATTAATGATATTTTATAATAAATGATATTTTATTAAATGATAGAAAATTCATAAAACATTAAATTCCTCCATATTAATGATATATATTTGTAAAGATAATAAATGTTCCATTTATGGGTCGTTTATCATTTTATAGTGTTGGTTCTTTCTTATTTCAATGATCCAAAATAATATTTTTTATGTTTCTAACATGCTCAATGTTTTATAATAGTAAATAATTTTCTAAGTAACTCTGTGAACAAACTTGTTCAAGTGTTGATTTACCATTATTTCAAGAAGACTTACTACCGGCTATGATGATATACTGTTAGTTCAAGAATATCTACCACTAAAAGATATACTATTGATAGATCTACCACTGATAGATCTACCATTGCGGACATCTATCGCTAGAATAAATCTACTGCCAGAGAGGATCTACATCCAAAATATATTTATCACCAGAGAGAATTTACTACCAGAGTGTTGTCATTGATGTCCATACTCTTATTCGAATTTAGTTCTTCCAATGTATAGTTTAATGAATTAAATCTTGTTAGCCACACATGTATTTAAGAATCATTATTCATAAACTACTCCATAGATGCATTGATGAAAAATTCAGAACTTACCTAAGTTTATTCTCATAATTAGAATTGAATTGATAATTGGACCTGTGACTGTATAAATTCTACAAAACATCCTCATGAAAATAGAGATAGAAAATAGTAGTTACACATGCATAGGGAATAAATACTTTCATACACTGAATGAAGAGAAATAAAAATACACCCGTGTGTGGAAGGAATCTGAACATCTATAGACTATAGACAGAATGATTTTATAGAACTTTACAATAATCTATTTTTCTATACATTTTGTGGAACTTTTTTGAGATCCTTATAAATATTGATTTAAGGACCTTTGAGCATAAAAATCTATTCAGATTGAGAAGTATCATATTTTTCCATCTCTATTTATTTTCAGTCTTTGTTTATGCATTATATTTTAGAACTATTTAGTTTTACTCTGTTTATCTACAAAAAACGTATTATTCACATAACTAGAGAATTCTGGACACTCTCTCTAAACATTATTCATTTATATACCCACAACAACTAAGGAAGAGGTTGTGTGTGACCTGTACTTGTTTTATCCGAGTATAATAATGGAAGAGGCTTTATGCCTGGACAACCATGTGTACTATTTTCTGTAAATCATGATCTAGACTATGGATACTATTTTTTTTAACAAACTACTTATTAATAGGTAATTTACAAGTGGAGGGGATTAAATCTTGTCTTAAGACTGAACCCCTTGTGTTAATTCTACTTTGTGTTTTATTAGTTTTGTTTTCTGTATTTCAAAGATTAAAACTATATTTGTTTTAATATATATATATAAAAATATCAATAGGTGCATTACTTGAGATTAATTAGGTGTTTTATTAAATTTTGGGATTCTAGATTTAGATTGTTTTTAAACAAAAATTTTATTGGATACTCAATTTATCCCCTCTTGAGTTACTCGCTCTAACCAACATTTGGTATCATAGGTTTTTTCAAAATATTTTTTTATTGTGATCTATTTTCAAATTAAAGATATTAAATTTATGTTTATTCAAAATTTATATCTTTATTAATGATAATAGAAAATTGGGAACTTCCACTAATTGGCCTTTTTATTTTAATGGTATTAATTATGATCAATGGAAGATTAATATAAAAATTCATATTGAAAGCATGAGTTTTGAAATTTGGACTTTCATTAAGGATAAATATGAACTACCCAAAAAATCTGGAGCTGAATGGAGTGATCCTACTAAAGTTGATTATAATAATAACTTTAAAGTTATGAATGATTTATATTTTTCTTTAGAAGATAAAGACTTTAATTTAATTTCTACTATACCACTGCATTTGATATTTTTGATACTTTGGATGTTTCTCATAAAGGAACTTAAAATGTCAAATAAATTCATTTGAATACTTATAATATTAAATATGATACCTTTAATATAAAATGATATGATTCAATTTCTCATATGTATCTCAGTTTTAATGATATTTTAAACATGATACATTCAATTGGGAAAATAATTACTGACAAAGACCCAGTGATGCACCTATTGGGATGTTTATCAGACAGATTGGGAGTAACTTTAGTTTCAATTAAAGAATCATGTGTTATAATTAAGTTGAAACTTAAAGAGATAATATTAAATCACTTTATGTATGAATAGAAACTCAAATTAAATATAGAATAAGAATATGAACCAAAGAGGAAGATAATAAATTTCAAGAATTATGAATCAAAGTAAAAAAGGGATGATCAAAGAAGACATATCGTGTGATAGAGAATCATTTTCAGATAGTGATGAAGAACTGGATCACTTATCTAGATGATTAAATAAATTTTACAAAAGGAATAAATTCTTCATGAATCCAAACTAAAATGTACGTATGAAAATAGAGGCAACATGAGAAAGGAATGGAAAAAGGATGATACTAAAAATGAAATAGTCTACTATGAATGTAAGAGAACATTTCATATCAAAGATGACTATCCTAAGTTAAATTTTAAGAAAATTAATGAGAAAAGAGATAATATGTATAAGAAGTATATGAAAGAAACTTAGAGTGCTTCATAAGATATTTCAAGCTAGTTAGACTCAAGAAGAGTGGATAATCATGATAGATCTAATATGTGTTTTATGAAAAACACATATGACGTATCTAACATTTTCCCTACATCTCTTGTTTATAATTACAACCTTTATGATAATTAAAATACTGATAAAAACATGACCCATGAAGAAATGTTTTAATACTATAATATATAGGAGGAAACAATCAATGAAATTAAAGATAAATATAACAGTTTAAAGAATCAATATGTCTTGTTTACTCACTTTAAAACCGATCTTAGTATAGAAAAGCACAAAAAATGATCAAATTATAAAATAAAGTAATGTGAAAAAATTATTCAATGAAAAATTAAAATAGGATATAGAAATATTTAAAAAATGCAATAAATGATTTAACCTATATTCTTGGAAAGAAAAATACACCTAATTATACCACATGAGTTGGATACCAAACTAGACAAAGAACGATCAATAAGACTAAATTTATTTCTAATTTTAGTTGTACTAGTATTGTGAACAATTATTATACTTATGGACCTAACCATGTTTTTTTATGAAAGTCTTAGATCTACATATAAGAAACCAGTTAAACAATCATTGATTCTAAAATCCATTATTACTAACATCTCTGTACCTAGAAAGACATAGGAACCAAAGTCATTTTTGGTTTAAATCTATTTTGTAGGAAATATTCATGAAAATATTCAGTAAGAACTTATGGTATCTAGATAATGGCTCTTCTAGAAACATGAACAGGGACTATTCAAGTTTCAAGAACCTAATCAAGATTGATGGTGGATAGTTCACCTTTAGTGACAATGAAAGATGAAAAATAACTAGACTTAGTCAAATCAATGACTCTAATACTATTTTAATTTCCAAAGTTTTTTTCTAGATGGATTGAAGTATAATATTCTTAGAATCTCATAGTCATGTGATGATGGTTTTCATGCTAAATTTTAAAATAATTACTATAAAGTTTTTAATTCTGAAAATTCTTTGGTTTTCACTACTTTGAGAAATTATAATGTATATGCTATTAATTTAGATTCCTTGTTTTCTTAAAATATTTCATGTCTAAGTTCCTTTCACATAAATTCTTGGCTCTGGCATATGATATTAGGCTATAAAATAATTCATTCAATTATAGATTTAACAATAAAAGGATTAGTCAAGGACCTTCCTAAAACAATATTCCCAAATGATAAAGTCTAGAACCCATTTTAAAAAGGAAAAAACACAAAATCTATTTCAAATAAAAGAAGAAAGTTTCAACTTCTAAACCCCTAGAGTTGGTTCACATGGATTTTTTTGGACCATCTAGAGTTTCTTACCTAAATGGGAAAGATTATGATTATGTTCTAGTTGATGACTTTTCTAGATATACTTGGGTATTCTTTCTAGATCAAAAAATTTAAGCTTGTTCCTATTTTTCTAATTATGGTAAATCTATAGATAATCATAGTCGACTTAGAATTAAGACCTTAAGAAGTTATCATGGTTGTGAGTTTTAAAATAAATATTTTGAATCATTACTCTCACAACATGGATACAATCATAAATTTTCAGCTCCTCGATCCCCTCAACAGAATGGTATAGTAGAAATAATAAATAAGAGCATTCAAGAAATTTCCAGAACCATTATTAATGAGTATGGTTTACCTATTTATTTTTGGAAAAAATATATTAATACATATTGATACATAATTAATAGAGTTATTATAAGATCAATTTTAAGGAAAACCCTATATGAATTATGGAATTGGTGAAAACCAAATATTAATTAATTTAGAGTTTTTGGTTGCAAAGTCTTTATTTTAAATTCAAAGTATAATCTTAAAAAATTTTCATTTAAGAGAAATGAAGGAATTTTTATTAGATATTCAACAACTAGTAAATTATATAATATATTTAATAGAAAGTACTGATATTGTGGAGGAATCTGTACATGTAAAATTTGATAAAACAAATCCACATGAGTCTAAGAATCCTTTAAACAACCTTGAATATGATCTGTCTAACCTGAATATAAATGAAAAACATTGTAACAGTTCTGTGAAACAACCAGAAAAATCATCCAGTTCTAATGAACTACCTAAACCCAAACCTATAGAGGATAATAAAATATTCATCCTTTATTTTCCTTTATTTTTTAGTAATCATAGATATCATCCCTTAGATGTTGTAGTTATAGACCCAGAGAGATGAACAACAACTAGATCTTTTCTTATAAATCAGGTTGAACATCAATCTTTCATCTCACTGCTTTAAACTAAGAACATCAATGATTCAATTAATGATGAATTCTAGGTAATGTAAATGCAATAAGAACTCAATAAATTTGAAATAAATAATTTTTGGGAACTAGTGGATAGATCTAAATACATTCTGAACATTGGAATCAAATATGTATTTAGGAATGAATTTGTTGAATCAGGCATAATAGTTAGAAACAAAGATAGATTGTTTGCACAAGGATATAGTCAAGAAGAGGGAATTGACTATAAGAAAACCTTTACACTAGTATATAGAAATAAATCCATTAGAATGTTTTTGACAATGAAACACATTTTAATTTCAAAATATATTAGATGGATGTTAAGAGATCATTTATAAATGGTTATATAGTGGAGGATTATTTTGTTAAACAACCCTTGGATTTCATGATCCCCATTTTCCAGATCATATGTTTAAATTAATAAAAAATCTATATTGTTTAAAAAATGATCCTAGAGCTTGGTATGATAGGATCATCTCATTTTTGATTTATAATGGTTTTTCAAAAGGATTATATTACCATAATTTATTTATAGAAATAATTTCATAATACGTTTTAGTAGTAAAAATTTATGTTGATGATATAATTTTTTGATCTTCTAGAAATTCTTTGTGTACATATTTTTAAAAAATGGTGCAAAGTGAATTTGAAATGATTTTAATGGGTGAGTTAAAATTCTTCCTTGGTTTCTAAATTTTTCAAAATAAATATAGAACTATTTTAAATCAAAGTAACTACACCAAAGAAGATTTAAAAAGTTTTGTTATGGATAACATAAAGAGTAGTGATACCCCCATGATGAAAACCTGTAAACTAGATTTTGATGAAACTATAAAATCAGTGGATCAAACCAATTATAGATGTTTGACTATAATCATGCTATATTTAACTGCTAGATGACCAAATATTAAGTATTGTATATATGTGTTCGTATTTTCAATAAATTCTTAAACACTCACATTTACTTATTGTCAAAATAAATTTTAAGTACCTAAAGTATAAAACCAATTTAGAAATGTCTTATCCTAGAGGAAAACCATTTGATTTAGTATATTATTTAGATGCATATTTAGGTGGTTGTAATTTAGATAGAAAAATAACATTTGAAACATGTCAAATTTTTAGAAATTCACTAGTTTCTTGGTGTAGTAAAAAGCTAAATACTATTTCAATGCATAATGCTGAAGTTGTGTACATAGCTTCAGGGATTTTCTGTACATAATTACTGTGGATGAAACACACTTTATTATACTATGGATATAAATTTTAAAATGTCCCTATAAATTTTTCTAATAAAAGTGGGATAAATATCTCCCAGAATCATGTATCTCATTCTTGGAAAAAACATATTGATACAAGACATCACTTTTTGAGAGATCATTTCTAAAAAGGTGATATAAATCTTGAATTAATTGTAACTGAACATCACCTTTCTTATATATTTACAGAGACTTTGAATTCTAATATACTAAGCTATATTATACATAAATTAAAAATGATAAAATTTGATGAATTCCTTATCTTCATATATACTCTTTAGAGGTGATCCACCATTGGCTATCCACCATTGGTGATCTACTATTAGTGACCTGACATTAGAGATTGACCATTGTAGAACCACCATTCGAGTTTTCCAATGCTCCTTTTTTTCTATGATTAATTTTTTATTAGATTTAATTATATATATTTTATTATATTTTTCAATTTTAAATCCCTAAATGATATAATTGACTTAAAATTATAATTTTAGAACCCTATCACTCGCGTCTCCTTCAAACCTTTCATCTTCCTTTCCCTCTAGACCTGTAACCCTCCTTGTGTGTGTACTAATTTTGAACTAGTGAAAAGATAGTGGGAGTGAAACATGACTAGATTTTTCCCCTAAATGATCGCTTCCCTCAATGAATTCACAATGTGAATCTAGCTGGACTACTATTGTCATACCAAATTACCCAAAAATCATGACTCTAGTTGTTGTTAAAAAGGAGATAGATGCTAAATGGTTAGTTTTTCACTATTCATTAGTGATGAAAGTGATCTAAGACCAAGGATAGATCAAATGGTTTTTGAGGAATGATCAGTCATTATATCCTATGATAGTTCAATAGTTTTATTAGTATACAAAGTATTATTTTGATGAAAATAAATATGCTATTAGAAGCATGATAGATGGTAAAGAAGTGATATTTTCTTAAAAATAATGGGCCAGATGAATCAATGTACCTCATAAAGGTATTTCAGATGATTTTTAGGGATCCATTCCTAGAAATAGTGAGTTTCTAATATGTGAGGATGCTCTATTGGAGTTGATTGGTAATGCTATTGTGTGAAGGCCATCTAATGTAAACTTGATGGGTAGTGTTGACTGTTGTTTAAATTTATCTAATACATTCTTTTTCCCAGGAAGGGGTATTTTAACACCACGACGTATAGAGACGCGTTTTTCTTATTTATTATGAAAATAGGAGATAAAATACACCTATGAATATATTTTATGGTCTATATGATGGAGATTAACAAGAAATCATCTTGATCTAATTCATTTATCTATCATAAGTTTATTTTGGATATATTGGAAGCCAATCATCTAGTGCCATAAGATGAAGAGGCATCAATTGGTTGAAGAGGATTCCGTCTTATCCAATTTACTTGAAAAAGGATGAAGGTAAATTTGAACCCTTGGTTGAAGAAATGGGTGGTTGAAAATGATAAGATATATGAGAATTTAAACCATATTCAACACCTTTCTAGACCTAGATACTTGGTTGATCCCAACCTAGATCCAGATGAAGTTTTAGTTTATTAATCTAATGTGGGAGTTGAGGAAGAAGAAGATAAAGCTAGAGAAGAAGAGAAAATGGTTGTCTCGATAGAGGAAGGAAGTGAACCTGATTTGGTTAGAATCCCTTATGTTTCTTTTGAAAATGCTATTCTATATTATTCTTTTCCTACTAAAGAAATATTTCTAACTAAAGGTGAGGAATCTAAGGAGACTAAAGTATCAGGTGAATAATAGTTTTAGATTTCTCCAAAGAACTCAAGAAATTTTTTTGAGGTATATGATGGATTTTATGGTTCTAATAATGGTGGTGGTGATACTATTGATGGGGAGTGGTCACATAAATCTCCTAGTTCTTTTTATTTATATAATTCTGTTGATGAGGTTTGACCTAAATCTACTCATCATTTTTTATTATACAAGGATCAATTCCAAGAGATGAATAAATAAATTCAGAAGGTCTAGATGATAAAATTCAAAATGAAAATGGTGATGGGGATGAGGATGATGTTGGTGAATATAAGGATGGAAATGGTGACTAGGTTCAAGATTCTCATATTCGATTTGAGTATGTGGATTCTGATAGAGTTAAGGAGAGAGCACTTATTAAGGGGGAGAAATCCAAAGGAGCTACTCAACTTAGAATTAACTATTTATAGTTAGAGTCAAATGATGGTTATGATGGAGATGATCATGCCAGTCCACCTAATCATGGTAGAAATTCTATATCTATTGATATAAAAGATCCTAAGGGATATATTTTTGAATATATATATATGAGGTTGTTCAGTTGGAATCTTTTCTTTTTAGTGATCATATAACTCAATATGCACATATAGAGGATGGCCTACCTATCCAAGAGAGGATTATATCTCCTCTACCTTCTACTCATATACCTTATGGTTTTGTAACTAAGGATGATATGGTTTCTTTTATAGTGTGGATGATTTAAAATATTAGTGGGATCCTTATATCCACACCTCCTTGAGAAAACAATCTCAGTGAAGTTGATCCCAGACGGATACTTGAGTTAGTGATCTCTCTTATCCAGCCTAAGATGGTCTTGTAAATGAAATAACTGGAGATTGAGAACAAACGGCTGGATAATGAGATGGAATAAGTCAAATCCATCATATAAAAAATGAGGGGGAGATTTACTATAGGATACAAATCTCTACCAGAAAGATTAGAGTCTTTAACTACAGCCTGTTCTTTCACTTCTACTGCTCCACATCATGCTCCTTTAGTTGAAGAAAATGAGATTTGATCCATTTTAAAAGAAGATATAAATTCTATGATAGATAATATTTCTATATTTCATTAATAAGAACTTATTAAGATAAATTCCTATGGTGCACACATTTATAAACTTATTAGGTAATTCCTGAATGAGGCTAGAAGTGATAGTGAGAATATTAAAAAAGAAATTAATTATTAACTTTCTTGAATTTCTGCCAAGAAATGAGCTCAATTAATACTTTAAGTCTCATGATGATAATCTAATACTTCCTCCTATGACTAGGGAATTTAATGAGCAAGTAAATCAGATCATATTTTTGGACCCTCTTATCAAACTTTTTATGTAAGTTAAAAAGGATTTCTTCATGGTAATAGAGTGAAGTGGAAATATAATTATAATTTTTTTAACTTGATGAAGCTGATTTTTTATTCCTTTAGGACTGTAGTGGTATCACCTCAAGCTGTAATCATGTCTACTATCACTTATATAACTTCTTCAACACCTCTTACTCTAGAGTTTTAAACTATTAGTGCAACTCTAGTTGAGGCTGTTTGGTACCTCAGTCATGCTTTGATCAGCGAGCCTCCTCAACCTACTCTTACACCATCTAACTTTACATCTGTACCTATAGTTACAGGAAATGGAAAGGATACAATGGTCCCCTCATCTTATTTATTTTAGAGTGGTTCATGTTCTAATTAATCTTTGATCAGGATTGCAGATTTCCCTTTTTTTACTTTTTGTGATGTAATATTTTACCTTTGTGTCTAATTAAGATTATCTATTATTAATCTTTATCACTCTACTTATTTTATTTCCTTATATTTTTTTATAATCTCAAAAGGGGGAGTATATTTGAATGGTATTTAAGTTGGTAATAATCACTTTCAAACTTTGAAATGTTAAGTAGAACATTATTCATATTCGGGTATAATTATTTATGTATTTGTTTTTATATACATGGTTATAAATTATATGATCTATGATCATCAAAAGGGGAGATATTTTTAGCACCTTCTTATTTTAATGATCACAAATCATGTTTGTTATGTTTCTAACAAGATCAATGTTTTATGATAGTAAATCATTTTCTAAGTAACTTTGTGAACAAACTTGGTCAAGTGATACTCTATCATTAGTTTATGAAGATCTAACACTGACTATACTGATCTATCGTTAGTTCAAGATGATTTACTGATGAAAGATCTACCGCTGATAGATCTACCACTGAGAAAATCTATCACCAAAATAGATATACCACCATAGAGGATATACCACCAAACTAGATCTCCTACTAGAGAGGATCTACCACCAAAATAGATCTACCTCTAGATAGAATCTACCACCAGAGTGCCACCGTTACTGTCCAGACTCTTATTAAAATTCAATTCCTCAAACATCTAGATTAAGGAATTAAATTCAGTAAGCTACATATGGATTTAAGAATAATTATTATTAAACTAATACATAGGTATATTGAAGAAAAAGTAAGATTTTTTTTTTAATTTTATAGTCATTAAAAGGATCCAATAGATAACAATACCTATGGTAATATAAATTCTATATAAAATACTCGTGTGTGTAGGGGTAACCAATAGTAGTGACTCATTCATAGAGAATACATAATTTCACATGATGAATCAAGAGGAATCCAAATACACCTATGTGTGAAAGGACTCTGAACATCAACATATTATATACATAAGTATTTTTCAGACCATCATGATACTCTATTTTTCTATACATTTCATGGAACTTTTTTGTGATTCTTCTAAAGAAATATTAAAAGACCTTTGAACATCTAAAGCTATTTGTATTGAACAACATTAATTTTTCTCATCTCTAATCATTTACAATTTCTATTTATGATTTATATTTGAGTTGTGTTTTTTTAATATTTATATTTATAAAACATATTCTCCTGAATATAACTAGATATTGATGAAAAATCTCTATCAAAATTCTTTATTTGTACACACACAACAATTTTATAAGAGGTTTTTTGTGACTTGTACACGTTTTATCCCATTTATAAGTGTGGAAAAAGATTTTTTTCCTAGAAAAAATTATGTACTATTGTATATAAATCCTAATAAAATCCATGGAATGAGCTTATTATTTAATAAAATACTTGGTATTAGGTGATTTAAAAGTTTAGGGTATTAATTCTTAGCTCAAGACTGAACCCCTTGTGTTAATTCCACTATGGGTTTTATTAGTTTTGGTTTCTATATTTCAAAGTTTAAAACTATTTCGATTTTTATATCTATATAAAAACTTTTACTTTGATAGTTAATATTAATTTGTGTTATATTTAGAGTTTTGATCAAGTAATTTTTTTTTCAAAAGTTAAAGTGATTTCAAATATTTTTTTAACTACTCATTGATCCTGCTTTAAAAAGATATTTGAAAAATCAAACTATATATTTCTACTATTTTTATTAACTAGGTTTTTTAAATTAATTAGAGGATTCAAGATTTATATTATTTTTAAACAAAAAATTTATTGGAAAATCAATTCAACCCCTCTTTAGTTACTCACTCTAACCAATATATATTAACATTATGAACCCTTAAAGTGTAGAAAACTTTAATATTATAGTAATTTTTAAAAGGCTTAATGAAGGCTTAAAACAAAAATATAAGGGTAAAAATTTGATCCAGAATTGTAAAAAAAAGTATTGGATAAGAGGATTTAAACTAAACATTATATTATGTTATAATATTTTTAATTTGGATCCATTTTGGCATTAAATTAATTTATATTAATTTTATATTTTAAGAAATTCCAAGAGTGACCCTCCCCTCAATTATAAAAGGCCACCCCTCCCTTCTATCATTCATTCCACCTTGAGACTTATATCTTGACCACCCCATGATAAAATAAATTCCCAAATTCCTTAGTCACATTCTATAGGTGTTTTTTTCCCAAAATTCCAACCCTAGATCCATTAAGAGGAGATCTAGTAGAGTTATTTCAAAGAAGAGGTAATCACCTTAACCGACCACTTTCTTTTTAATTATTTCTTACGTCTTCTAAATATTTTAATTTTTTCATAAAACAATAAATTCAGTATCCTCAACATACTAAAATGTTATTATGATTATTAGTACACATTTATTCACTATAATTTTATCAAATGGGATGTTAAAGTATCGCTCGTGTATATGTACGGCTTACCGTCTCCATGAAGAGATACAATTAATTTATCATCACCATATTTTATAAAGTGCATTTTGATGAGTTTAATGTTTATATATGATAATTATGAAATAATTATAATTTTTTAATGATAATATCATTTCTACCTTATTACCTTCTAAACCATTGGAATATGATAATGTTTATTGCACGTATGTGCAAACAACCACCTCTACAAAGCGCGGTGATTTATTTTTAATTTCTGTTTTAATTAGATGGAACTAAGCATGGATTTAATAAATATATATGATATATGATATATAATAATAATTATATAATTTTGAGTTTTTATTTACCTTTATTTCACTCCATCCATAGAAAAAAATTAAAACAACATCCATGTATACATACAACCTGCTGTCCCCATGAACGGTGTAATTAATTTTTATATCTCTATATTTTATGAATAACTAAAAACATGTATATAATGAATATATAAATGATATTTATATCATGATTAAACTCTGGAGATTATGATACCCTGATCAAAATAAAAGGACCAAAAGTTCCAAACTAGAACATACATGAAAAACAAAACAAATATCTCTTAGAACAATGATTTTAATAAAGAATTGTTAACAAATAGACTATAAAAGGTTATAAGTAAATAATATATTGTGTGATAAATATGATCATATTTATTTATTGGATGTATAATAAATATATATTTTTTATACTAGGGGTTCCAACACATATGAAGGAAGTCATACCTAATGTAAGAGATTTTTGTCTCTCTTTTATTTCTGTTGGACACATTCTTTGTACACCACTTGTTTCTTTTTCATCGTGTATATACTACCCATGAATGTATTTTATGATTTTTATCATGAAATTATGGAATAAAAATATCCATATATGGTTATTTATTTCAGTTTCTTATGATTAAAAAGTTACCAAAGTGGTAAGGGTTTTATGTTACAATGTCATTGTTTATATTGTTTATGATTAAGTTTCCAATGATGAATTATTATGATATAACTCTCAAGAAAATAATTAATTTTATTATAATTTTTTAATTTCTTGATAATATATTTTTTATTTTCATTTTATTCATTTTAAGTACTCATGAAATCTAAAATACATTTTTAAGGAAAATTGGATTTATTTCTCTCTTCGGTGGGAAAATATTTTTCTTCCATATCTGTGTTTTCTAAAAATGATTTAAAATAGGTTTTTATTATTATAATAAAATTTTCTAAAATCATTTTTATTGATGTTTTAAAATTTTCAAAATGGTTTAAAATTAATCTTCTTGTCATTTTCTATACAAGGTACTTTTTTACTTTTTACTAAAAATGTGAAAGAAATGTTTCTTTTAAATTATATAGAATGAATGGAATTTACCACTATAATGACCACCAAATTTTTTGAATATTCCTTTATAAGTTTATAAGGATATTTTAAAATAAAATATTTTTCATAATATTTTGTAAATATTTATATTTTAAAAGTGATTTTCAAAATAGAAAGGTTATTCTCCTCAAGAAATATTTTAGTGGTATTTTAAAGTAATTTTCATATATGATAAAATACTTTGTTGTTAATTATGTTTTAATAGGGATATAATCCATTTATTCCATTATTATTCTTCCTCTATATGGTTAATATTAATGATTTTTATATTTCTGTAAAACCCATTTATTTTACACGGGTTATGCTACAGTGAATTTTTGAAATGTTTACAGAACCTGTTTTCTTTGCACAAGTTATGATGTGATGATATGATGAATGTTTTATGATCTTATGATACAAATATTTATAGTTTTAATTATTTAAAGGTGTTTAAATTATAACCAAGGAAGATGGTTATGTTATAACTAAGGATGGTGGTTATGTTATAACCAATGATGGTAGTTACATTATAACCAATGATGAAGGTTACATTAAAACCAAGGACGATGATGATGTTATAAACAAGGAATTTTGGGAGCTATATCTCCCTTTAATACATTGTGAAATGTTGATATCTCATGATATATATATGAATGGAGTGGGAAGTGAACCCAGTTCAGTAAGGGACTTTTCTCCCATGATATTTTTGGGAGTAAAACTTGAACACTATGATAGTTTGGGGAGTGAACCCATTCCACTAAGATAGTCTTGGAAAAAATCCTTCACTAAAAAAGAAATTATTTTCTATGATTATGTGTATACCAAAAACTTATGTCTTATGAAAATGTTATACTCTCATGGATCATGTTCTTTGATTCCTTTATGATTAATTTACTATGAAATTCTATGATTTATGACATGACTTAAGATTATGATCTATGATATGAAGGATATGGATTTCAAATTTTAAGATAATATTATCATACCCTTATGATCATTCTATTATTATGTGATCATTGATATCTCCCTTGTATACCCTTACTAGGAAACTGATCTAACCCTTTCTTATGTTTCATTTACCTAGGTTATGAAGACAGGTTTTAAGAATGACATGTCTAAGAAGGGTTATAGTTATGAAGAATATAAGAATAGACTCTTATGAACCAGTTACTTATGTGTGCAAATTTCAAAAGGAACTATACCTATAGGATTATAGTGTGGATCATTATGTTATGTAATAAATATTCATCTATTAAGATGTGATATCTATGTATGAAAATTATGGGTTGTTATAATATAGAAAGTAAATGGATGTGTAAAATCACATGAAGACATGAACATTGCAAATCAAAAGGCTAAATACAAAAAAGATGCTTGAATATAAAAGAAGGGAGTGAGATTACTTAATTTTGAATAGTAACATCTTAAGTAAATTTCATAATAAGAGGGGATAAATAATTTCTCATTATTATAAAATAAATTGGATAGTAAAGGGATATTTATAAATACATGAAAATATAATCAATTAAGATTCAAAAGTATAAATACAAAGGATGTACTTGGATGAAGATGAAGCGGAAAATAATCACTTACTTGAGTGGTTGCATCTAAAATCTCGGGAGGAGCTTATAAAGAGTTTTAGAACAAATTGGGAGGAATTTAGGTCGGTTAACTTCTTACATAATCAATTTTGAGTGAAGAGGATTGAGAGGCTGGGTCACTATAAAAAACATAAATTAGGGATGTTTTAAAATGTCACTAATTCATTTACTAATATTTTTGAAAAATGTTAGGAAATGAGGTGTTTCTAATTTAACAATGTTTATAAATGTCACTAATAAACAATAGCTGATTTACTGATGTTTTTTATAAATGTAGGTAAATAGAACCCCATTTACAGAAATTTCTAAAAAATGTTGGTATTTTTTTAAAATTCTTAATTATTTTAGCGATGCCTAATTTACTAATGTTTTTAGAAACATCTGTAAATGAAACCTCATTTACTAAAGTTTCTAAAAAATGTCAATAATTTTTCTTCATCAAATTTCTAATTTTTTTTAAAAATATATTTTTTAATTCCCTGCACCCCACTCCACCCCCACCCGACTACCTCTACCTCTGCCTGCCCCTGCCCTCCCCTCTACCCTGCCCTGCACCCTCTTCCCTTGCCTGGATCTCTCTACCTCTTCCAGCCCCTTCACCCCCTCCGCCCCTATCCAGATCCCTCCCTACACCATCCTCTGCCTCCTCTCTCCCCTACACCCCTCCCCTACACCATCCACCTTCACCCACCCCAGCACCCCACTCTGCCCCACTCAGATCCCTCCATGTGCATCCCTCTACCTCCGGCCACCCTTGCACCCCCACCCTGAACCCTTCCTCCCCTCCCTACCTCAAGTGTCCGACCACCCATTGCTTCCTTCCTCCCCTCCCCGCCTCAAGCACCCGACCTGCCACTACTCCCTTGCCGAAAATTTGAGACCAACCACTTTTGAACCGTGCACTTGGACACTCCTAGCTAACAACCATACCACTTATATACTTCAATTTAAATCTATAATTTTATATTACACTATATTTATATATATTAATAAATTTTAGTATTAAAAAATTAATATTATATATATATAATGTTATATATTAATATACACATATTAATATATATTTTTATCTATATACAACTATATATATATATGTGTGTGTGTGTGTTTTTATATATATAAATATATAAATATATATATGTTTATGTGTGTGTGTGTTTATATATATATAAATATTATGATATTTAAATATATGTTAATGTCATTGTATATAAATATAAATAAATATATATATATTTATAAAAATATAATTATAATTATATTTATGTTTATATTAATATATATATGTCTATATATGTATATATATATGTTTATATTAACATTTATGTTTATATATAATTTTTTATATATATGTTTATATTATATATATATATGTTTATATTTTATATTAATATATATATATATATATAAATTTTTATAGATATGTAAATTAATAGAATTATATATGTGGTTTATATTAATATATATATGTTAATATAAATAAATAGAATTATAAATGTTTATATTAATATATATGTTTATATATATATATATCTGTGTGTGTGCATATATATAATTATATTTATAATTTTTTATTTTTATATATATGTAAATTAATAGAATTATAATTATATATATAATTATCCATGTTTTAAAACACTGATAAAAATGTCCTCAAAATTGCCTAGTTTTCTTAAAAATGTGGCTAAATTTAAAATATAATTGTGTATATATATATATATATATTTATATATTAATATATATGTGTGTGTGTTTATATATATATTTATATATATAATTATATATGTGTGTGTGTGTTTGTATATATAAATTTATATTCACATCGATACAGATAAATGGGCTAAAAAAATGCAAGATAGAAATACAAGGAAGAACTCGATGAGGCTCGAAATTGAGACCTCACCAAGAACCATAGAGGAAAAAACCATTGAGCTTTACCTTAAGGGCTATATATATATATATATATTTGTGTTTATATATATATATAAATATTATGATATCTAAACATATGTTGACGTATTTATATATAAATTTAATTTTTCATATATAAATATATACAAATATAATTAAAATTTTTATTTATATATATGTAAATTAATAGAATTATAATTATATATTTATAAAAGTTTTAAAATAGTGGTAAAAATGTCACTAAATTTACCACATTTAAAAACATGTATATTTTTAAATTTTGAAATGTTTTTCAGGAAACGTCGCTAATTTAGCAAAATTTTTCAGAAAACATGGACAAATTTCAAATTAGGGATGTTTTTTTTGAAAAAGTCTCTAAATTATAGTTTTTTGTGGTGGTTGAGTATTTATAGAAAGATAGAGGAGAATTCTTTATTAATTTATAAACTTAGGTTTTGGACTCTAAGTAAAAAAATAAATAAAACCGCATGCCTTATAATGGAGTTTTCACATGTATTCTTTCAAAGAGGAGTGGTTTAAAATATTTTATTAGGTTAAAAACCAAACTCATTAAAATAATTCCATTCATCATTTGGAAGTGAGTAACGCTCATAAAGATTTTTTTAAAAAATTAAAATATATTATAGGTTTTGTAGGATTCATTATAGGTATTTAAAGTTAATATAATTACTTAAAAGCACATTATTTTAAAGTTAAAACCTATTTTTGGTCATGTATGCCTTTTATATCATTTATTACACTGATTTTATACCATTACGATGTCATAATACTTACAGTATATTTATTCCAAGTTTAATTTTTACCAAAAACTTCTACCATCTTAGAAAGTTATGAAAAATTCACCATTAGATAATTATGATGCAATAATTTAAAAAATAATATTAATTTTAACAAAATAATATTCTAAATATAAGAATTTGTAATTTTAAATAAAAATCCTTATTTATTAGAAAATATTAGTTTTTATGACACAAACAACTTTTTGACCCTTATAAAAATTACATGGGGATTAATTAAATTATATTATCATTTATATTTAAATAAATAATATTTATTAAGAAAATTAAATGTAAATTAAATTAATTTAAAAATTCTTGGATTTACCATTTTAATTGAAACTATATGTTTTCCAAAATTGCAATTTTGGTTTCTTCATATCAAAATCTAATTTTTATTAAACTCATTATATAATCATGTATATATATAAAGTAATAATGAAAAGGGATCAATATAATCATTATTTTATTACTAAAAAGGGAATACAAAAATTCAACTACTAGGGTCTGGATACATACCCCCCTATTACACCAGCATACTCCCTAAGGGTAAGGTGTGCAATAAAAAGACTTTCTTGAGTAGCTTATGTGAACATGGTTTGGTTGGTGATCTCTATAAGATTTAACTTATCATAAAAATGGTTTCTATTGAGTTTTAGTTGTTAAATCTCATCTTGGGATTGGTCAAAGGAAAACCTCAATGATTCCATCTCCCACAGAAGCTCAAATAAATAGGCTTCAAAGGGTATGATCCTATGGGTCAAGACCATTACTTCTTCCTTCCATGTGAATTAGATTTTATTATAAGACTCAATATATAATAATCTCAATGGAAACTATAAAATGTATATATTAATAGTGGTTATAAATCTTAATAGTCTTTTAAACCTGACAGTCATATTATGGATATATTTTATAATGGTCCAAAATAACAAATTAAATAATGTGTGTGTATTTCTTATAATCAAATTACTTAATAAGGCATATATTAATTCAAAAGGGGTTTTTATTTATAAATTATGGATTGTTACATTCTTCCTCTTCAGAAGTTTCATCCTAAAAATTTTATTTCATACACTAAAATAGATGTGGGTACTTTTTTTCATCACATATTCTATTTCTCATGTTTCCTCCTCAAACTTATGGTTCCACCACCATATTTTGACTTTATGAGTTGTCCTATTTCATATAAATGTTTTTCAATAATCTAATATCTTTTTAATCTCCTCCTTTTATGAAATACCATTCTCCAAATGTACCACCTATGGTCTGAGTATATGTGAGGGGTTTAGTATGAACTTCCTTAAGATGGATACATGAAACACATCATATACTTGATATTGGTTAGGTGTGAGTGATAGTTGATAATCCATAAATCCTATGTGATCAAGTATATCAAATGGTTCAATGTATCTTGGAATAAGCCTTCCCTTCTTCCAAAACCTCCGGAATTTATTCCATAATGATATATGAAGGAACACCTCATCTCCAACCTGAAACTCCAAATGATTGTTTGCATTTATTTTTTGTGAAATTTTAATGGATTTAATATGATTTTAATGTTTTAAACCTTTTATATAATATATTGGATAATATCAATTCCTATCAACTTCTTCTCTCCAACTTCATCCTAGTATGTTGGAGTCGAACACCTCTTCCCATACAAAGCTTTATAAGGTGCAATTTGAATGCTAGAATGTAAACTATTGTTATATTATAACTCCATAAGGGTAATGTGATGATACCCATATCCTTATAAATCCATTGAACTTGATATCATCATATACTATAGATTTTTAATTATTGAATCAATTTGACCATCTAGTTGAGGGTGATATGAAATTCCGAAACATAGATTTATATTCAATACTTACAAAAGGATTCTTCAAAATCTCATGGAAAAACATGGATCTCAATCATATACAATAGAGAGTGATACTAACTATAGTATTTCCAATTATATTATTTATATCTTAGTGAGTAGATGAAGAGATAAATATTCATTGATAACAATGAAATGCGTTAACTTTTTAAGGGGATCGACTTCCACTCAAATAGAATTATAGCCATTAGATGTCCTAGGGAGTCCAACAAAAAATTCATGGTTATGTTTTCCCATTTATTTACTATCATGGGAAATAGTTTCATCACAACCTTATACTTATTACATTTATCCTTGAATTGTTGTCATACCAATCATTGAGATACAAACTCTAAAATCTACCTCTTCATTTTATCCCACAAGAAGTTTCACGATAAATCCTTATACATATTAGTGATTTTAGGATTAATATATAAGGATGAGATATGAGAACAATCCAAAATTTCCCTATTAGGTTCTTTTTTTATGGGATGCATATTCAGGTTCCAAAACTTATAACTCTATCTTTATCAAACTTGATCTCTAAAATATTTTCAACCTTTATTTATAACACCTCATCATATTTTTGGGAGTCCTTGATCCTATTAAGAATGGATGGTTGATAATTTATTTGATTAAGGTAGGATTATATTCCATTTATGATTCCCATCTCATTAATTTTCATATCCAATAAGTTTGGATCCCTTTAAATCCTCATCTTGGATAGGTTTATGGGATCCTTTCTACTCAGAGCATCTATCAATTTCCCCCCTAGTATTGCAATGGATGGAGAAATAATAATACTTGATAATATATAACCACTTTATTTGGTGCATATTGAGTTCTTTTTGTGTGAATATATACTTGATTCTATTATGATCCATATATATGTCACACTTCTACCCATAGAGATAGTTTCACAAAATATTTATTGTGAAGATCACTACAACCATTTTCAGATCACGAGGTATCTAGTTCTACTCATGGATATTTAATTGAAAAAAGGCATAGGCTAACACATTTTCATTTTTCAAGAGTAAAAAAACCAATCCTTTATTGGATTCATCATCATAGTTCACAAATCTTTCCCCACTAGTGGGTAATGTGAGCACTTGTGTAGTGATTAAACTCTTTTTTATCTCTTTAAATATCTCCTCACACCCATCTGTTAAAAAAAACTCACACCCTTCAAGTTAACTTGGTTAGTGGGTATGAAAATCATGAGAAGTTTCTCACAAATCGATGATATTACCAAGATAATCCAAGAAAACTATGGATATACTTCATAGATGTTGGTATTATCCATCCTTAAATTGCCTCTCTTCAAAGGATCTATAAATATCCCTTTTTTGGTGATAATATGACTTAATAATGTCACTTTATCCATCAAAATCTAACATTTACAACACTACACATATAAAATTTTCTTTCAAAAAGTCCTTATAAAAATATTCAAATTTTCCTCATATCCCACAATGATTTTGGAGTAGGTTAGAATATAATTTATGAAGAAAACAACAAAATTTTCTAGGTGATCCCTAAAGTCTCTATTGAATAAATCCATAAAGTCATCTAGAGAATTAGTGATTCCAAATAGATTCACTATGAACTCTTATTACCCATACCATATACAAAAAAATGCTTGTATATATCCTTCTTCGTTACCTTTACTTGATAATATCCCTACCATAAATCCATGTTAGAGAAGTACTCGGTTCCACATAAATATTCAAAAAAGTCATCAATCCATGGTAGAGGATACTTGTTCTTTATCTTGATTATTTTTAGTTCATGATAGTTAATGTAGATACACATTGATCAATCCATTTTCAGGATAAAAAGTACGAGTATTTCCCATGGTTAATCACTTAGGTGTATAAACCCGTTATGAAAATTCTCTTGTTGTTTCTTCTTCAGATCTTCAAGTTAAATAGTTCCCATTATATATGGAGTCTTTGATACTGACAGGTCTCTAGGTATAAGTTTGATTGAAAAATAAACCTCTTAGTTAGGAGTAATACTAGGAAATTAATTGGGGAACTCATCATTATATTCACTTATAATGGGAATGTCATTAAGGATGATATTTTCATTAGTCTCAATCATTTGATCTAGATATGATTTATCATAAGGTAATTATATCAATTATTGATATTCTTATTCCAAAGGAGATCCATCCTCCTCCTTACACTTATACATAATAAGAGGGTGATTCATAAGGGTTATTTCATTCTCCCAAAAATTTATAGTTGATATATATAAAGAAATACAATATATACCTAGGATAGAATCAAAATTTTCTAAATGGATTATCACAAGGTTTGTTGGGAAATTCAGCATGAAATATTTACCAGGGAGAAGTTATATACTTGAGATTAATTAATTGAACCATTTCCATTTTCACCAGTTACACTACTTCCATTTTTTGAGGTGGTGTTTGAATAGTTTTACTAAACTTACATGATATGAAAGAATGTATAGAACCAGAATCAAAGAGTATGTTCACTATTATTGAATGAATAACTAGAATATATTTCACCAAATCATTTTCAGGATCCACCTTAGTGGTTGTGATGGAATATGATCACCTTCGATCTCTAGGAATTGGAGGTCGTTTTCATTAGTTATCTTGGAAAAACCTTAGTTTAGTGCACTAATTTTCATAGTTTCCTTATTCCTTGTAGTTGAAGAATTGGATTATGTGTTGATGGTTGACTAAAAAATTCCTTTATTCTATCAAACAAGTGATTTAGTCATCTCTCATAATAATTCACTAGCTTGGTTTCCCTCCTTCCCATACCTAAAGAATTTCCTTATCCTCTTTCATAAATTTATGGGATGATTCTTCACACACTTTTGACATGTGGTAAGTTATAATTTCTTAAAACCATGATAATTATCCATCAATCCCTCATAATTAGACTATATTATCCACTTCATATCTCTAGTCCCATGAGATCCTTGAGATTCACCAATATCCATTTCAAATTTGAGGTAACACTAGATAATTTAATTATAACTATAAAAGTATTAAATCTCCAAATATTTTCATAGATTTGTATTTATCCCATTAAATAATCAGTTAAATTTACTATTAGAGTCAATGAAAATGTTTATGGTGTATCATGCAAGTCTAGTAAACCTCATACGATTTGATTGATTTTACTCCCTTTTCTTGAGACCATAGAACTCCATCTCCATTTTAAGTTAGAGAGTGTAAGTAAAAATATTTATTGATTTTCTCAAATTCTTTCCACTCAATCATTTAGGTTTCTTCCTTAGTCTTCATATTATATATCAACATCCACCATTTATTAGCTTCTCCCTACAAGTGATAAAAAACTAGCAAAATATTCTTTTTCTAGAAGTATTGATGGATAAAGAATTGATTATCAATGGAATTTATCCCTTTTTATATGATTAAGGTATCCAAATATCTACTGAAAGTCTAGGCACTTTGTCACATAAAGCTCTTAATTGAAACTTTATCTTTCTTAGGGGGTGTGGGTGTTCCACTTGATTCAAGTTTATATTCAAAACTCGAGTTAATTGAAAATCTATTTTCATAAAGTTATCAAATCCTATTCCCATTAGGCAGGGAATCTAATTTGGGATGTCATTACATTTCCCATCACATTAGTTGTTTACAAAGTTCCTCTAATTTAAATCCATTGGATAAAATAATTGAAAATTATGGATACAAATATTTAAACTATTATGCATAAAGAAGGAAATTCATTAATATAAAAGGTAAAACTTATAATTGTTATATTAACACTACATCATGAATTTATATTCTTTAGTCTAGGTTATCCATAGTAAATTTTATATTAATTTTTTAACCTAACAATCTATTCCATAATTTATAATTTTCCATAAAGTGCTTGTGAATTTACTAAGGAATATACCTTGTAAGTGTCAAAACATGTGTATAGTAAGACCACTTTTTCATACAATAGGTATACAACGAATTGATACCCAATGATCCCTTTCGAGGTTATCACCCCTAGTTACATCTATGCCAGATCTACACCCACTTGTAGTATCCAGACAAGGATTTTATTACCTGTAGAGAACTCACTCTATAATTTACCAAAATTTTAAGATTTTTTTCTATACTTAGATATATACCTATGGTTTTACAAATTTATTGTTGTACTAATCCCAAAAAATAACTAGGCCTTTCTCTGATTCCAACTATAAAAACCAAAATTTATAATATATTTTTTTAATGATTAATTGCGTAAAGATATACATAATACAATCCTAAAAAAATTGAGTGGCCTAATGTCTTTGGAAAATTAGATACATAGTAAAATAACTTGAAATAGGGATATAGTGATATTATTAAAACTTTATAACATGCCCTTAAATTAAATTTATTTTCTAATACTTCTGGGATAACCTGGGGACATACATAAGAATGGGATGAGCTATAAATCCAAATAAGAGAATAATTAAGGAATAATATAAAGTAAAGTTGTACATGCGAGTCCAGACATATACCAAGATGACATAAAAAGATGATAATCATAATCACGATAAAAGTTGATAAAATCAAAGAATTATAGGAATATAGAAACAAAATTAAACATGATCATAATTATAAGTCAATGTTAACCAAAAAGAAATCATAAAATAGTGTACTTAGGATAACCACTTTAGAACCATTAATGGTATCTCATGAGATGAAAATATTACCTAATGCATTAGAGGACTATATAATTATGGGCCCACCCAGCATATTCATATCATGTGCATGCATTTGTGTGCTACATAGATCATACAACATAACAATATATTTTATAAATTTTAATCCCACAATTATGGATCTTGGGTTACATAAATTGATGTACATAATAAATAAATGATAGTTACAACTATGTGAATACCCATGAATGGAAGTAGGATCAGGTATTCACAAAATAAAAGTTTGGCATAAAAAATCATAGGAAAATTTCTACAATATAAGAGGTGTACATAAAGGTTCATGAGAGGTATTCCTGAGAGATAAAGGTATTATATAATTACAATGAAATTATATTGATAGTAAATTGATTTTTAAAACAAAATGACAACATGAAAAATTAAAAATAAAAGGATAAATATAAAGAAGGTTCTTGAATGAAAAATAAGGGAGATAGATCCCTTAATTCGATATAGTAACAACTTTGGTAATGGTTATAATGAGAGGGATTAAATACTATCTCATTATTAGAAAATAAATTGGACTATAAGTTATAATTATAAACAAATGACCACATAATCAATTAATATTCAAAAGGTAAATACAATAGAAGTACTTGAATGAGGTGGAAGAGGAAGAGTATCCCTTACTTAAGAGGTTTCTTATAAAATCTTGGGAGGAGATTATTAGGTTCTTGGGAACACATTAGGAGGGAATTATATAGGTAAAGGGAGATGAAATTGCTGATCATTAGGTTTTGAGTGAATATTAATGAGATGTTGGGTGGCTGTTTATTTAAGAATAGAGAGAGATTCTTTATTAATTTATAAACTTGGGTTTTGGACTCAGTAATAAAATAATCAAAACCAAAAGCCTTCCTAGTGTTTTCGAAAATTTATTCTATTAAAGAGGAGTGGTTGAAAATATTTTATTAGGTTAAGAACCAAAATCCTTAGAATAATACCATTCATGATGTATAAGTGAGTCATGATTATAAATAATTATTTTTAAACCCGTAAAATATAATATAGATTTTGTAGGATTCATTATAAGTTAGTAAAATTAATAAAATTACTTAATAATACATTATTTTAAATTTTTTTTGCTAATGGATTAATTTTATAGTATTTATTACATCAATTTTATACCATTATAATGTCATAATAATTACCCTATATTTATATCATACTAAATTTTTACCCAAAAATTTTACTGTCCTGTTTTTTTTGAAAAATTCACCATTTGATAATTTTAACATGCTAATTTAAAAATTGAAATTTATTTTTACCAAATTAATTTTATAAATCTATTAATTTTAAATTTTAAATAAAAAACATTATATATTAAAAAACATTATATTTTACGACACAAACAACTTTCCGAACCTTATAAAAATTACACAGGACATTATTAAAAAATATTATCATTTATATTTAAATAATTATTATTTAACAAGATTTTTTTGGAAGACAAAATTTATTTTAAAATTATTGGATTTATCAAAAATGTGTTTTAATTGAAATTATATATTTCCCCAAAATACAATTTTGGTTTCTTCAAATAAAAATCTAATTTTTATAAAACCCAATATATAATCATGTATATATATAAAGTAATAATACGAATGGATCAATATAGTAATTATTTTATTACTAAAAAGAGAATAAAAAAATTTATACTACTAGGTTCGGGATATATAACCCCTTATTACACTAGAGAATTTCATAAGGGTAAGGTGTGAGATACTATTACTTTCTTTAGGTGGTTTAATGAACATGATTTGGGTGGTGATCTCTACAATATTGAACTTATCCCATTAATAGTTTCACTCGAGTTTCACTTATTTAATCTCAATATAGGTTGGGTCAAGGTAAAAGCCCAGTGATTATATCTCCCTTGGTAGCTCTGACAAATGGGATTCAAAGGTTACTATCCCATTGGTCAAGGCCATCACTTCTTCCTTTTTTGTAAATTAGATTTTATTATAACACTTAATATATAATAATCTCAATAGTAACTATAAAATAACTATATTAACAATGTTCATGAATATTAATGGCCTTTTAATCCTAATAGTTTTATTATGGTATATATTTTATGACAACCCAAAAAAAAATGAAATAAAGTATGGGTACCAATTAGGCAGCCCAAATAGGGTGTGAGTATAACTCAGTAATCTACCACCAATGGTGTTTAAAACAAGTCCAGTCGAAATATAGTTCATGAAATTCTATAAGGAAATTAATATATTGAAATAATAAATAGTTTATCACATTTTCATTTATTATTATATAAATACATTTACTCTAGGGTTCCCAAGGATACCCGTACCTCAATACTAACTTCATCTCGTACTGGATCCTGAAGCATTCCTTAGGTAATAACATATCTCAATACCTGGTTCTAGCTAAAGATAAAAGTATTCAAGGTGCTATGATATATCATTACCTGATTCAACTCATGTTGAAGTTCAAATATTCTCATGTGTGGCCATAACTCGGAGTTCTATTATTTCCATTCATTTATTTCACATTTACAAGCGACATTACCAAAGTTACCAATATAAAAATGTAAGTAAGATAAACATGTCACCATGGTTACTCCTCAATATAATGACCATGCTCCCATTATCTTTACTCATAAATAAAATGACCAAGTTACCATGTACACTTCTCAATTTAGAATGACCATGTTCTCATTCTCTTTACTCATAAGTATGATGACCATGTAACCATTTTTACTTATCAATTTATAATGACCATGTTCCCATTATTTATCACATAATTAATTTACCAATTAATTATCCACATTAATCCCATTTATAATTCAATAATTAGTTAAACACTTCCATTCCATTAGTAACTCAATAGTTAACAAAGTACTTAAAACCAATAATTAATTCATGAATTAATTAATCAATATCACAATTCATATTCCATAATTATTTTCCTAGAATTAATTATCTCAATCTAATCTCAACCTTTCATAATTAATCCCATAATTAATTATCTAAATCACATTTTCAAAGGCACATAATTAATCCATAATTAATTATATCAACTTATCCATTTAAAGACCTCATAATTAATCCCCAAAATAATTATCTAGATTATAACCCCTACCTCTTATAATAAATTCCATAAATTAATTAACTATTGGGTAGCCCCTTAGTCTCATGATTAATTCCACAATTAATAACCTATTTCAGAAGGATTTTATAACTCAACTGGTCAATATAATAAACCTAATTAAAGGAAATTAATTTCTAAAGGATGCTGGTAATTTTTTAATTTTTCATATACATATCAAATCCACAACTATGGGAATTAGATTTGGACCACCTAACTCGTTTTTTTGATGGATGTTTTTCCAATGGAAATCCCCAAAATCCGAGCAGCACAACAATGTAGATCTAAGATTCCAAATCTAAATCCCTGAATCAAGATATAAAAATATCAAGATCTAATCAATCTAGATCTGGATATACAATACTAGATCTAGATCTACCCACATAGATTTAGATCTGAAGAAACATAGGATAAAATCCACCAAAAGATCAAGAGAAGAAGAAGGAATGATTAGGATAGGCATCAAGATGAAATACACTTACCGAGAGAAGAGTGGATCTTCAATTTAAGCTTTAAATCTTGAAGAACGGAGGTCGAACAACCTTGGAACCCCTCTGGAAATATTTGGGATCATCCAAAATATGTCAAGACCAAGAATAGGTTAAAATGGGTATGTTTCGGGGGTTTGGGAAATTTTTAAATAAATTATCGAAAGAAATAAAACTATGCGCATGGTTTGCCTTGGTAGGGGTGCATAGTTAGGGAAACCATGCACTAACCATGAGGAACTCACTGTCCAGGGTCACATAGTTACCTAGGTTTAGGTACATGGTTTTTTAAACTGTATGGAAACTGTGAAAAACCCATATTCTTAAGCTTTCTTAAAACCCCACCCAAATTCACTCCAAAACATAACTCCAAACAAAGGTACTTAAAAACAACCAAAAGTACATGAAAACGTGACTGAGATGACTCTAGAGAATGTCAGGATCTTATAATCTCTCCACCTTATAACAAATCATACTTGAGATGCAACCCTAAATGTCTATAAGATTATGAGCCAAAAAAGATTGGGCCATTGAGCCCTTACATATTCTTCCATTTCCCATGTTTCCTCTTGTACACACCCATGTTTCCATAACACATAAAGTACTAGCACAATATTTCCTTGCAACACTTTATTACTATGATTCAACACACATATCAGATGCTCCTCAAAGGATACATCTCTCTTAAGGTCAACATTATCCACACCAATCACATGAGAAGGTTTATGGATGATATCATTAAAGTTGTGATACATAAAAAACATCGTTTATAGTGCTGTGTATCTATAGAAGAGCCAATCAGTATGTCACTGACTTGGTTCTCTCCACTATCTCAAAAGGTCCACCAAACATGGGCACCGACTTTGTCTACCTCTGAATACTATAGTGACCCAACCTAGGTGACACTCAAAGGAAGAAACGATTACCCTCTTTAAACTCTAAGGATCATCTCCATTTATCCGCATACAAATTCTACTTACTCTAATCCATAGCCATACGTTTTCAAATAAACTGCACCTACTTCGATGTCTCCTGTATGAGACTTAGACCCAACAACTCTGACTCACCAGCCTCTATTCAGTATAGCGGTGATCTTCATGATCTACCATAAAGTGCCTTGCATGGTTACATATGTATAATTTCTTGATAATTGTTGTTATAGGTGAACTCCACTAAATCCAAGTTCATTTTCCAAATTACACCAAAGTGAAGCACTCATTTCAGTAGCATATCCTCAAGAACCTATATAGTACATTATGAATTCCCATTTATATATGAGTGGGAATCCATACTCAATAATACATGTGTTACAAGTTCTTTCTGCAAGCCCTGCCACAAGCATGAAGTAAAGTTCGAATCATGATCTAAAACTATAGTCGGTGACACTCCATGCAGATAGACTATCTCACGAACATATAGTTCTCTCAACTGTTCTACTATAAAGGTTTCCCTTATAGGAAATAAATGCACTACCTTTTCCAGTCGATCTACAATGACCCAAATAGCGTCATTCTTCCTACTAATATTTGTAAGACCCACCACAAAGTCCATGTTCATTTCATCCCACTTCCATTCTATAATAGGAAATGGTTATAGTAAACCTCCAGGCTATTAATGCTCCACATTCACCTACTAACATGTGATGCATCTTGTCACAAACCCTTCTATCTCCTTTTTCATGAATGGAAACCAAAACTGTCATTGCAGTTTATATTACATTTTGGTTACCCCTAGATGCACTACCCATTTTGAGGCATGAGATTCTCTCACGAGCTCCTCTCAAATTCTCGTAAGTACCACAACTCGATTCTTCACAGAGATGATCTCATCCTCATCTATGAACTAGTATGAAGATTTCTCCACACATTCAAACTTTCCCTCAAGTCTAATAACTCTAGATAATCATACCATATATCCTTGATCCACCTCAAAAGCGTAGATGCCACTGCAACTGAAATGAGAGTCATCTTCTCCTAACTCTCCTGAACCACCACATGCATTTCATCCATTAAGTTCATCATATTTCACTCTTCACTCAACTACCGAACCATCTGAGTCTGAATTTTCCTGCCCAAAGCATCATCCACACTATTCCCCTTCCTGAGCATATATTTCAGTTCAAAATCAAAATATTACATACACTCAACACGTCTTTGATACTAAAAATTAAAATCATGCTGTGAAAATATATACTTAAACCTCATGTGATCTGTATAGACTGTAAAATTTTCTCCCAAAATATTGTGTCACCAATAATTAAGAGCATAAACCACTACAGAAAAATCGAGGTCATGCATAGGGTAATTCCAATAATGAGGCCTCAACTGTCGAGACCCATGCGCCACAAATCGATCTCGCTACATCAACACAACTCCCAGTCTAATCCCATAAGTGTCACAATAAACTGTATACTCCTCTCCTGATTCAGGTAGGATCAAAATCGGTGCCGATGTCAAGCACTTCTTTAACTCCTAAAAATTTATCTCATTAGACTCTGACCATTCAAACATTACTCCCTTTTTGTTTAAGCTCAAAAGTGATGCTTCACAATGGGGAAATTATTGGATGAATCTCCAGTAATATTTAGACAATCCAAAAAAGATTTGGATTTCAAAAATATTATTAGGATACTACCAAGAAACCACTACCTAAAACTTATTTGGGTCCACTGACTGACCTTCCTCTTAGACGATGTACCCTAACAAGTGTACCTGATCAATCCAAAACTAACACTTAGATAGCTTGGTGTATATCCGATGCTCTCTTAGTGTACTCAAGATGATGACAAGATGTTGGGAATGATCGTCATGAATATTAGAGTACACCAAAATTTCATCCAAAAAAACCACAAAAAATTGATCCATATATGGATGAAATATTCTATTCATCAAATCCATAAAAACTACTAGTGAATTTTTTAACCCAAATGGCATTACAAAAAACTCATAAAGGCCATACCTACTTTTAAAAGAAGTTATCAGAATATCAGAAGTTCATAATCTTAACTGATGATACCCTGATCTCAAATTAATCTTTGAGAACACACAATATCCCTTAAATTGGCCAAATAGATCATCAATATGTGGGAGAGTATATCGATTCTTCACATTCATTTTGTTAAATTTTGGTAATCGAAACATAAACGTAAAATCCCATTAACCTTGTTTTCGAACAAAACATGTGATCCCCAAGGAAAAGTACTTTTATGGATAAATCCCCTATCCTCCAACTCCTCCAAGTGAGTCTTAATCTCTTGAAGCTCTATCAGTTCCATTCTTTATAGTGGAATAGATACTAGCTCAGCCCCAGGAATGAGCTCAATAGTGAATTCCACATCTCTCTGAAGTGGTAGCCCTGAGAAGTCTTTATGAAAGAAATCCCGAAATAGTTCCACTACTGGTGGAAGTACATCTTTCCTAACACCCTCATCATCTAAAAAATACTAGAAAATTGGCTATGATCTCTCCTAGTTGCAGAGTAATTGTCCCTACTTGTCCTGCCTAGATATCCCACTCTCCACGATGAATATACTAGTCACCCTTAGGAGACATAAAGGTGACTTTCCTATGGTAACAGTTGATGTGGGCTTGGTATGTGAATATACATTCCATACCCATAATTAATTCAAATCCTTTTATATCAGTAATATAGGGATCCCATAGGAAATGATATTCCTAGATCTCTAGTGAGAATCCCTTGCAAATACAGATATCTCTAGACTGCACTCCTAACAGTGTATCTATAGTCATTACCCCACTCACAAAATCCACTGCCAGGCTCAAACCATTAACATGTTTTGTAGATATAAAGGAATAATAGGTACTAGTATCAAACAAGGCACTAGATAAAGTATAATCTACTAGAATAATACATCTTATTGTTGATGTCCCAACCTCACTATCCACAAGTGTATGATATACTGTATGTAACTGAGCTACCCCTCTTCCCTGTGATCCTATCTGACTACCCTAAGTATAAACACTCTACTAATGTGGGATATCCTTAAAAAAATCACCCCATACACTATCTCTAACACCTCAGGTAGTATATATAACACCCTGTCTTCTTATTACATAACTTTTCATTACATTTTACAAACAAAGGATCTTTAAAGTCTAGTGTATTGGAATTAAGGTACATAATACAAGAAAACATATATTATTATTTTAATACACTTGAAATACTTCTTGAAATGTTCATCCTAAGTACAATTAATGCATATCATAACTTTTAGAGACATACATCAATGGAAATGGTGAGCATAAGGACCACTAAGGGAAAATAGGGAAAACAATTTACATGTGAGCTTGAGAGAATAGAATAAGAACTTAAGGAAATATCATAAAGTACTGAGAAAGACGCATATAATGAAAATAATAACTTGAATGATATCTTGAAAATGTGGCTAAAAAATTTAATTTATACATTCCTAAGCATATCACCAAGGTCTATCCCTATGGTGTAATAAAATTACCAAAGTTATTCACTTAGGTATTGTAAAACTTGTCATCTCTAGAGATTAATTTCTTTACCCAATGCAATAGAGAGATATGAGGGATCACCATATCTTTATTTTCATGTGATACACATATATAATAATGAAACATTTCATAAATAACCCATATATATAAAAAATTGGTTTTATATCAAAATCACGGCATTTTAAAAAGTGATTAAAAACAAGTTTCTTTTGTCATTTTAATCCTAAGGAAAAGGAAGGTGGGTTTCAAGTATGTTAATAAAAGAATAAAAATATATCATTTGGACATCCATGTGAATAACCTTGGATAATATAGAGTTTTGGGTATTCAAAAAATAAAATAAAATAATTTCTTGATAAAAGGAGAGAAATTTTGAGTTGAAAATCCAACAACATAACGGGTATGAAACACAGATTTAGAAAACATTAAAAAGAGAGAGGAAAAGGGCCTCCCATTCATATAAGACTCATAACACAGTATATTTATAGAACAAAATGGAAATAATAACAATATATTGAAATTTTTAAAGACATATAACATAAAAAGAGAACATGAAAGGAAAAGCGAAGTTGAGATTCCCCTTACTTGAAGAGTAACTCCTAAAACTTGAAGATCGAGACCTTGGTGGATTGGGGAAACATTTGAAGGAGTCCTTGGGAGGTAAAAATATTATATCATTTAGGGTAATGAAGTTGGAATGAAAACAAATAAAGTAATGAATGGGTTTTTATAGTAAAAGAGAGGGAGTTTTTTAATAATTTCTAAGGACACCTCATCAGTGGTATTTGCAAAACCATTGGCTTGCCCATGGTATTTGCCTATAGTTTTGGCCACTTGGGACACCTAATATCATATTTAAATTAACATGATTCTACCAGTATTTTAAATTTAATATTACATAATTATGATGTCATTAAACATACTGAAAAATCATAAACTGTATTTTTACTATTCACCAAAAAATAAAACATTTTATAAAAATATCCTAAATTCACACAAATCTGATTTTAATATTTGAAATTAAAAAATAGAATCCAATTTATTAAAATTTTTTCTAAATATGAGAAATCTAATTTTGAATTAAAATCACTATTTACTTAAAAAATACTAATACTTAACTAATAATTTCTAAAATAGTTATTTACTTATACTATTATATCATAGTACCATTAAAGATGCCTAAATTATATTTATACTTCCTTAGGTGAGGTTACAATTCCATTGGTCATATAACTATTCATAAGGGTAATATTATAATTCATAAGTTACTATTTACCAAAAATTAAGTTGATCTTATCAGACTCTAAATTTCTTACTGATCACAACCGTGTATGTCTATTTTTAAAAAATAATTTCACAGTATAAATTATTTAATGTATAAAAAATTATTTTAAAATACATTTTTTTCAATATTCATCAATAATATGAAAATTCTTAGAAAAATACTAAAAATTCATCCTAGATTAATTTTGACTTTTGAAATTCAAAAATGTTTTTTATTTTACCATAATAAAAATTTTATTTATACAAATGGATTACACAAAGTGGATAAGGCCTCATTACATAACCCCTTATAACACATACATAAGACCTAAGAGTAACTTGTGAAATGGTGATAAAATCTTGGGGCAAATTAGACAACATTGCCCGAGTGGAGATTTCTATCAACTTGAACTACTCCTGTATGCGATTTTGTTCAAGATTAAGATGTTAAAGCTTGTCTTGGGATTAGTATAGAGTAAATCCCATTGATGCTACCTCCTTCCCATGCTCCAATAAATGGGATTCATATGGTATGATTCTACTAGTAGAGGCCATCAAATCTTCTTTTTTTATTAGTTTTCCATTTTCATTTCTATTTATAAACAATGATTATAACGTTAAAATTATAATGGTTTCCAACGGTCATATTAACCAATGGTCATATTATGGTAAAAAACCTAGGGTTATATTTCAATTATACTTATATATTTTTATTGATTATGACATAGTAAAACATACATTTTCAAGAAACAAAATATTATTTAAATGTATGGGTCATTACATTCTTCCCCCTTTAATAAATTTCATCCCAAAAATTTCAACTTATACTCTTAGAAGAGAAAAGGTGTGGGTACTTCTGCCTCGTTTTTTCCTCAAGTTCCCATGTAGCTTCTTCATATTTGTGGGTCCTCCATAATACTTTAATGAGGTGAGTATTATTATTATATAGAACCTTGTCTCTATAATCCAAAATCTCCACTGGATTCTCCTAATAAGATAGGTCATATTATAGTTGCAGCACATTTGGACTCAATACATGTGAAGGGTCAGGTATTTACTTCCTCAAAAGGGATACATGGAATACATCATGAACTTGAGTTATAATTGGAGGAAGTTAAAGCTGATGTTGCACCAATTCTATGTGATAAATGATTTCATAGTGGCTAATATAATAAGGGTTGAGATTACCTTTTTCCCCAAACCTCATAACTCTCTTCCAAGGTGAAATTCCAAGGAAGACTTTTTCACTAACATCAAACTCCAAGTCCATTCAATGGTTTTGGCATAACTCTTCTGCTGACTCTGAGCAGCCTTAATGTGTTGTTGGATGACATGAACCTTTTCTGTCATCTCTTGCACAATATCAGGCCCAAAAATATTTCTCTCACTATCTTCATCCCAACAAGTAGAAGTTCTAAATCACTTCCCATATAGAGGTTCATAGGGTTCCATTTGAATGCTCGAGTAGAAGCTATTGTTGTAAGAGAACTCAAATAGTGGGATATGTTGGTACCATCCACCTTTAAATTCCATTGAGCATGTTCTTAGCATGTCCTCAAGTGTTTTAATAGTCTTATTAGATTGTCCATGAGTTTGAGGGTGATAGGCTATATTGAAATTCAATTCAGCACTCAATGCATGTTGAAGACTTATCTAGAATTTTCATGTGAACCTTGGATCATGATCAGATATGATAGAGAGTGGTACCCCATGTAGCCTTACCACTTCCCTTACATAAATCCTAGAAAGTTTATCGAGAGAGAAATCTTCCTAAATAGTGATTAAATGGTAAGTCTTGGTGAGATGATCCACTATAACCCATATTTCATTGTTTCGCTTGTAAATTTTCAAGAGACCAGTGACAAAGTCCATAGTGATGTTGTCCCACTTCCATACTGGTATGGGTAGTGGTTGTAATACTACTTTAGGAAGTTGTCTCTCTAGCTTCACTTTATAACACACCAGACACCTTGTAGTGTAGTCAGTAATCTCCCTTTTTATGTTATCCCACCAATAATAATCTTGGATATCCCTATACATTTTAGTGCTTCCAGGATGTATAGAGAATGTAGAGCTATGAGATTCATGCATCAGCTCCTTCTTTATTTTTGGAATTGATGAAACACATAGTCTTGTACAAAATTTTAGTACACCTTCTCGATCAATATGGAACTCAAGAAAATTCCCATCCTTCATAGCCTCAAACTTCTTCTGTAAGAATGGATATTCTTTTTGATCTTTCTTGATATTCTCTAGTAATGACAATTGAGAAATCATTTGGGAGAGGGTTGATGATATCCCTTCCCTTAAATTCCCATGTACAGTTTTACTTGGTCTTTTATTAAGAGATATTCTTGAATCTACATCATTTCCATAACAATAGGCTCATTCCTACTTAATGTATCAATGAATTTGTTTTCTCTCCTAGTATAGTAATGAATTGAATAATCATAGTCTTTAAGAAGTTCCAACCATATCCTCTATCTCATATTCAATTCCTTTTGTGTGAAAATATACTACAAAATTTTATGGTTTATACATATATCACATTTCTCTCCATAACTATAGTTCCTCAATATCTTCAGAGAAAAAAAAACCACATCTAACTACAAATCATGAATTGAATAATTATACTCATGAGGATTCAACTGTCAATATGTATACAAAATTACCTTTTCATTTTACATGAGGATGCACCCAATCCCTTTCAGATATGCATTGCTAAAAATAATTAATCCTTCTCCGATAGAGGGAAGAGTTAACATGGGTGCAGTGACCAATCTCTACTTTAGCTCTTGGAAACTTTCCTCACCCTCTTTTTTCCAGATGAACTTGAACCCTTTTCGAGTTAACTCGGTTAGTGGATTGTAAAGTATTGAAAAGTTTTTCACAAACCTCCTATAATATCATGATAAACCAAGGAAACTGAGAATCTCAGTTACTCTTGTAAGATGAGGGCACTCCTCTATAGACTTTGTCTTTGCAGGGTCAACTGAGATTCCTTCATTAGTCACAATGTACCCCAAGAAAGAAACTTGTTGTAACCAAAACTCACACTTACTGAACTTTCCAAAAATCCTTTCCTTCCATAGAGTTTACAAAATAATCCTTAAATGATTCTCATGATCCTAAAAAATTTTAGAATATATTAGAATATAATCAATAAAAACTTCCAAAAAATTATCAAGGTAGTCCTTAAAGAATCTATTAATCAAATCCATAAATATAGAAGGTGCAGTAGTCAAAATGAAAGGCATAATAATAAACTCATAACGCCCATATCTTGATCGGATGGTGGTTTTTATAATATATTCTTTCTTCACTCTCAATTGATGATAACCAGATCGAAGATCAATTTTTGAGAAGAATTGAGCCCCATGAATCTAGTCAAATAAGTCATCAATTCTTGGAAGAGGGTATTTTCTCTTCAGTGTGATCCCGTTAAGTTCTCTATAGTTAATGCACATCTACATCGATCCATCATTATTCTTCACAAATAGAAAAAGTTCTCCCCAAGGAGACACACTGATTCAGTTAAACCCCTTATCCAAATGATCTCATAGTTATTTATTTAATTCCTCTAGCTCCACATTTTCCATCTTATACGGGGTCTTTTATATCGGATGAGATCCTATTATGAGTTCAATATAGAACTCTACCTCTCTTTCTGGGGGATTTTTAGGTAACTCCTCAAGAAATATGTCAATATATTCCTCAATAATAGAGACATTTTATATCCTTATACTCTCCATTAATTATTCATCTTCAATGATCAACTCCAAAAATAAGGCTATATGAGGTGCATCTAGACAAAGCACTGGTTGAGAAATCTCTCCTTGGAAGATAACCATAGGTTTCTTATTCAATACTACTGATATTTCCTTGCTTATGTATTTGATATTAGTATTATAATTTGAGAGTAAATCCATACCTAGTATAATGTTGAATTACAACATGGGAATGACTACTAGATTTGTGATAATATTGTGCTCACTAAAGTAAATACTAGAGTTTCTAAACACTTTTAATGCTTGGATTACCCCTCTAGGTGTATTTATTTATAACTCTACTTTTAGTAGTTCAGGGATTGATTCTATATTCTTTTCAAACTTAGAGGAAATAAAGGAATGAATAGAACTAGAATAAAACAAATTACTTTCTAGCTTTGAGGGTACAAATAGAGTACCTGCCACCACATCATTTGGAGCTTCAACTTCAGCTATCATGATATCAAAAAAAAAAGACCTTGATCCCTTGGACTTTGTTGAGGGTGATGGTGATTCCCCTCCACTTCCCTAAGATTTGGATAGTGATTGGTAAAGTGACCTAGCTATCCACACTTGAAGCATTGGAAATTGGGTAGGTAATGTACCATATTCCCTTTGTCGTTAGTGTTGTGAAGTTGATGCTTCATCTCACTATGACAATTCCAAGCGATATGGATATCTCTTCCACACTTGTAAAACTTCTCGCTCCTGAGAAGTCAATTCCCCAAATGCTTCTTCTCACATTTATTATACATGGTAATTTGAAATTGATTCCCTCATCTTTACTAATCAAATATCCTCCCCAATATTGTATCCATTTATCTCTTCTTTTCATTGGATTTGTGAGACTACTTCATTTCACCTAACTCTAGTTCGACTTTCATAGCACTCCACATGATCTCTTTATAGCTATCATAGTCTCATTTGGCTAGATTCTTCCAAAGATGAGGTCTTAATACCCAAAATAATATATCAACCATACCATTAGGATCCATGTTAAATATTTAAATGTAATGGGAATGTCTTGTGACGTTCATCTCATAGCTTCCGACAGATTCATTCTTCTTCCGCTTCAGCTTGAGAAACTCCTTCTCTATTTTTGTTCTCATCAAACGAGGAAAATACTTATTAAAGAAGATCCCTGTAAACTCTTACCATTAAATAAATTCAATATCCCCTCTTGGCCTTATGTGTTTAATAATTTAACACCACTGATCAGCTTCTCCATCTAAGAGGTAAATATCCAGGGTTTCATTTTCTTGTTTTTAATAGTGGAGTACAGAAAAGATTTTTTTGATAGAGCTAATCCACTGTTCCGTAATCAATGGGATTGTAGATCCACTGAAAGTTGGTGGTTATTGATACATATTGGACTAAACATAAAGTTATTACCTTCATGGTAAAATTAGTCTCTCATCTTTATTTAATTTATTCCCCATAAATAGAGGCACTTGGTTCATCATTCTCATGAAAGTTTCCATTCCAGCTTCCATCGTAGGTCCATTAGCACATGGTTTGTTGTAGTAACCATTTGAATGGTTCCTACTATTTCCTTACATTTTCTAAAATAATAAAAAATTAGCGAGAAACTTATTTAATTGATGAATATTTTAACTATAAATGATTTTTATGTCTTAAAACATCATTCTTAAATGCATTATTCTTTAGAAACAATTACATTTCTCTATAAATCCTTTATAATGATTCATAAAAAGTTTGTGATTAACAAAACATATCCCTCAGGAGTTTCAAGCTAGGATTTTAGCAAGGACTATTATCATGCACTAGTTCTAATTGAATTATAGCTCAAAGCGGTGTTTTCAGAGTTTAACCCCTGATATATGTGTACCAGAGCCACATACACTTGTTCGTATCCAGACAGAGACTTATCTATTCGGAAAACACTTAATTATTTTTTTCACCAAAATACCAGGATTTTTTTCAATATTTAAAATTTTCTATAGGGTTATTCCTGAATTTTTCATAGCCTAATTTACAAAAATAACTTAACAATCATTTTATAACAACTATATCATCCTGCCTTCTTATTACATAACTGTCGGTACATTTTACAGACAGAGGATATTTAAAGTTTAGTTTCTTACAAATAAGGTACATAATATATAAATAAATATAATATTATTTTAATACACTTGAAAATATTCTCAAAATGCTCATTCTAACTACAATTTATACACCTCATAACTTGGGGACATACATCAAAGGAAAAAGTGAGAATAAGGCCTAGTAAGGGAATATAAGGAAGATAGTTTACATGTGGGCTTGAGATAATACTATTAGAACTTGGGGAAACAAAATAAAAGAATGAGAAAGAGGAATATCATGATAATAATAACTGGGATCATATCTTGAAAATGTGTCTACAATTTTTAATTTATACATTCATAAGAATATCACCAAGTTCCATCCCCAAAGTGTCATAAAAATTACCAAGGTTATTCACCAAGGTATCATAAAACTTGTCCTCTTTAGAGATTAATTTCTTTACACAATGAATTGGAGTGATTTTAGGGAACACCCTTAATATGTATTTATTTTCATGTGATCCACATATATCATAATCAAAAATTTCATAAATAACTGATAGCGAATAAAATAAATGGGTTTCATATCCAAATCTAGACTTTTTAAAAAGTGCTTAAAAATAATTTCCTTTTTTCATTTTAATCCCATAGAAAAGGAAACTGGGTTTCATGTATTTTAATCCTAGAATAAAAATATATCATTTGGAAATTCATGTCAATAACCCTTTAGAAGCTAGAGGTTTGTGTATTCAAAAAATTATAATAGTAATTTATTGATAAAAAGAGAGAAATTTCAAGATGAAAATCCAACAACATAATAGGTATGAAACACAGATTTTGAAAACAACAAAAATAGATGGAAAAGGGTCTCCCATTCATAAAAGACTGATAACACAATATAGTGATATAAAAAATGGACAATATTGTATAGAGCTGGAAATTTCAAGGAATTTTTTTTAATTTCTTTGGAATTTTACATGAACGCAGTTTCTGACGGCGCCTGATTCCGAGGCCCGGTGTGCCCAGAATCATTTTCCGAAGTTTAGCTCGAGTACGTTCAGTGAAAGAATGAGTGAGTTTTCCTAAATTTTGGACCGGTGCTTGGAATCAAAATCCGAGGGCACCAATGGAATCGAAACACCGATAATTGATTAAGAACACCTTTTTCAGAGTTGCGTTTTCTCGGGTGAGGTTATTAATTAATTGGGTTAAATAAAGAATAAAATAAAATACTGTGCAAAAATTTTTATTTTTATTCTAAGTAGTGATAACCTAAGAAAAGTGGTTGGAGTGGGACCCACATACTAACTACTCCACTAGGTAGGAAATTAGTGGGGTGGGGCCCACATGAGCCCCACCCTTTCAACTTCCTCAACCCCTATTAATTAAGTAACTCACCCGCACCCCCCTTTTTAAATGAAAGTCAACTCTTAATTAATTAATTTAGTAGGTTATTAAATATAATTAATTCTTGGATTCTTTTTGAATTTCAAATGAAATATTGGATTGTGTGTTGATTAAATAAGACCAAGTCTTATTTTGTGAGAGGTTAGTTCGTTGTGTAAGAGGATTTGGAGAGGAAAGCTCTATGTTCCGAAGAACGTTCTTCCTCCATGAAGAACGTGAAGAACGCACCATCACCGACGAAGAACGACGACCTCCGACAAAGGACGACGGTGAGAGACACCTTCCTCGGAGATCGACGACGTTACGCCATGTACCGCGACGCCAACGACCCTCTCCTTCCGCAACTCCCTCTTCCGCGATGTTCAATTCCGTGACGAACTTTCGTTCAACGTTTTCATCGAGGTAGGGGAATTATATTTGATTTTCCGTTTTATCATTTGAGAAAAGGACGACGAGCGTGGATCAATCTCTGCCAGTTGATCCGCAGATCGCTCGTTCATGCGGGATGGTTGCGGGGTGAATATTCGGGATCGGTTGAGTTTGATATTGATTTTTTAAAACCTCTAACGCGGAGGGCACGGGCTAACGAACAAAGCCCGGACCCTCCGCAGTTTGTTGTTGAAATGCGGATCGACAGTCAATGATTAGGTGGGCCGAAAAGGCATTTTGAACCCTTCGTAGTAATCTAGAGCTCCTGGGAGGACCACCGGAGCAGACAGAATTGAAAACGGACCACCGGAGCAACTCTGGTGGTCCACGGAAGATCCTACCGGCGCACCACGCAGGCACGGCGGCCGGCACCGGCCGGCCGCCAGGATGCTGCGGTGCCCAGCGCGCCGCCAGGAGGGTCCGACGCAGCTGAAGCCATGATGGCAGGCGGCGGTCCCGCGGCCGCGCGGGACAATGGGGGAGACCGGGGGTCGTAACCCCTGACTGTCAAAGGAAGCGGCCCCCACATGGGGGCCGCGACTTCAATCAAGGGCGGCAACCGCACCCCCTGTTCCGCTCAGCCCAGACAGCCGAGCAGGCCACACGGGCCGCGCCTTAGTGGGCCGGACCTGGACCCGGGTCGGGTCGACCCGGTTCGGGCCGACCCAGGGGGTGTCGGGCCGGGTCGGACCGGGCCCGAACCCCCTTTTTTCAGACTGTTTTCAGTCATTTTCCCATAACATCGGATAAGGACCTCCGATCGACGCACCGTCAGTTGCAATGCGATACTTAGATCGAGAATGTCGTTTGGGTATATTACACTCAGGGTTTCGGAGAACTTTTTGTATGTCCGGGTTGGTTCGAACACGAAACTAACCGGGCCCTTGGAGCGGAAACACTTATATCTTGAGTTCCGGACGTCCGATTGACGTGCCGTCGACTTTTCAAGTTTCTTCTTGATGAGACGGAACTTTTGGCATACTTTTCCTGAGGTTTGGACGCATTTGAATAGTGTTCAGGTTAGATTGAACCCGAAATCCAACCGGGCCCCTGGAACGGAAAAGCTGATAACTTTGGGACCGGACGTCCGTTTGACGAACCGTCAGCGGCGTTGGTGATCACGTAGATAAATGGTCCCTATGAGTATACCCTATGAGAGTTCGGGGGTACAGTTGAGATACGGACGGGTTGGTTCACACACGAAACCAACCGGGTCCCTGGGACGAAAAGGCTAATAACTCACAGACCGGGCGCCCGATTAACGCGCCGTCTATTGTGTTGAGACCCCTATGACGAGGAAGTCTTTTGAGATACTTCTTCATGAGACTTTGTGATACTTGGATTATTGACCAGTAACTTGTGGAGAAGACCCTCCCGGAGACAAGCGTACGGAGTACGGAGACCGTGTAGCCTGCTGAGACCTGACGACTGCTTGAACGACTCGACTTGGAGTGAGTCGACTAGACCAGTGGACGGAGCACTACTTTGTTTAGGTGAAGAACCATGGAGGATGGAGCACTACTATTTTTGGGTGCAGACCCGCGGTACTCGACCGGAGAGTACCTCTACAGGCTATTAGGGGGGATGCACTACTGTGTTTGGGTGGCAGACCCCGGCGGGGAGCACTACTGTGTTTGGGTGGCTGACCCACGGTACTCGACAGGAGGATTAACTCAACAGTCTTAGGTTAGCGAGCAGTACCTCGGAGTCATGACAGGATCACTGTACTCTCTAGAGATGGGGCTCTTCAGCAGTTACAGTTTCGATAATGAAAATCCTGGTTTGAGTTGAGTCTATGACCTTTGTGTTTACCTCATGATTGAGATGGTTCACTTGATAACTTAGGTATATATATGGGAATATACCTAGGTAGTGGTTATCCATTGATTTCATAACCTTTGTGTTTCCTCATGTTTGAGATGGGTAACTTGATAACTTAGGTATATGTAGGGGCATATACCTAAGTAGAGGTTATCTGTTGAGATCTTTCTTTGTGGTTATCCTTGTTGGATTTAGTGAGACCTTGAGGGTATCGGGGTACCTACTGAGTATCATTATACTCACCCCTGCACAGGCTATGCCTGCACCTCGTTGTGTTGGTTTCAGATGACGGGCAGCACTGACAGAGGCCGAGTGTTCGAGGACTGGACGGTACCTGGAGGTGGACCTCATGATGAGTCAGTATCCGGAGGTGGACTTCACAACAAGACGATACTCAGAGGAGGTCGACGGGAGAGAGCGTTGTGGAGGCTATCTGTACCTACCCTTCAGGTAGGATCTGTGGTGGACGATCCAGGAGCTGTGCTATCTGTACCTACCCTTTAGGTAGGATCCAAGGTGGAAAACCCCGGAGCTTCTTCTATTCTTCCAGCTGTTTTTCTTTTCTGTTGTACTTTCATTCAGTTATAGCTGTTCTTTCGATTGGGTTTGTATTCTGGACCATTTACTTTTCAGAACTTTCTTTTGTACTTAGTGTATTACTTCCATTTTTACTCTGTGGTGTTTTATTTACTTTTATAAAGGCAATGCCTTCCCAGTTATCGGGATTTTACGCCTTTGGTGCTAGTCTCCAGCCCCTAACCTATGGAAGGCGGGCTTGGGGTAGTCACGGCACGGGCCCTGAGGACGGGTCGTGAAAAATTGGTATTAGAGGAGTCGGTTCTACCATAGAACTTATAACTATGATATTTTATTTCTGTGAAGAAATAGTGTTAAGGGTGCCGAGTGTGGTCTTCAGTTCAGGGAGTCCAGTGTTGGTGCGGGTGGCCGACGTATCCATACACCAAAACCCTGACTCTTGATTTCCAACTTAGTGCGCAAAAACATTAATTGCGTGTGTTTTTTCAAAGGTTTTCCCTTAAAACAGCTCAAACCAGGTCAGCTCACCAGGTATAAATTGTTGACCGTGTCACATCTGTTTCTTTCAGGATGCCTTATCATGGACGACCAGCTAGAGCTCTGAGAGATGTACGTACTGACAGCCTGCCGAGCGACGAGGCTTTGGTACAGGGCCCTCTTGCAGTTGAGGCACCAGTGGAGGCACCAACAGTACTACCATATGTTGGGCCACCGATGCCACCAGCCCCAGCAGTAGGCGATGCACGCTGTTTGAGCGCGCTGCACGTGTTCCAGTGCCAGAGGCCACCCAGGTTCCGGGGAGAGACGGACCCGCAGGCGGCTGAGGATTGGCTGGAGGCTGTGGTGAGAGTCTTCAGGCTAGTGGGGATGCCAGCAGACTTCATGGTGATCTTTGCTTCCAGCATCCTTCAGGCAGCAGCTAAGAGATGGTGGAGCCACTTGTTCCAGTTTTGTGATGGGATGACCTTCACATGGGGAGACTTTGAGACCTTCTTCAGGGTGGAGTTTATACCAGTGGATCTACACCCCGAGCGTGTTCAGGAGCAGCTGCCTTTTCCGCATGATTTTCCATTAGTATCTGAGTCATCTTTAGGCAGTAGACAGATGATGCAGAGGTCTAGGAGGACCAGACATATAGGTGGTCGACCGCATGACTCAGGATCGGTGGTGCGGGGCACCCAGGGTGGGGTCAGAGCTAGGCGTGCCAGAAACGGACAATGTTACTCCTGTGGCATGAAGGGTCACATGGCATGTGACTGTACGACTCCCCGTACAGTTGATCCGCAGGTGTTGGAGGAGCCACCGAGACAGAAGCAGCGGCGGGTGCTTGAGCAACAACCGATCAGTGGACAGGGTAGTAGAGCTCCGGAAGCAGGTGGACAGGAGAAGAACTAGTGGATACCTTTTTGTTCTTGGTACTTCTAGTTCCATGTTGTTGTTGTTGTTTTGTGTCTTTGTACTATGAGCTGCTATAATAAAAGACACTTATCTTCACGATGTTTTCTTTCCTGTCCTTTTGTTTGGTTGATACTTAGAGGTCCTGGTTAAAACTGTTGACTTGACCCTCACTTTCTATATTTCTACTGGAGGAGACCCAGTGACCTCACACTGATGCCGACAGTGTGACTCGACCCTTGGAGGCGAGAGTGACAGTTGGATCTCTTGGTAGTAGCGTCGAGGCCTTACGACGTCATCCATGGCATGAATGCATCATTCATGTCAGGATTGACTGTATTGGACAATGGGCATGGTTTATCCAGGTGATAAGACCGAGTTTTTTCTTTTCGGCAAAGGAGAAATCTTATCAGCTCTTCCAGATCATAGGCAAAGAAGGTGAAAATCATCCAGGAGTGGATGAAGACTGCACAGTGCAGTAAGAAACAGGAAACTGACACCAATCTTAGAGACTCGGGCATGTTAAATGTTTCAAGATTAGGAATCTTTAAGTAGAGATGAGTCTGCGAAGAAGCAGACGTGGATGTAGAGTTAGGAGAGCCGCATGAGGTGGTGTACATTTTAACATGCTACAACCACCCACCTTATTTGTCCCCGCCAGGCTCAGGGAGCTAGAGAGCATGGGAAGAGTGCAGCTGCATGCGGTCAAGTAGTGTGACCCAATGGCTCTAAAAATGATTCAGGGGACTGTCTATGTCAACTACTAGCTGCCGTAGTAACAGACGTTGATATGAATTATTTGATCCTTCCACGAATCTTTTCCCAGACCTAGAGTTTCCGGTAAGCCGTAGACTTGACCATCACGTCTGGAGATACCTTGGGAGGAGACTCGATAATCACACTTACGCCGATAGTGTGGTCTGACCCTCGAGGTGAGAGTTTCAGTTAGAATCTCTTGGTGGCAGCGTCGAGGCCTTGCGATGTTGGTCTGAGTATGGATTGGATCCACAGTTCATACACAGATTGACTATATTAGGAAAAAAGGTTATGGTTTATCTATAACTTTGGGATGGTGTTTTTCTTGGTCGGCGAAAAGGAAACCCTAGGCAGAAAAAGATAAACTCATGCATAGGAGGGTGTAGCCGATCACTCTTGAGTCGGACAACCTTACTCTCGTGGCAGTAGGAGTTTTGAGTTTCAGTTCTAATCAGGAAAGGGAGGCCTCTAGAGTTCGAGGACGGCAACCACATCCTTATACGGGTCTCACCTCGACGAGGTCTATGGAGATGTGGCGAGGCGGAAAGTAATATCCGAAGTTCAGCGGACCTTTTTAGGTCCTTAGAAGGGTAGACGAGGAGGATTACCATTTGACCCATTCACCTCAGTTGCACCAGGTGCATGGCGACTTCCACGTATCTCAACTGGGGAGATACGTGCTTGAACCGACGCATATCATCAACCATGGGGAGCTGGACATTAGCGATGGTGTGACTTTTGTGGGGTTCAAATAGAGGTTTAGGATCGACAGAAGCGGGTCCTATGAGGAAAGTTGATTCCTCGGGTGTGCTTTCACTGGAAGCACGGGAACCTCCAGGAGAGCACATGGGAGAGGGAGGCTCAATTGCATGCTCAGCACCACTTTTGTTTCCCTAGTTTGTGTTATAGCTTTATGGGGACGTAAAGATCTGAGGTGGGAGTAATGTAAAGACCCTAAAATTTCAAGGGAATTTTTTTTCTTAATATCTTCAGAATTTTACATGAATGCAGTTTCTGACGGCGCCTGATTCTGAGACCCGGTGTGCCTGGAATCATTTTCCGAAGTTTAGCTCGAGTACGTCCAGTGAACGAACGAGCGGGTTTTCCTAACTTTTAGACCGGTGATCGAAATCAAAATCTGAGGGAACCGATGGAATCGCAGCGCCGGTAATTTCTTAAGAAGACCTTTTTCAGATTTGCATTTTCTCGGGTGAGGTTATTAATTAATTGGGTTAACTAAAGAATAAAATAAAATTTTGTGCAACAGATTTTATTTTTATTCTAAGTAGTGATAACCTAAGCTAAGTGGTTGGAGAGGGACCCACATCCTAAATACTCTACTAGGTAGGAAATTAGTGGGGTGGGTCCCACACGATCCCTACCCTTTCAACTTCCTCAACCCCTATTAATTAAGTAACTCACCTGCACCCCCTTTTTAAATGAAAGTCAACTCTTAATTAATTAATTGAGTAGGTTATTCAATATAATTAATTCTTGGATTATTTTTGAATTTCAAATGAAATATTGGCTTGTGTGTTGATTAAATAAGACTAAGTCTTATTTCGTGAGAGGTTAGTTCGTTGTGCGGGAGGATTTGGAGAGGAAAGCTCTAAGTTCCGAAGAACGTTCTTCCTCCTTGAAGAACGCGAAGAATGCACCGTCGCCGACGAAGAATGCCGAACTCCGATGAAGGACGACGGTGAGAGACGCCTTCCTCGGAGATCGATGATGTGATGCCGTGTACCGCAACACCAACGACCCTCTCCTTCCGCGAAGCCTTCTTCCGCAACGTTCAATTTCGCGATGAACCTTCATTCAATGTTTTCATCGAGGTAGGGGAATTATATTTGATTTTCCCTTTTATCATTTGAGAAAAGGACGACGAGCACGGATCCATATCTTCCGGTTGATCCGCGGATCGCTCGTTCAAGCGGGACGGTTGTGGGGTGAATATTCGGGATTGGTTGAGTTTGATATTGATTTTTTTAAAACCTCTAACGCGGAGGGCATGAGCTAATGAACAAAGTCTGGACCCTCCATAGTTTGTTGTCGAAGTGTGGATCGACGGGCGATGATGAGGTGGGCCGCAAAGGCATTTTGAACCCTTCGCAGTAATATATGGCTCCCGGGAGGACCACCGGCGCAGAAAAAATTAAAAACAGACCACCAGAGTAACTCCAGTGGTCCGCGGAAGATCCTGCCGACGCGCTACGCCGGCACGGCGGCCGGCACCGGCCGACCGCCAGGAGGCGGCGATGCCTGGCCCACCACCAAGAGGGTCCGCTGCGGCTGAAGCCGCGGTGGCAGGCGGTGGTCCCACTGCCATGCGGGACCATGGGGGAGACCGGGGGTCGTAACACCCGACTGTCAAAGGAAGCAGCCCCCACGTGGGGGTCGCGTCTTCAATCAAGGGGGAAACTGCACCCCCCTGTTCCGCTCTGCCCGGACAGCCGAGCAGGCCATGCGGGCCGCACCAGCTGGGCTGGGCCGTGCCCTAGTGGTCCGGACCCAGACCCAGGTCGGGTCGACCCAGTTTGGGTCGACCCAGGGGGTCTCGGGCCAGGCCCGAACCCCCTTTTTTCGGACTATTTTCAGTCATTTTCCCATAACTTGGGATACGGAACTCCGATCGATGCACCATCAGTTGCGATGCGATCCTTGGATCGAGACGGTCATTTCGATATATTACACTCAGGGTTTCGGAGAACTTTGGGTATTGACGGGTTGGTTCAAACATGAAAACAACCGGGCCCTCGGAGCGGAAACGCTTATATCTTGAGCTCCGGATGTCCGATTGATGTGACGTCGACTTTGTTGGTTTCCTCTTGATGATACGGAACTTTTGGAATAATTATCCTGAGGTTTGGATGTAGTTGAATAGTGGACGAGTTGGATTGAACCCAAAATCTAACCGGGGCCCTGGAACCGAAAAGCTGATAACTTTCGGACCGGATGTCCGTTTGACGAACTGTCAGCGGCGTTGGTGATCACGTAGAGAAATGGTCCTTATGAGTATACCCTATGAGAGTTCAGAGTATAGTTGAGATACGGACGGGTTGGTTCGCAAATGAAACCAACCGAGCCCCTAGGACGAAAAGGCTAACAACTCACAGACCGGGCGCCCGATTGACGCGCCGTCTGTTGTGTTGAGACCCCTATGACAAGGAGGTCCTTTGAGATACTTATTTGTGGGACATTGTGATACTTGGAGTATCGACCAGTAGCTCGTGGAGCGGACCCTCCCGGAGACGAGCGTATGGAGTACGGAGACCGTGTAGCCGGCTGAGACCTGACGACTGCTTGACCGACTCGACTTGGAGTGAGTCGACTAGACCAGTGGACAGAGCACTACTTTGTTTGGGTGCAGACCCATGGCGGACGGAGAACTACTGTGTTTGGGTGAAGACCCACAGTACTCGACCGGAGAGTACCTCTACAGGCTATTAGGGGGGAAGCACTACTATGTTTGGGTGGCAGAACCCGATGGGAAGCACTACTGTGTTTGGGTGGCTGACCCGCGATACTCGACAGGAGGAGTACCTCAGCAGTCTTAGGTTAGGGAGCAGTACCTCAGAGGCATGACATGATCACTGTACTCTCCAGAGACGGGGCTCTTCAGTAGTTACCATTTCGAGAATGAAAATCTTGGTTTGAGTTGAGTCTATGACCGTTGTGTTTACCTCATGATTGAGAGGGGTCACTTTATAATTTAGGTATATGTATGGGCATATACCTAGGTAGTGGTTATCCATTGATTTCATAACCTTTGTGTTTCCTCATGTTTGAGATGGGTTACTTGATAACTTAGGTATATGTATGGGAATATACCTAAGTAGAGGTTATATGTTGAGATCTTTCTTTGTGGTTATCCTTGTTGGATTTAGTGAGACCTTGAGGGTCTCAGGGTCCCTACTGAGTATCATTATACTCACCCCTACACGGGCTATGCCCGCACCTCGTTGTGTTGGTTGCAGATGATGGGCAGTGCTGACAGAGGCCGAGTGTTCAAGGACTGGAAAATACCTAGAGGTGCACCTCACGACAAGTCAGTATCCGGAGGTGGACTTCACGGCGAGACGATAATTAGAGGAGGTCGACTGGCGAGAGCATTGTGGAGGATATCTGTACCTACCCTTCAGGTAGGATCTGTGGTGGACGATCCAGGAGCTGCGCTATCTGTACCTACCCTTCAGGTAGGATCCGAGGTGGACGACCTAGGAGCTGCTTCTATTCTTCCAGCTGTTTGTCTTTTCTATTGTACTTTCATTTAGTTATAACTGTAGTTTTGATTGGGTTTGTATTTTGGCCCATTTTCTTTTCATAACTTTTTTTGTACTTATTTTATTACTTCCGCTTGTACTCTGTGGTGTTTTCTTTACTTTAATAAAGGCAATGCCTTCCCATTTATCAAGATTTTACTCCTTTGGTGCTAGTTGCCAGCCCCTGGCCTATGGAAGGCGGGCTTGGGGTAGTCACGACATGGGCCCCGAGGAAGTGTTGTGAAAAATATAACATGATATGGATATTTTAAAGACATATAACATAAAAAGAGAACATGAAAGGAAAAGTGAAGTTGAGATTCCCCTTACTTGAAGAGTAACTCCTAAAACTCGAAGATAGGGACCTTGGGGGATTTAGGAATCTTTGGGAGGAATAAATGGATGGTAAAACTATTATATATTTGAGGGTAATGAATTTGGAATGAAAAAAAATTAAGGAATGGATGGGTTTTTATAGTTAAAGAGAGGGAGTTTTTTAATAATTTCCGAGGACACCTCATCAGTGGTATTTGAAAAACCATGGGCTTTCCCATGGTATTTTCCCATGGTTTTGGTCACTTGGGACACCTCATATAATATTTATATACACATTAGTAAACCATAATTTTAAATTACATATTACATCAATATGGTGTCATTAAACATACCGAAAACTCAAAAACTATATTTTTATTATTCACTAAAAAACAAAACATTTTATGAAAATCTCATAAATTCACCATAAACTAATATCTATGTTATGAATTCAAAAATGAAATCCATTTTATCAAAATAATTTTCTAAATATGGAAAATTTAATTTTTAATTAAAATCTCTATTTAAACAAAAAATACTAATACTTAACTAATAATTTCTAAAACAATTATTTACTTATACTATTATATCAAATTACCATTCAAGATGCCTAAATTATATTTATAATTATTTAGGTGAGGTCACTATTACATTGGTCTTATTTCTATTAATAAGGGTAATATTACTATTCATAAGTTACTATTTACAAAAAATTAAGTTGATCTTATCAGACTCTAAATTTCTTACTAATCATAGTTGTGTATGTCCATTTTTCAAAAATCATTTCACTGTATCAATTATTTAATGTTTAAAAAATTATTTTAAAATATTTTTTTTCAATATTCATCAATAATACGAATCTTTTTAGATAAAATACAAAAAATTCATCTTATATTAATTTTGACATTTGAAATTCAAAAATAATATTTATTTTACCATAAAAACAATTTTATTTATAAAAATGGATTACACAAAGAGGCTAAGACCTCATTATATAACCCCTTATAACACATGCATATGACCTAAGAGTAAGGTGTGCAATGAAGATAGAATATGGGGGAGGATCAGACAGCATTTCTAGAGTGGTGATTTCTATCAACTTGAACTTCTCCCATAGGGGATTTAGTTTAAGATTAACATATTGAAGCTCAGTTTGGGCTTGGTCCAGAGCAAAGCCCAGTGATTCTACCTCCTTCCCAAGCTCTAAAAAATGGGGTTCATGTGGCATTATTATAATTTTATAGGAAATCAAATCTTCTTTCTGTATTAATTTTCCATTGTCATTTCTATTTATAAAAAGTAATTATAACATTAAAGTTATTATGGTTTTCAATGTTCATATTAACCAACGGTCATATTATGGTCAAAACCCTATGGTTATATTTCAATTACACTTATATAGTTTTATTGATTATGAAACATTAAAACACACATTTTTTAGAAAAAAATATTATTCAAAAGTTTGGGTCATTACATTCTTCCCCCCTTAAGAAATTTAATCCCCAAAATTTCAACTCATACTCTCAGAAGAGAGAAGGTGTGGGTACTTATGCCTCATTATTTCCTCATGTTCCCATGTAAATTCTTCATATTTTTAGTTCCTCCACAACACTTTAACGAGGTGAGTAGTCTTATTATGTAGAACCTTGTCTCTAAAATCTGAGATCTCCACCATCTTCTCCTCATAAGAGAGGTCATATTATATTTGTAACACATTAAGACTCAGTATGTGTGAAGGGTCAGGTATGTACTTTCTCAAGAGGGATACATGGAATACATCATGAACTTGAGCTAGATTTGGGGGAAGTTCAAGCTGATAGGCCACTGATCCTATGTGATTAGGGATTTCATAGGGTCCAATGTACCTAGGGTTGAGCTTCTATTTCTTCCCAAACCTCATGGCTCTCTTCTAAGGTGAAATTATAAGGAAGACTTTGTCACCAACATAAAACTCCAAGTCCCTTGAATGGTTGTTGGCATAACTCTTCTGCTGACTCTGAGTAGCCTTAATATGTTGTTAGATGGAATAAACATTTTCTGTCATCTCTTATATTAGATAAGGCCCAAAAAACATTATATCACTAGCTTAATCCCAAAAAGTAGGTGTTATATATTACTTCCCATATAAAACTTTATAAGGTTCCATTTGAATGCTTGAGTGGAAGCTATTGTTGTAAGAGAACTCAAATAATGGGATATGTTGATCCCATCCACCTTTAAATTCCATTAAGTATGTTCTTATCATGTCCTCAAGTGTTTGAATAGTAATTTTATATTGAAAATTATTTTTAGGGTGATAGGACATAATAAAATTCAATTCAGTGCTCAATTCATGTTTCATACTTCTCTAGAATTTTGATTTAAACCTTTGATCACAATTAGATGCGATAGAGAGTGGTACCCCATGCTTCCTTACCACTTCCCTTATGTAAATTCTGGCAAGCTGATTGAGAGATAAATCTTACCTAATAGTGATAAATGGTAAGTCTTGGTGAGATGATCCACTATAACCCATGTCAAATTGTTCCCCTTGGAAGTTTTCAAGAGACTAGTGACAAAGTATATAGTTATATTTTACCACATCTATGTTGGTATGGGTAGTGGTTGTAATACTCCTTCAGGAAATTGTCTCTCTACCTTTACTTACTGACACAATAAGAACCTTGTAGCATAGCCATAAATCTCCCTTTTCAAGTTTTCTTAATAAAAATGATCATAAAGGTCCCTATACATTTTAGTGATTCTATTATGTATATAGAATATAGAACTATGAGCTTCATACATCAAATTTTTCTTTATTTCCAGAATAGATGGAACACATAGTCTTGTAAAGAATTTTAGTACACCTTCTCGATCAATATTGAACTCAGGAAACTTCCCATCCTTCACAGCCTTAAAATTATTCTATAACAAAGGATCTTTTTTTTTGATATTCATGATCTTATATAGTAATGATACTTGATAAATCATTTGGGACTAGGTTGATGATGTCATTTCCCTTACAATTCCAATTTCCAGTTTTATGAGGTCTTTGATTAAGGGATCTACTTGAATCCTCATCATTATCATAAAAATATGGTCTTTCCTACTTAATGCATCGACGACTTTGTTTTCTCTTCTAGGGTGATAATGAATTGAACAATCATAGTGTTTAAGAAGTTCCAACCATCTCATCTGTCTCATGTTCAATTCCATTTTTGTGAAAATAAACATCAAAATTTAATGGTCTATGTATATATCACATTTCTACCCATAAAGATAGTGCCTCCATATCTTTAGAGAAAAAAACCACATCCTACTCTAGATCGTGTGTTGGATAATTATGCTCATGAGGCTTATACTATCAATAAGAATAAATAATTACCTTGTCATTTTGTATGAGGACCCACCCAATCCCTTTTAGAGATGCATTACTAAAAATAACAAATACTTCTCTGATAGAGGGTAGAATTAACATGGGTGTAGTAACCAATATCTTCTTCAGATCTTGAAAACATTCCTCAAACTCCTTTTTCCAGATGAATTTGACCCCTTTTCAAGTTAACTTGGTTAGTGGATTGGAAATTCATGATTTTTTTTTCAAAAAGCTCCAATAGTATCCTACTAAACCAAGGAAACTAAGAATCCCAGTTACTATTGTAAGATTAGGCCACTCCTCTATAACCTTTTTCTATACAGGGTCAACTGAGATTCCTTCTTTGGTTATAATGTGCCCCAAGAAAGAAACCTTTTCTAACCAAAAACCACACTTTCTGAACATTCCAAAAGCCTTTCCTTCTATAGAATTTTCAAAATAACCCTTATATGATCCTCATGATCCTCATGAATTTTAGAATATATCATAATATCATCAATAAAAACTACCAAAAAATTATCAAGGTAGTCCTTAAAGACTCTATTCATAAAATCCATAAATATAGAAGGTGTATTAGTCAAACCTAAGGGTATAACAACAGACTCATTATGAACATATTTTGACCAGAAGGAGGTTTTTTGAATATATTCTTTCTTCACTCTCAATTGATGATAACAAGATCTAATATCAATATTAGAGAAGAATTGAGACCAATGAAGCTAGTCAAATAAGTCATCAATTCTTGGAAGAGGATATTTATGTTGGATCGAAAATGTATGTATGTATGTCTATTAGATGGAACAATACAAGAGGGGGGGGTGAATTGTAGGTTTAAAAACTTTGAGTTTTAACAACTAAGATATTAGTTTAAACGGTTTTAAACTAATACAAATACAAACACCCACAAATGTATTGAATATAAAATATACGATGTATTGTAATACTAATGTAATGTAAAACAATTGTATTCAAGATGAACACAATAATCAGAGTAATATAAAGATAAATGATTCTACCTTAAAGCGTATAGAATCAATCAATAAAATATATAATATAATGAATGTAATTGAAACAATTACAAATGTATAAGAGATAGAAAAGGAAACAAAAACAATTTCCTTTCTAATACAAATAGCAGCGGAAAATGTAAAAGAATTAAAATTCTTTTAACCCAAAGAGAAGGGTTATCCTTTCACCTAGGATAAAAGGTCTGTCTCATCAACACCTTGGTGAGACCTCGATATGATGATCAGTTCGTCCGTCTGCCTATCCCCAACAGCCCTCGATACGATGATCGGTTCGTCCGTCTGCCTATCCCCGACAGCCCTCGATACGATGATCGGTTCGTCCGTCTGCCTATCCCCGACAACCCTCGATTTTGTAGGTAATCAGCACCTCTGTATTTCAATTACTTGAAAGCCCTCGATACGATGATCGGAGGCACACAACACAAAGCATGAGAGAAGTCACAACATCTCTCTCTAGAACTTAATAGAAGAAAAGTATCACAGTTGTATCACGCTTGTTCTCTTGTCTGTCGTCTATTGTTTCTCTCAGCTTCAAATGACCTCCTATTTATTGGCCTCAGATTCCAATGGTTACGTCTCCTCCAACGGCCATATTTCTCCAAAAAACTCGGAGGGATTTAGACACCTGGCATCATAATGGTCATATTGAAACAGAAAGCACGACATCGTTTTGATTAGTTTGTAACTAACTCAACGACATCGTATTGGTTAGAACAAGATATACGAATAAGATAATCAAGAGTACGATTTAAATGAATCATGTGTTTTTGACAAAGTACCAACACAAGTATTTAATGAAAGATATGAGAAGCAGAGTCAATAAAATTTCCATATTCAGTACGATCAACATATTCAGTACGATCAGCATGGTCAGTATGATCAACATGGTCAGTATGATCAGCATGTTCAGTATGATCAGCATGATCAGTATGATCAACATGTTCAGTACGATCAGCATGGTCAGTAGGATCAGCATGGTTAGTACGATCAGCATGATCAATACGATCATTATGGTCAGTACGGTCAGCATGATCAGTACGATCATTATGGTCAGTACGATCAGCATGATCAGTACGATCATTATGGTCAGTACGATCAGCATGATCAGTACGATACGATAGACAAGGTTAGTACGATTAACAAGAAATTTGTGATTTCCAAAACAAAACATAGAAGTCAAAAGAGGACTTTTGAATCAACAATCTCCCCCTTTTTGGAAAGCACAACACACAAAGTAAATATAACAAGAAATACTTATCTCCCCCTGAGTTATTGGAAACTCTTCTGAATAAGAAATTGAATACAACTAACTCTCCCTTAGGTATGGACTTTCTTAAGGATTGTATTCATATATTTTCCTTAAGAGTGTTGTAAAGAATTCTCCCCCTTTATAAAGCATTCTCCCCCCTTTATAAACATTCTCCCCCTTTGTGATTTACAAAAAGAAAAGGGCTAACCTTGAATTGTCTCTCCCTTAAAAGGTCTTTTTTACGAGAAAGCCTTTGAAGACATATCAACAGGAGTGTTGGCAGAAGACTAAGACATAGGGATGCTGCCGAAGAAAGATCGTACGATGATCTAAAAACAGTGGAGCAGAGCTTCGCCTGAAAACCTAAAAAACCAATGTGGGTTTGGGGAGGGGGGGGGAGCTATTTATAGACAATACGGGGGTGACCGTTGATCTTCTACGGTCAAGATTAGAGGAAAACATATCAATGGTTAGGATTAAAAAACAAAAGAAAGAAAAAATAATGGAAAGTACCTGTCGGAGAATGTAAGGTTATTGTTGGTTTTAGTAAAGTTAAAAAAAATGTATGAAGTAAAAGAATACTATCAATCATCATACCGATGGAAAAAAAGTCGTTACCATTAACTGAAAAGCCGATGGAAAAGAATCTCGTTACCATTAACTGACAATACGATGGAAAACAATCTCGTTACCATGATCGGTCAGTACGATGGAAAAGAAATTCATTACCATCATCGGTCGATACGATGGAAAAGAAATTCATTACCATCATTGGTCGATACGATGGAAAAGAAACTCATTACCATTATTGGTCGATACGATGGAAAAGAAACTCATTACCTTCATCGGTCGATACGATGAAGTAAATAATACAAAAAAAACTGTCAATACGATAAAAAAATAGGCATATATTATGATAAAACTGTCAATACGATAAACAGAAAAACAAAAAACACATACCAGGAAAATAAAAGATCATAAGATAAAAAGAAACAAAAAAAATATATAGTAAGAAATGTCCTCCCCCTTTCAAAGGGAGTTATTTAATGTTAGGAGAATTGTAAAACATGAAGTAGATATGAATGATTATTTTAATGTAATCATTACTAGCTTCTGTTTTATAAACTCAAACCTATCGGAAGGTAATGGTTTTGTAAAAATTTCAGCAAGTTGTTCTTGCATTCCGATAAATTGTCGAATAATATATCCTTTTTGTGTGTGATCCCAAAGAAAGTGATGCCTAACATCTATGTGTTTTACACGAGAGTGGTGTGCTGGGTTCTTACTAAGAGCTATGGAACTAGTATTATCACAAAGAATTTGAGTTTTGGAGAAACTCAAACCATAGTTAGTGAGTGTGTGTTGCATCCACAATACTTGAGCACAGCAACTTCCAGCTGCTACATATTCAGCTTCAGCAGTGGATAGTGCTACTGAGTGTTGTTTCTTGCATGAACAAGAAACCAGAGAATCTCCTAAGAAATGACATGTTCCAAATGTACTTTTTCTATCCATTCTACAACCGCCAAAGTCTGCATCTGAAAAACTTTTTAAAACAAAATCATTCCCGGAAGAGTAAAAAAGACCTAAATCCATAGTTCCTTTTAAATACCGAAAGATTCTCTTTACGGATTTTAAATGAGACTCTTTTGGATTAGATTGGTATCTCGCACATAAGCATATAGAAAACATTAAGTCAGGTCGACTAGATGTCAAGTATAACAAACTTCCTATCATACCTATAAAGATTGTTTGATCTACTGGTTTCCCAGTTTCATCAAGATCAAGAGTACTTGAGGTACCAATTGGAATGCTAATACTTTTAGTTTTGTCATATCCATAAATTTTGAGCAAGTATTTAATATACTTATGTTGAGATATATATGTTCCTTCTGGTTTTTGAGAAATTTGAAAACCTAAAAAGAATGTTAACTCACCCATCATACTCATTTCAAACTCAGATTTCATTAAATTTGCAAAAGAATTAGTTAAATATTTCTGAGTTGATCCTAATATGATGTCATCAACATAGATTTGAACAATCAAAACATTTTTATTTTCCATTTTTATAAAAAGGGTTGGATCTGATGTACCTTTTGTATAATTTTTTTGTAAAATAAATCCTGTAAGTCTATCATACCATGCTCTAGGGGCTTGTTTAAGACCATATATAGCCTTGGTAAGTTTAAAAACATGACCATGATGTTTTGGGTCTTGAAAACCGGGAGGTTGTTCGACAAAAACTTCTTCTTGAACAAAACCATTTAGAAAAGCACATTTTACATCCATTTGAAATAGTTTGAAATTAAAGTATGCTGCAAAGGCTAATAGAATACGAATAGATTCAAGTCTAGGTATAGGATCATATGTTTCTTCATAGTCTATTCCCTCTTATTGATTATAGCCTTTAGCAACAAGTCTTGCTTTATTTCTTACAATGATTCCATTTTCATCACATTTGTTTCTGAAAACCCATTTTACACCAATTACAGTTGTTTCTTTAGGTCTATCAACTAAAGTCCAGACTTGATTCCTCTTAAATTCATTTAGTTCATCTTGCATTTCTTTAATCCAATCATCATCACCTAAGGACTCACTTGGACTTTTGGGTTCAAATTGGGAAAGAAAAACAAGATGTTCTATTTCATTTCTTAAGGAATTTCTGGTCCTTACAGGTTGATTTACATCACCAATGATGTTATCACTGGGATGATTCCTAAGAAACAATTGATTTGGGTTTTGTAAAATCTGTTCATCAACATATGGTAGAAGATCTTCCTTGGTAAAAGTTTCAGGAATCCTTTCTTGAACATTTTCCACACCAGAGTGATCTTCTAATAACGGTTGATAAACATTTTTAGAAAACACATCCGAGGATGTAGGATTGGGTTGGTTGAAAACAAAAGGATCAGTTTCATCGAATTTCACATTCACTGTTTCCTCAACAGTACAAGTGTTTTTATTGAAAACTCTATAAGCCTTAGAAGTTGTGGAGTAACCTAGAAATATTCCTTCATCATATTTTGGTGAAAATTTGTGTAGATTATCTTTTCTATTTAGAATGAATACTTTTCATCCAAAAACTTTGAAGTATGAAACTTTAGGTTTTCGGCCAGTCCATAACTCATAAGGAGTTTTATTAAGAAATGGTCTAGTTAAAACACGATTTATAGTATAACAGGCAGTACTAACAGCTTCATCCCAAAAGTTCTTAGCAATTGAGTATTCACTCAACATGGTTCGAGTCATTTCTTGAAGAATACGATTTCTTCTTTCAACAACACCATTTTGCTGAGGAGTTCTTAGAGCTAAGAAATTATGAGTAATACCTTTCTTACTACAAAAAGTTTCAAAATCTGAATTTTGAAATTCACCACCATGATCACTATGAATAGTTATCAATGGTAGGTTTTTCTCATTTTTAACTTAGGCTCTAAAAGTTTTAAAATAGGAAAAGGCTTCAGATTTATTTATGAGAAAGTAGACCCATGTAAATCTAGTAAAGTCATCAACTAAAACAAATACATAGTATTTGCCTCCAATGCTTCCAGTTTGTGTAGGAACAAAAAGATCCATATGCACTAGCTGTAATGCATTAGAAGTTGAAACTTCATTAATTGATTTAAAGATAGTTTTATGTTGCTTTCCAAATTGACAAGGATCACAGACTTTTGAAGAATCATATCTAAGATCTGGTAGTCCTTTCACAAGTCTTTTATTTGAGAGTTTACTAAGATTTCTCAGATTACAGTGTCCTAGTCTTCTATGCCATAGCCATGATTTGTATTCTATTGCACTTAAGAAGGGTATGTTTTGGCTCTTAAGGTCTTCTAAGTTAATAGTATAAACATTCTCTTGCCTATGGGTAGATAGAATGAACTCATCCTTGGAATTGTGAACTAAAAACTTATCATTTATAAAATTCACAAGGTAACCTTCATCACATAATTGACTTATGATGATGAGATTGTTCCTAAGACCTTTAACAAACAAAACATTTGAAATAAGAACTTTTCCAAGAAAAATGATATTACCTATACCAAAAATCTTTCCTTGAGCATTATCTCTGAAGGTAACTTTTCCACCTTTTGTTTTGATAAACTTTTCAAAGAGATATTTATTTCCAGTCATGTGTTGAGAACAACCACTATCCATGTACCAAATGTTCTTATTGGTACACTTTTCATTTTCCTGAAAAAGAAACAATTAGTTTTTCAGAATCCAAACTTGTTTGGATCCAGAAGGGTTAGATAAAATAATTTTAGGAATCCACATTTTTTTTTCAAAATGAGCTTTATGAAATCCTAAAGATTGAGTTCTGTTAAGAGAACAATCTCTTCTCCAGTGTCCACCACATTGGCACTTAGAACAAAAAGAGATTTTTTGAGGAAAAAAATAGTTATTACTAAAAACAGGTTTGGAATAAGTATAACCAAGACCAGAACGATTTCTCAAAGGTCTAATTTGAGAATACATCCTGTCAAAGTTTTCCTTCCCATGAGTAAAGTTTGACAAACATTTTTTCAAGGAAGAAATTTATGATTTTAGTTTTAAAACTAAATTATTATTTTCCAAAACATTTGAATTTGAACTAGAGTTAGGATCTAAAATATTTTTCTTTGAAATTACATTTTCAAGATCCTTAGAAAGTTTATCCTTATCAGATTTGACTTTCTCAAGGGTTTTTAAAATACTTTCAAAATCAGAAGTTTTCACATCAAGATCCTTAGAAAGATCTGATACTTCTTTAGTTAAAACAAAAATTCTAGAATCTTCTCTCTCAAGCTTCTTCTTGCATTTAGAATTTTCATTCTCAAGTAATTTAGCAAATCTAGATACTTATTCAAAAGAAGGTAATGTATCATCTTCTGATGATGAAGATTCATCATTTGAAGATTCATAATATCTATTATCAGTATAATTTATATTCAAAGAGACATTTGTAATAGCTTTAGCATTGTGTACCTTATCCATGAGACAATGATCTTCAATTGGTAATCTGGCTATTTGTCCAATATTCCTCTGTCCTGAGGACTCATATTCTGAAGAATCATCTGAAGAATCAATACCACTTTCACTCCACGTATCATTTTCCTTCAATACATTCTTTGTCTTATAAAACCTTTTCTTTTTTCTTTGAGAATGTTTCTCCTTTCTGTCTTTCCTATTCAGTAAAGGACAATCAGGCCTTATATGTCCTTCTTTCTTACATTCATAACATGTTACCTCTGAGTCTTTCTTATCCTTCCTATCTTTCTTTTTGAATCTATATTGGAAGTCTTTCTTTCCCACAATCTTGTTCATCCTTTGAGCAAGATTGGCTAATTCATTATCCGAAAGATCACAATCCCTTGAATCAGATATAACTTTCTTGGCTTTTGATCTTGTAAGCCTTTCAGGTGTTTTAGCTTTACATGAAAAGGCTACACTTCCATTCCCATTCTTCTTCTTATTGAAATCAGCATCTCTCTTCATTCTTGTCTCGTGCTGTAGAAGAGTTCCATAGAGTTCATCTAGAGAAATCTTGGAAACTTTTCTATTTTCATCAATAGCTGTCCTTTTTTACTCCCATTCATTTGGCATTATATCTATAATCTTATCAACAAGAGCTTAACCATCAAGAACCTTTTCACCCATGGATTGTAAGCTGTTGACAATTATCTTAAACCTTTGTTTCACTTTACATACTAGCTCTCCAAAAGGAAAAAAAAATCCATGATATTCTGCTCGAAGCATTGCTCTTCTTGTTTCTATAACCTTGGATGTACCAAAATGAGTGACTTCCAATTTCTTCCAAATGAAGTTGGCTGCTTCACATGATGATATCCGACTGTATATATTCCTGGTCATAGAGAATAATAAAGTATTGCGTACCTTGTAATTCAGTTGATATTCTTGCTTCTCTTGGTTAGTGAAAGTACTGACTTCTTTGTCAGGAATTTTGTAACCTTCAGTAAGCATAATAAAATTTTCTACACCAGTATTGATCACAAAAGTCTTCATATGATCTCTCCAATACTCATAGTCATTTCCATCAAAGATAGGCGGTCTAGAAGGATTCATATTGTCTATTGACCCAATATTCATTCCTGCCATATGATACAACAAAAACTTTTCCACTCCACACGTTAGTGTAGTAATTAGTTAAGATAGTAATATGAAATAAATAAAGCTAGTAATACAAATCAGTGGAAAACCTTCTCTGATACCAATTGTTGGATCGAAAATGTATGTATGTATGTCTATTAGATGGAACAATACAAGAGGGGGGATGAATTGTAGGTTTAAAAACTTTGAGTTTTAACAACTAAGAGATTAGTTTAAACGGTATTAAACTAATACAAATACAAACACCCAAAAATGTATTGAATATAAAAGATATGATGTATTGTAATACTAATGTAATGTAAAACAATTGTATTCAAGATGAACACAATAATCGGAGTAATATAAAGATGAATGATTCTACCTTAAAGTGTATAGAATCAATCAATACAATATATAATAGAATGGATGTAATTGAAACAATTACAAATGTATAAGAGATAGAAAAGGAAACAAAAAAAATTTCCTTTCTAATACAAATAGCAGCGGAAAATGTAAAAGAATTACAATTCTTTTAACCCAAAGAGAAGGGTTATCCTTTCACCTAGGATAAAAGGTCTATCTCACCAACACCTTGGTGAGCCCTCGATACGATGATTGGTTCGTCCATCTTACTATCCCCATCAGCCCTCGATACGATGATCAGTTCGTCCATCTGCCTATCCCCGACAGCCCTCGATACGATGATCGGTTCGTCCATCTCCCTATCCCTGGCAGCCCTCGATTTTGTAAGTAATCAGCACCTCTGTCTTCCAATTACTTTAAAGCCATCGATACGATGATCAGACGCAAAAATCACAAAGCATGAGAGAAGTCACAACATCTCTCTCTAGAACTTAATAGAAGCAAAGTATCACAGTTGTATCACGCTTGTTCTCTTGTCTATCGTCTATTTTTGCTCTCAGCTTCAAATGACCTCCTATTTATAGGCCTCAGATTCCAACGGTCACATCTCCTCCAACGGTCATATTTCTCCGAAAAACTCCGAGGGACTTGGACACCTGGCATCATAACGGTCATATTGAAATAGAAAGAACGACATCGTTTTGATTAGTTTGTAACTAACTCAACGACATCGTATTGGTTAGAACAAGATATATGAATAAGATAATCAAGAGTACGATTTAAATGAAGCATGTGTTTTTGACAAAGTACCAACACAAGTATGTAATTAAAGATATGAGAAGTAGAGTCAGTAAAATTTCCATATTCAGTACGATCAGTATGTTCAGTATGATCAGCATGGTCAGTACAATCAGTATGGTCAGTAAGATTAGCATGTTCAGTACGATCAGCATGATCAGTACGATCAGCATGTTCAGTACGATCAGCATGGTCAGTACGATCAGCATGGTCAGTATGATCAGCATGATCAGTACGATCATTATGGTCAGTACGGTCAGCATGATCAGTACGATCATTATGGTCAGTACGATCATTATGGTCGGTACGATCAGCATGATCAGTATGATACGATAGACAAGGTTAGTACGATTAACAAGACATTTGTGATTTCCAAAACAAAACATAGAAGTCAAAAGAGGACTTTTGACTCAACAATTTATTATTCACTTGATCCCATTCAAATCTTTATAATCAATGCATAGCCGCATTGATCCATACTACTTCTTTACAAAGAGAAAAAGTTCTCCCCAATGAGATGTGCTCGGTCAGATAAACCTCTTCTCCAAAAGATCTTGGCGCTATTTCTTTAATTCCTATATCTCCACATTTTCTATCCTATATAGGGTCTTTGATATCGAATGAGATCCTGTTATGAGTTCAATTTTGAACTCTACCTATCTTTTTGGGGGAGGTTTGGGTAACTCCTCAGGAAATATATCAATATATTATTGGACGAAGGTGAAATTTTATATCCTTATACTCTCATTTCCTTCTTCATATTTACCAATCAACTCCACAAAGAAGGCTATACGAGGTGCTTTTAAACAAAGCTCTAGTTGAGAAATATCTCCTTGGAAGATAATTGTAGGTTTACCATTCAAGAACATTGATATGTATTTTCTTTTTAATTTGATATTAGTCTTATAATTTGAGATCCAATCCATCCCTAGTATAATGTCAAATTCCAACATGGGAATGACTACTAGATCTGCGATAAGATTGTGCTCACTAAAGTAAATACTAGAGTTTCTAAACACTGTTGATGCTTGGATAATCCCTCTAGGAGTATTGATTGATAACTCTACTTTTATAAGTGTATGGATTAATTCTATATTCTTTAAAAACTTGGAGGAAATAAAGGAATTTGTAGAACTAGAATCAAACAAAGTAATTTCTAGCTTTGAGAGAAAAAAAGAGTACCCGCCACCACATCAATTGAAGATTCAACATTAGTTTTGATGATACCAAAAGCACAAACTTTCTCCCTTGACCTTTGATAAGGTTAATGGTGATTCCACTCCACTACCCTTGGATTTGGACAGTGATTGGAAAAGGGCCCAAGCTATCCAAACTTGAAGCATTGGACTTCTGGTAGGGCCTGCACCATATTCCATTTGTTGTTAGTTTTGGGAAGTTGAATGTTCACCTCACTAGTACAATTCCAAGTGATATATCCATCTATTCCACACTTGTAACACTTAACTCTTGTGAGCTGGAAGTTCCCCGAATACGTCTTCCCAAATTTATTACACGTGATAGTTTTCACTTTGTTTCCTCCTCTTTGATAATAAAAGCTCATCCCCAAGCATGTATCCATTGATCTTTTCTTTTCATTGTATTTTTGAGATCACTACATCTCACAAAAATCTCTTTTGACTTTCATATAACTCCCCACAATTTTCTCATCGCTATCATAGTCTCGGTTGGCTATATTCTTCTGCAGATGAGGTCTTAGTCCACCAAAGAATATATCAACATTCCCATTAGGATCCATGAAAGAGATTTAGGTGTAATGATATAGTCTTTAGAAGTTTATCTCAAAGCTTCTAATAGATTCATTCTCCTTCTACTTCTGATTGAGAAACTCTTTCTCCATTTTTCTCTCATAAAATGAGAGAAATACTTATTAAATAAGATCCCTCTGAACTCTTCTAACTACATAGCTTCAATATCCCCTCTTAGACTCATGTTTTTAATCATTTACCACTAGTGATAAGCTTCTACTTCTAAGTGGTAAACAACCAGGGCGACCTTTTCTTGTTCTGAACAAAAAAGTACATAAAATATTTTTTGATAGAGCTAATCCACTGTTCAATAATCAATGGGTTGGTAGATCCACTAAAATTTAGTGGTCATTGATGTATAAATGAATTAATAGAAAGTTTTTCCCTTCATGATGAAGTTTCTCTCTCAACTTGATTCAAGTTATTCCCCATAACTTGAGTCATTTGGTTTATCATTCTCATGAATGTTTCCATTATAGCTTTCATCAGAGGGCTGTCAGCGCATGGTCCGTTGCAGTCACCATTTGCACGATTCCTCCTATTTCCTTCCATTTTCTTAAATAATTAAACCTTAGTGAAAAAATTATTTGATTTAAAATTATTTCAACTGTAAATTATTTTTATGACTTAAAACTTCATGCTTAAACATATTATTCTTTACCAACAATTACATTTCTCTACAAATCCTTTAAAGTGATTCATAAAAATCTTGTGACTAACCAAACATATCGCCCATGAGTGTCAAACTATAAGTGCAGAAAGGCCCAATTTTTTTCACAGTTCCCATTAAAGTCTATCTAAAAGTGGTATTTTCATGTTTTAACCTTAGATATATTTATTCCAGAGCCACATCCACTTGTTCCTATCTAGACATAGGCTTATTTGTTCGGAAACCACTTACTTAATATTTCACCAAAATACTAGGATGTTTTCCTATATTTAAAATTTTATATAGGGTTCTTAATAACCTTTTAATATCCTAATTTCCAAAAAAACTAAACTATCCGTTAACACCAACTATAGAATCCCACCTTCTTATTACAAAACTTTTCATTACATTTTAAAAACAGAGGACCTTTAAAGTCTCGTGTCTTGGAAACAAGGTAAATAATATTTGAAAACATATAATATTATTTTAACACAATTGAAATAATTCTTTAAATGTTCATCCTAAGTAAAATTATTTCATCTCATAACCTGGGGGCATAAATCAAAGGAAAGGGTGATAATAAGGCCCAGTAAGGGAAAACAAGGAAAACAGTTTACATGTAAGCTTGAGAGAATACAATAAGAACTTGAGGAAATATCATAAAGTCATGAGAACGAGGAATATCATGATAATGAAAAATTGGATCAAATATTGAAAATTTGGCTATAAAATTTAATTTATACATTTATAAGCATATCACCAAGGTCCATCTCCAATGTGTTAAAAATATTACCATGGTAATTCACCAAGGTATCGTAAAACTTGTCATATATAGAGATTAATTTCTTTACCCAAAGTTTTGGAGTGATATCAGGGATAAACCTTAATATGTATTTATTTTCATGTGATTAGCATAGATCATTATCAAACATTTCATCAATAACCCATATAGAATAAAAAATAGGTTTTATATCAAAATCCTGGCATTTTAAAAAGCTATTAAAAACAAATTCATTTTTTCATTTTAATACCATGGAAAAAATGTGGATTTCATGTATGTTAATCCCATAATCAAAACATATCATTTGTATATCCATGTGAGTACCCATGGAGAAGATATAGGTTTGGGTATTCAAAAAATAAAATAAAACAATTTCTTGATAAAAGAGAGAAATTTCAAGATAAAAATACGGTATCATAATGGGTATGAAACACAGATTTAGAAAACATTAAAAAGAGATGTAAAGAGTCTCCCATTCATAAAATACTCATAATAAATTAATGGGATAATAAAAAATGGATAGAATAACATGGTATGGAAATTTGAAAGACATATAATATAAAAAGAGAACATGAAAGGGAAAGTGAAGTTAAGATTACCCTTACTTGAAGAGTAACTCCTAAAACTCAAATATCAGGACCTTGGTGGCTTGAGGAAAATTTGGGAGGAATCCTTGGGAGGTAAAACTATCAGATTTTTTAGGGTAATGAATTTTTAATGTAATAAAACAAAGGACTAAGTAGGTTTTATAGTAAAATAGAGGGAGTTTTTTAAAAAAATTTGAGGACACCTCATCGGTGGTATTTACAAAACTATGGACTTTCCCATATTACTTACCCATGGTTTTGGCCACTTGGGACTCCTCATATCATATTTAAATCTGAATGAGTTTTCCAGAATTTTAAATTACATATTACATCATTATGATGTCATTAAACATACCAAAAACCAAAAAACTGTATTTTTACTATTCACTAGAAAATAAAACATTTTATAAAAATCTCATAAATTCACCCTAAACTAAGACTCATGTTTTGAATTCAAAAATGAACTCCATTTTATGAAAATAATTTTCTAAATATGAGAATTTTTTTAAGTAAAATCACTATTTACTCGGAAAATACTAATACTTAACTAATAATTTCAAAAATAGTTATTTACTTATACTATTATATCACACTACCATTGAAGATGCCTAAATTATATTTATACATCCTAAGGTGAGGTTACTATTCCATTGGTGGTATTAATATTCATAATGGTAATATTACTATTTATAAGTTACTATTCACCAAAAATTATGTTGATCTTATCAGACTCTAAATTTATTTCTGATCACAACAGTGTATGTCCATTTTTCGAAAATCAGTTCACAATATCAATTATTTAAAGTATAAAAAATTATTTTAAAATAATATTTTTATCAACATTCATCAATAATAAGAAACTTATTAGAAAAACACTAAAAATTAATTCTAGATTAATTTTGACATTTAAAATTCAAAAATAATGTTTATTTTACCATAATATAAATTTTATTAATAGAAATGGATTACACAAAGTGGTTAATGGATTGTTACATAACCCCTTATAACACCTATATAGGACCTAATATTAAGGTGTGAAATGGTGATAGAATCTTGGGGAGGCTCAGATAACATTGCTCGGGTGGTGATTTCTATCAACTTGAACTTATTCTTTAGGAAATTTCGTTCAAGCTTAATATGTTGAAGCTCAGTTTGGGCTTAGTCTAGCGTAAAGCCCAATGATTCTACCTCCTTCCTAAGCTCTAAAAAATGGGATTCATATGGAGTGATTCCACTAGTAGAGGACATCAACTCTTCTTTCTTCATTAATTTTACATTTTAATTTCTATTTATAAACAATAATTATAATTTTAAAAATATTATGGTTTCAAATAGTCATGTTAACCAACGGTCATATTAACTAACAATCATATAACAGTAAAAAAACTTTCATTATATTTCAATTATACTTATATAGATTTGTTGATTATGACATAGTAAAACATACATTTCTTAGAAAACAAAATATTATTCTAAATTTTTGGTCATTACTGTAGAACTCCAACTGCAAGACATATTTGGTGTAGAGGATCCTCTTCTCACACTCTGACTTTGCTCAGCCTCTCCTTCAGTACTTATCTGTCACTACGACTTGTAGAACTTTTGTAGATGTACCATCTTTCCACAAGATTGAGACTCTTATGGTGGTTGGGAACAATGTTGATGATAGGTTCCTGACATACCACACTAATGACAGATCACCCCAGTAAGGTCCTGTCTAACCGACCCTCCTGTCTGCGTACTCTGCTTCCCACTACCTTGGCTAAAGTTGTCATAACGATGCTTCCTGATCTCAGTAGTTTCACGTCCTAATCAATCTATAAAAACTACCTATACAACACTAGAATCCTCCCTCAGGTTCCCTTCATCTATGAGAGCCTGATCCACTACTTTTGTAAACTTCTTCATCCTGAAGATATTCACCTGAGACTTAATATCACACTTAAGTCCATCCTAAAAATGTTTTTCTATAGATTCCTTATCTTCTACTAACATAAGAGAAAATCATTGAAGATATATGTAGCGTCCAACATAGTCCATCACTAACATGATCCCCTATGTCAGATGCATAAACTCAATAGATTTTTCTTGTCTCGACATCTCTGGATAAAAGTGTTCCAAGAACCTCTCTAAGAAGTCCTTCCATTACATACTGTCATTCTGTCTAGTTTTCACCTGAATGTCCCACTAGCACTTCGCTAATCCCCATAGCATGTAAGCATCCAACTTAACCGTCCTCTCAGTTGATGTCTCTAAATGGTCAAGTATTTTCTACATATAATCAACCTATAATTCATCTCCCTTAGGTCCACATTCTCTAGTAAAAGTTGTTGGGTGCAGCAACTACAACTCCTTAGTCAACTCCAACATACTTTCAATACTCTACCTAGGTCTCTTTCTATGAATTTCATGAAGTGAGTGAAGTTCTCTCGAAACTGATCCCCTTTATCTTCAGCTGGCACAATCAGTGCCTCTAGTTCCCTTACTAGAAAAAACATTCCTAGGAATGGCCCTAGGCCATCCCCTCAATAAGCATTATGGAGGTATACCATATACAAGGAAAAAAGCACATCTCAGGCCTCATAAAAAAACCTTATAATTTTTTTTAAGTGGAAATAATCAGAACATGCTTTTTTCCCCACCTCACCACACAGTCAAAACCGAGGCGCTATCACTACACTTAACCATCATATACCTAGGTTTTGGTTAACATGGGTTGACACACTATTAAATAAATTTTATCATTAACACACCCAATTTTTATCATTTTTCATCATTTTAAAATCTTTCCCAATTAATGTTAGGCACCATTTTTCATTTTAATCTCACAAAAAGGAAAACATTTTAAGTTCAACAACTTACCCATGACCTGTTTTCCCATGAATTCCTAAACGCTGCATTTCACAATAACCCTAAGTTCCTATAATGATGAATTCATACCAAAATATCATTCCATTATGGGCCATGAATCAATACTCAAAAAATATCAGAAACAATAATCACATCACACCACAAGTGCGTCACCCAAGGTAAAATAATATTCAACTGTAACAACAAACATCAATAACAACAATCCCTCCCAGAGTACTCAGGTTTTCCCTCGTACATGGGTTTGAAACTCCCACGAACGAACTCATTGACAAGCCCCGACTCTTCTTAGTCTCTTTTATACCTTTCTCAAAATAGTAAGATAAAAAAAGAAGAAATAAAACTAGAGCCCTGATACCACTTTGTAACATCCCAACCTGGGTGCCACCCGATGGTGCCCCGATCCAGTTCACCACATGACCTCAAGCATGCCTCTGCATACGCAAGAGTCTACAGACTAGAAGCAAGGTTCTGGTAAGTCATTAATGAGAATACTATACCCTCTTTTATCAAAGTAAAACACCATTATAAGTAAATAAACAAATAGGGGAAGCATATGTAAATCATAAACAATACTCAAGTCACAATATAAACAAATAGAAAAAACATACCGAACTAAAAATAAAGACATGTTAAACCATTATAAGTGTAAAGTATTTATAATGAAACTAAAAGTAAAGACACTATGACACCCCAAACGGGACCTGTACCATGTCCGATTCCCTCCCCCAAGATCCATCCCCTATCAGCCACCTGTCCTAGGGCCTTTTCACTTATCAAGTTCTACAAAAATATAATCTATTCAGGTATTGATCAGGTAGCCCAAATAGGGTGTGAGTAAAAATCAGCAGGCCACCACCAGCGATGTATGAAACAAGTATAGTTAAAATATAGTGCATGTTGTTCTATAAGTAAATAAGTATAATGAAATAATAAACTATTTACCACTTTTTCATTTATTCTTATCTAACTATATTTACTGCATGGTTACCAAGGATACCCATACCTCAATACTAACTCCATATTTTACTAGAGCCTAAAGAGTTCTCTAGGTAATAATATATTTTAATACCTTCTTATAGATGAAGCTCAAATTATTGAAGGTGGTTTGATATCTCAGTACCTGACTTGACTCATGCTAGTGTTCAATTATTCTTGTGTGAGGCTATAACTTAGAGTTCCATTATTTCCATTCTCTAATTTCACATTTATAATCCACATTTCCAAACTTACCAATATCAAAAATGTAAGTAATATGACCATGTTACCATGAATAATCCTTAATAGAATGACCATGTTCCCATTATCTTTACTCATAAGTATAATGACCATGTTAGCATGTATACTTCTCAATTTAGAATTATCATGTTCCCATTCTCTTTATTGATAAGTATGATAACCATGTTACCATTTGTACTTCTCAATTTTGAATAACCATGTTCCTATTCTTTATCACATAATTAATTTACCAATTAATTATCCACCCCAATCCCATTACTAATTCAATAATTAGTTAAACACATTCATTACATTATTTAATTAAACAATTAACTAAGTGCTTCAAACCATTAATTAATTCATGAATTAATTAATCAATATCAAAATTTATATTGAATAATTAATTTTCCAAAATTAATTATCTCATTCTAATATCATCTTTCCATAATTAATCCCACAATTAATTATCTAAATCATATTATCAAAGGAACAAAATTAATCCACAATTAATTATATCAACTTATATATTTAAAAACCTCATAATTAATCACCATGATTAATTATCTAGATTACAAACCCTAACTCTTATAATCAATTCCCAAAATTAATTATATAATTGAGAATCTCCTTAGTCTCATGATTAATTCCCCAATTAATATACTATTTCAACAAGGATTTGATAACTCAATTGGTCAATCTAATAAACCTAATTAAAAGAAATAAATTGGTAAAGGATGCTAGAAATTCTAAAATATTTCATATACATACACAATACATGATTATGGGAATTATATTTAAACCACCTAAATTAGTTTGTTGATGGATGTTTCACCAATGGAAATCCCCAAAACCTGAGCAGCACAACAATGCAGATCTAAGATTTCAAATCTTAATCCCTAAATCACAATATCAAAATATCAAGATCTAATTAATCTAGATCTATATATACAATCCTAGATATAGATCTTAGCAAATAGATTTAGATATAAAAAAATATAGGATAAAATCCACCAAAAGATCAAGAGAAGAAGAAGGAATGATCGAGATATGAATCAGGATGAAATCCACTTACCAGGAGAAGAGAGGATCTTCGATTTAGGATTTGAATCTTGAATAACAGAGTTCTAATGGCCTTGTAACCCATCTAGAAAGCTCTAGGATCATCCAAAATACATATAGCCTAAGATTAGGTTAAAATGGGGGTGTTTTGGGGGTTCGGAGAAATTTTAAATTATTTTTCATAATAAATAAAACCTCATGCATAGTTTTCTCTAGAAGGGGAGCACAGTTAGAGAAAACATGCACTAACTGTGCAGACCCCACTAGCTAGGGTCACATGGTTACCTGGGTTTAGGTGAACAATTTTTCAAATCATGAGAAAAACATGCACAACCCCTCTATTATTAAAATTTCTTAAAACCCCACTCAAACACACCCCAAAACATATCTCCAAACAAAGGTACTTAAAAACAATAAAAAGTACTCAAAAACATGCTCGAGATGACTCTATATATGGTCAGGATCTTACATCACTTATCACAACCCAACCCAACCATGCTATAACTTGGTCAACTGACCCTATGGGTCTCATGTAATACCTTGGTTGCCTTCCTATGACACCACATGCTATTACCCATTGAGGCCACTTTTCAGACTAATGACTATACCCATATGACAAAACAAGTTCTTTTAGTGTGTTTTGTCCTCATAAACACATAAATCTTGAGAAACTTCCAATTATGTCACTCATCTTGACACTACTCTAGACTAGGCCTACTTAATTATGGAGTTCTAATCAGGTAGTCTTCTAAAAAGAAATGAAATTTTTTTCCATGGTTAGTAACATTTAGTCTTTTATGTATAACTTTTCAAGGGGTGTTACACTCTACAAAAATTTAAATAAAAAACCCTCAATGTGGAACCCAGACCCCAAAACTTGGTAGTGCTACTATAATTTATTCTAAGTATTATATATAATACCATTTTTCATTATCTAATATACTTAGGCCAATCCATTGTTCTTTCAATGATCTGTATCCTCACTCACAAAAATCTTGGGAAACTTCCCATGAGGTAATCAATCCTAAAACTACTCTTGGATAATCTAACATAATTATGGAGTTTTAACTAGGTAGGATATCGAGAAAAAAGTTACATCTTGTTGACATGGATAGTAATGTTTAGTCTTTTAAGTATAACTTTTCAAGGGGTGTTATATAAGTTACCTCATAAGAAATAAAACCTTTCCAAAACATATATGTTATATCAATACACAGTAATACCCTTGGTCTATAATTACCATTAAGTAATCAAACATAAGGTTGATTAATAGAGGGTTGCACATTATTTTTAAAATATCCTTTATATGGTGACTAAATATAACACCTCGTTATGTAAAAATAGGCAAAGCACTTATATTTTTCCTTTTAATTATTAATTAAGAGATATTTTTTATTTAGGAGAGGTGATTTTGGCTATTAGTGGTATCAAGAGTCCCCCATCTAGTCAGTGGAGGGTACCAACTAGCCGGTGTAGGTTGAAAAAACACCCACATGTCTTCTGGTGCCCCGACCAATTGGTGAGCATTCACTAGCCAGCCAGTGGAGGTCCTAAAGGTATAATATTTATACCTATACACACTAGCTATCTAATAGAGGTTCTGTAGGTTCAATATTTCTCCCTGCACCCACTATCCAACCAGTGAGGTGCAACGACTAGCCGATGATACTGTTAGGCATCTGAAAAATTAATGGCTAAAATTTCATTTTAGCCAAAAAATATGTTTTATCTCCCATAATCTGGACCCTTTGACCCTAATTTATATTTACTTGGTTTATATTCTCTTTAATGACAGTTTTTTATCTCTCTCTCTCTCTCTATTCGTTAATAGTTAATCATGTCATTTGGATGCTTATATCTTCATTGGGTGTAATGGAGTAAGTGGATCACTTTTAATTCATTTTATTCTCTTATTATCCATGTATTTTATGAATTGTGAGGCTAGATCAATAGATATATCATTTACATGGGGAATTGAAATCATTTATCTTTTATCTAGGTTCTCTAGGATGCGATCCCTTCCTCTCCGATCACTGGTATAGAAGGAAATATCATTTTAATCATTGTTAAGGTGCGTGTCTCTATCCTATAGTCAATACCTTTAAAATATTAGAATTATTATGATTTTTTTTCTATTTTTAATTATGAAATAAAATATTGAAATGGGATTTTATCTCTGGTGGAAATGAATAGTGTTTCAAAAGGGGTTTCCTTGAAAACTATATTTATGCACATATTGTGTTTGATAAAATGCCTTAAAAATGAATTTGATATGAAAGTGGCTTTTCAAGTATGGAAGTAGTGCGTCATCACTATAGAAAATGTTTTATGAAAGTGTGGGCATGGATTTAAAGTGGATTATTCCTTGGAAATTTTTTATGAATCATGATTTTATTTTCCTTGAACATATTGATGAAGTAATTACACATTGGGAGACCTTAGGATATGAGGGAAAACTATGCATATTTAATCTCTAGTAGAGTTAACTATTACTAGTGGAGGTTCTTATGATTCCATAGTTAAAGTAGGTATCATTTCCAAATGATTGAGGTTCCTAGAAATAAGTATTCACTTATTCTGAAAAGTGTCTCAGGTTTTTTCTTAGATGTGTACACCACCGTGTTGTGAATTACCCTTTCTAGATGCTTTGTGGGTATATTAAATGTATGATCTCTTGATATTATTATTTTTCCACTTGAAATTGATATTGATATTGATGGTTTAAAATGGATTATTTCATATGATCATTATATGGATACATGTTATGTCATATTTTTTGTTTATTTGAATTTTAAATGTATTTTAAAAGAAAACAAAAGGTTGATTTTATATAGAAAATGATTTCTTATGAAATGTTTTAGAAATATATTTTATTTTAGAACTAATGGATGAATGTTTATAGTCATTGTATAGATTCCTTGGTAGTATACCACTGAGATTTAGTTCCCACACCATACTATTTCCTTTGGGTGTTTATAGCCACTTTTTTACCAAATACATAGAAAGGGAAGATCATCATATAGAGTTTGGTTATCCTATTCCGTATTACCTATGATGGGTTGGTATGGTGGTGTTAAGTATTCATGAGGATATTAACCCATGGGTTACTTTGGATTCCATGTTTATAGTCTTACTGTTGTTTATGTAGAACTTATTTTCCCCTTTGTTAGATGTTACCTTGTTGTATAATTATTTTCTAAATGATGTATTTTGGATACCAACTATGATAATTTGAATGTTTTTATCTTATTATATATTTTTTGGAGGGTTAAATCACTCCCACATTTCTTTTTATAATAACTTGGTGCTTATCGCTAGCCCTTGGCGATAAGGAAAGTGATTTAGGCCTTGTAGAGGGCTAATTTGGATGAAATTATGGGTTGAACTAGGTTAGACCATTACAAAAATAGGCCTTATCTAAAACTAACTTGGAATTCCAAGTCTCTTTCTAAAATTTCAAATTCACCTTCAAAACATTCATAAAAACAAAAATTATGCTAAACCACATTTGAAATCAATTGAGGAATAAATTTCATGTTTTCAAACTATTCAAAATCCCACCATAATACTTCATTTCTAAAATCATTCTATAATGAACACATTTTTACCCATTGAATATGTAAATAGGTTTAAATTATTTTGATTAGAAACACTCGTTTAAATCAAACCATTAAAAAAATTTATCATGAACCTAAAATTAAAAAATCACCTTATAAATTAAATGAAAATTTTAAAAACCATTATTCTAAGTGATTAAACTTAAAAAAAATTATAAAATCCACTCTAGCTATCAAATATAGGTTATATTTATCAAAACATGGATTTTAAAAACACCAAGAATATAATGTAATGTAAAATAAATGATTTTCACAAAAACACCTACATCAATCCAATTGGAATTGAGTCATAATGATTCACCTTAGATGGTGAATGCTAACCCAGAAAAGGAAAAACCCTCTACAAGACTTAAACCCCCTCGGTTAGGCCAAATCCCATAACCTAATTCCAACATATCTAGTTATTAGGGTTCATGAGAGAATAATAAAAACTTAGGTAGAATTATAAGGTAATAACAAAGAAGAAATATGTGTTTAACTAGATAAATCACTTTCAATTGAGGTGGATGGGATTGAAATCAGAGTAGAAGGGAGGGAGAGGGATCCCTATGCACACCCTATATTTGGATGAACCAAATGGGTATGGAAAGGGGGGATATCCCCTTAAAATATAAGATGGAACTTAATTTCAAAATTTTAATACAATTAAAAGCTCACATAGTTGGCCACATGGTTTGGTAAACCATGCACCAACCATGAATCTATTACAGGATAATTATTGGGTACCTACATAGTTTAGTTATATGGTTTACCAAACTTTGCATTAACTACAAAAATCTACTAAAATTTTATGTAGAACTATACATGGATAGTTCCCATTATTTCTTCTAACTAAGTTGTAAACATGTGATGTGGTGAAAGCATTAAAAATTTCAAAATTCATCCCTGAAACTTACGAAAAATATAAATTTCCCTATAAATAATATAAAATTGATAAAATGGTGACATAGGGTATTAAAATCTAACCACCATACACCTTTCTACCCCCAAAAAGTTTTGGGTAAGAGTAGAATATAATATAAAGGAAATAGAAAGCACACCTCAAAGATGGAGGTGGATGGGCATGGATCTATTTAGAGAAGATCTTAATGAAGGAAACCATTGAATTAAGAAATATCCTTATAAAAACTGAATAAATCTAAAAATACCTCAGAATGTCTCCAAACACAAAACAAGTGATATCATATGATATACTACCTTAGGAAAATAGACACCTTTCATTGTTATCCCCAACATTTAGAATTTATCTAAAATTCTAAAATAAGGAAGTGACACACCCTTAAGAAAGGTATCACAAAAAAATGAAAGAAACAATACCATATCACTATCCACAAACAAGCATCTAAGAAATGGGGCCTAAATCCCAAAGAAGTGGTACATCCATATATTCATCCACACATCCACAAGATAGCAGATTATCTAACCAAAAATTAAGAGAAAAAACTATTACCAAGAACCAAAGAATAAGATGGGTTCTAACCGCAGGTCATAAAACTAAAGGGGTGGGTGACATAGTACCTCAATCTTAGAACACCATCCCATATAGATCCTATCAAAATCTAGGCTAAACACCAGTATACTCATAATATTAAATAGTAAACAACACATCCCTGTAATCCAACATACGCCCAAGTCTTCCACAATCTCTAATCAAGAATGAATATACCTGAGTACTATTAATCTTTAGAAAAAACATAATCTTCATGAAAAATAAAATAACCATACCGAAACAAAAACATAACCCAAGATACCATAATCTATAAAGAACAACTACAAAAGAACCCAAATAAGATAATCAACAAGAATTACCTCAAAACCCTTATTTAATAAAACCTAAGGTAGGTAACAATCCAAAATCCCAATTGAACCAGAGATTTGATATTTTAATACCCCAAATTTACAAGACTCATGAAGATTCCCCAAAGGATAACAATAAATAAAAACTCTATGAGAATTCACTCAGGATAAATTAGAATAAAAAGGAGATACACACTATAATAACATAAGATATTTATTTTTCTTAGGGGCGACATGATGTTTATAAGATTGTCCCTCATCAAAATACCCCTCTAACTCAGCTCATCTAACTTCTTATTCCCACTAGATGAAATATCATTATTCAAAATAACTAGGGAAAATGAACCACTCACTACTAGATAACTCAATTGATTATATTTAACTGGCATGAACTTCATAACCCTTTTACTCAAAGGGTTCTTAGATAGATTCAAAAAAGTATCTCCAAGGTTTGGAAAAAGGCATCCCTCAATGAAGTGTTCTTTTAGAGAATAATTGATTACTATACCAGAAGAAAATAAAAAAATATTAGTGAAAATATTGATATAATATGTCATTTTCTAGTCACCCTGATTAAGACCCATGAACTCCATAGACTTATCCACTTTCAAATACTTAGAATAAAACCATTTATTGAATGAATTATTTAAAAATTACCAAGACATGTCATCATGCAATAAATAAAGAGCTATAATCTCTTACCACACTCAACTAGGTATCTCAAATATATTAATAACAACCTTAACCTTTTAATATTTTAGAGTTCATGATAATTTAAAATCCATTAAATATTCTCTATCTAGTCAACCAACTCAATAGGACCTCTATTTCCATTGAAGGGAGATAGAAAAAAACCCAAGATGTATTAGATAAGGTCCAAGATCTGAGAGGATCTTGTCTCCACCACTTGATCCCTAATTTGGGTAGAGTTATAAAGTAAAGGAACCAATACTAATAAATGAGATGAAACAATTCTAGGAATATAATTTCCAAAATTCATTAGAATCTTTTGTGGAGGAATACTCTATATAACACAAAACACACATCAAATTGGTAGATGTTTCTCAAGTAAAATCAATTAATCCCATAAACGACAATAAAATATAAATGTTTCCCATTTTTAAATCACATGAATTCATTTAAAAATTTAAAACTAATTTCTTTAAATAATCCCCACTATTAAAACATCCCACCCCTTAAAATATTTTTTCTCTCATTTTAAAATTGAGATATTCACATTTCAAAAATTCTTCATAAGTTAAAAATCCAATTTATTTAAACTTTTCGTTCAAGAAATTAAAAACACTAACACATATTATAGAAACAAATAATTTTTATTAGAAACTAAGAAACACACTATCATTTAAAAATTATATAAAATGTACACCTAAAACCCATCAACTCATAAATTACACAAAAAACTAATTAAATATATCTTATGAAGGTTGAAAATTTTTCAAAATCTTATTATAGAATCTTTATTTAATCCCAATTTTTTTTCTCAACTATAAAATTAGGGTTCAAGAGAAAATAACAACAAAAAAGCATAAAAATCAATCAAATACACCTCTAATAACACAAATCCTACAAAAAAACACCCTTATTTAACCTCACATCCATGGTAAAAAACCATGTTACAACCATGAGATAACATCTCGAAGGTATTTGAGAACCATTCATATGGGCTTTGTATAGTTTTCCAAATATTGAGAGCTAACCAGATATCTCTGGTTATTTCTCTATTTTTCACCTTGAAGTTCATAGAGACCCTCAGAAACATTAATACACTCGTTGTTAACTCAAATATCATTATTACAATTCTAAATCCATAAAATATAATAAAAAAACTCAAAATCATGACTTTATCCCAAATACCCCTAGTAACTCAAGTTTCATCATGAAAGGTGGTGATTAAGAAAAGACTCATGGCCTTCCTCTTGAGTCTTGATAGTCTTATTCTCCTTTGTACCTAGACACACCACAAATAGCAAGAGAGAATTCTAATACCATTTTTTCATGAACTGACCTAGTTTAACCCAGCTATCACCCAATTTAATCTAAGAGAAGACCCAAAGGGTGTTTTCGATCCACACATGTTGAAAAAAAGTTATAGGGAATCAAAAAGAGGCTATAAAGGAATGATTCACCCTTAAATCAAAGTAAAGAAGGTAGAGAATCTTTACCAAAAATATGTCTGGGACAATCCTTATATAATATTTCCATAAAAAACATGATAAGAATAACTAAACAAATAAAATAAGAAAACTGGTCATAATTAAAAAAATATGATCAACTCATTTATATCAACAAACATGAACCATACAAACAAAAATATATAGCATTATATAATAAAAATTAAGATAAATACAATACAGGAGATGAAATTTTTTTATGATACATAACATCTGAGAATAATAATAAAACCATACCCAAACTAACCTCTACATACCTACCCAATCATCAATAAAGAAGAGATTATGTCCTGGGCACTTAAAAGGAAACATAATATCTTCATACACTCATATGTTTATATAGAATGTGAGAAAAATCCAGCCTTTTAGTATCCCACCAATGTGTTTTTTCATTCCATTTCAAAATAAATTTTATGAAAAATATTTTGAAATAAAAGTAGAAAATAATTTTTCACATATGAACATAATTTAAAAAGTAAAATTATATACAATTTTCATAAAAAACCAACCATTTAAAAATAAATACTTAAAAATCCCATTTTGGATTTTAAATTAAATAACCCCTTGATATAACATGAAATTTTATGATAAACCTTTCATATTTAATAAATCTATTTTCTCCCATTAAAATTCCCTATTTTAATCTATTTTAAAAAACAATTTTGAAAAATATGATGAAATAGAAAAATGTGGATATAGTAAAATGAGGTACCATAGATCAATCGATCAAGATAAATGAAATATCACGACCATTTGATGGTTTATAACAAACCAATTGAAGTATGGTGATGAAAAGAAATAGTTAATGGGAATCCCCTATGTAATGTAATCATCCACACTAGGTATTTTGGGAAACTCACTAGTTCCTAAGGAAATACTATCCTAGATAGTACTATAACACATACAAACTAGCAGACTACATTGTATCCAAACCAAAACACAAGACACATAACCCACCCTCACTATAATTATTGGGACCATTCCCCTATAGCCCTAGTGTATCACACAACTAGGGGAAAATTTCCCATGTGTTCCATGAATTAGTGTAGCGTAAATCTAGACATCTTTCCTAGTGGCCAACATCTCAATGAAATAAAATGAATGGAGGTGAGAAAAAAATTAATAAATCAATAAAAACTAATCACATGAGCATAAATCTCACATCACCACTAGAACCCTCATAAGAAATAATTTCTTTCAACAATATCCATGTCACATAAATACACAATGATCCCCTTGGGCTATGATTCCCATTAAGTAATCAATAAATACACAACAATCCCCTTGGGATGTAATTCCCATATAGTAATCAAACACAAGATGGATCAATAGAGGGTTCTATATTCTTTTTAAAATATCTTTTATAATGTTTCAAAAAAAACTTATCTAAAAATGGATTGAAATTATAAGACTCTTTCCAAAATTTATAATCCACCTTCAAAAAATTCTTAAAAAAATAATTTTACAAAACTACCTTTGAAATCAATTGAGAAATCAATTTCATTTTTACTCAAACAATTTAAAATTCTACCACACCACTTTATTTCTTAAATAATTATTTATTGAAAACATTTTTACCCATTTGAGATGAAAATAGGTCCAGATGACTTTAATTAGAAACATTCACTTAAAAAACCTTTAAAATAATATATTTAACACTTATAATTCATAAATAACCTTATAAACTAAAGGAAAAATTAAAACTACCATTAATCCAAGTAAGTGAAAATTAAAAAAATAATGAAATACCCTATCACATATATGTTAAATTTAACAAAACATGGTGTTATAAATAATAAATCATATATTGGTATGTCAAATAAAGTAAGTTTACACAAAAAACCACTTTAATTCAATAATAATCGAGTTAAAATGAATCTCATTTGACGATGAATGTCAAAATAGATATGGAATCACTCTCTACATAACCTAAATAAAAAAACCCTAAGGTTTGACCAATACCAATCCATAAATCCAAACTTTATAGTGGTTAGTGTTCATTAGAGAATAAGAAACTTAATGGAAATGGAATAAGGGATAAGCATAAGGTAAGAACAAGTAAGAAAGAGGGGTTTACCTAGAGAAAATACCTGTAATTGATGTGGAGGAGCTTGAAATTAGAGAAAAATGGAGAGATAGAGCTCTTGATGTGTGGCCTAGTGTTGAATGAACCAAATGGGAAAGTAAATGGTGTTTAACCCCTTCAAATTATGGAGGGTAAAATTAAAGATTACACAATTTTAATACACCTAGAAAAGTCATATGGTTAGGCCACAAAATTTGGTAAACTGTGCCCTACCCATGCTACTAGAATGAGACAAGAACTAAGAACCTACATGGTTTGGCTATACGGTTTACTAAAACATGGGATAACCATGAAAAATATACTTTAATTTGTTCTATTACTATGAATGGTTATCCTACATGGTTTCTCCTAACCATACGATAACCATGAGACACAAATAAAACTATAATATTTTTTTAGAATTTAAGCCTAAAACTTCTAAAAAAGTAACCACCCTAAAAATCATATAAAATTATACTAAAATATCGGAACAAGGTGTTATTGAAATTATACCTAGATTAAATTCTTTAAGTGCCTATACTTTTTCATCAAACTTTTCTAGCATAATATGTAGTATATTCTCGAAAACCATAGTATATTCCAAATTTTCACTAAAACCCCTAATAATGCTCATTATTTTAATAATTGAGTAAAGAATTCTTCTATTATTTTATTTACCATCATATTTAGGTATTTATATTTTAACATCTAAACCTATAGTTTAGCATTATTTACCATTTCATTAGCTTCATAGATATTTACTAACTTATCCCATATACCCTTTGTTATCTTGATCACTTTTACCTTGATAAACTCTTTATTAGAAAGAGATGGTGGGATGTAATTTCAATCATGACCATCATTCTAAAGGTTATTTATACCAATTATTGTCATATAATTACCTTCATTATAGGGTTTCAAACCATCTAATTCATCCTCAAATCCATCCAAATTGATTAAAAATAAATATTAAAACATCTGATCTTTCCATATATAATGGGTTTTTTCATAGAAATTGGGAATCCCCTTCTTTTCACTAAATTAATATTTTCTATATTCATACAAAAATAAAATGAAAAAACTCATACAATAGAGTAACTCTTTCTCAATAGTTGATCATCTTTGAATAACTAGAAAAAATGTGTATTCCATGTCTATTTTTTTTAAATTTTAAAGTCAGTTAATTAGTGGCATATTTGTAATTGACATTATAAATAATATTTTTAATCTGTTATTTTAACCAATTTAAAAAACCATATCATTATTTATTATAAAAAACATCATAAAACCCCTAAAAATGTAAAATCGACTATATTTTTTTATATATATTATAAGAAATTGAAATAAAAAACTTGGTTTTTATATCAGTTATTTAAAATAAGAGATGTAAAAAATTATTTAAAAAAAATATTTTTACAAATAAAATTTCCTAAACTATAATAGATAAAAAACTAATATAAACAATATAATAAACAAAAAAATAAAATAAAAACCAATACAAGTCCATCAAAAATATTTACATCACATCTTTTTTCAAGTTATAAAAACTTTACAATTTAAAATTTAAACTTGAAAATATCTATTACAGATAGATATATACTAAATCCAAATAAAACTTGTAAAATAATATACCCATAAACCTAATATGTGATTTAAATCTTTTTTAGTATAAGTGAGAGATTCATAAAAAAATAAAAAATTTAAAAAAAGTATTAAGAATTTATTTTCAATATAATGATAAGATAAATAAAAAAATAATGCTTATAATAAAATTTAACCTTGTGGAGTTTTGTAACTATACTAATTGAAATTATTTCATACATAAATCTTAGAAAATAGTATCCATATTCTATGATTTCTTATTGATAATTAAAATTCGATTTGAAAAAAGTTTTCAATTAAAAATAACTTTTTAATAATATTCTAAATTTTAGTACTTACTAATGATGTCACCTTTGTGCACAAAAATCAGATCTCTTATTTCCTATTTATTAGTAAATCTACATTGAAATACCATTCATTTTTTGAAAATGATATGTATGAAATAAAATTAAAAATTATTATAATAGTTAATTATTTAAATAATCAAAATCACATCTCCAATACCTCCTCAAATTATTCCCACATGTCATAATGTATAGATCATAACCGATAAGCTTTCTTTCTTTTTGGATTAGAAAAAAAAACAAAAAATACAATGGCCACTTATATACAAAAATATAATGTTATTTTATATTTAATTAAGGGAAATAATACTTTATGAAATATATTTTTCACAACTATCAAGATAAGGAAACATAAAACCTTGAATTGCATCATTATGAAATCTTTCAAAAATATATACTATTCTTTCATCATCCTTCATTACTATAGAAATATTTTTTGGTCTAATAATCCATAAAATGATTTCATATCATACTAAATAAAAAGTGTATAAAGATTATTAATAAAAAATACAAGTATTAAGTGATATTAGTCAAATTAATAAAATTTAAATAAATATGATAATCAAATTACATGGAAAATACTTATATCACTATGAGGCCCATCATTTATGAAGTTACAAGATCTATGAGATCCTTTATAAAAATCATCACAAACATATTGGGCCTAAAAAAATCATCTTCCATTGGAAGTTCATAAAAATCATAAAACATGTATTCATATGTTTATAATTTTGAAAACCCTTCAGATTAAGTAATATTTAAATTTGAAGGGGCCTCAACCTATTTTTTTATATAATATATTTATCTACCTTTAATTTATTACTATAACATATATATAATAAAATATTAAAAAAATCTAACACAAATATGAATAATAAGTGTTATAATCTATGCATACCTTAGAGGAAAATTATTAGAAAATTTTAGACGACCAAAGTAAAAAATTCCTTACACATTTTCCAACTATAGAAACCTCATCTGTAAGGAATGGTACTATTGACGATACATATATAATATCATATACCATTAACCTACATTTATCCATCCCTATAAACTGATTATTTTGGGTATCAAAAATATAATATATGATTACATATACTACAATATGATTATGAGGATTCTCTACATATAATGCATACTATATGGGAAGCTTTAAAGGAGGAGGTATAATAGTGTGATATGTATAAGAAGATGGAGGAGTGGGATATATATCTAGAGGTGTAGAAGTGGGATATGAATCTTGGAACTATCATTTATTTTTATATAACATCAGTTTCACTGAATCCTTAACCCTCTCCTTTATTATCTCACCCATTTATTAAAATTTATCTTCTAAAGTGTTTATTTTTTCATTTATATACATCCTCCATTGAGGAAGTTACAGAATTACCAAATAATTTTTTTGATTGATACACACTCCTCATATCATCATACATGACTCAAGCGTTCATGATTTCTTATTATAATATCTAAAATATTCTTCTTACCCTCAGGTATGAAGGCCCCTTGTGTACTAAGCTTTTCAAGGTCTTCATGTATATAATATTTGAAAATTTTATTATTGAATTAAAGAATATAGTGTTGAAAAATAACTTAAATAAATCATTAAAATCATATCATATAAAACCCTAAAGTATTTTATAAGATATTATGTCTCTTTTTTGGTTATTTAGTCCCTCTTTAATTTTTCATGACTAGCTGAGGGGGAGGGTCAATCTGAGCTAATCTTGAAGAATTAGATCACAATTTTTATAAAATTTTTAGCCATAATTTTCTCTTTAAATTATGGATTCCCTAGATAATATAAATAATGAGGGTATTTTTTTGGATTATATATTCTAAAGAGATCTCCTCACTTCATGTTAATTAAAGTAAGAAAACATTAATATGATCTTTTTTAGTGATTATATAAAAAAATTCAAAAACATGATGTTGCACTTACCAAAAGTGATTCTTACCATATAATCTCAATAAATTTATTCCATGTATCTTCATCATGAAAAATAAATAAATCACATAGAGTTTCATTTTTTTTTGCAAAAAATGAAATATGAAGTTAGGGTTAATTTAAAATCCTTCAATCTCCTAAAAAAGAATGATAAACATTCTTTTCGACTTCTTTAATGTCTGGTATATCATATTTCTTAAGATAAAAAAGTAAAAATAACATATATTAGTAAAAAAGATGTGATGATAAGTAAAATAATAATTAAAAATCTTACAAAAATTGTATCCCGTAGCTAAAATAATGTCATCTAATTGGAACTTATCCAACCAAAAATCAAAATTCTTACTTTTTTTGAGTTTTCATTACCACTAAAGTTATAAATTGTTTCCAATTTAGAGCCCAAGGATTAAAATTATCAACAAAAATAATATAAATCCTCTAGAATCAGTTATAAGGATGTGATAATATAGGTAAATGTGTGTTACCATGTTTACTAACCTTGTAAGACTTATCTACCCCTATAGAGGTAGAATGATCTTACATAGAAGGATAAGGAAGCTCCTCAAAAAAAGTATCTGTATCCCCTGAGAATATTGAGGTGAAAAATCTTGATGATATGAAATTTTCCTAAAAATAAAACTAAAAAAAATTAGTAAAATATTATACATTTCTAATTTTTATATATAGAATTAAATGAAAAAGCGATTAAACAGAAACTAAAATAAATAAATATTTTATTCATATTAGTTAAAGTAGTTAATTAAAATGCTAAAAAATATGCTAACTAAATTTATGAAACATGAGATCATTTGAAAATAATATAAAAAACTTAATTAAAATATTAGATAAATCATACCATATTATAAAAATTTGAATATTAATTAGAAAATGATACAAAAAAAAACCAAACAATTTTTTATAATATTCATTAGAGGAGATAAAAACAATGCTAAAAAAATATAGAGAACATTTATAAAACACGAAATAATATAGAAAGAATAAAAAAATCTTAAGTAAAAATTTATAAAAATCCAATAGTCACATATAAAATTGAATAATTGGAAAATGGTATAAATAAAACTAAAATAATCTGAAAAATTATCATATTTGTTAAAATATGTGGATAAAATAAAAAATATAAATATAAATAGTTTATAAAATATTTTACAAAATTTTAAATGTTAAAAAATAAATAGATATATGTTAATTGTAATATAGAGATATTACTAGAGGATTGTTTTCCCATATTACTTCCTCATGACTATTCTATATGGTGTAAAAAATATTTATAATTTGGTCATCAATATCCTTAGATAATCTTTCAATGGTAGTAGGGATCTCATGTCATGTCTATAGTGATATTTTAGGTATGTTTTCTTTTATTTTTGGTATTACTTGTGTTCCATAACTTTTCTGGATGTTTTCCATGGAAAATGTCGGGTTTTGGGGGACAGAAGGAGGTGCACTGTTGGTTATGGTTACGAGAAACCATACACCAACCCATTGATAATCGTGTGACCCCAACAGTGGCACTATCTAGGACACACAAATAGGCGGACAACCATGATCCCTTTCTAGAAAACGGTGTGTCCTACCTCTTCTCTTAGATAGAGGTGACTTATGATTGGTGTATGGTCTGTATGGCTCTATGACCAAACTGTGTGGCCTTCCAGATTATTTAAAATTTTGAAATTCCAATTCTACCCCAACCTAATTTTAACCCTATAACCCCTCAATTTAACCCTATTCAACCCTCTCCATCCCTAGGTGTACGTCCCCTCCTCGTTCACTCCTCTTGGATTTAATTTTTTTGTAGATTTGTATTGGTTTCTTAAAGATTCTTCCAAGTAAGTCCCTCCTCACTTAATCTCTTCCTTTATTATGATCTTTCCTCTCTTCCTTCTTATAGTTTATCTTTTAAAATAGTTATATTGACCTAATATGGGGTTTATATCACTTCTTTGGGTTGGATTTTGATGATTATGGCATGTTATTTATTCCATAAGGTATTATATTGGCGTGTCTTATGGTTTCTAACCATATTTGGCTGGTTTCAAGTAAAAGGTAGGTGGTTATATTCCATTCCATTAAATGATGATTTTGATATTCTTGATTTTCTTTCTAAAAGTGTTTCAAAATTGTGTTTGTGGGTGAAAATAGTGTTATTAAAGGTGTGGGTGTTGGTTTGAGGCATAAAAATACTTTACCACTTTGTTAATGGTTGTATCTTTCATGTGTGGATTCTAGAAAATGGAATTATTATTACAAAAAATGGTATTTATTTTTATGAAAATGGGGTAGGGAACTTGGAGACCCTAGGAATATAGGTGGGTTGACAAGGACTAGTACACCAATTGAGTTCAAAGGGAAATGAACCAAGATTCTTCAAAAGTTGACACTAAAACAATAACTAAATGAATGTTGATTCTTTGGGGATCATTAGAAATTTGGTATAAACCTATCTAGAGGCTCATGCATGATAATAGATTATATGTATTGATCACTGAAGTATGAGTATCCTAGGACTTCGTTGACCTACTGCTTAGGGATTACCCATAATGCATAAAATATTTATTTACCTATTTTTAATTATCCTTTTCATGTTTTATTTTCTTAAAAAATGAATCTTGTTTTCAATTTAAAATTATTTTTATCTTTCTTTTTAAAATGGCATGTTAATTATATTTTAATTTAATTTCATGGAACCTAATTGGAGGTATCCTATTGGGAAAGTTAGATCACACCCTATATACACCCTTGAATATTTGTAAACATTTTTCTATTAGACATAGGTAAAAGTAAGTCCTTCTATGTAGGTGATGATGGTTTATATTATTAATGTTTCCTCTTTTGGGTAGGTTTTGGTTGTGGTGTCATAGGGGTATTAACTCACATGTCACATAGAGATTTTTTCTATCCAGTTTATCCCCTACCCTTTTTGGTTTTTTTATTTCTTGTTGTAATTGTTAAATGATCAACTCATTCTTGTATTGTTTCCTTCTGTATTGTATGTTGTGGGTGTTGGTTATGATGTGCGTAGTTATTGATTAATGTTGGTTATTATTATTTTAGGTGAAACTATTATAAAAGGAGTTCCTAGATACCTAGGAACTAGTTTCCAACATGATATACTGCTACACATTTGATGGATAAAAACATAGAAAATTTGTTTCACATGTGTTTCCATGATAAAAGTAATATATATATATATATATATTAATATTTTTATATTTACTAATTCCATATTGAATTCATCAGTAATATCCCATTTATAGTTGAACACATGAACTTGATATTTAATGTAATAATTCTCCAATATTTATTTTAAAAACATCATAAGATACACTTAACTCAAAGATTATTTTTTCTTACTAAAAATGTGTTTCTTCAGTGATAAATAATACACTAATATTCTGAACAATAATTTTTTTTGTATAATATTTATATCTATTAATTTCGTAGTTGGAATATGTCATCACAATTAAACTTGGGCCACCCACAAATGATCTCAATAGTTTTGACACATATGATCTACTATACACTAATATTCGGAACCGTAATTTTATTTTCTTTATTTTTTTGTATAATATTTATATCCATTAATTTCGTAGTTGGAATATGTTATCACAATTAAACTTGGTCCACCCTCAAATTATCTCAACAGTTTTGAAACATATTATCTACTATGCACGATATCATTAAAATATAGAAAAATATTTTCTAAAATCATTCAATACATAGATATATTTCTTCTTCATATAGTGCTATTTTACAACAATAGTATGCGATGTTATATATATTTGATCCTCATTTATTTTATTCAAGATGTATAAATGTTATTGGTTTATTTTTTCACGAGTCATTGATTTTATTTTCATAACATGGATCCCATTTGTCCCAAAAGTAAGTCTCTCATTTTAAGATATAGGAAACTAATGTGCTCCAATATAGACAAGTAGTTTGTACAAAAATATATAACCTCCTTAAAAATATGCTTCTCAGCAATGGAGGCTTCTAGTCGATTTGGATTCTTAACATACACCTTAAATATATTTATGTACCATTCAAAAGGATACATCAAATATAGATATACGAGTCCAAAAATCTTTATTTATCACACCAAATGAACAATTAAATTCACTATGATATAAAAAATATGGTGGAAGTTATATTTCCAGTTAACAAAGTATATAAAATGCATCATTCAATAATATTTTCAATGAATTTAGATGTATCACCTTATTAAAAATGGGATTGAAAAAACAACACAACTTTATAATAGTCATTCTGACATGAATTATAAGTATTACACACAATGAATTTATTAGGAATCGTTGCACCATTATATGACAATCATGAGATTTTAGGCCTGTTAGCTTTAAATATTTTAGCAACATTTTTTTTAATTTAAAGAATAACCCTAAGGAACTTTGATACCATGAAGGCAATAGTATAAACTAATTTTATCCCTATTTTATAATTTATGAAATCCATAGGAAATAATTTTTGTTTTCCATTAGGAGTGGGAGATAACAACAAATGTCTTCCTGTTGACAGGTAAGTCTAATATCACATTCAAACTATCCATCATCTTGCCTTTAATGCCTAAAAATGTTCTAATAAAAATATCATAGATATTATTATTAACATGCATCACATAAATTTTATATTTTATCTCATGATATCTCTAATATAGATTCTCAAAAAATATTGATAGTTTTGTCTATATATTTCAATCATTTCTGGTTTTTGTGTCTTTCCAAATATGACATCAATGTTTTTCACTCTCTCAAAATATAGATCAGATTAAAAATAATTTAGAGTGATATATAATTCCTATGATACATTTAATTCCTCTTTTAATATTTTATAATAGTGATCTATAGAAAAAAACCTTTGATGAACCATGCACACTATTTTTCCTCCCATGTTTTATTTTACAAAATGAAGTCCCCTCTTCACAAATTGGTCAAGCTTTATTACCCTTAACACTATATCCGAAAAGAGTTCCATATATGAAGAATTTATTTATATTAAACATAATAATTATATGAAATTTAAAATATTTATATTTATAATAATACTAAACTCTGATAACTTCCTTACATAAGTGTTTTAAATCACCAATTGATGATGAAAAGTAAACATTAATATTGTTTCTCGGATGTTTTGGACTAGAAATGAATAAAATCAACTGTATATATTTATAATTCATAAAAAGTTCAAGAGTTATGTTGTAAATTACCACAAAAACTAACCATGGAATATGTTTGATTCTTGAGATTTGATATGGATTCATTCCATCCTTGCAAAGACCAAGTCTGATATTTTTAATTTCTTTTACAAATTTAAGAAATTGTCGATCGATTTTCTTTCTATATTGAAAATATTCTAGATGATGCAATTTTCCATTAAAGATTCACTAATATTTAATTAATCTTAACCTATTACATCATTTTAATTTCCAAATAAATTTTTTAGATGGGGACTTATATGAAGATACTGAATTTCCTTAGTATGAGTCATGGAAATAATTGAATCAATAAGATATTTTTATTTCAACTTATATTATAATGTCCCACATTTAGGAAACTCAAAATGAACTTTTTATTCCTTCATATATATCAAAAAGTCATTCAGGTAAGCATGCATCTTCTTGTACCTGAGACCCATCAAGTATAATATTTTATTCACATTATAATTTGAATTTGGAATATCTATGTCTCTAGGAAGTCTATATTTAAATAGATGTAGAAACTTAGTAAATTTATTATCACCACATAAATTTCTGTACTTCAAGTGAATAAATCTTAAAACCATTTATAAACCATAAATTTGATACAAATTGGATATAATCATTTATCAGCATCACCATATAGGTGATAACAAATAGTGCTTTAACATTTACTTCTATATCAATATCATAAATCACTTCTTCAATTTGTTTAGGCTTATCATATTGAAAATATTCATCATTAATAGATCTTGAATTCAATATAATTTCTCCATACCAAATATAAGTACTGTATCTTATATTAAAACAATGACACACTAAATGATATTGTATTTATTTTCTTTATAACTTTTCCATATTCAAACATTTTAATTACAGATAGAAAAACAGGACATTTTTTAGAACATTTAAGTTGGAAAATTCTGAATTATCAACACCTTCTTCATATTAATCACTTATTCATCATGAGTAATCCAAATATGACGGATTATCACCTTTAAAATGTTTAGGTATTTAATATAAGTTAGTTTATTTTGAAATTTAATTTCAAATTTACTTTTATAAGTAAAAATAAAAACATAAAAGGACAAAATATTTCACAAATAAAAGAAAGAAAATAATTTTTTTAAATAAAATAATCACTTTGGACTTATATAATTTTCACCCTTTTTGAAAAAAAATCAAAGAAAAAATTGAATTGTATAGAAGTACAGACCTTATCATTTATTTTTTAGTGTTTGAATACTAATAAAACAAATTTTTTTATTATTTTTATTATGTAATTTACTAATTATATATCCACTATTTTCAAAATATACAAGTAAATATCATAATATAAATGGTCAAATTATATAATTATTTTATTATTATTTTATATAGATGATAATGATGTTGTTTAATCCATAAAAATGATTTAAAATTTCAAAAATTGTTGAAGAATTGAATCTATAATATCCACTGAATGATTCTCTATGTTCCCCCAATTTATCTCTAGAACATGTAATGTCATATTAATCAAAATTTATTCCCCATTTTCAAATCATTTCTCACAATATATTATCAAGAAATAATAATAGATTCAAGGATATATTAAACTCTATCTTGATCAATATATTTCCTTATATAATTTAATACTTTTATCCCATTGTCTTCTCTTTAAAACTAGTAAGATCTTTTAAACAATTGTAAACCTTTCTCAGCTTCAATTTCTTCTAGGAAACTGTTCTAAATTTTTCTAATACCAGGAATTGAAATTTAATTCCAAATTTTAATTTCAAGATAAATAATTTTCTAACAATAATTAAATTCTTAATTAATTTTAGTGAGTGAATTTATATAAAATAACCTTAACCTACTGTGTCAAGACTCGATGTAAGAAATAAGTATCAAAGTTAATAACTTCAATGAAGTCTATTTCACTCACTTACATCTATAAATTATTGCAACCTAATCCTTTAACATCCTTAAATATTTAATTCTATGATCTTACTCACACTTCCTGAAAAAAATTAGTGAATAATAAATAAATCACATGGTGTGTGAGTTATAAGACCTTTTATCTATTATTTAAACAATTTATGCTCTTTAATATGGAATATTATTTTCCCATATATATATCAGTCAATTATTAAATATCCTATTAAATATACCACTAAATTGATCATCTTTAACATAAATTATAGAAATTATATTCATATAATCCTTATATACCACATATAAATGAAGAAATAATCTTAACTATAACATAATATATGATATCCACATAAAATAACACAAAAAAACTGGGAAAAAAGAAATAAAATTAGTCATGTAAATAAACATTATATGTCACTCAAAAACATAAATAGGAAAAAAATGATGTTAAGTAAGATAAAAATCAGAGAGATTCCAATGACAATGTTGGCTGATGGCGGTGACTGAGATAGACAGTGATGGTGGCTGAGTTAGACGAGGGATACAAGAGGCTAAAGTTTTGATGAAGATAGATTTAAGGTTTTTTGAGGGAGAAATTAAGATTGAATGAAATAAAAATCAATTTGGGAATTTATTTGGACCCTTTTTAAAAAGGTTTTCTATATCGGTTATAAAATAACTAACATAAAAAATATTTCTTTAAAATCGATTATATGATAATAGACATAGAAAACCCACCAAAATTATTTTTTACATTGGTTATAAAATAACGAATGCAAAGAAAATGTTTAAAATATCAATTATAGATAACCAATGTTAAAAATAATTTAATTTATAAACATTTTGTTTTAAATATTTTTATACTAGTGAAGGGATCCTGAATGATTTGATACCACTTGAAAGGAATATGAAATATTTGTGAGAATTCATCAGTGGTGGAGATGGTTCATTCATTGAATTCAATTAGATTTTATGCTTTTTTAGAAATAGACCTAATCATATTTTTAAGTGAATTCTTGATCACTATCACACACAACAATGAACACACACTGTAGGCATAATATATTTTACAAACCTCATTACACAAAATGAGTAGATTAACCTTGGTGTGATCTGGTAATCACCTGAGATGATATAGTTCACTAAAATAATCATTTGTATTATAAATAGGTAGGGAATATCCTAGAAATAATTCTATAAATTTGTCTCATGATTTTGTAAATTTATCCCAAACAAAATGGAAATATTGAATTAATTTTCCAATAATTAGAAATGATTAAACTATATTAGACTTACATCAAGTTTTCTTTGGGTCACTTCTTATTACTCTTCTTTCTATTATTATTATACTTATAGAATATTAAGTATTATTTGTATATTTTTTTCTCTCTTCTCTAAATATTTTCCACTTTTGTATATACAAAATATTACATAACAATAACTTATTTATTCAAGTTTAAATTAAAATTTTAAATTAAAATTCAATAAAATAATTACCTTCTACTACTTCATAACTTCTACCACTTCCCATTGAGCCTTTAGATCTTCCAAGACCTCATAGTCACCATTGATATGCATAGAGATATAGATCAAGTATGACTAGACTATGAATCACCAAAAATTCCACATCATAAAATCCACTCAAAATATAGAATCTCATATAACCATGACTTCATATTCCTTCACCACAGTGCATTGGATACTATTTTTATAACCAAAAAATCCCTAGGGATTATTTCATGTCATTTTTTTTCTAACCTCTCTAAAATTATTCAAAAATACTCTCAAAATGGTTTGTACCATGGAATATTCTCCACTCACTATTTATGATAAGAATTATTTTCTACCTTTATAGAATGTGACATGACTTGGAACACCTCATTTCAAAACCTAGACAACTATAAAACTATTTGAATTATTCAGAATAAATCTCCTCGATACTTCAATTTCATATCAAAGCAGCCACAAAAAAAGAACCATGAAGTGATATTCTCTATTTCGATTCCTAGAAAAAAACTCAATATTTAGAAAATTAAAGAAAATTACACATAACTCTTATATGGGGACTTTATGAAATTGAAACATCATATAAAAAACACTATGACTACCTTAATGGAATTTTTATGTCTCATTATTTCACTAAGGAAATATTTTTAAATGAAATTATCACTAAAATTCATATTTTAGGAAGAATCTTCCAATTTCCATCCTATTATCTGTTCGACATTACATAATAGAATTTTTAAATCATTTTCTTTAGACAATGACATGTCAAAAAACCAGTTTCATGAGTAGGATATCTAATTTTATCTTCCTAGGATATCTCAAAATTTGTTTTATGTATGAAGATAATATGTTGATGCCATCTACAACTCAAATATCATTTAAAAAAACTATTAATCCTAAAACCACCTTCTAGGTTCTTTCAATAATTACAAAACTATGGAACATATTTATCTAAAATGAAACATCATGAAACATATATGATTAAACCTAATTTACATGTTAAAAAGAAAATATAACCCAAAAAAAACACATCCACTTTATATCTTCTTCATTTTTCACCATCTTCATCACATGATCAATACTTTCTAAAATATCACTTTTCTCAATAATATGAAAAATTCCCATACTGAAGCCATAAAACCCAAAACATAAGATCTCAATTCTATATTTAACTGGATATATTCACTCTATAGTGTCTTATTTATAAATCATGTTCAAAAAAGAAGAAATAAATAATTTCAACTAAATTATTTTAAAACTAAAAATATTCAAAACCACTTTTGAAATCACCTTTAAAATTACTTTTAGGTAACAAAATTGTTTTTAAATTAAGATGCACATATATATCATTAAAATAAATTCCAATCATAATGCATGAATGAAATTCCCATTCTAACTTGTTTTGGTTTTAGAAACCTGTAGGACATAATAGTCTAACATCTTAAATGAGATCATTTTAATCACCTCTCTCACCCAAACTCTCTAGTAACTTAAGCATCACCATAAAGAGGTTAACTATCCATTTTTATGGGTAAATATTGAGTTTCAACCACTATAATCTTTACTCCTGAAAACTTACCTAGACTCATCCTTTTGAAAACCATAACATAATACCATTTTGTGGTGATCCTTATCTAGTACCCAAAACCCAAGGCCGGGTTTGAATATCCAGATGGACTTTAGAATGTTCCCTATTCTCTAAAGGTTGGAAACTAGTGTCAAGGGATAAATATAATCATTGCAAAATAATTTTACCTTAATTAAAAAACAAAATATATGTGATAAGAATGTAAAAATTCCATTTACAATCCAAAACCAACTTTTAAATCAGCAATTTAATATAAAACAACCCAACAAAGTACAAAAGAAAATAAATTATTTTAAATCCAAACACAACACAATAAACAAGAAGATGACTTACATATAATGTGAATAGTCAAAATCCTTCAATGTATGGGTAAAAAATGCCACAACCATCACAAACTCGTCTCATATGATCTACCACCTAATAAAATTGGATCATTTCCCATACCTATATCATGACATGAGACATATATAAGAACACTGAGATGTAAAAGTATAGGTGAAAATGAATGAATTATAGGATTTAATCAAATAATTATCATATAATATCATGTATATTAATTCACAACCATGTATATTATTACCATTAAAGTAGGTGAGTAGGTTTAAAATTAAAATAATTTAACATGGTTCTAAATAAAACCAAAAAAAAATATGGAAATAATATAATTTATTATTTTCTAAATAAGGTAAACCATATTTTTTCAACCCCAATATGAATATTTAACATTAAAAATATAAATAAAAGACATATGTACATTTAATAAATATATAACATATATTATTACCTAAGATTAGTGAATGAACTCGCAGTGGATCCTCACCCACCCCAGTAGTTCTAAAATTTCCAAAACTATTCCATGCATATCACCAAAAAGTATGAAACTTTCCATACATCCCAATTACTAAACCCTTATATCTATACTCAACACTTTCCGATCAATATTAACAACCAACACATTCAGTTCCTAAAGAGATTTACCATTTCAAAGTAGTTTTCCAACAAAAAATACATTAAAAACAAATCTTAAATTTAATCAATTCAAGACACTAGAAAAATCCATTTTCATAAATCAAAATTTTCCTAACCAAATCACATGATTAAATCAAAAATCCCAAACTCCAGGCCATGCTGAAAACCAAAATTTCAAAACCTTGTAAAATCTAATAATTTAGGTTATCTAATAAATTGAATGAAATTATTTGATAACAAAAAACAGAGGTAAGTGATCTAAAATAACATAAGAAACAAAATAAGGAATAATAATCACATAAGGAGCAAATAATATCCACCTAAATTATGTAAATATCATATAAGAATCTTGAAACACTATATCCATTGTCAACGATCACGATCCAATCCTACAAACCCTAATAAACTGAACAGTGGGTCATGATTCTTTTATTCAAGATTAAAATACATAATCCAAAATCTTATATGTAATCTAAATGGATAAGTCAACCCAAAGAAGAAGAAATAAAAAGAGTATAAATAAATAGCTTAAAGAATAAGTGATATCGTCAAGCTCAAACATCATATCTAATGTTAATATGACTAATCCTTAAGATAAAAACATTATTCATCAAATTATAATCCTTAATTTAACTCCCAAGAAAACTTAGAGTCATAAAAATTAAAAATATGGTGTTTAATTTGGATTATAAAAGGATAATGGATAATTTAAAAGTTAAATTTTGAAAACAAAACTTGACTCAATGGTTAGTCGGGACTGTGCAATGACTATATGGGAACGTTTGACCATAAAAAAGAGTTTCCATATCACCATGAATGGTCACTTGATACCATGCATTGTTTTTTAAATTACTTATATCTCCCCAAGAGACCTACATGGTCATGATGTATGGTCCTTGAGACCTTACACCTCAACCTTTTATGGTTCAATACACCCCTAAAAACACAAAAGATAAATTCAACTATAAATATTCATTAGAAAGATAAAAATATTTCCCAAATAATGGTATTTTATTTATATTTTTTAGACATTAGATAATTTAATTTATTTATGACACAATGATGATGCAGTAATTACCTAATTAATTAAATATTAAAATAATTGATATTATAAATATCCAAATAAATGTAATTTGAGACTTTTTATGAATTAAACTAATTTTCTAGGTTAATATGACATGTTAAGGTTGTTTAGATGAATTTTATTAGAAGTAATAATGCTGTTATGAATTTAGAAAAAACAAAATACCAAATTGTTTCAAAATTGACATAAAAGAGTTTTTAAAACAAATATTATATTATTAATTGATATTCTATTCCTAAAAATATAAGGTTTGGCCAAAGGAATTATATAATGATATTTGTATAATTAATGAACCACTTGTGGTTAGCTTGAAAGTATATAGTTTGTTTATTAACCATATAATATAAAAATACAAAGAGATATGGTAAATGTCAAACTATTTAACTAAGAGTTAAATCTAAAAGATAAAGTTAATATAGTGACTCAAACCTCTCTAAAACCTATTCTTTGAGTGGTTTTCGACACATACCAACCTTATATGTCAAATAATTCATTTTTTATCTATTAGAAACCGAAAAGTATTTTATTATAAAATAATATTTATAGCTTTTTTTAAGGTGCCCCTCACCCCTCTTATAAAAGGGCACTCCCCCTTCTCTCTAATTTACACCTTCAAAGCAATTTGGCTCTGCCAAAACCTACACAAATGACCTATAAAATATCAAAAAATAATCCTAGATGCCTTCCTTTAGTTAGAAGGCCAACCTAAAGATCCTTTTCGATCAAATAAAAAGGAATAACCCGAATAAGAGGTAAATATTTCATCACCTCTTTCAGGTTATTTTCTTCTTCCAATTCCTCTTTCTTTATTGTTACATTATAAAATAATAACTCCATCATCTTATATATAATGTGATGTTATTATAAATATGGTACAACCAAATTCATTATTCTATCCATCCTTTTAATGACATGTCACCATACGTGCGTACGTTCGACTTACCGTCTCCATGGCGTGGTGTAATTTTTATTCAATACATTATTATTTGGATGAGTATAATAATGATGTGTAATTGATGTAAATAATAAATATAACATGATAATGATTCTTTATAGATGATATAACATCAAATTATATATTATTTTAATAAAAAAAAATGATATTGTCCCTCGTGCGTACGTACGGATTACCATCTCCACGAACGTGATGAGATTCATTCCCCATCATATCCACTCAAGAATAATTTTCATTTGATGATTAAAAATAATGTTTAAAGACTTGATATCATCTAGGATATGAATAAGATACATCCCATCCATAATAAATATGACTCACATAACAAATAATATAAAGGAAAACGAATCCCTTAACACCCGAAACAACGATAATACTAAGATATTATTAACAAAGAAATATTAAAAGATCATATATGATATCATATTAATGTATATGATTCCTATATAATTTAATAAAAATTATTTCACCATTATACAGGAGGTTAACCTACCCTCGATCAAGGAAAAGTACAAGGTAAGGGTTAATTTCACAATCTCTTCATTATCTGAGGTTGTTTATACTTACAGGGACCTCATGATCTTCCACATCCATGATTTTTAAAAAAGTATTTCAATTTTTTTTAATATTTACTAGATAATGTGTTAAAGTCATTTATACCATTATTTGACCTTATATTTTTTGAAAGTAATCTTTCCATCATTTTCCAAAAAAGGTACTTTATGACCTTTTCAACAAAATTAAGGTAAGAATGTTTTTTAACTTATATGGCGGGTGCGGCTATTTTCTGCCATTATAACATCATCAAAGATTCCCTTACGAGATTATAAAAATATTTTCAAAATAAATGTTTTCTTAAATGATTTCAAAATAGAAAGAGATATTTCAATAAAAAAGGTTTTGATTTCATCTATGTCAACATCCTTTGATGGATTTTAAGCTTATTTGAAGTTGATTAATTATGATACAAAAAATCCATATTTAATTGAAGGTTTTTAGACATGTTTGACTATGGATGTGTTATTTTTACACCATTCATGTTTTATTGATAAAGTATTGACATTTTGTATGCTAGTTTTAATACAAATGTTTATGTTATGTTTAAACCTTTTCATATGAGGAATGCATTGGACTTAGTATGTGACAGATGGAGCCCGCTATAGCTCCTTGATGCATCAGTAGGTCTCATGATACAAACTAGTGTCTTGGAAAAAGGACTTGAAAAAATCTTATTTGTAGTCTTGGCACAAGGCCTTGACTATGTGGTTATGAAAGTTTGACATTATGCATTCCATCATTATGAAAGTGGCTATTGATATTGCATGTGATTATTATACTAGTAGAATATCCATGTGAGTAAGTAAATTGAATTATTTTAATTTTATCTTTTCTATATTATGCTGAAGTTCAAGTTTAAAAGGCTTTTGTTTTAGTTTTATACATTTTCTTAAATTTTTATGCTTATTTATGAAAGCTTCCACTATATTGTTATCCTTACTGAGCATCTGAGATCACCCCTTTCTATGTTTTATTTTTCCCAGGATGTGAAGAAGTATATTATGAATGACCTGCAAGGATAGTCTATGGGATCTCAGTGTTGTCTATGGAAACAATGTTGTTGTAGTTTTCCATTTTATGATGTAATGTAAACCTTATGAATGTATCTAGTACTTAGAAGGAAACTAAACTAATCGGTCATTCAAGACTTGATCTTTTGTGATCATGACAATGATATGTAATAATGAACCGACTCTGGTTAACTAGGGTTGGGGTGTTATAGTTGGTATCATAGGATGTTTAGTACAAACCTTGGAATCTAGATTTAGATAAACTCTGATTAGAGCACATTACACTAAGACAGACTTTGAGGATTAGTATATAAAAACTTCCTAGGATTTTGGTATTGTAGAGATTTTGTGAGTTTTACAAGAAATACATCCCTGTCTGGATATGAGTGGGTAGAGGAGGCTCTGGCACAGATGTACCTAGGGGTAAAACCCAAAAACACCACTTTGAACTAGACTCGAATGAGAACTGGTGTACGACAACAGGACTTGCTGGAATCTTGGTTACGACACTTCTATAGGATATGGGTAGGATAATTATCATTTTCTTTACAAACCATTATGAATGGTTTATGAGTATATACTGCATCAAAGAAAACATTTTTATGATTATGGATTATATCCATAAATTGTTCAATTTATGTTAAGTGTTTTACAAGTTTGGATTTATGCATTGCGATTCATAAACTAATCTTGTTTATGACATTGTTTACAAATGGAGCCTAGTGGAAGGAATGGAAACTGTATCAATGGACACACTCCATGTAGGGATTTCCCTCCTGCTCAATATAATTATATTGGAGCTGGTGATAAAACTGGTGCTGATCAGCTTATCACTATATTGGGACAACTCACTCAGGTTATGAATAATAACCTTACCCATATGGATCACCCTGATCTGCAGCATGGAGGATCAATTTTAGATCAATTTATAAAGAAAAAACCACCAATATTCAATGGGATTACAAATCCATTAGTAGCTGAGCAATGGATAAATTCCTTAGCGAAAATATTCCATGCCTTGGAGAGTAGTGAAAGGGAAAAAGTTGTCATGTCAGTCTACCGCCTCACTGAAGATTCTGATCAATGATGGTCATTAATTAAAAACACAAATAAAGATGATTAAGTATCAAATATGTAATGGAGGGAGTTTAAAGATATTTTCTTAGAAAAATACTTTCCTCATGACCATTGAGCAGATATGGAAAGAAAATTTCTGAGTCTAAGGAAAAAGGAGGATGAGAATGTTGCGAAGTATGAAGCTAACATTACAAGGTTAGAAAGGCATGCTGACGATTATATAAATAACCAAATAAGTAATATTGATCATTTATTTGATGGGTTAAAACCATTTCTCCATCGAGCATTATTATCAAAATTCTTCTCATCATACAAAGATATTTTCTCATGTCCAATCAAGACAGAAAAAGAATTCTCTAAGTTTTATGACTTTAAAGAAAAGAAAGTGAAGAAGAGATCTATTGAACACTCTAGAAATGAAAATAAGGGGAAAAAGGGAAAAGTTGAATCTCCATCCTGCAGTAAATGTTGGAAGAAACACCCTGGTACTTGCCTAAAGGGAATGTGAGTCTGTTACAATTGTGGTGAAAAAGGCTACCAAGATCATGATTTCAAGGGGAAGAAAGAGGATATCGATGTTGAATGATACAATTTTAGAGAAAGGGGGCATTATGTAAATTAATTCCCTAAGATTCAGGGGAACTTAACTCAGAAAATGACAAAGGATCAAGGACCAGTATTATGCTATAACTACTACTGAGGTTGAAGCTCTGAAAGATGCAGTGGCAGGTAATTTAATGGTTTTCTCAAGTTTAGCCAATAGTTTATTTGATTCTGGATCATCGCATTGTTTCATATCTTCCTAGTTTTCTAATAAAATTAGATATTTACAATTTTAATTAACAATGGAGCTGTCAGTAAAAACTTCTAAGGGAAGTATCATTACAACAATGATTTTTGAATTAGTTCCTATTAAGGCATATAAACATTATTTATCTGCTGATCTCATCATCATAGCCATGATTGAATTTGATAAAATCCTTTGTATGTATTTTCTTTTAGACCATGATGCGAAAATTTATTGTAAAAAGATGGAGGTTACAATTTTTGATGATGATAAATAGTACCTTATCTTTTGAGAAGAAACTTTACCACCTAATTCTTATCTAGATCCACCCCCAATAGCTCAAAAAAATTCAATTATTGGGGAGGAATAGAATGTAATAATTGTGGGTGCGGAAAAGAATGTTCAAATAGAGGATGTACCTATTGTGAAAGAATATTTTGTTGTGTTTACATAAGATTTACCTGGACATCCTCTAGAATGAGAAATTGAGTTTTCCATTGATTTAATTCCTAGATCAAGGCCCATATCAAAAAACCCTTATAGAATGGACACTGTGGAATTAGTGGAACTAAAGAAACAACTAGAGGAATTGAGTAATAAGGGATTTATCTTCCCTAGTGTTCCTCTATGGGGAACCCCGTTCTTTTTGTTAAGAAGAAAGATGGATCTATGAGGTTGTGCATTGACCACAAGGAGATAAATGCTATAACAATAAAGAACAAGTGTCCCCTATCTATAATTAATGATTTATTCGACCAAATTCATTGAGCACAATATTTTTCAAAGATTTACATTCGATCTGGATATCATCAGTTGTGTGTGAAGAAGGAAGACATTCTGAAAAAAACATTTTGAACCAGGTATGGGCATTACGAGTTTACAGTAATGCCTTTTGGATTGAATAATGCACTCTCTATCTTCATAGATCTAATGAATAGAGTTTTTAAGGAATATATTGATGAATTTTTAGTGGTATTTATTGATGATATTTTGGTATACTCCAAAATATACAAAGATCATGAAAATCACTTGCGCATTATTCTAAAGACTATTAGAAGACATGAATTATATGAGAAGTTTAGAAAGTGTGAATTTTGGCTTCAAGAGATATCTTTTCTTGGCCATATTGTCTCTAAGGATGGAATATCTTTTGATCCTTCTAAGACAAGAGCAATCCAAGAATGGCCAGTACCGATGAGTATAACTGAGGTACACAGTTTTATTGGTTTAGCAAGTTATTATCGATGTTTCGTCCATAATATTTCCCGGTTGGATAACCAATTAACAAAGATCACATGAAAATGGGTTAAATTTGTTTGGAAATAATATTTTGAATAATGTTTTGAAGAATTTAAGAGAATATTAGTCAATCATCCTATCTTCACTCTACTATCAGGGAATGATGGGTTTGTTATTTATAGTGATTCATCGAAGAAAGGACTTGGTTGTATCCTTATGTAGAATGATAGAGTTATTGCCTATGCATCATGACAGCTGAAAATTAATGAGAAAAACTATCCTACTCATGATCTTGAGTTAGCATCTAAAATATTTTCTTTGAAGATTTGGAGACACTATCTCTATGGTGAAAAATGTGAGATTTATACTGATAACAAGAGTTTGAAGTATATTTTCTCATAGAAAGAACTCAACATGAGGCAAAGGAGATGACTTGAACTACTCAAGGATTATGATTGCATGATACAATACCACCTGGGTAAGGAAAATAAGGTGGAAGATGCTTTGATCAGAAAATATCATGGAGTTTTGAACAAGATGAGAGTCGAAAAGGATCCTATATACACAGATCTAGTAAAGATGGATATGGGAATAACCATGAAAGGTGAAACATAAATGCTTTTTCAAATGGTTGCCACACCACCTTTACAAGAAAGGATAAAAAATTCTCAAGCCGATAATGAAGAGTTTCAAAAGAAGATTAAAGTTGTGAATGATGGGAGATTGAGTGACTTTGTGTATGAAGATGGAATTTTAAAATTTGGGAAGAGACTTTGTGTTCCCGATATACCTGATATAAAAAGGGAATTGTTGGATGATACTCATAGTTCCAATTTCTCTATACACCCTGGTAGCACTAACATGTAAAGAGATTTGAAGGAAAATTTTTGGTGGGACAACATGAAGAGAGAGATTGCTGATTTTGTGTCAAGATGTATGATTTTTCAATATGTGAAAGCTGGAAGGCAACAACCTTGAGGAGTCATACAACCTCTTCCCATACCTGAGTAGAAATGGGAAAATATCATGATGGACTTTTTCATGGGGCTACCAAAGACTTCTAGAAAGAATAATGAAATATGGGTAATTGTTGATCATCTTACCAAGTAATCACAATTTCTTGCTATAAGGGAAGATTTACCACTTGAACGTTTAGCAAGAATATATATTAATGAAGTTTTAAGACTTCATGGAGTACCCCTATCGATTATTTCTGATCATGATCCCCATTTTACATCATGATTCTAGAAAAGTATTCAGAAATCCCTGGATGCTGAAATTCGTTTGAGCACTGCCTACCACCCTTAAACTGATGTAAAATGGGGATCACGATGGGGTTTATCATAATAAAAAGAAAATTAATTTTCAGTCAGTTAGAATACATGTTGATATCATGCTCACATGACTTTCAAGGTATGTGGGATCGATAATTACCTATGGTAGAATTTTCCTATAACAATAACTTCCATTCAAGTATTCAGATGGCACCATATGAAGCATTAAACAGAAAGAGATGTCACACACCAACCTGTTGGGATGATGTTGGTGAAAGAAAACTCGTAGGCCCATAACTTTTGGAGGAAATAATGGAAAAGGTGAAGGTAATCCAAAACCACATCAAGGAAGCTCAAAGTTGATAGAAGAGCTCTGCTGATAACTGAAGGAAGGATTTGGAATTTCAGGTAGGAGATCATGGTTTCTTGAAGGTATCTCCATGGGAGGGTGTTATACATTTCGGTAAGAAGGAAAAATTAAGTCCCAGGTACATCGGACCTTTCGAAATTCGAGAACTAATTGGGGCTGTAACTTACCGTTTGGAAATACCACCAAGTCTCTCCAAAGTTCACGATGTATTCCACGTATCACTGTTGAGAAAATACATGCATGACCCAATGCATGTACTCACCTATGAGGAATTAGAGCTATAACCTGATCTGTCTTATTGATAAGATCCTGTCAAGGTTCTTGTTACAAGAGAACAAGTGCTAAGAAACCGGGCGACTCGTCTGGTAAAAGTTCTACAGAGAAACCATAAGATGGAAGAGGCAATGTGGGAACCCGAGGAACTTATGTTGAAGAACCACCCGAGTCTTTTTATGAAATAATATTCTAGAAATTTCATGGATGAAATTATTTAAAAGAGGGGAGAATGTAACACCCCAAGCTTCCACGGTACGCTTCTCTTTGAAGAATACAATATCGTGTGTTGTACTCAACTTCGAGTTCTAACACACCACAACCAATCAAGCTAGATATTATGAATAGTAATACCCAATTTTTGAAATTCTATAAATTTTATCTTTCAAAATGGACTTCATTTTTAGATTTTGAATATCGAAATTATCTTAGGGTGAATTTTTGGTATTTTTCTGAAAACTTTCAATTTTTGATGAATAGTGAAAAACAACGAGTTATAATTTAAAACCAAATTTTTATTTAAGTAATTATTTATTTTATTTAAATTATTTTAGGTCAAAATAGATACATAATACCTATATAATTTCAATGTAATTCATTGGATTCAGTTTATAATAATTTTAGATATATAAATTTTTTATTGAACTTTTTACCCTCTTTTACCCACCTCCTAGGAGCATTTGAAAATTTAAATAAAACTTAATTTTACCACTTCTATGAGTTGAATTTCAAAAATATGAGAGACAAAGTTGATATCAGTAAGAGAAATGTGGTTCAATAATATGAAAATATTTTTTGGTGAATATTAACTTTTTACTTTTATTTATTATGGTTAAAAGTAAGTAGGGTAATTAAGGGTAAAAATGATATTATTATTACCCTAAAACATGTCCTAATTCTATTGGATAAGTGTAATTCGACCAAAAAAACAATAGGAATAAAATATGAACCTCTTTGGTCCACTTGGATTAGATTAGGACATTTATTATTATTTAATTCAAAGAAGAGTTAAAAGTGTTAAATTCAAAGTTTAATTACTAAACCATTTTAATATATGGTTACAAAAAAGATAAATTTGACTATAAATATTAATTAGAAATATAAACATATTTCCTACTTAATGGTATTTTATTTATATTTTTTATACATTAAATAATTTAATTTATTTATGACACAATGATGCTGTAGTAATTACCTAATTAATGAAATATTAAAATAATTGATATTATAAATATCCAAATAAATGTAATTTAGATTTTTTATAAATTAAACTAATCTTATTGGTTAATATGACATGTTAGGGTTGGTTAGATGAATTTTTTTTGAATTAATAATGCTGTTATTAATTTAGAAAAAAAACCAAATAGTGTCAAAATTGACATTAAAGACTTTTTAAAACAAATATTATATTATTAATTGATATTATATTCCTAAAAGTCAATGGTTCATCCAGAGGACTTATATAATGATAGGTGTATCATTAATGAACCACTTGGGGTTCTCTTGGAAGTATATAGTAAGTTTATTAACCATATGATATAAAAATACAGAGAGACATGGTAAATGTCAAACTATTTAACTAAGTTTTAAATATAAAAGATAAAGTTAATATAGTGACTCAAACCTGTCTAAAACCTATTGGTTGAGTGGTTTTCAAACCATACCCTCCTTAGACTTTAAATAATTCATTTTGTATCCATTAGAAACCGAAAATGATTTTATTATAAAGTAATATTTCTAGCTTTTCCCAAGGTGCCCCTCACCCCTCTTATAAAAGGGCAGTCCCCCTTCTCTCTAATTCACACCTTCAAAGCCATTTGGCTCGACAAACCCCTAAAAAAATACCGTATAAACTATAATAACTTCATCTTAGAGGCATTACTTTAGTCAGAAATCCAACCTAAGGATCTCTTTTGATCAAATCAAAAGGAAGAACCCAAAGAAGAGGTAAATATTTAATCACCTCTTTCAAGTTCCTTTCTTCTTCCACTTCCTCTTTATTTGTTGTTTCCATTCTAAAATAATAAATTCAGTATCTTATATATACTATGATGTTATTATAAATAATTTAAAACAAAATTCATTATTCTATCTATCTTTTTAATGACATGTCACCATACGTGTGTATGTATGGCTTACCGTCTCCACGTCGCGGTGTAATAGTTATTTAATACATTATTATTTGGATGGGTATAATAATGATGTGTAATTGATGTAAATAATTAATATAATATGATAATGATTCTTTATATATGATATACCATCCAATTATATATTATTTTAATATCAAAAGAATGATATTGTCTCTCGGGCGTACGTACAAATTACCATCTCCACGAACGCGATGAGATTCATTCCCCATCGTATCCATTCAAGATTAATTTTCATTATATGATTAAAAATAATGCTTAAAGACTTGATATCATTCTGTATATGAATAAGATACATCCCATATATAACAAATATGACACACATAACAAATAATATAAAGGAAAAAGAATCTGTTAACACCCGAAACAAAGATAATACTAAGATATTATTAACAAAGGAATGTTAAAAGATCATATATGATATCATATTAATGTTTATGATTACTGTATAATTTAATAACAATTATTTCAGCATTATATAGTATTTTAACCTACCCTCGACCAAGGAAAAGTACAAGGTAAGAGTTAATTTCACAATCAGTTTATTATCCGAGGTTGTTTATAAGTAATTATCTACTGGGACCTCTTGATCTTCCACATCTATGTTTCTTAAAAATGTATTTAATTTTTTTTTAATATTTACTAGATAATAGGTTAAAGTAATTTATACCATTATTTGAACTTATATGTTCTGAAAGGAATCTTTCCGTCATTTTCCAAACAACTTACCTTATGACCTTTTCGACAAAATTAAGGTAAGAATATTTTTTAACTTATACGGTGGGTGTGACTATTTTCCGCCGTTATAACATCATTGAAGCTTCCCTTAAAAGCTTATATGAAAATTTTCAAAATAAATGTTTTTCTTAAATGATTTCAAAATAGAAATATATATTTATCTAAAAAAGTTTTTGATTTCATCTATGTCAACATCCTTTGATGGATTTTAAGATTTTTTGAAGTTGATTTTGTTATGATACAAAACTTACATATTGTATTGAAGGTTTTATGATATGTTTGACTATGGATGTGTTATTTTTACACCATTCATTGTTTATGGATAAAGTATTGACATTTCGTATGCTAGTCGTAATACGAATGTTTATGTCATGTTTAAACCTTTTCATATGAGGAATGAATTGAACTTAGTATGTGACTGGTGGAGCCTGCTATAGCTTCTCAATGCATTAGTAGGTCTCATGAGACAAACTAGTGTCTTGGCACAAAGCCTTGACAAAATCTTATTTGTCGTCTTGGAAGAAGGCCTTGACTATGTGGTTATAAAAGTCTATAATTATGTATTCCATCATTATGAAAGTGGATATTGATATTGCATGTTATTATTCGACTAGTAGAATATCCATGTGAGTAAGTAAATGGAATTATTTTGATTTTATCTCTTCCATATTAGGCAGAAGTTTAAGTTTAAAAGGCTTTTTTTAGTTTTATACATTTCCTTAAATGTTTATACGTATTTATGAAAGATTCTGCTATAATGTTATCCTTACAAAGAATTTGAGCTCACCCCTTTCTATGTTTTATTTTTCCCAGGATGCGAAGAAGTATATTATGACTAACCTACATGGATAGTCTATGGGATATCATTGTTGTCTATGGAAACAATTTTTTTTAGTTTTTCATTTTATGATGTAATTTAAATGTTATGAATGTATCTAGTACTTTCAAGGCTACTAAACTAACCAGTCTTTTGAGACTTGATCTTTTGTGATCATGCCAGTGATACGTAATAATGCTCCGACTCTAGGTAACTAGGGTCGGGGTGTTACAACCCTGATACAATTGTTTTTAGAATCAACATATAGTTTCTCAATCATCAATGTTTTCTCAATTTCTTCCACTTCAATATCAAAAATAATTCCCTGTATTTGATCGGATTTATTAATTTAAAAATCTTTAACATCATTTTATCTTGAACTGTTATATATTTCACCATTCTATATCCATGGAATGAAAATACGATTGAAAAAAATACAAGTTAGATGATATTTGATTTCCCAAGATCCCAATTTCCCTATATTTAAATACTTCATGCATGAGTAGTAAAATAGGCCATTATTTTCAACATTCTATTTAGAAAATTCTAAGAAACCATCAACCATTTTATTAAAATTTTAACTTATTCACCAATAATTAATCCAACTATAAATCATTATCACCTATAAAAACTATTAATTAAATAATGTAAGTTAATATATATTTCAATTATAAATTCAAATTTACTTTGAAAAAAAATGATATTAAATACTCTTTTAGAAAAATTAAAATATAATAATAATAATAATAATAATAATAATAAAAAGAAAAATAATAATAAAAACCATATTTTCATGAAATATTATAAATTTTACACATTATATATAGATTTATCTTTTTTAATTATTTTAAAAATCATGTATTCATCTTTGGTTATGGATAAATCTACAACTGAATACAATTTTGAAACTTGGATCACCACCCCTCATATTAGAGTAAACAGATAACTAATAGTGACTTTTATTTCATTGAAATCATATAAAAAATATAAATCAGGATAATATTTAATAGTGAACTTGATCCTCTATAAAATATTGAACTATATTTGGTCTCCTTAATGTATCTCAAAACCCACTTCGATGTATTCCAATGTCCATGTCATTTATTCTCCTTGTGTTGACTAATTTTCCCCACTACTTCTTTAATATTTGGTCTAATACAAACCATGAAAAATTTGAGACTCCCCATGCCTAATTCATAAAATTAATGAGGTATCTCTATCCTCTCTGGTATATTATTAGGAATCATCATAGAGAATAACTTGAAATAAATGGGAAATGTGTAGGGGTTGGCATATAGTCTTGCATATTGAAGTGTTTCAAGACTTTCCTTAAGTTTTTTATATGAGACAACCAAATATTTTTATTGTTTATCTAACAATAAAATTTTATAGTAAAAATATTTATTTTTGAACCCATTTTTTTATATTAAACTCCCTAAACACTTTTTCCATTTTTTATATGATATTTATTGGGTCCTATAACCAATTTATCATTAAAAAAATAAGAATGATAAAATAATTTCTGATATAACCCTTAAAGTATACACAAGGATCTCATAGAAGTAAATTTTATTTGAGACTCATGATGTAGGATTTAGATCTCTCATACCAATATTTTTACATCTTTTATAGAACATGAAAATATTTTTTAATCTAGTAAATTAAGTTCTATTTTCCATTTTTATACAAAACATTCGAGTTGAATAATATAAATTTCTTCATCAAGAATATTAATGATAAAAACAATAATTTTATACAAAAAATTAATATATAAACTGTATATAAAACTAATCAATAGTACCACCAAAGTAGTCATGATCCTATCACAACACCCCAGCCTGTATCACCAAAAAAATTTATTCCCACTTTGTGTATGAATTGTATTTGTTGTAAACTAATTTTCATTCACTATAAATGGTGTTCAATGAGATAAAAAAATCTCATTGCTGTCAATATAATGAAGTAGTTTTAAATTTAATAGAGATTAAATAAAGTCTTCATGTCTCGATATTCCAAGAAAACATGTAAATTGTTTGAAGACTATGAGTTTAATGGTGATGTTTTGAGAGTTTTTTTAAATTAGTTTGACGACATTGGATGTCATGGTTAAATAATTCTCTTAGAAAACATGACAATACTTTACTAATATTTATTTCTCAAATATCATAAGTTGTTTAGAAAATTTGTGATGCAAGCCTTATGAAGGAAAGAGGGAGTAAAGGTGTTTCCAATCATATTCAGGTTTCATTGGAAATAAGTATCGTGCTAGAAGATAGGGAAGTTAAAATTATATCCTTAGAAAATATGATGATGCTAAAGACGATCGATAAAATGTTAAAAATCATGATAGATGATTTTAGTGATAATAAAAGATGACTGCGAATCAGCCTAGATTTTGTTTTTGAAGGATAGTTTACGAACCACATAGAACGTACTAAGACCATAAAAGGAAAATCGACAAAGGAAGGATTCTGTATAGTAGTGCTATGTGGACCACGATGCATGGTATGTGGACCACATAAGAGAAATAATTCACGGGAGGACCACAATTCACAGAAGGCTTACGGTACGCGGGAGTTTCATTCATGGAATAGAGGTGGTGATCCGTTCGCAGATGGAATTAGCCACCGTGAGGAAGGAAGAAAAATAGTATGTGGACTGCATAAGGTAAACAGTTCACCAGAGGATCACAGTTCATGGGTGGCTTATAATACATGGTATTCTTATGGTATACAGTAGATTTGAATTCTGTGGAAAATGTTTTCCCGCAATGAAGCTTTTGGTAAATCAAATTAGCGATCTTTTTTAGATTTATTTTCCTATATAAAAGACCCTAATCCCATTATTAAGGGAGATAGTTTTGTCATTAGAAATCATCTTAGATCCGGGAATAAATCTGTCTAATTTCAAGAGTGTTCACAGGGAGTCTGGGAAGAAGAAGAGGTTCATGTGGTGGATTTTGAGAAAGGGGAAGGAGTTTATGAGAACAATTTGTGAATAGATTTTTCTAGAGAACTCTATCCTATAAAGGAAGAAGAATACACTGAGAAGGAAAGATTCATGGGACATAAAATATTCTAAATAGGAGGTTCAATCCAAAAAAGAAGAACTCATATGCAAAGCAAGGATGATTTATGGAAGAAGGGTTGGTCTGTGGAGGAAGAATCTATAAGGATCCGGCCTTAAAACATTACATAGTATTTAATTAAATGAATAATTTAAATCAAGGATCTTTTAAGGTTTAGAGTTTTAGAGAATTAGGCCATAAATATTACATTACATCTCAAAAATTACAAAGGAGACACTTCTACATAGTTTCCATCTTTTTTCATAAAATAAAAATTCTTAAGAAAAGAGTCATATCTAGTTCCATGTTTTAGACAACATGAATTTTCCTTGAACCCATCCTTGAACCTATTCATCCTTAAGTCATATGAATTTATTTTCAAAAACTTGGAATGAGCATAAAAATCTCTGTAAGGGTTATAAAATAAGGAAAGAAAACATTATCCCATCAATAAATACAAATCAATGAAACCATACTTTTCAATCATAACATATGTCATGAAATCATAAGATTTATGAATAACACACAGAAATCATAAATCATAAAGGTAACTTATGGAATAAATAACATACTTACATTTTCACTTTCATGTCTATGTAGGGAGTTACATTTGGAATACCCTTCATAGTATATTCCCTAAATCTCTTAGGGAAAACATTAACGTGTACCTCCGTTACATTACCCAATACATTGGAGAGCTATCTCGAGCTCACCCACCATAGGTTTCTCACAGAACCACCCATATACGTAACAATTCCCAAGAACCATAACATAATTATAACACATAACACAATAATAAATGAAATATTACATTTACACATCAAAATATATCATTTTAAGATATTTAAATTATCAATACTTTGTTAAAACCATTTAAAACATTTAATAAATAGATTTTTGAATCAAAGTGTCCTATACCAATTTGAAAATTTTAATGTAATTGACATTTTAAAACAATAATTACTGTATAAATAAATCTTAAAAACCATTTTTTAAACATGGAAATTAATGAGAAATATTTATAAGAATAATTCTTTAAAACATTTAAAATATTTTTTTAGTTAAAGAGTCATTTTCCAATTGAGAAAATCCTTGTATAAAAATTATTACATAATAACATTAAACAAAGATTATAATATCATGAAAATAAGGATATTCATGATATAATATTTCAAAGGGAATTATATACACCATATAAAGTTATTTTGTGTATAACAACAAATAAGTCTCAATGAAATGTAAATTGAAACAAAATCCCATACAAAGATCGTATAAATAAGGTAAGAATTTTTCAATGGACTGATTATGTGTTGAAAAAGTATATCCACAAAAAGGGAATTGGAAATTACAACATAAATAAATAAATAAATAGTTATTCGACACATAATCGTGACATGACATAATCAAGAAGAATAAGATCAACCCAAAGAATAGAAATTGGGTTAAGAAGTCCCCTTACCGATTTTGTTACTTATGAAACATACACCACATGAAAGAAGGATTATAAAATGAATATGTAAATACCCACAAGTTAAGGTATATTACACAATTAATACAATCATGGTCAGTACACACACCACACAAAAGGAAATAGTGGCAAATATAGCATGAATCTCACCTGAATAAAAAGTGAGATGAAAACCCCTTACCTCGTTGTAATCAATCGAGTCGTACGACCAAAAGTTAATAACCAAAAAATGAATCACCAAATACCATGAATATAAATATAATCATGATAAAATATATCAAATAGTAGTACACAATACACAACATGCAATAAATAAGTGTCAAGCAATGGAAATATCACAGAATTAAAAGTGAGATAAGAAACCCCTTACCTCATGTCCGACTTGACTCATTTGTTCCTTGTTCATCCATAATAATAAACTTAAGTTAATTTATACTTGATTAAGAAAATTTTTCAAGTTTATTATTATTTTTAGATCACTTATTACCTTGATATAACAATCAGTTAATTATTTGAGTTCATATCGGATATTTTGTCGATGTTCGGAACTTGAGTAAAAAATGAACTTGTTATAATTAAAAATGGTCAATTTGGTCAAAATTACATTATATATAGAATTATATTCATGATTTATATATCATATATATCATATATATCCATAATATATGTTTTTATAATAGACCATAACATTTGGACATAAGAAATGAAATGCACTGTTCATGGAGATGGTAAGCCGTACATAGGCATAAACACTACTTTTATTTCTTTTTTCATTTTAAAAGAATGAAAACTAAATGATAAATAGGTATATTATAATTCCAATATAATATCATATTTTATATACGTTACATATTTTCATTAACACCATCCTTTATACGCCCCACATATGGAATGAATGAGTCATATCACTTTGAGGGGGCTGTAGTCTGCACTTTCTCAAATGAAATTATCGTATTTACCCATTATGGAAACCATAAAGGTATGTTATACATGAAAAATAAATAAGAAAATATAAAATTTTAACATAATATATATCATATATAAATAAAATTCTATCATAATGGCCACCATGAGAGGTGGTTGGAGATATTTGAACAATCATCGTTTCGTGAGGCAGTAGTTTGCCGTCCATAGAAACAGTATGTTCGTATCCATTAGATGGAGGTGTGTGGAAGTGTAGTTAGAATAATTATCATAAAAGTAACCTATTATATTTAGGATACTAGTGTTTTTATAAAATAAAGGAATAAATAGAGTTTAGAGGGTTGTAGAATTAAAATAAAAGAAAAGAACTTATGAGAAGACATTACCTTTAAATCGATTATATCCCTTTGATTTATACCAAAAGGTTTATTTTATTTGCCTTATGCCTAGGGGAAGTCCTCTAGGTATAAGAGAGAGATGTATGGAGCTTAATCGGGTAGAGTTTGGTCGATCCAAAGGGCTTTAGATGTGTGAGTAATGAGTTAGAGGTGGTGTCCATTTATAAGGGGGAGAAGGGGCTCTTTAAGAATTTTGGAAAGTATTTTTTTATTATAAACTTATTTTCGGTTTCAAAAGGTCAAAAACTCATTAAATTATAAGATAAGAGAGATATTTTTCTAAATAAAATCATACTATAAGAATTTTACAAGTTATATATATATTTTTTAAATTTTTATAATCTCATTTATTTAAATCATTCATTGATAAGTTAATCGCTTCATCATCATTGTGTCATAAATAATTTTATTTATTTGATGTATAAAATATATAAATAAAATAAAATCATGTAGAAAATATTTTTATATTTTATTTTAATATTTATAGTCAAATATATAACTTATATAACCCCATATAAATATTGTTTCCCTAAAAGATATATGTTTATGCCATTTTAATCTTTACTTTAAATTGATTAATATAAAGTGTCATTATCACTCCCAAGTGGCTCCATGGGGTCCAAAAATCAACCCAAGGATTCCCATGGTCTGAAATGTATCAAAAAATAGGATTAGAACACATGTTACTGTAATTTAATATTATTATAAAAATATTTATTTACCCTTATTTATCAGATGAACCCTTTAACCATGGTAAATAAAATATTTATTGAAGTAAATATTCATAATGTCTAAAAATAAAAGTTTAATATTTATACAATTTGAAACTTTTGATTCCAAATATGGAATCCATTTTTCCAAATTCAAAATACATAAGTGGCATAAATTAATTTAAAATTAATTCCCATTGTCAAAATAAAAAACCTGTTTTTAAGAAATAATAACTATCAAAAGATTGACACTTGTTTATATCCAATTTCAATATGAAATTACCTCTAATGACCAAAATTAGATTAAATGGTTAAAATATAATCTAATTAAACTTTAAAACCAATTAAAAAGATAATATAACCATATAAATAAATTAAATTAAAATGGAGTTTTAAATTAAAATGTAGTATTTTCACTATTCATTAAAAAAGAAAATTATCAGAAAAATACCAAAATTTCATCCAAAGTAAATTTTTTATGTCCTGATTATAAAGAAGAAAATTATTATTTCAAATAGAACATATAAATTTGAAAAAAAAACTATATTTAAAAAGGTTTATCCATAAAAAAGTGGTAAATCAACCTTTTAATGAATATTAGAGTATTTATGCTTAAAATTGGATTCGTTCACATTTTAAGCTTCTAAATTTTATTCGATAAATTTAAAAACATTTAATAAAAAAGTGTAATAATATTTTAATTAGTTCTTTTCTTTCCATCCAATACAATGGCTATGTGTTGACTACCATTTAGAATAATAAAAATATTATATATTTTTTGTTTAACTCAAAGTTGTGTACAACATAAGATTTCAAAGAAACCCATTATTGCGTGGTGAGTACAATATCAGAAAAAGAATCTCATTTTTATTAAAATTGATATTTAATTTAAAAATATTAATAAATATGAAAATTTCATATTTTTTATTTACTTGGAATGTTACATACTTCCCCCCTTTTGGAAATTGTTCCCTCACAATTTTAAAATTGGGCTTGGAAGTTTTGATTAAAAGTCCCACATCAAAAAAAGAGTCAATAAAACTATCACTTTAAAAGAAATAATGAAAAGTAAAAAGCTCACCTGAGATAACACATACTAGGATTCAATGAAAACATGAACATGGAATATAAAACTAACCATCATGTTCTGATGGAGAGTGATAAAAAACATGACCAGGAGAAAGTTAACAACAAGAAAACCACAAACTTATGATGGGTTAAACAGTCATTGGTTTCCCAGTAGAAAAAGTAAACAGACAAAGTTTTTGTTTTAAGTTCCATTTAATAAATTTGGAGAATTTATTTATGACATTGACTAAGGACATAAGGAAATATACTTACTTTTCAAGTAGAGCTTCATACTTTAGTAAATTTCTACCTAAAACTCATCTTTTCTCCAAATGATGAGTATTCAAGATGACTTGGTCACACCTGAAGCATTAGAAAGAACTTATAGAGAATCACATAATCCAAAAAATATGAACCATATATTTTTTTATATTTTTATATATTAACCAAAACCAAAATGGTTAGTACAAGATCAGATAATCCCCAAAATGATAATCTTTAATAAAAAAGATATATGACTCTTAATCTCCAAAATTGAATAAGAAATACCAAAATCTCAACAAAGACCATTAAACACCCAAGTGTCCTTAAAATTCATTAAAATAATCCTAACTAAGTCTAAAACCCAAAATTCAGAAGTATTTGATGACATAGTCTTCCATAGTAAATCATAACATTTATCTCCATATAACACCGACTACTCTTAAAGTCTCATACTTAAGTGTAATTAACCAAATCCTATACTCTCTATGATAGGTTAATAATTTCCATAAATAAACCAAATTTCAAAATATCCAAAAGAAAAAAATAGATTTGTCCAAAATAAAATTCCACCATTACTTCTCAACTAAAATCCCAAAGTATTCTATTTTCCTTAGGCATATAGTTTCCCAAAAAGAGCAAACGTCTTCCAAAAAAACCCTTATCACATAATCCTCAAATCATTTTCCTATACTAAAGATATCTATTTGATAAAACATAATATCCCAAATCAACTTATTATTGATCAATAAAATCATTTAATTAAAAATAATAAGTCATACTATCAAGGGAATTCACATAGTCCAATGGTAGGCGATAAATCCCATTCGCACTTTGGTTGTGAGTTTGATTCCCGCATATTTTTCTGACATGACGGGTTGTCACACGGTCTACATGTTTTCCTCTTTCAAAAACTATAAAATTTTATAACATTTCCAAAAATGATATAAACTTCTCAAAAATAACCATAACATGATTTAACCTTAATAGTTGTCTTATATCTCTCATTTTCATCCCAACTCATAATGACCTCAATATCTTAATTCATTAAGTCTTATAAATATTGAATTTTTTTTACCTCTATAAAATAAAACTATTCCAAAAGAATGAAGATCGTACCTCGATCATGGTGTTTACCTGGTTTCATCAGCATCTTGTTCATGCAGATAGATGGTCCATGCATTGCAAAAATTATATATAGATCCTTCAAAATCATCTGATTCCTTATATCAAAATACACCTCAAACAACTTGGGTCATATAGGTGATCATAGAAAAACTATTGGGAAAAATAATTTTTTATGAAATATAATTTAAAAACATCTGATAAAACGTTCTTTCTATAAAACTATCTGACCGAGTTTGATTTGAAACATTCAATAAATGATCCTTTTAAAATACCATAAGTATGTACTAAAAGACTACAATTTAATAGAAAATATAAATAGGTTGTGCAAGGGTATCCTTCTTCAGAACCTTTTTAAAAATCATAATATGCTTCAAAATCTTGTGATAAGGTAAAATATTTGAAAATACCTTGAAAATATTTACCTTTCTTGAAAATATTAAAATATTGAAAAAATAATATTTGATTAAATACAACCCTTGATCCACGATGATATCGAGGTATACCAGAGGTGTTTGATATATCAAAAAATTTATTGCAAGTGAGTTTCATTTTAGAAAATGTTTCAGAGTCATCTGGACATGACTTCACAACAATTATTGCAAGCAAGTCATCAGGAAGATATATGAATTTATTTTGAGATCCTACTACTTCAATGTAACGAACCAAAGTTTCATTAATGGAAAATCCCTCTTGATCCAGTTAAATGTCTATTTATGAAAAATGTTTTTATAAGATGTAAAATTATATGGTTTTATGTTAATAATTTTTACCGTTGTTAATATAGACGTTGAACAATGATCACATGATTAGTATAAATATAAGGCTTTAACGAACCCATTTTTTACTCAGACAAAGGAAGCGATGACCTCATTCAGTAGAATTTCCCCATACAAAGCCCATTTGTCGGAGCTCGGAAAAGAGGTGGCATCTTTGGGCTTCAACCTTGACCAAGCCCAAGATAAGCTTCATTATGTCAAGCTTGAACATGACCATCTACGGGAAAAGTGGAAGTTGATAGAGATTACCACTTGAGCGATGTTATCCGAGCCACCCCAAGATTCTGTCACCATCGCACACCTTACCCTTAGGTCTTATGCGGCTGTTTTAAGGGTTTATGTAACAAATAAGTATTATTATGTTCATGTACATTATTTTTTTGTATATAATAATGAATATAATTTCTAGTCATTTTTGATACATTGCAAATAGTTTTTAAAGTACAAATGGTGTTTTTAGTTATTATTTAATTAAGAATTCAATTTTATTAAATTAAGGGATTTTTTAATTGAAGAATATTTTAATAAAATATTATTATTAATATTAAATTAATTTTTATTAAATATAAATGATCTTATAAATTTATGATTGCAATTAAAATTTTTATTAAGATTTGAAAGCCATTTCTGTCAAAACCCGTGAATTTTATATAAATGTTGGTTTTTATTTTAAAAGTGAAAATTAACATATTTAGATTTTTTTTTTAGATAAAATAAATGTCATTTCTGGAATCATGATGTCGAAATTATCCAATGGTGAATTTTTCATAATTTTCTGAGACAGTCAAATTTTTGGGTAAAAATTAAATACCGTTTAAATATTTAATGTGTTTTATGACATCATAATGACCTAATGCTGATGTAATAAAATACCATAATCCTTATGTTCGGACAATATATGTTTTATAATTAAAATAATTAGGTTTTGGGTTTGTTTAACTTACTTTTCAAAGCATTAATGAACCCCTCAATACATATTCAACACCTTGCCTTCTTAAATTAATTTCCGTGGGAGTGTGACTCACCTCCACATAAGAAAACCTAATATTTTAATAAGTTCGGACCTTGGCCTTGTAAAATATTGTTTTCCTCTTTCCTTTTCCAGAAACCATTGGAAAAAACCATGGGATGGTTTGTGGTTTGGATTAATTTAATATAAGGGTTCCCAAACCTAAATAATAAATAATTCTCTCACCTTTCCTATATAAACCCACCCAAGATCCCACTTCCTCCTCACTAAAATCCCTTGGAGTTCGTCCAACCTCTTCCCTACTCTCTCTATAATCCTCCCAAGGTGCCCCAAGCTCCCAATAAGCCTCTCACAAGCCTCTCTCTAGCCTTTGGAAGCACACTTCCAAGTAAGGGTTTTTTCTTCCTTTCTCATTTTTGTCAATTTTTTTAAGTTGTATTTCCCTTTTAATTTAAATTATGAATATTAAGGTATAGTTTTGTACCTCCCTCATACTTCCCTATTTATGTTTTAATGATGGGATACCCCTTTATCTCTCATTTAATGCCTCCCATGTACACCCGTTACTATGCCGAAATTCCAAAAGGAACTTCTCTCTCTTGTTTTACATTCTAGCAATACTTTTGTATCATGAATCTAAATTCCATTTCAATTGTTGGGACATGTATCTATATGACCTCATTACTGTACATTACATTTAAATATGATGAGGAACCCCTTTCTCTCTCATCAACCTTTTTTATGAATTCTTATGTCACGCCGTTACGCTGCCGAAATCACACCGATTTTCTAAGCCAATGTCATTGTGTAGTGAATACCATGACCATTTCTCTATCAAGGGTATTCACCTTTATGAAAATTTACATATTGATTGTAAAGTTTCATGTATGAATTCCACATTCCTTTATTGTGGAATAAATTATTATGTTTTATGAATCCATGTTTTATGATCCATGTGGCACACTTATGCATGAAATGAAATGTTTAAGAAGGGTGCGCCCTTATAGCGCTCCAATGCATTGGGTAAAGTATAGTATCACGATATGTCATGTGCAATGAGTGTTGACTCATGCTAATTCAAGTGCAACGAGGGTTTACTCGTGCTTCATGTGCAATGAGGGTTTACTCATGCTCCATGTGCAATGAGCCTTGGCTCATGCTAATTCCATGATAAGTGTTGTTGCCACATCTCCATGTTATGATTTTCATGCTTTATCATGCGTTTATGTTCATGTTTCTTTTATGCTCTATTGATATGCCTATTGTCTAATATGTATTTTACTCCTAATGTTATTCCATGTGTACTCCCTTACTAGTCTTTATAGCTCACCCTTTTCTTATGCATGTCCTCAGGTTATCCCATGCAATGCTAAGTACGAGGGAATGTAGTGGTCATGTAAAGGAAGTTTTCAATAAAGATGTTGTATTTCATGTTTTAAGTTTTTATGTAATTATCCTAAGCCCCAAAGACACTAAACCTCTCGATCTTCTTTGTTGTATCAAGTGATGTTTTATGTAATGAATCATGTTTAAGTTGTAATAAAAAGAAGGGTTGTCATAGTTGGTATCAGAGGATAGGTTTAGTTATTTTTGGGATTAGGAAACCCTAGTAAAGACTTAGATACAAGACTAAGTATAATAAAAACATCCCTAAGTTTTGGTAAATACTGAGTAAGTGTTTTATCAAACAAATACATCCCTGTCTGGATACGAGCAGGTAGAGGCAGCTCTGGCACAAATGTATCCTAGGGGTAAAACCCGAAAACACCGCTTTGAGCTAGACTCGAACGGGAACTGGTGCGTGACAATGGGCCTTACTGCACTCTTGGTTACGACACTCCCGGGGGATATGTTTTGATAAATTCAAAATCTTGGTATGAACCCTTATTAAGGGAAAAATGCCCCTAAGAATATATGTTAGAATATAGATCATGAAAAGTCTAGATTGAATCCTATAGACTCATGAGTTAAAGAAATTACAGTTTATTTATAAGTCATCAACTTTTTTTCTTTGGATTACCCTTTATGTGTTACCCCTAACTTTCCTTTTATTCTAGCCAATGGCCGGTAATAAGAGGACTCTGGCTAACAACCGTTGTGAAGATCAGTGTGATGATTGTACTAATGAGATTCCCAATCCAATGGGAGCGGGAATCGCGAACTTTGTCATGCTTCTCTCTCAGCTAACTCAAGTTTTGAATAGAAACACGGGTCAAGAGGAACGTTCAACCTCCCCTAAGAAAGAACATGTTTCTATCGAGAGCTTCATGAGACAAAGGCCTCCTACTTTTAGTGGATCATCTGATCCCACGATCGCTGAACAATGGATCAACTCTATTGAAAAGATCTTCTCCATCCTTCAATGTTCTGAACAAGAGAAGGTTCTCCTGGCGGCTTATTTTATGGAGAGTGAAGCTGATCAGTGGTGGATATTGATCAAAAATACGAAGCCTGAGGAGGAGATCGATGCTTTGGAATAGAAGGAATTTCGGAAGATGTTTTTCGATAAATATTTTCCATGCACCCTCCGTCTTAAGATGGAAAGGTACTTCCTTTCCCTCAAGAAAAAATATGAAGAATCTGTGGGATTGTACGAGGCAAACTTCACAAGTCTTGCACGATATGCTTCCGGATTCGTCGTTACCTCCGAATGTAAGGTTGAACTCTTCTTTGGTGGGCTGAAGCCTATCTTGCGGAAAGCATTAGCGATCCGTGACTTCGACATCTATGAGGAAATTGTCCTATGTGCCCTCAAGGTTGAAATGGAGATCGGGGAATCACAGGGGTATCATGGGGACAAGAAGCGTAAGGTGGACTTCAATGCTGGTGGTCCGATGGATAAATCCAACGGTGCTAAGAAGTTCCAGCACCCCACTTGCCAAAAGTGTGGGAAGAAGCACCCTGGAAATTGCCTTAAGGGGACGAGAAAATTCTTCAGGTGTGGAAGAGAAGGGAACCTAGCTTTTAACTATCGGCAAGAAGGACCCGCAACTGCGACATAGGAGAGAAACGCTCCGTTCGAACAACAACACGTTGTTCAACGCTACAAATGCAAAGAATCAGGTCATTTTGCAAATCAGTGCCCTAATCCAAGGGTTATCGGAGGCAACCAACAACCTCCAAGACAGCAAGGAAGAACTTTTTCCATCACTTCTACCAAAGTGAACCTCGACAACGAAGTGGTGACAGGTACGCAAGTTATTCATTAAAGAATAGCGAACTTACTTTTTTATTCAGGTTCTACGCATTCTTTTATATCTCAAAAGTTTAGTAGAACAATCCCACCGCCACCACGAATCATGGAAGTAAAGATGTCAGTGAGTACGACAAATGGGGAAATCATTGCATCCCATGAATATAAGTCTTCCCCTATTATAATCTATGGATTTAACTTCCCGGTGAACCTCTTCATACTCCCTCTGGTAGAATTTGATGCAATTCTTTGCATGGATTGGCTTTCCTTATATAGAGCCAAAATAAATTGTCAGGAGAGGGAAATAACACTCCATATGGAGAATCGACCCCCGATTCTTTACAAGTGTCAGGAGGTAGATGAATCTCCTTTAGCTCCATAATCTCAAGCATGGATATTACTGCCCTATGAGAACGCATATCTGGCTCAGATGATTGATTCCAAAGAAGAAACCATCCTTGAAGAAATGCCTATTGTGAGGGAATTTGCTGAAGTGTTTCCTGAGGAACTGCCTGGTCTTCCTCCAAGAAGTGATGTTGAGTTCTCAATTGAACTTATACCAGGGGCGCTACCAATATACAAGAATCCATATAGAATGGCTATTGTAGAGCTTGAAGAGCTGAAGAAACAACTGCAGGAGAATCTGGATAAAGGGATTATACACCCAAGTGCTTCACCATGGGGTGCACCAGTCCTCTTCGTCAAGAAGAAGGATGGGTCAATGCGACTTTGCATCGATTATCGTGAACTTAACAAAATCACAATAAAGAACAAGTATCCACTCCCAAAAATTGATGACTTGTTCGATCAATTGCGTGGAGCACAATACTTCTCCAAGGTGGACTTGCGGTCGGGATATTATCAAGTAAGGGTGAAGAAGGAAGGTATCCCCAAGACTGCTTTTAGTACAAGATACGGGCACTATGAATTCATAGTAATGCCTTTCGGACTCACCAATGCTCCAGAAATATTCATGGACTTGATGAATAGAGTCTTTATAGATTACCTTGACAAATTTGTGGTAGTCTTTATAGATGATATTATAATATACTCCAAAACCAAGGAGGATCATGAGGAGAATTTAAGAACTGTACTAGAGATTTTGCGTAAGGAGAATCTCTATGAAAAGTACAGCTTGTGTGAGTTCTGGTTAAAGGAGGTCTCATTCTTGGGGCATATCCTCACAAGCAATGGGATATCTATAGACCCCTCCAAAACAGATTCAATTGAGGGATGACCGAGGCCAACATCGGTAACGGATATCCGTAGTTTCTTGGGGTTAGCTGGATATTATCGACGATTTGTGAGAAATTTCTCATGATTTTCCAACACTCTTACCAAGATAACTCGAAAGGGAGTAAAGTTTGCTTAGAGTGATGAATTTGAAGCAAGCTTCAAGGAGTTGAAAAAGAGGCTTACCACTACACCCGTGCTCACTTTACCCACAACTGGGGAGCTTTTTGTGGTATTCAATGATGATTCGAAAAAGGGCTTAGGATGTGTGCTGATGCAGAATGATAAAGTGATATCCTATGCCTCAAGGTAGTTGAAAATCCATGAGCGAAACTATCCAATGCATGATATAGAGTTGGCGGCTGGGATCTTTGCCTTGAAAATCTTGCGGCATTATCTCTATGGAGAGAAATGTGAGATATATACTAACCACAAGAGTCTTAAATATATATTCACATAGAAAGAGCTTAATATGCACCATAGAAGATGGATAGAGCTCATCAAGGATTATGAATGTTCAATACATTACCACCCTGGGAAAGCAAAAAAGGTGGTGGATGCCCTAAGTAGAAAGGATCCATCGATTCTATCAATGATGAGAATTGAGAAGGATCCAATCTTCTTAGACATGATGAAGATGGATGTGGGAATCATAAATAAGGGAACATCATAAATCCTTTCACAAATTATTGCTCAAACATCTCTTTTGGAAAGGTTAAAGGATGCTCAAAAGGATGATGTGGGAATTCAAGAAAAAGTGAAAGCTATCAAAAAGGGGAAATCCTCGGAGTTTAATGTTAATGAAGAAGGAATTGTGCGGTTTGGGAAAAGACTATGTGTTTCATCAATTCTGGAGTTGAAGAAGGAAATTTTGGATGATGGACATAGTTCAAATTTCTCTATTCACCCAGGGAGCACAAAGATGTATCGAGATCTCCGAGAAAACTTTTGGTGGGATAATATGAAGAAGGAGATCGCCGAATATACATCAAACTGCCTGGTGTGTCAGCAAGTGAAGGCAGAGAGGCAGAAGTCTAAGGGGATGATGAAACTATTGCCCATACTATAATGGAAATGGGAGAAAATCACTATGGACTTTGTCACCAGACATCCGAGGACATCCCAAGGCAACAATGCAATCTAAGTTGTTATGGATCATCTTACAAAGACTGCACACTTCATTGTTATTCGGGAGGATTTCTCATTGGATCAACTGGCACTGATATATATCAGCGAAGTGGCAAGGTTGCATGGAGTACCACCATCTATTGTGTCTGACCGAGATACAAGATTCACCTCTAAGTTTTGGAAGAGTCTTAAACATGCTCTGAATAATGAACTGAACTTCAGTACGACCTATCATCCTCAAACTGATGGCCAATCCGAGCGGACTATCCAAACACTTGTGGATATGTTGAGAGCGTGCTCAATGGACTTTAAAGGAGGATGGGATCAACATCTTCCTCTGGTTGAGTTCTCTTATAATAACAGTTTCCACTCGAGCATCCAAATGGCACCATATGAAGCCCTGTATTGTAAAAGGTGCAGAACACCGGCATGTTGGGATGAGGTCGGTGAATGTAAGCTGCTTGGACCAGAAATGGTCAAGGAAATGGTAGAGAAGGTGAAAACCATTCAGCAGCATATCAAGGCAGCCCAGAGTCGACAGAAGAGTTATGCAGATAATCATCGACAAGACCTTGAGTTTAAAGTTGGAGACATGGTGTTTTTACGCATATCTCCGTGGAAGAAGGTCATGAGGTTTGGAAAGAAAGGGAAGTTAAGTCCAAGGTACATCGTCCCCTTTGAGATTCTTGATCGTGTTGGGGATGTGGCCTATCGACTAGCAGTTCCACCTACTATGGCCAATGTGCATGATGTCTTTCATGTATCCCTCTTAAAGAAGTACATACCGGACCCTTCACATGTACTCTCTTCCGAGGTGGTACAATTGGAAGATGATATTTCCTATGAGGAGCAAACAGTGAAGATCTTAGATCGTAGAGAAAAAGTTCTACGAAATAAGACAATTCCCCTCATCAAGGTGTTATGGATAAACCACAAGTTTGAAGAAGCAACTTGGGAGTTGGAGGATATGATGAAGCTGAGTTACCCACATTTGTTTTAGTGTGGGAAAAGGAAAATTTCGAGGGCAAAATTTCTTAAGGGGGGAATATTGTAACGAACCAAAGTTTCATTAATGGAAAATCCCTCTTGATCCAGTTAAATGTCTATTTATGAAAAATGTTTTTATAATATGTCAAATTCTTTGGTTTTATGTTAAGAATTTTGACCGTTGTTAATATAGCCATTGAACAGTGATCACATGATTAGTATAAATATAAGGATTTAACGAACCCAATTTTTACTCAGACAAAGGAAGCGATGGCCTCATCCAGTAAAATTGCCCCATACGAAGCCCATTTGTCGGAGCTCGGAAAAGAGGTGGCGTCTTTGAGATTCTCCCTTAACCAAGCCCAAGATGAGCTTCATTATGTCAAGCTCAAACATGACCATCTACGGGAAAAGTGGAAGTTGATAGAGATTACCACTCGAGCGATGTTATCCGAGCCACCCCAAGAGTCTGTCACCATCACACACCTTACCCTTAGGTCTTATGCAGCTGTTTTAAGGGGTTATGTAACAAATAAGTAGTACTATGTTCATGTACATTATTTTTTTGTATATAATAATGAATATAATTTCTAGTCATTTTTGATACATTGTAAATAGTTTTTAAAGTACCAATAGTGTTTTTAGTTATTATTTAATTAAGAATTCAATTTTATTAAATTAAGGGATTTTTGAATTAAATAATATTTTAATAAAATATTATTATTAATATAAAATTAATTTTTATTAAATATAAACGATCTTATAAATTTATGATTGCAATTAAATTTTTTATTAAGATTTGAAATCCATTTCTGTCAAAACCCGTGAATTTTCGATAAATGTTGGTTTTTATTTTAAAAGTGAAAATTAACATATTTAGAAATTTTTTTTAGATAAAATAAATGTCATTTCTGGAATCAGGATGTCAAAATTATCCAACAGTGAATTTTTCATAATTTTCTGAGACAGTCAAATTTTTGGGTAAAAATTAAATACCGTTTAAATATATAATGTGTTTTATGACATCATAATGACCTAATGCTGATGTAATAAAATACCATAATCCTTATTTTCGGCCAATATATTTTTTATCATTAAAATAATGAGGTTTTGGGTTTGTTTAACTTACTTTTCAAAGCATTAATGAACCCCTCAAGACATATCAACACCTTGCCTTTTAAAATTAATTTCCATGGGAGTGTGACTCACCTCCACATAAGCAACCCTAATATTTTAATAAGTTCGGACCTTGTCCTTATAAAATATTATTTTCCTCTTTCCTTTTCTAGAAACCATTGTCAAAAACCATGGTATGGTTTGTGGTTTGGATTAATTTAATATAAGGGGTCCCAAACCTAAATAATAAATAATTCTCTCACCTTTCCTATATAAACCCACCCAAGATCCCACTTCCTCCTCACTAAAATACCTTGGAGTTCGTCCAACCTCTGACCTACTCTCTCTAGAATCCTCCCAAGGTGCCCCAAGCTCCCAAGAAGCCTCTCACAAGCCTCTCTCTATCCTTTGTAAGCACACTTCCAAGTAAGAGTTTTTTCTTCCTTTCTCATTTTTTTCAATTTTCTTTAAGTTGTATTTCCCTTTTAATTTCAATTATGAATATTGGGGTATGGTTTCACACCTCTCTAATACTTCCCTCTTTATGTTTGAATGATTGGAGACCCCTTTCTCTCTCATTTAATGCCTCCCATGTACACCCGTTACTATGCCGAAATTCCGAAAGGAACTTCTCTCTCTTCTTTTACATTCTAGAAATACTTTTGTATCATGAATATAAATTCCATTTCAATTTTTGGGATATGTATATATATGAAATACTTACTGTCCATTACATGTAAATACTATGAGGAACCCCTTTCTCTCTCATCAACCCTTTTTTATGAATTCTTATGTCACGCCGTTATGCTGCCGAAATCACACCGATTTTCTAAGCCAATGCCATTGTGTCTTGAATACCATGCCCATTTATCCATCAAGGGTATTCACATTTATGCACATTTACTTATTTATTGTGAAGTTTCATGTATTAATTCCATATTCCTTTATCATGGAATAAATGATTATGTTTTATGAATCCATGTTTTATGATCCATGTGGCACACTTATGCATGAAATGAAATGTTTAAGAAGGGTGCGCCCTTATAGTGCTCCAATGCATTGGGTAAAGTATAATATCATGATACGTCATGTGCAATGAGTGTTGACTCATGATAATTCAAGTGCAACGAGTGTTTACTCATGTTTCATGTGAAATGGGGGTTTACTCATGCTCCATGTGCAATGAGCCTTGGCTCATTCTAATTCCATGATAAGTGTTGTTGCCACATCTCCATGTTATGATTATCATGATTTATCATGCCTTTATGTTCATGTTTCTTTTATGCTCTATTAATATGCCTATTTCCTAACATGTATTTTACTCCTCATGTTTTTCCATGTGTACTCCCTTACTGGGCTTTATAGCTCACCCTTTTCTTATGCATGTCCTCAGGTTATCCCATGAAATGCTAAGTACGAGGGAATATAGTGGTCATGTAAAGGAAGTTTTCAATAAAGATGTTGTATTTCATGTTTTAAGTTTTTATGTAATGATCCTAAGCCCCAAAGAAACTAAACCTCTCGATCTTCTTTGTTGTATCAAGTAAAGTTTTATGTAATGAATCATGTTTAAGTTGTAATAAAAAGAAGGGTTGTCATATTCCATTTGAACAAAAATTCTGTGATCTGAAAAATTTACAAAATAAGGATTTAACTTATTCAATAGATATAGAGACTAACCATGTGTCTAAAAAAAACTAATAATCCCTAAAGTTGTTTAAACCAACCTTTTATACCAACTATAAGGACTCATCCTTAAAACATTACATAATATTTAATTAAATGAATAATTCACATTGAGGATATTTTCAGGTTTAGAGTTCTAGAGTATTAGGCCATAACTATTACATTAAATCTCAAAAATTAAAAAGTATACACTTCTACTTAGTTTCCATTTTTTTATAAAATAAAAACTCTTAAAATAGTCATGTTTAGTTCTATGTATTAGATAGGATGACTTTTCCTTGATCCCGTCCTTGACCCTATTCATCTCTAAGTCCTGTGATTTTTTTTCAAAACATGGGTTGAGCAGAAAAATCTCATTAAGGGTTATAAAAAAAGGGAAAAAACATTATCACATAAATAAATAGAAATCAATGAAACCATACTTTTCAATCATAACATACCTACAAAAATCATAAGATTTATGAATAACACACAGAAATCATAAATCATAATGGTAACTTATGGAATACATAACATACTTACATTGTAGCTTTCACAGCTACATAGGGATTTATGTTTGGAATACCCATAACAGTATATTCCCTAAATCTCTTAGGAGAAACATTAACTTTTACCTCTGTTACATTACCCAATGCATTGGAGAGCTATATTGGGCTCACCCATCCTAGGTTTATCACGGAACCACTCGTATACGTAACAATGACCAAGAACCAAAACATAATCATAACACATAACACAAGTATAAAGAAAATATAACATTTCCACATCACAATATATCATTTCAATATATTGACATAATCAATGCTTTGTTAAAACCATTTTCAAAACCATTTAAAACATTTATTAAAGAGATTTTTGAATAAAAGTGTCCCATACCACTTTGATTTTTTTAAGGAATTAAAATTTTAAAATATTGATTTCCATATAAATAAATACTAAAAACCATATTTAAAACATGTAAATTAATTATAAATATTTATAAGAATAATTCTTAAAAACATTTAGAACAATGTTTTTGTTAAAGAGTCCTTTGCCACTTGAGAAAATACTTGTATAAAAATTATTACATAATAACATTAAAAAAGATCATAATATCATGAAAATAAGGATAGTCATGATATAATATTTCAAAGGGTAGTATATACACCATATAAAGTCATTTGGTGTATAACAACAAATACGTCTCAATGAAATGTAAATTTAGACAAAATCCCTTACAAAGATTGTATAAATGATGTAAGAATTTTTCAATGGAGTGATTTTGTGTTGAAAAAGTATATCCACAAAAAGGGAAGTGGAAATTAAAACATAAATAGATAAATAAATAGTTATTACACACATAATAGTGCCATGACATAATATATAAGTAGAAGATCAAGCCAAAGAATAGAAATTTGGTTAAGAAGTTTCCTTATCGATTTGGTAACTTACGAAACATACACCACATGAAAGAAGGATCATAAAATGAAGATGTAAATACCGATAAATTAAGTTATATTACACAAAAAAATATAATCATGGGAAGTACATAAACTACACAAAAAGAAAGAGTGGCAAATATAGCAAGAATATCATGGGAATAAAAAGTTATATGAAAACCCCTTCCCATGTTGTAATCAATCGATTCGTATGAAAAAAAGTTAATAACCACCAAATTAATACCATATTACAATTAATATAAAGAGAATAATGATAATATATATCAAATGTAAGTACAAAATACACCACATGCAATAAATAAGTGGCGAACAATGGAAATATCACAGAATTAAAAGTGAGATAAGAAACCCCTTACCTCATGTCTGAATTTACTCATTTGTTCCTTGTTCATCCTGAATAATAAACATAAGTTAATTTATACTTGATTAAGAATTTTTTTAAGTTTATTATTTCTTTTATATAATTTATTAACTTGCCATAACAATTAGTTAATTATTTGAGTTCATATTGGACATTTTGTCGATGTTCAGAACTTGAGTCAAAAATGAACTTGTTATAATTAAAAATGGTCCATTTGGTCAATAGTACATTATATACAGAATTATATTCATGATTTAGATATCATATATGTCATATATATCCATTATATATGTATTTATAATAGACCATAACATTTGTACATAAGAAATGAAATGCACTGTTCATGGAGACGGTAAGCCATATGTACGCATAAACACTAAATTCATTTTTTTTTCATTTTGAAAGAATGAAAACTAAATGATACATAAGTATTTTATAATTATAGTATAATATCATATTTTATAAATGTTACATAATTTCATTAACACAATCCTTTATATGTCCCTCGTATGGCATGAACGAGTGATATCACTTTGAGGGGTCGGTAGTCCGCACTTACTCGAATGAAATTATCGTATTTAACCATTATAAAAACCATAAAGGTATGATATAAATTAAAAATACAGAAGAATATAGAAAAAATAAACATAATATATATAATATATAAATACAGTTCCATAATAATGGCCACCATGAGAGGCAGTTGGAGATATTTGAACAATCATCGTTTCGTGAGGCAGTAGTTTACCATCCACAGAAACAGTATGTTCGTATCCATTAGATGGATGTGTGTGGAAGTGTAGTTAGAATAATTATCTTAAAAAAAAACAGTATATTTAGGATACTAATTTTTTTATAAAATAAATTAATAAAGATAATTTAGGGGTTTGGAGAAGTAAAATAAAAGAAAATAACTTACGAGAAGACGTTACCTTTAAATCGGGTATCTCCCTTTGGGTTAAACCAAAAGGTTTAATTTAATTTATTTATTACTAGGGAAAGTCTTCTAGGAGGAAGACATAGAGGCATGGAGCTTAATTTGGTATATTTTGGATTATCCAAGGGGCTTGAGAGGCGTGAGTAATGGTTTAGAGGTGGTGTCCTTTTATAAGGGGGAGGAGGGGCTCTTTAGGAAAGTTTGAAAGTATTTTTTTATTATAAACTTATTTTCAGTTTCAAATGGTCGAAAAACCATTACATTATAACATAATACTACTCTTGTTTGAAATAAAATCATCCAATAAAAATTGGACAGGTTTAGATTTTTTTTTAATTTTTATATTCTCATTTATTTAAATCTTTCATTAATAAGTTAATCACTGCATCATCATTATATCATAAATAATTTTATTTATTTGATGTCTAAAAATTATAAATAAATTACCATGATGTAGGAAATAATTTTAGATTTCAAATTAATATTTATAGTCAAAGAGATAACTTATATAACCCCCTATAAAAATTGTTTTACTAAAAGACACATGTTTATATCATTTTTTCATTACTTTAAATTAATTAATATATATTGTCATTATCACTCCCAAGTGGCTCCATGGGGTCCCAAAATCAACCCACAAATACCCATGGTATTAAAAGTATCAAAAAATAGGATTTGGACACATGTTAGGGTAATTTAATATTATTATAATAATATTTTTTTACCCTTATTTACCAGATTTACATTTTAACCATGGTAAATTAAATATTTACTGAAGTAAATACTCATAATGTCTAAAAATAAAAGTTACCTATTTACACAATTTAGACCTCCAAATTTAAAATATGGAATCCATTTTTCAAAATTCAAAACACATAGGTGACAGAAATTAATTTAAAAATAATTCCTGTTATCAAAACAAAAAATGTGTTTTTAAGAAATAATAACTATCAAAATATTGACACTTATTTACTTCTAATTTCAATGTGAAATTACTTCCATTGAAAAAAATTGGATTAAATGGTAAAAGTATAATATAATTAAACTTTAAAACAAATTAAAAATATAATCTAACCATATAAATAAATTATATTAGAAGGCAATTTTAAATTAAAATGCAGTATTTTTCACTATTCATTAAAAAATGAAAATTATCAGAAAAATAAAAATATTTCATCAAAAGTAAATTTTGATATCCCGATTCTAAATAAGAATATTATTTTTTCAAATAGGGTATATAAAAGTGAAAAAAACTACATTTAAAAAGGGTTCATCATCAAAAGGCGGTAAATCGACCTTTTAAAGAATATTAGAGTGTTATGCTTAAAATTGAATTCATTCACTTTTTAAGCTTCTAAATTTTATTAGATAAATGTAAAAATATTTAATAAAAATGTATAATCATATTATAGTTAGTAATTTTCATTCCCGCCAATAAAACGGCTATGTGTTAACAACTATTTAAAATAATAATAATAATATATTATTTTTCGGTATAACTCAAAGTTGTGTGCAACATAAGATTTCAAAGAAACCCGTTGTTGCGTGTTGAGTACGCTATCAGTCATAGGATCCCCTTTAAAGTAAAATTGATATTTAATTTACAAATATTAATAAATATGAAAATTTCATATTTTTTATTTACTTAGGATGTTACATCCTTCCCCCCTTTTGGAAATGGTGTCTTTGCAATTTTAAAATTGGGATTGGAAATTTCATTAACAGCCCCACATTGGAAAACGAGTCAAAAAAACTATCACTTTAAAAGAAAGAATTAAAAGTAAAAATGTCACTCGAGATAACCCATACCAGGATTTAATGAAAACATTGATATAGAAGAGAAAAATGACCATCAAGTTCTAATGGAGAGTGAATGAAAACATGATTCGGAGAAAGTTAACAATAAGAAAACCACAAACTTGTGATGGGTTAAACAGTCATTGGTTTCCCAATATGAAAAGTAAACAAACAACGTTTTTGTTTTAAGTTCCATTTCATAAATTTGGAAAATTAATTAATGATATTGACTAAGGACATAAAGAAATATACTAAATTTTCAAGTAGAGTTTCATCCTTTAGTAAGTTTCTACCATAAACTCATATTTTCTCCAAACGATGAATATTCAAGATGATTTGGTCACACCTGAAGAACTAGAATGAACTTCTAGATAATCACATAATCCAGAAAAGACTAACCATATATTTCCCCTATATTTCGATATTAACCAAAACCAAAATGGTTAGTATAAGATCAGATAATCCCTAAAAAGGATAATCTGTTATAAAAAATAAATACTACTCTTAATCTCCAAAAATTGAATAAGCAATACCCAAATCTCAACAAAGAGTATTCAAAACAAAAATATACTTAAAACTCATTAAAATAATCTAAACTAAGTCTGAAACCCAAAATTTAGAAGGATTTTATAACATAGTATTCCATAGTAAATTTTAACATTTATCTCCAAATAACATCAACTACTCTTAAAGTCTCATACTTAAGCGTAATTAACCAAATCCCATATTCTCTATAATAGGTTAATAATTCCCATAAATGACCCAAATTGCAATATTTCCATAATAAAAACATAGATTCTTCCAAAATAAAACTCCACCATGACTCCTCAATTAAAATCCCAAAGTATTGTATTTTCCTTAGGGATATAGTTTCCCAAAAAGAGAAAACGTTTTGCAAAATGACCCTTATCACATAATCCCCAAATCATTTTCCTATAATAAGGATAAATATTTGATATAACATAACATCCCAAATCAACTTATTCTTGATCAATAAAATCATTTAACTAAAAAGAATAAGTCATACTAACAAGGGACTTCACATAGTCTAGTGGTAGGTGATAAATCCCAATCGCACTTTGGTTGTGGGTTCGATTCCCTCTTCTTTTTCCTACATGACGGGTTGTCACATGGTCTACATGTTGCCCTATTTCAAAAACTATACAATTTTATAACATTTCCAAAAATGAGATAAACTCCTCAAAAATAACCATAACATGATTTAACCTTAATTGTTGTCTTATGCCTCTCATTTTCATCCCAACTCATAATGACCTCAATATCATAATTCATGAAGTCTTATATATATTAACAATTTTTTTACCTCTATAAAATACCACTATTCCAAAAGAATGAAGATCATACCTTGATCATGGTGTCCACCTAGTTTCATCATCATCTTGTTCATGTAGATAGATGGTCCATGCATTGAAAAAAATGACTTATAGATCCTTCAAAATTATCTGATTCCTTTACCCAAATACACCTCGTACAACTTGGGTCATATGTGTGATCAAAGAAAAACTATTGGGAATTTTTTTGTATGACATATAATTTCGAACCAACTGATAAAACTTGCTTTTAATAAAATAGTCTGACCAGGTTCGAGTTGAAACATTCAATAAATGGTCCTTTTAAAATACCATAAGTATGTAATGAAAGTCTATAATTTAAAAGCAAATATAAATAGGTTGTGTAAGGGTATCTTTATTCATCACCTTTTTCAAAATCATAATATGCTTCAAAATCTTGTGATAAGGTAAAATATTTGAAAAATCCTCGATAATATATACCTTTCTTGAAAATATTAGAATATTGAGAATATAATATTTGATTAAATACAACCCTTGATCCATGATGGTATCAAGGTATAGTGGAGGTGATGGATATCTCAAAAAATTTCTTGCAAGTGAGTTTCATTTTAGAAAATGTTTTAGAGTCGTCTAGACATGGCATTGCAATAATTATTGCAAGAAAGTCATAAGGAAGAGATAGGAATTTTGTTTGAGATCCTACTACTTCTATTTGTACAAAGTTTCCTAGATCTGAAAAAGTGAAAAAATACGGATTTAAATTATTCAATTGATATAGAGACTAAATATGTGTCTAAAAAACTCCCAATACCTAAATTTTTCTAAACCGAACTTTGATACCAACTATAAGGACCCATCCTTAAAACATTACATAATATTTAATCAAAAAATAATTTACATTGATGATCTTTTCAGGTTTAGAGTTTTATAGAATTAGGCCATAACTATTACATTACATCTCAAAAATTACAAAGTAGGCACTTCTACTCAGTTTCCATATTTTTTCATGAAATAAAAACTCTTAAAAAAAGAGTCATATCTAGTTCCATGTTTTAGACAACATGACTTTTGCTTGATCCCATCCTTGAACCTATTCATCTTTAAGTCCTATGATTTTTTTTCAAAACTTGGGATGAGAAAAAAATCCCAGTAAGGGTTATAAAATAATGAAAGGAAACATTAGACCATCAAAAAATAGAAATAAATGAAACCATACTTTTCAATCATAACATTCCTCATGAAATCATACGATTTATGAATAACACATAGAAATCATAAATCATAATGGTAACTTACGGAATACATAACATACTTACATTGTAGATTTCACAACTATGTAGAGAGTTACGTTTTGAATACCCATCATAATATATTCTATAAATCTCTTAGGAGAAACATTATCTTTTACCTCCATTACGTTACCCAATGAATTAGAGAGCTATCTCGGGCACACCCGCCCTAGGTTTCTCACGGAACCACCCGTATACGTAACAATGGACAAGAACCATAACATAATCATAACACATAACACAAGCATAAAGAAAATATATCATTTAAACATCACAATATATAATTTCAACATCACAATTTATCATTTCAAGATATTTACATAATCAATACTTTGTTAAAACCATTTTCAAAACCATTTTAAACATTTAATAAAGATATTTTTGAATAAACGTGTCCAATACAACTTTGAATTTTTTAAAGGAATTAACATTTTAAATCATTAATTTCCATATAAATAAACCCTAAAAACTATTTTTAAAACATGGAAATTAATTATAAAGATTTATAAGAACAATTCTTAAAAACATTTAAAACAATATTTTAGTTAAAGAGTCCTTTTCCACTTGAGAAAATACTTGTATAAATATTATTACATAATAACATTAAAAAAAGATATAATATCATGAAAAAAGTACATTAATGATATAATATTTCAAAGGGTATTATATACACCAAATAAAGTTATTTGGTGTATAACAACAAATAAGTCTCAATGAAATCTAAATTTAGACATAATCCCTTACAAAGATCATATAAATGACGTAAGAATTTATCAATGGAGTGATTATTTTTGAAAAATTATATCCACATAAAGTGAAGTGGAAATTAAAACATAAATAGATAAATAAATAGTTATTCCACACATAATTGTGGCATGAAATAATCAAGAAGTTGCAGATCAACCCAAAGAATAGAAATTGGGTTAAGAAGTTCCTTTACCGATTTGATAACTTATGAAACATACACCACATGAAAGAAGGATCATACAATGAAGATTTAAATACCCATAAATTAAGTTATATTACAAAACTAATACAATAAGTATCATTACATACACCACACAAAAGGAAATAGTGGCAAATATAGCACGAATCTCACGGGAATAAAAAGTTAGATGAAAATGCCTTACCACGTTGTAATCAATTGAGTCCTATGAAAAAAAGTTAATAACCACCAAATGAATCACATAATACCATGAATATAAAGATAATAATGATAATATATATCAAATGGAAGTACACAATACACCATATGGAATAAATAAGTGGTGAACAATGGACATCTCATGGAATTAAAAGTGAGATAAGAAACCCCTTACCTCGTGTCCAACTTTACTCATTTGTTCCTTGTTCATACTGAATAATAAACTTAAGCTAATTTATAATTGATTAATAAATTTTTTCAAGTTTATTATTTCTTTTATATCACTTATAAACTTGTTATAACAATTAGTTAATTATTTTAGTTCATATTGGACATTTTGTCGATATTCGGAACTTGAGTCAAAAATGAACTTGTTATAATTAAAAATGGTCCATTTGGTCAAAAGTACATTATCCACATAATTATATTCATGATATTGATATCATATATATTATATATATCCATTATATATGTATTTATAATATACCATAACATTCGGACATAAGAAATGAAATGCACCGTTCATGGAGACGGTAAGCCGTACGTACGCATAAACGCTACATTAATTTCCTTTTCATTTTTAAAGGAATGAAAAATAAATTATACATAGGTATTTTATAATTCCAGTGTAATATAATTTTTTATATATGTTACATAAGTTCATTAACACCATCCTTTATACGTCCCATGTATGGAATGAATGAGTCATATCACTTTGAGGGGTCGGTAGTCCGCACTTGCTCAAATGAAATTATCGTATTTACCCATTATGGAAACTAGAAAGGTATGATATAAATGAAAAATAAAGAATAATATAGAAAACATAAACATAATATATATAATATATAAATAAAATTCTATCATAATGGCCATGATTATAGTCAGTTGGAGATATTTGAACAATCATAGTTTCGTGAGGCAGTAGTTTGCCGTCCACAGAAATAATATGTTTGTATCCTTTAGATGGATGTGTGTGGAAGTGTAGTTAGATCACTTATCTTAAAAACAACCAAGTATATTTAGGATACTAATGATTTTATGAAATAAATTAATAATTAGAGTTTAGGGGTTTGGAGAAGTAAAATAAAAGAAAATAACTTAAGAGAAGACATTACCTTTAAATAGGGTATCTCCCTTTGGGTTGAACCGAAAGGTTTACTTTAATTGACTTATGCCTAGGTTAAGTCTTCTAGGAGGAATATAGGGATGTATGGAGATTAATTGGATAGATTTTGGATGATCCAAGGGGCTTGAGAGGTGTGAGTAATGGGTTAGAGGTGGTGTCCTCTTTTATAAGGGGGAGGAGGGGCTCTTTAGGAAAGTCTGAAAGTATTTTTTTATTATAAACTTATTTTAGGTTTCCAATGGTCCAAAAATCATTAAATTATAAGATAATATTACTTGTGTTTGAAATAAAATAATCCAATTTGAATTTTACAGGTTTTAGATATTTTGTTTAATTTTTATAATCTCATTTATTTAAATCATTCATTAATAAGTTAATCGCTACATCATCATTATATCATAAATAATTTTATTTATTTGATGTCTAAAAATTATAAATGAAATACCATGATGTAGGAAATATTTTTTTATTTCAAATTAATATTTATATTCTAAGAGATAATTTATATAATTCCATATAAAAATTGTTTTACTAAAAGATATATGTTTATGTCATTTTTGTCTTTACTTTAAACTAATTAATATAGTGTCATTATCACTTCAATGTGGCTCCATAGAGTCCCAAAATCGACCCAAAGAATCCCATGGTATGAAATGTACCAAAAAATAGTATTAGAATACATATTAGGGTAATTTAATAATATTATAATAATTTATGTTTACACTTATTTACCAGTTTTACCTTTTAACCATGGTAAATAAAATATTTACTAAAGTAAATATTCATAATATCTAAAAATAAAAGATACCTATTTACACAATTCAAACCTCATAATTATAAATATGGAATCCATTTTTCCAAATTCAAAACACATAAGTGGAACAAATTAATTTAAAATTAATTCGTGTTTTCAAAACAAAAAGCATGTTTTTAAGAAATAATAACTATCAAAAGATTGACACTTGTTTATGTCCAATTTCAGTGTGAAATTACTTCCAATTAAAAAAATTGGATTAAATGGTAAAAATATAATCTAATTACACTTTAAAACCAATTAAAAAGAGAATATAGTGATATAAATAAATTATATTAAAAGAAAGTTCTAAATTAAAATGCAGTATTTTTCACTATTCATTAAAAAATGAAAATTATCAGAAAATACCAAAATTTCATCCAAAGTAAATTTTGATGTCCTGATTCTAAAGAAGAATATTATTTTCTAAAATATAACATATAAAGGTAAAAAAATATATTAAAAAAGGGTTCACCATCAAAAGGTAGTAAATTGACCTTCTAAAGAATATTAGAGTGTTTAGGCATAAGATTGGATTTATTCACATTTTAAGATTCTAAATTTTATTGGATAAATGTGAAAAAATTTAATAAACATGTGTAATAAAATTTTAGTTAGTTATGTTCATTTCCACCAATATAATGGCTATGCGCTAACTACCATTTAAAATAATAATAATATTATATTATTTTTTGATATAACTCAAAGTTGTGTGAAACATAAGATTTCAAAGAAACCCATTGTTTTATGTTGAGTACGCTATCATACATAAAATCCCATTTAAATTAAAATTGATATTTAATTCAAAAATATTAATAAATATGAAAATGTCATATTTTTTATTTACCTAGGATGTTACATCCTTCCACCCTTTTCGAAATTGCGTTGTTGAAATTTTAAAATTGGAATTTCAAATTTCATTAAATGTCCCACAATAGAGAAAGAGTCAATAAAACTATCAATTTAAATAATGAATGAAAAATACAAAGGTCACCCAAGATAAACCATACTAGGATTCAATGAAAACATGGATATGGAAGAGAAAACTAACCATCAAGTTCTAATGGAGAGTGATAGAAAACATGATTTGGAGAAAGTTAACAATAAGAAAACCCCAAACTTGTGATGGTTTAAAAATTCATTGGTTTCCCAGTAGGAAAAGTAAATAGAATTTTTTTTTGTTTTAAGTTCTATTTCATAAATTTGGAGAATTTATTGATGATATTAACTAAGGACATAAGGAAATAAACTTAATTTTCAAGTAGATTTTCATCCTTTTGTAAGTTTCTACCAAAAACTCATATTTTATCCAAATGATGAATATTAAAGATGAATTGGTCACAACTTAATCACTATAATGAACTTCTAGAGAATCACATAATCCACAAAATATAAACCATATATTTCCCCTATCATTGGACATTTACCAAAACCAAAATGGTAAGTACAAGATCAGATAATCCCCAAAAGAATAATCTTTTATAAAAAATAAATACTACTCTTAATCTCTAAAATTGAATAAGCAATAACAAAATCTCAACAAAGACCAATCAATACACAAATATCCTTAGAATTCATTAAAATAATCCAAACTAATTCTAAAACCCAAAATTTAGAATAATTTGATCACATACTCTTCCATAGCAAATGTTAACATTTATCTCCAAATAACATCAACTACTCTTAAAGTCTCATATGGAAGTGTAATTAAGAAAATCCCATATTCTCTAAGATTGGTTAATTATGTCCATAAATAACCCAAATTTCCATATTTCCATAATAAAAACATAGATTCTTCTAAAATAAAATTCCACCATTACTCCTCAATTGAAATCCCAAAGTATTTTATTTTCTTTAGGCATATAGTTTCCCAAAAAGTGCAAAATTCGTCAAAAATAACTTTTATCACATAATCCCCAAGTCATTTTTCTATACTACGTATATCCATTTGATAAAACATAATGACCCAAAACAACTTATTCTTTATTAATAAAATATTTTGACTAAAATGAATAAGTCATACTAACCAGGGACTTCACGTAGTCTAGTGGTAGAAAATAAATCCCAATTGCACTTTGGTTGTGGGTTTGATTCCTGCATATTTGTCCGATGAGACGGGTTGTCACATGGTCTACGTGTTGTCCTTTTACAAAAACTATACTATTTTATAACTTTCCCAAAAATTTGATATACCTCTCAAAAAATAACCATAACATGATTCAACCTCAATGGTTGTCTTATGCCTCTCATTTTCATTCCAACTGATAATGACCTAAATATATTAATTCATGAAATCTTATTTATATTGACAATTTTTTTACCTCTATAAAATTTCACTATTCCCAAAGAACAAACATTGTACCTTGATCATGGCATCCACCTGGTTTCATCATCATCTTGTTCACATAGATAGATAGTCCATGGATTGATAAAATGATTTAGAGATCCTTCAAAATCATCTGATTCCGTTATCCAAATACAACTCATAAAACTTCGGTCATATGTGTGATCATAGAAAAATAGTTTAGGAAAATAATCATGTATGAAATATAATTTCAAAACATCTGATAAAACTTTCTTTCTATAAACAGTCAGACCGAGTTTGAGTTGAAACATTCAATAAATTTTCCTCTTAAAATTTCATAAGTATGTGTTGAAAGGATACAATTTAAAAGAAAGTATAAATAGGTTGTGCAGGGGTCTCATTATTCATCACCTTTTTCAAAATCATAATATTATTCAAAATATATTGATAAGGTAAAATATTTGAAAATGACTTGATAATATTTACCTTTCTAGAAAATTAGATAATATTGAGAAAATAAGATAATATTGAGAAAATAAGAGTTGATTAAATACAACCCATGATCCACGATGGTACCAAGTTATAACGGAGGTGTTTGATATCTCAAAATTTTTTTTGCAAGCGAGTTTCATATTAGAAAATGTTTCATAGTTGTCTGGACATGACTTTTCAATAATTATTGCAAGCAAGTTATTAGGAATAGATAAGAATGTTGTTTGAGATCCTCCTCCTTCCATTTCAAACAAACTTTCCTTGATCTGAAAAAGTTAAAAAACAAGGATTTAACTTAAACAATAGATATAGAGAATATCCATGTGTCTAAAAAAACTCCTAATCCCTAAATTTTTCTAAACCGACCTCTCATACCAACCATACACACCCAACCTTAAAACGTTACAAAATTTTCAATTAAATGAATAATTTACATTGAGGATCTTTTCAAGTTTAGAGTTTTAGAGAATTATCCCATAACTATTAAATTACATATCAAAAATTATAAAGTAGACACTTCTACTCAGTTTCCATATTTTTTCATAAAATATAAACTCTTAAAAAAGAGTAATGTCTAGTTCTATGTTTTAGACATCATGACTTTTCCTTTATCCCATCCTTGACCCTTTTCATCTTGAATTCCTTTGAATTGTTTTTTTCAAAACTTGGGATGAGTAAAAAAAGCTCTATAAGGGTTATAAAATAAGGAACAAAAACATTATCCCATCAATAAATAAAAATCCAGGAAACCATACTTTTCAATCATAACATACCTCATGAAATCATTAGATTTATGAATAACACACAGAAATCATAAATCATAAAGGAAACATATGGAATACATAACATACTTACATTTTATATTTCACAGCTATATAGGGAGTTACGTTTGGAATACCCATCAAACTATATTTCCCAAATATCTTATAAAAAACATTAACTTTTACCTCCATCATGTTACCCAATGCATTGGAGAGCTATCTTGGGCTCACCCACCCTAGGTTTTTCCTAGAACCTCCCGTATACGAAACAATTCCCAAGAACCATAAAATAATAAAAACACATAACACAAGAATAAAGGAAACATAATACTTCCAAATCACAATATATCATTTCAAGATATTGACATAATCAATTCTTTGTTAAAACCATTTTCAAAACCATTTAAAACATTTAACAATTTTGTTTTTGAATCAAAGTGTCCCATACAACTTTGAAACTTTTTAAGGAATTAACATTTTAAAACATTAATGTCCATATAAATAAATATTTAATTTTTTTAAAACATGGAAATTAATGAAAAATATTTAGATGAATAATTATTTAAAACATTTAAAACAATGTTTTAGTTAAAGAGTCCTTTTCCACTTGAGAAAATACTTGGATAAAATTATTACATAATAACATTAAATAAAAATTATAATATCATTAAAATAAGGATATTCATGATATAATATTTCAAAGGTCAATATATACACCATATCAAGTTATTTGTTGTATAACAACAAATAAGTCTCAATGAAATGTAAATTGAGACAAAATCCCTTACAAAGATCGTATAAATGACGTAAGAATTTATCAATGGAGTGACTATGTGTTGAAAAAGTATATCCACATAAAGGGAGGTGTGTGGAAGTGTATTAATAATACTTATCATAAAAACAACTTAGTATATTTAGGATAATGTAGTTTTTATAAAAGAAACTAATAAAGAGAGTTTAGTGGGTGGGAGAAGTAAAATAAAAGTGAAGAACTTAAGAGAAGACGTTACCTTTAAATCAGGTATCTCCCTTTGGGTTGAACCAAAATGTTTACTTTAATTGAATTATAACTATGGGAAGTATTCTAGGAGGAATATAGAGATATAATGATATTTATTGAGTAGAGTTTGGAGGATCCAAGGGGATTTAGAGGTGTGAGTAATTGGTTTGAGGTGGTGTCCTTTTATAAGGGGGAGGAGGGGCTCTTTAGTAAAGTTTGAAAGTATTTTTTTTATTATAAACTTAGTTTCTGTTTCAAAATGTCCAAAACTAATTAAATTAGAAGATAATATGATTATTGTTCGAAATAAAATCATTAAATAATAATTGGACTGGTTTAGATATTTTTTTTATTTTTATAATCTCATTTATTCAAATCATTCATTAATAAGTTAATCACTGCATCATCATTGTGCCATAAATAATTTTATTTATTTGATGTCTAAAAATTATAAATAAATTACCATGATGTAGGAAATCATTTTATATTTCAAATGAAAATTTATAGTCGATGAGATAACTTATATAACTTCATATAAAAATTGTTCAACTAAATGATATATGTTTATATCATTTTTGTATTTACTTTAAATTAATTAATATATATTGTCATTATCTCTCTCAAGTGGCTCCATGGGTTCCCAAAATTGACCCAAAAAATACCCATGGTCTGAAATTTATCAAAAAATAGTATTAGGACACATGTTAGGGAAATTTAATATTATTATAATAATATTTGTTTAACCTTATTTAACAGATTTACATTTTAACCATGGTAAATAAAATATTTGTTGAAGTAAATATTCATAATGTATAAAAATAAAATTTACCTATTTAAAAAATTTAGACCTCCGGATTTCAAATATGGAATCCATTTTTCCAAATTCAAAACAAATAGGTGAAAGAAATTAATTTAAAATTTATTCTCGTTATCAAAACAAAAAATGTGTTTTTAAGAAATAATAACTATCAAAATATTGACTCTTGTTTACATCTAATTTCAATGCGAAATTACATAGAAAGACAAAAATTGGATTAAATCTTAAAAATATATTCTAATTAAAGTTTAAAAAAATTAAAAAGAAAATTCAAGCATATAAATAAATTAGATTAAAAGGAAGTTTTAAATTAAAATGCAGTATTTTTCACTATTCATTAAAAAATGAAAATTTTCAGAAAATTACAAATATTTCATCAAAAATAAATTTTGATATCCCGATTTTAAAGAAGAATATTTTTTTTTCAAATATAACATATAAAAGTGAAAAAACTACAATTAAAAAGGGTTCACCATTAAAAGGCGTTAAATCGACCTTTTAAAGAATATTAGAGTGTTATGCTTAAAATTAGATTCATTCACATTTTAAGATTCTAACTTTTATTGGATAAATGTAAAAACATTTAATAAAAATGTATAATCATATTTTAGTTAGTACTGTTCATTTTCACCTATACAATGGATATGCATTAACTACTATTTCCAATAATAATAATAATAATATATTATTTTTTGGTGTAACTCAAAGTTGTGTGGAACATAAGATTTCAAAGAAACCCATTTTTGCATGTTGAGAACGCTATCAGACATAGCATACCCTTTAAAGTAAAATTGATATTTAATTCACAAATATTAATAAATATGAAAATTTTATAATTTTTATTTACCTGGGATGTTACATCCTTCCCCACTTTTGGAAATTGTGTCCTCGCAATTTTAAAATTGGGTGTGTAAATTTCATTAAAAGTCCCACATTGAAAAAGGAGTCAATAAAACTATCACTTTAAAAGAAATAATGAAAAGTAAAAAGGTCACTCAAGATAAACCATACTAGGATTAAAAGAGAACATGGATATGGAAGAGAAAACTGACCATCAAGTTCTAATAGAGAGTGACAGAAAACATGATCAGGAGAAAGTTAACAATAAGAAAACCACAAACTTGTGATGGGTTAAACAATCATTGGTTTCCCAGTAGGAAAATTAAACATAATTTTTTTGTTTTAAGTTCCATTTCATAAGTTTAGAGAATTGATTTATGATATTGACTAAGGACATAAGGAAATATACTTACTTTTCAAGTAGAGTTTCATCCTTTAGTAAGTTTCTACCAAAAATTCATCTTTTCTCCAAATGATGAGTATTAAAGATGACTTGGTCACACCTGAAGAACTAGAATGAACTTCTAGATAATCTCATAATCCACAAAAGATGAACCATATATTTCCCTTATCTTTAGATATTAACCAAAACCAAAATGGTTAGTACAAGATTAGATAATCCCTAAAAATGATAATCTTTTTTTTAAAAAAGAAATACTATTCTTAATCTCCAAAATTTAATAAGCAATACCCAAATCTCAACAAAGAATATTCAATAAAATTATTTCCTTAAAACTCATTAAAATAATCCAAACTAAGTCTAAAACAAAAAATTTAGAAGGATTTGATCACATAGTCTTCCATAGTAAAAAACCATAAGCAGGGGCTAAAAGAATACAGTTTAAAATAAAATATAAATAGGTTTCGTAAGGGTCTCGTTTCTCAGCACCTTTTTTAAAATCATAATATTCTTCAAAATCTTGTGATAAGGTGAAATATTTGAAAATTCCTTGATAATATTTACCTTTCTTGAAAATATGAGAATATTGTGAAAAAAAGATTTGATTAAATACAACCTATGATCCATGATGGTATCAAGGTATATCAGAGGTGTTTGATATCTCATAAAATTTCTTGAAAGTGAGTTTCATTTTAGAAAATGTTTCAGAGTCATCTGGACATGACTTTGTAATAATTATTGCAAGAAAGTCATCATGAAGAGATAGGAATGTCATTTGAGATCCTCACCCTTCCATTTGTAACGAACTTTCCTTGATCTAAAAAAGTTAAAAAATAAGGATTTAACTTATACAATATATATAAAGACTAAACATGTGTCTAACCAAAAGTCCTAATGCCAAAATCTATCTAAAAAACCTTTGATACCAACTATAAGGACCCAGCCTTAAAACATTACATAATCATTAATTAAATGAATAACTTACATTGAGGATCATTTCAGGTTTATAGTTTCAGAGAATTATTCCATAACTATTACATTACATCTCAAAAATTACAAAGTAGACACTTCTACTAAGTTTCCATCATTTTTTATAAAATAAAAACTATTAAAAAATAGTCTCATCTAGTTCCATGTTTTAGACATCATGACTTTTCCTTGATCCCATCGTTGGCCCTATTTATCTTTAAGTCTTGTGAAAAAAATTTCAAAACGTGGGATGAGCAATAAAATCTTAGTAAGGGTTATAAAATAAGGAAAGAAAACATTATCCCATCAATAAATACAAATCAATGAAACCATACTTTTCAATCATAACATACCTCATAAAATCATAAGATTTATGAATAAAACACAAAAATAATAAATTATAAAGCTAAATTATGGCATACATAACATACTAACATTTTTTCTTCCACAGCAACATAGCAAGTTGCGTTTGAAATACCCATCACATTATATTCCTTAAATCTCTTATTAGAAACATTAACTTTTACCTCTGTCAGGTTACCCAATGCATTGGAGAGCTATCTCGGGCTCACCCGCCCTATGTTAATCACGGAACAACCCGTATATGTAAAAATGCCCACGAACCATAACATAATCCGAACACATAACACTGTAAGAAATAAAATATAACATTTCCACATCACAATATATCATTTCAAGATATCTACAAAATCAATGCCTCATTAAACCCATTTTCAAAACCATTTAAAACATTTAATAAAATGATTTTTGAATAAAAGTGTCCCATACCACTTTGAAACTTTTAAAGTAATTAAAATTTTAAAACATTAACGTCCATATAAATAAATCCTAAAAACCATTTTTAAAAAATGGAAATTAATTAGAATGATTTAGAATAATAATTCTTTAAAACATTTAAAAAAATTATTTAGTTAAAGAGTCCTTTGCCACTTGAGAAAATAATTGTATAAAAATTATTACATAATAACATTAAATAATGACTATAATATCCTTAAAATAAATATATTCATTATATAATATTTCAAAGGGTAGTATATACACCATATAAAGTTATTTTGTGTATAACAATAAATAAGTCTCAATGAAGTGTAAATTGATACAAAATCCCTTACAAAGATCGTATAAATAAGGTCAGAATTTATTAATGGATTGATTATGTGTTGAAAAAGTATATCCACATAAAGGGAATTGGAAATTACCACATAAATAAATAAATAAAGATTTATTCCACTTATAATCATGGCATGACATAATTAAGAAGTAGAAGATCAACCCAAAGAATAGAAATTTGGTTAATAAGTTCCCTTACCGATTTGGTAACTTACGAAACATACACCCCATGAAAGAAGGATCATACAATAAAGTTGTAAATACCCATAAATTAAGTTATATTACACAATTAATACAATCATGGGTAGTACATACACCAAAAAAATGAAATAGTGAAAAACATTGCATGAATCTCACAGGAATAAAAAGTGATATGAAAACCTCTTACCACGTTGTAATCAATCGAGTTGTATGACCAAAAGTTAATAACCACAAAATGAATCACAAAACAACATGAATATACAGAGAATCATGATAATATATATCAAATGTCAGTACACAATACATCACATGAAATAAATAAGTGGCGAATAATGGAAATCTCATGGAATTAAAAGTGATATAAGAAACCCCTTACCTCATGTCCGACTTGACTCGTTTATTACTTATTCATCCTGAATAATAAACTTGAGTTAATTTCTACTTGATTTAGAAAAATTTTCAAGTTTATTATTCCTTTTATGTCACGTATTACCTTGCTATAACAATTAGTTAATTATTTTAGTTCATGTCATACATTTTGTCGATGTTCGGAACACGAGTCAAAAATGAACTTGTTATAATTACAAATTATCCATGTGGTAAAAAGTACATTATCTACAGAATTAAATTCATGATTTATATATAATATATATAATATATATCCATTATATATGTATTTATAACAGACCATAAAATTTGGACATAAGAAATGAGATGCACCGTTCATGGAGACGGTAAGCCGTACGTATGCATAAACACAACTTTCATTTCTTTTTCATTTTTAAAGGAATGAAAAATAAATGATAAATAGGTATATTATAATTATATTATAAAATCATATTTTATATATGTTACATAAGTTCATTAATAACATCTATTATACGTCCCACATATGGCATGAACGAGTCGTATCACTTTGAGGGGGCGGTAGTCTGCTCTTCCTCAAATAAAATTATCGTATTACCCATTATGGAAACCATAAAGGTATTAAATAAATGAAAAATACAGAAGCATATAGAAAACATAAATATAATATATATCATATATAAATATAGTTCCATCATGATGGACACCATGATAGGCAGTTGGAGATATTTGAACAATCATCATTTCCTGAGGCACTAGTTTGCCATCCAAAGAAATAGTATGTTCGTGTCCATTAGATGGAGGTGTCTGGAAGTGTAGTTAGAATAATTACCATAATAAAACCTAGGATATTTAATATAATGGTTTTTTATAAAATAGGGGAATAAATAGAGTTTATGGGGTTGGATAAGTAAAATAAAAGAAAATAACTTAAGAGAAGACGTTACCTTTAAATCAGGTATCTCCCTTTGGTTTGAACAAAAAGGTTTACTTTAACTACCTTCTTCCTAGTGGAAGTATTCTAGGCAGAATATAGGGATTTAGGGAGATTAATTGGGTATATTTTGGACGATCCAAGGGTCTTGAGAGGTGTGAGTAATGAGTTAGAGGTGGTGTCCTTTTATAAGGGGGAGGAGGGGCTCTTTAGGAAAGTTTGAATGTATTTTTTTATAAACTTATTTTCGGTTTAAAAATGTCAAAAAATATTTAAATTAGAATATTAGATGAATATTGTTTGAAATAAAATCATTCAATAATAATTGGACAGGTTTTAGATATATTTTTGTAATTTTTATAATTTCATTTATTTAGATCATTTATTAATAAATTAATCACTGCATCATCATTGTGTCATAAATAATTTTATTTATTTGATGTCTAAAAATTATAAATAAAATACCATTATGTAGGAAAAATTTTTAGATTTAAAATGAATATTTATAGTTGAAGATATAACTTATATAACCCCATATAATATTTTTTTACTAAAAGATATATGCTTATGTCATTTTTGTCTTTACTTTAAATTAATTAATATAATGTGTCATTATCACTCCCAAGTGGCTCCATGGGGTTCCAAAATGAATATAAGGATGACCATGGTCTTAAATTTATCAACCAATATGATTAGGAAAATTTTTAGGGTAATTTAATATTATTATAACAATATTTTTTACCCTTATTTGCAAAATTTACCATTTAACCATGCTAAATAAAATATTTACTAAAGTAAATATTCATAATGTATAAAAATAAAATTTACCTATTTACACAATTTGTAAATCCTGATTACAAATATGGAATCCATTTTTCCAAATTCAAAACAAATAAGTGACATAAATTAACTTATAATTAATTCTCGTTGTCAAAACAAAAAGCGTATTTTTAAGAAATAATAACTATCAAAAGATTGACACTTGTTTATGTCCAATTTCAAAGTGAAATTACATCCAATGAACAAGATTGAATTAAATTGTAAAAATATAATCTAATTAAAACTTAAAAACGATTAAAAATATAATACAGACATATAAATAAATTATATTAAAGGGCATTTTTAAATTAAAATGAAGTTTTTTTCACTGTTCATTAAAAAAATGAAAATTATCAGAAAAATACAAAAATTTCTTCCAAAGTAAAACTTGATGTCCCAATTATAAAGAAGAATAGTATTTTTTTCCAATAAAACATATAAAACTGAAAAAACTATATTTAAAAAGGGTTCTCCATCAAAAGGTGGTAAATTGACCTTTTAGAGAACATTAGAGTGTTTATGCCTAAAATTGGATTCATTCACATTTTAAGCTTCTAATTTTTTTTGGAAAAATGTAAAAACATTAAATAAACATGTGTAATAATATTGTAGTTAGTTCTATTCATTCCAGCCAATAAAATTTCTATGTTATAACTACCATTTAAAATAATAATAATATTATATTATTTTTCAGTGTAACTCAAAGTTGTGTGAAACATAAGATTTCAAATAACACGTTGTTGCATGTTGAGTAGGATATAATAAATAGAATCCCATTTAATGTAAAATTGATAATTAATTCAAAAATATTAATAAGTATAAATATTTCATATTATTTATTTACCTGGGATGTTACATCCTTCCCCCCTCTTGGAAATTGCATCCTCACAATTTTAAAACTGTGCTTGGAAATTTAATTAAAAGTTCCACATTAGAAAAAGAGTCAATAAAAATATTACATTAAAATAAATAATGAAAATTTCAAAGGTTTCCCGAGATAACCCATACTAGGATTCAATGAAAACATAGACATGGAAGAGAAAAATAACCATCATGTTCTGATGGTGAGTGATAGAAAACATGATCAAGAGAAAGATAACAAAAAAAATCACAAACTTGTGATGGATTAAATATTCATTGGTTTACCAGTAGGAAAAGTAAAAAGAAAACACTTTTGTGTTAAGTTTAATTTTCCAAATTTTGTGAATTTATTTATGATATTGACTAAGGACGTAATGAAATATACTTACTTTTCAAGTAGAGTTTAAACCTTTAGTAAGTTTCTTCAAAAAACTCATCTTTTCTCCAAACAATTAGTATTCAAGATTACTTGGTCACACTTGAAGAACTATAATGTACTTCTAGAGAATCACATAATCCAAAAAAGATGAACCATATATTTCCCCTATCTTTAGACATTAACCAAAATCAAAATGATTATTACAAGATCAGGTAATATACAAAAAGGATAATATTTTATAAAAAAGAAATACTACTCTTAATCTCTAAAACTGAATAAGAAATACCCAAATCTCAACAAAGACCATTAAATACACAAATGTACTTAATATTAATTAAAATAATAAAAACTAAGTCTGGAACCCAAAATTTATAAGGATTTGATCACATAGTATTCCATAGTAAATATCAACATTTATCTCTAACAAACATCGACTACTCTTACAGTATCATTCTGAAGTGTAATTAACAAAATCCCATATTCTCTATGATAGGTTAATCATTTCCATAAATAACCCAAATAACCATACTTCTATAATAAAAACATAGATTCTTATAAAATAAAATTCCACCATTACTTCTCAATTTAAATCCCAAATTATTCTATTTTCCTTAGGCATATTGTTTCTCAAAAAGATAAAATGTCTTCCAAAATAACCTTTATCACATAATCCCCAAATTATTTTCCTATACGAAGGACATAAATTTGGAAAAACATAAGATCCCAAATAAACATATTCCTGATAAATAAAACCATTTAACTAAAAATAATAAGTTATACTAACTAGGGACTTCACGTAGTCCAGTGGAGGGTGATAAATCCAAATCACACTTTTGTTGTGGGTTTGATTCCCAAAACGTTTTCTGATGTGACTGGTTGTCACACGGTCTGCGTGTTGTCCTTTTTCAAAAACTATACAATTTTATAACATTCCAAAAAATGAGATAAAATCCTTAAAAATAACTATAACATTATTTAACCTAAATGGTTGTATTATGCGTCTCATTTTATTCCCTACTCATAATGACCTCAATATATTAATTCATGAAGTATTATATATATTGAAAATTTTCTTACCTCTATAAAATAACATTTTTCCAAAAGAAAGAACATCATACCTAGATCATGGTATCCACCTGGTTTCATCATCATCCTGTTCACATAGATAGATAGTCCATGCATTGAAAAAATTATTTATATATCCTTTAAAATCATCTAATTTCTTTATCCAAATACACCACGTACAACTTGGGTCCTATGGGTGATCACAGAAAAACAGTTTTAGAAAATAATTATGTGTGACAAATAATTTCAAAACATCTGATAAAACATACTTTCAATAAAACAGTCTGATCGAGTTTGAGTTGAAACATTAAATAAATGGTCCATTTAAAATACCATAAGTATGTGATGAAAGACTACAATTTAAAATCAAATATAAATAGGTTGTGCAAGGGTCTCCTTCTTCAGCACCTTTTTCAATATCATAATATGCTTCAAAATCTTTTGATAAGGTAATATATTTGAAAATGCCTTGATAATATTTACCTTTCTTGAAAATATAAGAATATTGAGAAAATAAGATTTGATTAAATACAACCCATTATCCATGATGATATCGATGTATAAAAGAGATGTTTGATATCTCAAACAATTTCTTTCAAGTGAGTTGCATTTTAGAAAATGTTTCAGATTTTTATGGACATGAATTTGCAATAAGTATTGCAAGCAAGTCATCAAGAAGAGATAGGAATGTCGTTTGAGATACCCCTCCTTCCATTTGTAACAAACTTTACTTGATTTAAAAAATTTACAAAATAAGGATTTAACTTAAACAATAGATATAGAGACTAACCACATGTCTAATAAAAACACCTAATCCCTAAAGTTGTCTAAACCAACCTTTGATAACAACTATAAGGACCCAACCTTAAAAAATTTCATAATCTTTAATTAATTGAATAAGTTATATTGAGGATCATTTCAAGTTTAAAGTTTTAGATAATTAGGGCATAACTATTACATTACATCTCAAAAAATTACAAAGTTGATACTTCTACTCATTCTACATCTTTTTTCATAAAATAAAAACTCTTAAAAAAGAGTCATGTCTAGTTCCATGTTTTAGATAGCATGACTTTTCCTTGATCCCATCCTCGACCCTATTCATTTTTAAGTCCTGTGAAATTTTCTTCAAATCTTGGGATGAGAAAAAAAGCTCAGTAAGGGTTATAAAATAAGGAAAGAAAACATTATCCAATCAATAAATACAAATCAATGAAACCATAATTTTCAATTATAACATACCTCATGAAATCAAAATATTTATTAATGACACAAAAAAATAATAAATCATAAAGTTAACTTATGGAATAAAAAACATACTTACATTGTAGCATTCATAGCTATGTAGGGAGTTACATTTGGAATACCCATCAAAGTATATTCTATAAATATATTAGGAGAAACATTAACGTTTACCACCATCATGTTACCCAATGCATTGGAGAGCTATCTCGGGCTCACCCGCCCTCGGTTTGTCACAGAACCACCCATATACATAAAAATTCCCAAGAACCATAACATAATAATAACACATAACACCATCATAAAGGAAATATAACATTTCCACACCACAATATATCATTTCAAGATATTGAAATAATCAATGCTTTATTAAAAACATTTTCAAAACCATTTAAAATATTTAATAACGAGATTTTTGAATAAAAGTTACCCATAACACTTTGAAACTTTTAATGGAATTAATATTTTAAAACATTAATGTCTGTATAAATAAATCCTAAAAAACATTTTGAAAACTTGTACATTAATGAGAAATATTTAGAAGAATACTTGTCGAAATAATTTAAAATAATGTTTTAGTTAAAGAGTCCTTTGCCTCATGAGAAAATACTTGTAAAAAAAATTATTACATAATAACATTAAAAAATGATTATACTATCCTGAAAATAAGGATATCCATGATAAAATATTTAAAAGGGCAGTATATACACCATATAATGTGATTTGGTGTATAACCACAAATAAGTCTCAATGAAATGTAAATTGAGACAAAATCCCTTACAAAGATCACATAAATTATGTAAGAATTTATAAATGGAGTGATTATGTGTTGAAAAAGTATATCAAAATAAAGGGAAGTGGAAATTAAAACAAAAATAAATAAATAAATAGTTATGACACACATAATTGTTTCATTACATAATCAAGAATTTTAAGATCAACCCAAATGATAGAAATTGGTTTAAGAAGTTCCCTTACCGATTTGGTAACTTATGAAACATACACCACATGAAAGGAGGATCATACAATAAAGATTTAAATTCCTATATACTAAGGTATATTACACATTTAATATTATCAAGGGTAGTACATACACAACACAAAATTAAATAGTGACAAATATAGCATGAATCTCATGGGAATAAAAAGTGAGATGAAAACCCCTTAACATGTTGTAATCAATCGAGTCGTATGACCAAAAGTTAATAACCACCAAATGAATCAAAAAATACCATAAATATAAATAAAATAAATATAATATATATCAAATTTAAGTACACAATACACCACATGAAATAAATAAGTGGTGAATAATGGAAATATCATGGAATTAGAAGTGAGATAAGAAACCCCTTACCTCATATCCGACTTGAATCGTTTGTTACTTGTTCATCCTAAATAATAAACTTAAGTTAATTTATTCTCTATTAAGATAAATTTTCAAGTTTATTATTCTTTTAATATCACTAATTACCTTGCTATAACAATTATTTAATTATTTGAGTTCATATAAGACATTTTGTCGATGTTCAGAACTTGAGTAAAAAATGAACTTGTTATAATTACAAATGGTCCATGTGGTAAAAAGTACATTATATATAGAATTATATTCATGATTTAGATATCATATATATCATATATATCCTCTATATATGTATTTATAATTGACCATGACATTTTTACATAAGAAATGTAATGCACCGTTCATGGAGACGGTAAGCCGTACGTACGCGTAAACACTACTTTCATTTCTTTTTCATTTTTAAAGGAATGAAAACTAAATGATACATAGGTATATTATAATTAAAGTATAATATAATATTTTATATACATTACATAATTTCATTAACACCATACTTTATGAGTCCCACGTATGGCATGAATGAGTCATATCATTTTGAGGGGGCGATAGTCCGCACTTCCTCAAATGAAATTATCATATTTAACCATTATGGAAATGATAAAGGTATGATATAAATAAAAAATACAGAATCATATAGAAAAAATAATCATAATATATATCATATATAAATACAGTTCCATAATAATGTCCACCATGAGAGGCGGTTGGAGATATTTGAACCATCATCGTTTCGTGAGGTAGTAGTTTGCAGTCCACAGAAACAATATGTTCATATCCATTAAATGAAGGTGTGTGGAATTTTAGTAAAAATAATTATCATAAAAACAGCCTAGTATATTTATGATATTAGTGTTGTTATAAATGAAACTAATAAAGAGAGTTTATGGGGTTGTAGAAGTAAAATAATAGAAGAGAACTTAAGAGAAGACGATACCTTTAAATCTGGTATATCCCTTTGGTTTGAACCAAAATATTTACTTTAATTACCTTATGAATTGGGGAAGTCTTCTATGAGGAATATAGGGATATAATAAGATTAATTATGTAGAGTTTTGGGCATCCAAGGGGCTTTAGAGGTGTGGGTAATGGGTTATAGGTGGTGTCCTTTTATAAGGGGGAGGAGGGGCTCTTTAGGGAAGTTGGAAAGTATTTTTTTTATTATAAACTTATTTTTTGTTTCAAAATGTCCAAAACTCATTAAATTAAAATATAAGATGACTATTGTTATAAATAAAATCATTCAATAATAATTGGATAGGTTTAGATATTTTTTTTTAATTTTTATAATCTCATTTATTTAAATAAGTCATTAATAGGTTAATCACTGCATCATCATTGTGTTATAATAATTTTATTTATTTGATGTCTAAAAATTATAAATAAATTACCATGATGTAGGAAATATTTTTTGCTTTCAAATTAATATTTATAGTCGAAGAGATAACTTATATAACCCCATATAAAAATTTATTTACTAAAAGATATATGTTTATATCATTTTCGTACTAATTAACATATATTGTCATTATCACTCCCAAGTGGCTCCATGGGGTCCCAAAATCGACCCAAAAATACCCATGGTATGAAATGTATCAAAAAATAATATTAGGACACATGTTAGGGTAATTTTATATTATTATAATAATATTGTTTTACCCTTATTTACAAGATTTACATTTTAACCATGGTAAATAAAATATTTACTAAAGTAAATATTCAAAATGTCTAAAAATAAAAGTTACCTATTTACCCAATTTGGACCTATGGATTTAAAATATGGAATAAATTTTTCCAAATTCAAAATAAATAGGTGAAAAAAGTTAATATTAAATTAATTCCCATTATCAAAACAAAAAATGTGCTTTTAAGAAATAATAACTATCAAAAGATAGACACTTGTTTACGTCTGATTTCAATGTGAAATTACTTCCAATGACAAAAATTGGATTAAATGGTTAAAATATAATCTAATTGAACTTTAAAAAAAATTAAAAAATACTATAAAAATATAAATAGATTATATTAAAAGGAAATTTTAAATTAAAATGCAGTATTTATCACTATTCATTAAAAAAATGAAAATTATCATAAAAATTCAAATATTTCATAAAATATAAATTTTGATATCCTGATTCTAAATAAGAATATTATTTTTTCAAATAGAAGATATAAAAGTTAAAGAACTATATTTAAAAAGAGTTCACCATCAAAAGGTGATAAATCGACATTTTAATGAATATTAGAGTGTTATGCTTAAAATTGGATTCATTCACATTTTAAGATTCTAAATTTAATTGGATAAATGTAAATTCATTTAATAAAAATGTATAATCATATTATAGTTAGTTCTATTAATTCCCACCAATACAATGGCTACACATTAATTACCATTTAAAATAATAACAATATATTATTTTTCGGTATAATTCAAAGTTGTGTGAAACATAATATTTCAAAGAAAATCGTTGTTGCGTATCGAGTACACTATCAGACATAGCATCCCCTATAAAGTAAAATTGATATTTAATTCAAAAATATTAACAAATATGAAAATTTCATATTTTTTTATTTACCTGGGATGTTACATCCTTCCCCCCTTTTGGAAATTGCATCCTCACAATTTTAAACTTGGGGTTGGAAATTTTATTAAACGTCCCACATTAGAAAAGGAGTCAACAAAACTATCACTTTAAAAGAAATAATGAAAAGTAAGAAGGTCACATAAGATAACCCATACTATTATTAAATGAAAACATGTATATGGAAGAGAAAACAGACCATCAAGCTCTAATGGAGAGTGATAGAAGACATGATCAGGAGAAAGTTAACAATAAGAAAAGCACAAACTTGTGATGGTTTAAATAGTAATTGGTTTCCCAGTCGGAAAAGTAAACATACAACATTTTTATTTTAAGTTCCATTTCATAAATTTGGAGAATTTATTTACGATATTGACTAAGGATATAAGAAAATATACTTACTTTTCAAGTAAAGTTTCATCCTTTAGTAAGTTTCTACCAAAAAATCATCTTTTCTCCAAACGTTGAGGATTCAAGATGACTTGGTCACACCTGAAGAACTGGAATGAACTTCTAGAGAATCACATAATCCAAAAAATTTGAACCATATATTTCCCCTATCTTTAGATATTAACCAAAACCAAAATGGTTAGTAAAAGATCATATAATCCCTAAAAAGGATAATATTTTATAAAAAAGAAATACTATTCTTAATCTCCAAAATTTAATAAGAAATACCCAAATATCAACAAAGACCATTCAATACACAAATGTACTTAAAAATCATTAAAATAATCCAAACTAACTCTGAAACCCAAAATTTAGAAGGATTTGATCACATAGTATTCCATAGTAAATGTTAACATTTATCTCCAAATAACATAGACTACTCTTAAAGTCTCATTCTGAAGTGTAATTAACCAAATACCATATTCTCTATGATAGGTTAATCATTTACATAAATAACCCAAATTTCCACATTTCCATAATAAAAACATAGATTATTTCAAAATAAAATTCCACCATTACTCCTCAATTAAAATCCCAAAGTATTGTATTTTCATTAGGCATATAGTTTCCCAAAAATATCAAACGTCTTCCAAAATAACCTTTATCACATAATCCCAAAATCATTTTCCTATAAAAAGAATATTAATTTAATAAAACATAAGATCTCAAATCAACTTATTATTGATTGATAAAATCACTTAACTGAAAATAATAAGTCATACTAATCAGGGACTTCACGTATTGTAGTGGTAGGTGATAAATCCCAATCGTACTTCAGTTGTTGGTTCGATTCCCACAACTTTGTCTGACGCAACGGGTTGTAAAATGGTCTGCGTGTTGTCCTTTTTAAAAAACTATATAATTTTATAACATTCCCAAAAATGAGATAAACTCCTAAAAAATAACCATAACATGATTTAACCTCGATGTATTTCTTATGCCCCTCATTTTCATCCCAACTCATAATGACCTCAATATCTTAATTCATAAAGTCTTATATATATTTACAATATTTTTACCTCAATAAAATAACACTATTCCCAAATAATGAACATCTTACCTTGATCATGGTGTCAACCTAGTTTCTTCGTTATCTTGTTTACATAGGTAGATGGTCCATGTATTGAAAAAATGATTTAGAGATCCTTAAAATCATCGAATTAATTTATCCAAATACACATCATACAACTTGGTTCATATGAGTGATCAGAGAAAAATAGTTTCGGAAAATAATCATGTATGACATATAGTTTCAAAACATATGATAAAACTTGATTTCTATAAAATAGTCTGACCATGTTTGAGTTGAAACATTCAATAAATACTCCATTTAAAATACCATAAGTAGGTGCTAAAAGACTACAATTTAAAAGAAAATATAAATAGGTTGCGCAAGTTTCTCCTTCTTCCTCAACTTTTTCAAAATCATTATATTCTTCAAAATCTTGTGATAAGTTAAAATATTTTAAAATGTCTTGATAATATTTACCTATATTGAAAATATGATAATATTGATAAAATAAGATTTGATTAAATACAACCCATGATCCATGATGGTATCAAGGTATATTAGAGGTGTTTGATATTTCATACAATTTCTTGAAAGTGAGTTGCATTTTAGAAAATGTTTTAGAGTCATCTGGACATGACTTTGCAATAATTATTGCAATCAAGTCATAAATAAGAGATAGGAATGTCATTTGAGATCCTCCTCCTTCCATTTTCAAAGAACTTTCCTTGATCTGAAAAAGTTACAAAATAATGATTTAACTTATACAATATATATAAAGACTAACCATGTGTCTAAAAAAATCTCATAATGCCAGAATCTGTCTAAACTGACCTTTGATACCAACTATACGAACCCTACCTTAAAACATTACATAATATTTAATTAAATAAATAATTTACATTGAGGATCTTTTCAGGTTTAGAGTTTTAGAGAATTATCCCATAACTATTACATTACATCTCAAAAATTACAAATTAGACACTTCTACTTACTTTCCATCTTTTTTAATAAAATAAAAAATCATAAAAAAAAGTCTTGTCTAGTTATATGTTTTATACATCATTAATTTTCCTTGATCCCATCCTTGACCCTACTTATCTTTAAGTCCTGTGAAAAAATTTCAAAACTTGGGATGAGAAATAAAAGCTCAGTAAGTGTTATAAAATAAGGAAAGAAAACATTATCCCATCAATAAATACAAATCAATGAAACCATAATTTTCAATCATAACATACGTCATGAAATCATAGGACTTATGAATAACACACATAAAAAATAAATTATAAAGATTAATTATGGCATACATAACATACTAACATTGTAGCTTTCACAGATATGTAGCGAGTTATGTTTGGAATACCCATCACAGTATATTCCCTAAATCTCTTATGAGAAACATTAACTTTTACCTCTGTCACGTTACCCAATGCATTGGAGAGATATCACGGGCTCACCCGCCCTAGGTTTATCAAGGAAGAACCCGTGTATGTAACAATGCCCAAGAACCATAACATAATCATAAAATATAACACCAGTATAAAGGAAACATACCATTTACACATCACAATATATCATTTCAAGATATCAACAAAATAAATGCCTTGTTAAAACCATTTTCAAAATCATTTAAAACATTTAATAAAAATATTTTTAAATAGAAGTGTCCCATACTACTTTGAAACTTTGAAAGGAATTAACATTTTAAAACAATAATGTTCATATAAATAAATCCTAAAAACCATTTTTAAAACATGGACATTAATGAGAAATATTTAGAAGAATAATTATTTAAAATATTTAAAACAATGTTTTAGTTAAAGAGTCCTTTTCCACTTGAGAAAATACATGTATAAAAATTATTACATAATAACATTAAAAAATGATTATAATATCCCGAAAATAAGGAAATTCATGATATAGTATTTCAAAGGGCAGTATATACACCATATAAAGTTATTTGGTGTATAAAAACAAATAAGTTTCAATGAAGTGTAAATTGAGAGAAAATCCCTTACAAAGATCGTATAAATGATGTAAGAATTTATCAATGGAGTGATTATGTGTTGAAAAAGTATATCCACATAAAGGGAAGTGGAAATTACAACATAAATAAATAAATAAATAGTTATTCCACACATAATAATGGCATGACATAATCAATAAGTAGAAGATCAACCCAAAGAATAGAAATTGGGTTAAGAAGTTCCCTTACCGATTTGGTAACTTACAAAACATACACCCCATGAAGGAAGGATCATACAATGAAGTTTTAAATACCCATAAATTAAGGTATATTTCACAATTAATACAATCATGGGTAGTACATACACCACACAAAATGAAATAGTGTAAAATATTACATGAATCTCATGGGAATAAAAAGTGAGATGAAAACCCCTTACCACGTTGTAATCAATCGAGTCATATGACCAAAAGTAAATAACCACCAAATGAATTATAGAATACCATGAATATAAATAGAATAATGATAATATAAATCAAATTTCAGTACACAATACACCACATGTAATAAATAAGCGGCGAACAATAGAAATCTCACGGAATTAAAAGTGAGATAAGAAACCCCTTCCCTCGTGTCCAACTTGACTCGTTTGTTCCTTATTTATCTTGAATAATAAACTTCAGTTAACTTATAATTTATAAAGAATTTTTTTGAAGTTTATTATTATTTTTATATCATTTATTACCTTACTATAAAAATTATTTAATTATTTTAGTTCATATCGTATATTTTGTCGATGTTCGGAACAGGAGTCAAAAATGAACTTGTTATAATTAAAAATTATCCATGTGGTCAAAATTACATCATCTACAGAATTATATTCATGATTTATATATCATTTATATCTTATATATCCATTATATATGTATTTATTATAGACCATAACATTTGGACATAAGAAATGAAATGCACCGTTTATGGAGACGGTAAGGCGTATGTATGCATAAACACAACTTTAATTTCTTTTTCATTTGTAAAGGAATGAAAACTAAATGATACATAGGTATATTATAATTATATTATAATATAATATTTTATATACATTACATAAGTTCATTAATACCATCCATTATACATCCCACATATGGCATGAATGAGTCATATCACTTTGAAGGGGCGGTAGTCCGTACTTCCTCAAATAAAATTATCGTATTACCCATTATGGAAACCATAATGGTATTATATAAATGAAAAATACAGAAGAATATAGAAAACATAAACATAATATATATCATATATAATTTTAGTGCCATCTTAATGGCCACCTTGAGAGGCAGTTGAAGATATTTGAACAATCATCATTTTGTGAGGCAGTAGTTTTCCGTCCAAAGAAATAATATGTTAATGTCCATTAGATGGAGGTGTGTTGAAGTGTAGTTCAAATAATTATCATAAAGACAACCTAGGATATTTAGGATATAGGTGTTGTTATAATATAAAGTAATAATGAGAGTTTAGGGGGTTGGAGAAGAAAAATAAAAGAAAAGAACTTAAGAGAAGACGTTATCTTTAATTCAGGTATCTCCCTTTAGTTTGAACCAAAAGGTTTACTTTAATTTACTTCTTCCTTAGATAAGTATTCTAGGAATAATATAGGGATGTAGGGAGATTAATTGGGTAGAGTTTGGAGATTCCAAGGGGCTTGATAGGTGTGAGTAATGGGTTAGATGTGATGTCCTTTTATAAGGGGGAGGATGCTCTCTTTAGGAAAGCTTGAAAGTATTTTATTTATACAATTATTTTCGGTTTAAAAATGTCAAAAACTCATTAAATTAGAAGATAAGATGACTATTTTTCGAAATAAAATCACCCAATAATAATTATACAGGTTTTAGATATATTTATGTAATTTTTATAATCTCTTTTATTTAGATCATTCATTAATAAGTTAATCACTGCATCATCATTGTGTCATAAATAGTTTTATTTATTTGATGTCTAAAAATTATAAATAAAATACCATGATGTAGGAAATAATTTTATATTTCAAATAAATATCTATAGTCTGATATATAACTTATATAACCCCATATAATTTTTTTACTAAAATATATATGTTTATGTCATTCTTATCTTTAATTTAAATTAATTTATATAAAGTATCATTATCACTCCCAAGTGGCTCTATGGGGTCCCAAAATAGATACAAGGATGACAATGTTATGAAATTTATCAACAAATAGGATTAAGACACATGTTAGTGTAATTTAATATTATTATATTAATATTTTTTTACCCTTATTTACCAAATTTACCCTTTAACCAAGGTAAATAAAATATTTACTAAAGTAAATGTTCATAATGTCTAAAAATAAAAGTTACATATTTACAAAATTTATACATACTGATTCCAAATATCAAACCCATTTTTCCAAATTCAAAACACCTAAGTGACATAAATTAATTTAAAATTAATTCCTGTTGTAAAAATAAAAAGCATGTTTTTAAGAAATAATAACTATCAAAATACTGATTCTTGTTTATGTCCAATTTCGAAGTAAAATTACTTCCAATCACCAACATTGAATTAAATGGTAAAAATATAATCTAATTAAAATTTAAAACTGATTAAAAAGATAATATAGGGATATAAATAAATTATATTAAAAGGCACTTTTAAATTAAAATGAACTATTTTTCACTTTTCATTAAAAAATGAAAATTATACGAAAAATACCAAAATTTATTCCAAAGTAAAATTTGATGTCCCAATTATAAATAATAAAATTATTTTGTCAAATATAAAATATAAAAGTAAAAAATTATATGTAAAAAGGGTTCTCCATCAAAAGGTGGTAAATCAACATTTTAGAGAATATTAGAGTGTTTATGCTTAAAATTGGATTCATTCACATTTTAAGCTTCTAAATTTTATTGGAAAAATGTAAAAACATTAAATAAATATGTGTAATAATATTGTAGTTAGTTCTATTCATTCCTGCCAATACAATGGCTATGCGTTAAGTGTCATTTAAAATAATAATAATATTATATTATTTTTCAGTGTAACTCAAAGTTGTGTGCAATAAAAGATTTGAAAGAAACACATTGTTGCATGTTGAGTATGCTATCCAAAATAGCATCCCATTTAAAGTAAAATTGATAATTAATTCACAAATATTAATAAATATGAAAATTTTATATTTTATATTTACCTGGGATGTTACATCCTTCCCCCCTTTTGGAAATTATATCCTCGCAATTTTAAAATTGTGCTTGGAAATTTCATGTAAAATACCACATTAGAAAAAGAGTCAATAAAACTATTAATTCAAAAGAAATAATGAAAAGTAAAACAGTCACCTAAGATAAACCATACTAAGATTCAATGAAAACATATATATGGAAGAGAAAACTAACCATCAAGTTCTGATGGAGAGTGATAGAAAACATGATCCTGAGAAAGTTAACAACAAGAAAACCACAATCCTGTGATGGGTTAAATAGTCATTGGTTTACCAATAGGAAAAGTAAACAGACAAAATTTTTGTTTGATGTTCCATTTCCTAAATCTGGATAATTTATTTATGATATTGACTAAGGACATAATGAAATATACTTACTTTTCAAGTAGAGTTTCATCATTGAGTATATTTCTTCAAAAAACTCATCTTTTCTCCAAATGATGATTATTCAAGATGACTTGGTCACACGTGAAGCACTAGAATAAAATTCTAGAGATTCACATAATCCATAAAAGATGAACAATTTATTTCCCCAATCTTTAGACATTAAAAAAAACCAAAATGGTTAGTACAAGATCAGATAATCTCTAAATAGGATAATATTTTATGAAAAATAAATATTACTCTTAATATCCAAAATTGAATAAGAAATACCCAAATCTCAAAAAATACCATTAAATACACAAATTTCCTTAAAATTAATTAAAATAATCCAAACTATGTCTGAAACCAAAAATTTAGAAGGATTTGATCACATAGTTTTTCCATAGTAAATCTTAACATTTATCTCCAAATAACATAAACTACTAATAGAGTCTCATTCTAAAGTGTAATTAAGAAAATCCCATATTCTCTATGATAGGTTAATCATTTCCATAAATAACCAAAATCGCCATACTTCTATAATAAAGACATATATTCTTATAAAATAAAATTCAACCATTACTTCTGAATTGAAATCCCAACTTATTCTATTTTCCTTATGCATATACTTTCCCTAAAAGAGAAAATGTCTTCCCAAAAAACCTTTGTCACATAATCCCCAAATCATTTTCCTATACTAAGGATATCGATTTGATAAAACATAATATCCAAAATAAACTTATATTTTATCAATAAAATCATTTAACTAAAAATAATAAGTCATAATAACCAGGGATTCACGTAGTTCAGTGGAAGGTGATAAATCCCAATCGCACTTTGTTTATGGGTTTGATTCCCACAAATTTTTCCGATGTGACTGGTTGTCAAGTAGTCTGTGTGTTGTCCTTTTTCCAAAACTATACAATTTTATAACATTCCAAAAAATGAGATAAACTCCTCAAAAATAACCACAACATGATTTAACCTCAATGGTTGTATTATTCCTCTCATTTTCATCCCAAATCATAATGACCTCAATATCTTAATTCATGAAGTCTTATATATATTGACAATTTTCTTACCTCTATAAAATAACACTATTCCAAAAGAACGATCATCGTACCTTAATCATGGTATCCACCTAGTTTCATTGTGATCTTGTTCACATAGATAGATGGTCCATGAATTAAAAAAATGATTTAGAGATCCTTCAAAGTCATCTAATTTATTTATCAAAATACACCTCGTACAATTTGGTTCATATGGGTGATCATAGAAAAATAGTTTCGGGAAATAATTATGTATGGAATATAATTTCAAAACATCTGATAAAACTTGCTTTCTATAAAACAGTCTAACCGAGTTTGAGTTGAAACATTCAATAAATGGTCCATTTAAAATACCATAATCATGTGATGAAAGACTACAATTTAAAATCAAATATAAATAGGTTTCCCAAGGGTCTCCTTATTCAGCACCTTTTTCAAGATCATAATATGCTTCAGAATCTTGTGATAAGGTAAAATATTTAAAAATTCCTTTATAATATTTACCTTTCTTGAAAATATAAGAATATTTAGAAAATAATATTTGATTAAATACAACCCATGATACACGATGGTATCGAGGTATACCAGAGGTGTTTGATATCTCAAACAATTGTTTGCAAGTGATCTGCATTTTAGAAAATGTTTCAGAGTCATCTAGACATGACTTTCAAATAATTATTGCAATCAAGTCATCAGGAAGATATATGAATGTTGTTTGAGATCCTCCTCCTTCCATTTGTAACAAACTTTCCTTAATTTGAAAAAGTTACAAAATAAGGATTTAACTTAAACAATAGATATAGAGACTAACCATCTGTCTAACAAATACTCATAATCCCTAAAGTTGTCTAAACCGACATTTGATAACTAATATAAGGACCTATCCTTAAAACATTTCATAATATTTAATTAAATGAAAAATTTATATTGAGGATCATTTTAAGTTTAGAGTTTTAGAGAATCACGACATAACTATTACATTACATCTCAAAAATTACAAAGTAGACACTTATACTCATTTTATATCTTTTTTCATAAAATAAAAACTCTTAAATAAAGAGTCATGTTTAGTTCCATGTTTTAGAGAACATGACTTTTCCTTGATCCCATCTTCAATACTATTCATCTTTTAGTCCAACGATTTTTTTTCAAATCTTGGGATGAGCAAAAAAAGATCATTAGGGGTTATAAAATAAGGAAAGAAAACATTATCCAATCAATAAATACAAATCATTGAAACCATACTTTTCAATCATAACATTCCTCATGAAATCATATGATTTATGAATAACACACAGAAATCATAAATCATAATGGTAACTTATGGTATAGAAAACATAATTACATTGTATCTTTCATAGCTATGAAGGGAGTTACATTTGGAATACCCATAAAAGTATATTCCCAAAATCTCTTAGGAGAAACATTAACGTTTACCTCCGTCACATTACCCAATGCATTGGAGATCTATTTCGGGCTCACCCGCCCAAGGTTTGTCATGGAACCACCTATATACGTAAAAATTCCCAAGAACCATAACATAATCATAACACATAACTCAAGAATAGAAGAAATATAACATTTCCACATCACAGTATATCATTTCAAGATATTTACATAATCAATGCTTTGTTAAAACCATTTTCAAAACCATTAAAAACATTTAATAAAGAGATTTTTGAATAAAAGAATCCCTTATCACTTTGAAACTTTTAATGGAACTAATATTTTAAATTATTATTGTCTGTATAAATAAATCCTAAAAACCATTATGAAAATATGTAAATTAATGATAAATATTTACAAGAATAATTCTATATAACATTTAAAACAATGTTTTAGTTAAAGAGTCCTTTTCAACTTGAGAAAATACTTGTATAAAAATTATTACATAATAACATTAAACAAATATTATAATATCCTGAAAATAAGGATATTAATGATATAGTATTTCAAAGTGCAGTATATACACCATATAAATTGATTTGATTTATAACAACAAATAAGTCTCAATGAAATGTAAATTGAGGCAAAATCCCTTACAAAGATCGTATAAATGATGTAAGAATTTATCAATGGAGTGATTATGTGTTAAAAAAGTATATCCACATAAAAGAAAGTGGAAATTACAATATAAATAAATAAATAAATAGTTATTCCATTCATAATCATGGCATGACATAACCAAGAAGTATAAGATCAACCCAAATAATGGAAATTGGGTTAATAAGTTCCCTTACTGATTTGGTAACTTACAAAACATACACCACATGAAAGAAGGATCATACAATAAAACGTAAATTACCATAAATTAAGGTATATTACATAATGAATACAATCATGTGTAGTACACATACCACACAAAATGAAATAGTGACAAATATAGCACAAATCTCATGGGAATAAAAAGTGAGATGAAAACCCCTTACAATGTTGTAATCAATCGAGTCGTATAACCAAAATTTAGTAACCACCAAATTAATCACACAATACCATGAATATAAAGAAAATCAGGATAATATATATGAAATTTCAGTACACAATACACCACATGAAATACATAAGTGGCGAATAATGGAAATCTCATGGAATTGAAAATGAGATAAGAAACCCCTTACCTCATGTCCGACTTGTCTCGTTTGTTACTTGTTCATCCTGAATAATAAATGTATGATAATTTCTAGTTGATTAAGAAAACCTTTAAAGTTTATTAATCCTTTTATATCACTTATTACCTTGCTATAACAATTATTTAATTATTTGAGTTCATATCTGACATTTTGTCGATGTTCAGAACTTGAGTAAAAAACGAACTGTTATAATTACAAATGGTCCATGTGGTAAAAAGTACATTATCTCCAGAATTATATTCATTATTTAGGTATCAAATATATCATATATATCATATATATATAGTATATATGTATTTATAATAGACTATATCATTTAGACGTAATAAATGAAATGCATTGTTCATGGAGACGGTAAACCAAACGTACGCATAAATGCTACTTTCATTTATTTTTCATTTTTAAAAGAATGAAATATAAATGACACATTTTTATATTATAATTATTGTATAATATAATATTTTATATAAATTACATAATTTCATTAACACCATCCTTTATACGTCCCACGTATGGCATGAATGAGTCATATCGCTTTGAGGAAGAGGTATTCCACACTTCCTCAAATGAAATTATCTTATTTACCCATAATGGAAACCATAAAGGTATTATGTAAAAGAAAAATATAGAAGCATATAGAAAACATAAATATAATATATATCATATATAAATATAGTTCCATCATTATGGACACCATGAGAGGCGGTTGGAGATATTTGAACAATCATCGTTTCCTGAGGCAATAGTTTGCTGTCCACAAAAACAGTATGTTCGTATCCATTAGATAGAGGTGTGTGAAAGTTTAGTTAGAATAATTATCATAAAAACAACCTAGTATATTAGGGGTACTTTTTTTGTTATAAAAGAAAGTAATAATAGAGTTTAGGGGGTTGGAGAAGTAAAATAAAATAAAAGAACTTAAAGCGAAGACGTTACCTTTAAATTGGGTATCTCCCTTTGGTTTGAACCAAAAGGTTTACATTAATTGCCTTATGCCTAGGGAAAGTCCTCTAAGAAAAATATAGTGATTTAGGGAGATTAATTGGGTAGATTTTGGATGATCCAAGGGTCTTTAGAGGTTTGAGTAATTGGTTAGATGTGGTTTCCTTTTATAAGGGGGAGGAGGGGCTCTTTAGGAATGTTTGAAAGTATTTTTTTATTATAAACTTATTTTCAGATTAAAAAGGTCCCAAACTAATTAAATTAAAATATAAGATGATTATTGTTTGAAATAAAATCATAAAATAAGAATTGGACAGGTTTTATATTTTTTTATTTAATTTTTATAATCTCATTTATTTAAATCATTCATTAATAAGTTAATCGCTGCCTCATCATTGTGTCATAAATAGTTTTATTTATTTGATGTTTAAAAAATAGAAATTAAATAACACAATGTATGAAATATTTTTAAATTTAAAATTAATATTTATAGTTGAATATATAACTTTTATAACCACATATAAATTTTTTTTTACTAAAAGATATATGTTTATGTTATTTTTGTCTTTACTTTAAATTAATTAATATAAATTGTCATTATCACTCCCAAGTGGCTCCATGTGGTCCCAAAATCGACCCAAAAATTCCCATGGTATGAAATGTATCTAAAAATAGGATTAGGACACATGTTATGTTAATTTAATATTATTATAATAATATTTTTTTACCTTTATTTACCATATTTACCTTTTAACCATGGTTTTTTTTAAGGTTGGTGCCGAAGCTTCATTTTTATTATTAAATCAAATCAAAGACCTCTTTTAACTAGGTATAGGGAAACCCATTACATAGACCAAAGGACCAGTGGGTTTTTAGCCCATTACATAGCCCGTAGGCCCAAATATTTTGGCCCAAGTCACATTCTGTGAATAGTAACCCGCTAGCTACAGTACCGCACAGTACCGCCGCCGCTACAATTCCCTACCGCCTCTACACTACTCGCTGATGAACAGTGCCGACACTGCTATAGTACTACTACCTTAATTCTACAGTACCTGCGACCAAAACAAAAAACATGTTTTTAAGAAATAATAACTATCAAAATATAGACACTTGTTTATGTGCAATTTTAAAGTGAAGTTACTTCCAATGAACAAAATTGGATTAAATGGTAAAAAAATAATCTAATTACACTTTAACAATGATTAAAAAGATAATATTACCATATATATAAATTATATTAAAAGTCAATTTTAAATTTAAATGCAGTATTTTTTACTATTCATTAAAAAATGAAAATTATCAGATTAATACCAAAATTTCATCCAAAGTAAATTTTTATGTCCCGATTATAAATAAGAATATTATTTTGTTAAATATAACATATAAAAGTGAAAAAAACTATATTTAAAAAGGGTTCTCCATCAAAAGGTTGTAAATTTACCTTTTAAAGAATATTTGACTGTTTATGCTTAAAATTGGATTCATTTACATTTTAAGATTTTAAATTTTACTGTATAAATGGAAAAAAATTTAATAAACATGTGTAATTATATTCTAGTTAGTTCTATTCATTCCCTCCAATACAATGGCTATGAGTTAACTACCATTTCAAATAATATTAATATTATATTATTTTCAGTATAACTCAAAGTTGTGTGCAACATAAGATTTCAAAGAAACCCATTGTTGTGTGTTGAGTATTCTATCAGACATAGAATCCACTTTAAATTAAAATTGATATTTAATTCACAAATATTAATAAATATTAAAATTTCATATTTTTATTTACCTGGGATGTTACAAAAACAGTCTACAGATGGAAAGGAAGCCCGTGAAGAAAAGGCTGTCCACAGAGTAGGGGCGGTCCCTGGAGTATCGAAAATACATATAAGAGAATTTTTTTCGTGAAGATCTTGTGCCATGTACTACAAAGCAATATGCAGTGATAGTTCACCACCATAGTTCTCCGCCATAGTTCACGGGAACAGTTCACAGGGGAAGTTTGTGAAGGGAAGATAGTTCATAAAGGGAAAATAGTTCACAGAGGATACATGATAGTTTGTGAAGGAGTAATATTGTATGCACATGATAGGTGTTTACAACCTCATAATTGTTTGTGAAGAATTAAGGGAGATCAAGACACCAGTGCACTATTCCATGTTATTGTGTGTCTAATAAGAATAGAGTGTGCCCACTTCAAGATAATTTATTATTTAGGGAAAAATAATTGTGATGTTGCTAATTTGATCTGATCTTCATTGATTTAATAATCACAAAGGAATGTTGTACTTCCATCAAGAGTAAGAAGAAGTGATCTCAGTGAATATGGTTTTTCACTGAAGGAGAAATTGAGAAGAAGATAACAAGTGACTAACCAAATCGATATTAGTTGAATAAAATTTGGGTAAGAGAAAGTTTGATGTTTATTAGTCCATAACACATTCATATTATTGTGACTTATAGAAGAATATTGTGAAGCTATCTAGTGTGTTTCTATGAAGAAAAAATGATATTTACTTTTATACTTTTAATAAAGTAACTAGTGAAGAGTGGAAGATTAAAGTAGTATTGTGACATCCTATAGGTCTCAATAGGTATAAGAATTTATTGGTGTTGAAAATCCTTTAAAAAGGAGAAGACTATCTTGGGAGGTAGTATAAAGATCCGGTCAAGTGCTATAAAAAGGACTGTCTTGGGAGGGAGTATAAAGATCCATCCAAGTTCTATAAAACATGCTCTATTGGATCGTTTCTATAGTGATGCATGAGTGTAAGGTCATATCCTACTCATTGTAACCAAATTCAAGGGATTGTTTTCTTGTGGTTTTGTGCTCAGGATTATTTCTAACCATGCTAAGGATGTAGCTACTCTTATTGATTAGTGAAGCTTGTAAAAATATAATGTGACATCGTTACTACTTTTATATACTTTCATGCGATATCTAAAAGAGAGTAAGAGAATCAAGGTCCTAATAGATCTAAGCGGTATATGGACAAAAAGTTTAAATTGGATTAAAAAGTCCTCAACACTGATTCACCCACCCTCTAAGTGGCCGATATATCCCAAACTGGTCCTCTCAACAATGACTAAACCTTGTGAACTATGGGACCTTAAGAATACCTCCTTATACACTAGAGGATTATGACTAATGGAATGAATTTATGATCAACATTGGGGATTCTATAATCAGGATATCATAGCAAAAAATATCAATTAAATAATAAAATTTTCTTATACAATATATTTTCAGAGTAGATAAATGAAATAAAAGCTAAAAACAAACCCTAAAAAATTACACATAAACCCATGCTTGATCAAAATAAATGATATATGTTATACATCACTAATGAAAAGTGGATCACCCCCAGGATAATCATATTCTAAATATGGAGAAAAAATAAAACTATGAAACCAAAACGCACTCCTTGATTCTATATCTAAATCCCATCAAGCTACTTTAACCATGTTACCCATGTAACCAATCTTCAAACCAATATATTAGATATATATCCTGCATGTACACTACAACAAATGTTTAGGGTGTGATTATAAAAATTATTAGGCCACCAATAAAGATTCCCCTATTATATGAAACAATATATAAATTTTTCTAGGAAAAGGAACATAAATTAGTAACACTCATCATGGAATCAATCATTTTGGGTCATCATGTGATTCCCTATGCCACAATAATTCTCAACTGTATTATTTTATTTTAAAGCTGGTACATCACATTTATTATCCCATTAATGAAAATAAATAAGTGTATCAAACTCAAGTATAGTTATTTCATTAATCATAAAATCATTTTGTGGATCATGAAATATTCACTATTAGGGACCATACACAAGAGGACGAGTTTATGATACACCCCACTTGAGAAAAAACTGTTATCTTGTAGATGAAAACATACCTCTAAAGAAGATGGAACAATTAAGGGATGAATCATAATATAATTCATTCAAGGAAAGAATACATGATGATGGTATATCATAATATAAGACTATATTTTAAACATACTGGTGATTGATCATTGACACATATACTAGAAGAGACCTTGCATTTGAGGGTGGATCACAAAACACCCTACTCCAAAGGAAAATATTTAGCCGATATATCATCACCTACTAATAGATAAGATAAAAAACCAAGGGATGGATCATGACACAAAAAAATTAGCAAAAGAGGAATGGTTTGGCTAGTATATCATGTCATAAAACCCAAAAGTGCATCTAAATAATGGGTAAGTCTTAATAATATCCAAGACCTCAAGAAAAAACAATACACTAAGAATATTTTAGACTCATGACCATTTCCTTTAATCCATAATAATTGGAGGATAATATAAATAATGGGAAATATCTAATATTTTAGAAATATACAAATATACAATCCAAACAAGTCATGAAACCATCCTCAAGACACAACCCACAAATCCCAACCCTATACATGGTGGAATACTGATACATCATGAGTATCCATGGTATTCTTACCCACTAATCCATCATAGGGTTTGGTAACCCATATCATGGACCATTATATTATATAATCTTTCAAATAAGATTTTATTCCCATATTATAACTCTTATGTATTACACCATCTCAAACCAATACACACTAGTAATCATTTAATCTTTTCCACCATTACATGTGAAGGAAAATACCGCTAAATCCCATGTTTATACAAAATAACCCTAAATGGTCAATCTCATTCTTTGACACCCAATATGATGCCTAATAAACCCTAGTAAAACCTCTTAACATTTACCCAAACCACGAAAAAGTTTATTCCAACAAGAATATAATATACACAGGCCACTTCCTAGTGGCAATTCCTAATATATTTTTTATCTGAGGGAATATCTTATATCGTATAAAATAACCTTATAAAGAAACTATGTTTCCTTTATAGAACTTCTATTCTCACATGATAAATCATAACAACACAAGACCTTGATCCAAAATAGTTTTACCCCATGACTATTTTATTACTAGAATACCCTATATAATATATGTTCTCAAACTAAATCACAAGGATTTTCTATAACATCATGAAATGACAAATACAAACTTAACTTTCTAAAACATCAGGAAAATACTAAATTCATACCTATAACCCACAAGTAACACATATTTTCTTTATGAATAGAACCCTACTCATTTAAAGAAAACAATATAATATGAGACCAAAGTGTATATTAGTTTTACTCTTAATAGATATTCCCTCACTCATAACATTAAATAATGTCCATAATCACATTTTAAGAATATCTCACCACAACTAATAATTATCCTTATTGTGTTCTCGGGTTTCTGATTGTATTTGTTATCAATGAGAATGTTCATATTTTTCTACAAGGACATGGGTGAAGGAGTGAATATCCACCCAAATGAGAGAGAATACCATTATTTTTACATATCAAAGGAGAATACTTGGAATAACTAAAATATTAATATGATAGTTGGGATAAAAATATGACCATTGGAAAATTAATATAATCATTAAGAATATTAACCTGACCATTAAAACAGTATCCTCAGCTATGTAAGTGAAAAATAATATTTAGGTATCATATAAAATGAAATTATAACATATTTATATCATGATACAAGTAAAATAATGTTTTAAAAGTGATGAAATAAGTATTTTTATTTTTTTAATACATAAATGTTTTATTTTCATTTTTACAAAAAAAAATGATTTAAAATAAATTTTATTTTCCTAAAATAGGTTTAAAAACTAATATTAAGTTTAATTGTAATGATAATATAATTTTATAAGTTCCTAAGTAATTTTTCAATGTGTGAGAAAATTGGTCATAATATTAAAATTATTATTTTTCAAAAAAATAAGGATATTAGTTAATAATTAAATTTCTCAAATTTAGAAATATATTTTTATAAAATGGATCTCATTTTTTCAATATACATATAAAAAATTTGGGGTAAATTTTTGGTATTTGTTTCTAAATTTGTGGAATTCTTGGTGAATAGTGAAATATAAAAACAATATGTTATTTAATATTATAAGTTAAATACAAAATTTATTGTATATGGTATGATGGAAGAACCCATTAGTTTGAACTAACACACACTAATTACTGTATATAGTCATAATAATCAATACCATCGACAGTCTAGAGAGAAAATAATAAACTAATGTATATAATATTCAAAAAACAACCCTCCCCTTATATAAATACCACCCCTCAAAACCCACACTCCGTACACCTTATAAGAATTTAATATTATCCAAAATATTCCCAAATATATTCTAATATCACCTTCATGTCCTTATAGTGTCAGTATCTCCAATAGGAAAACCAAATTGCATTAAGGTATATTTTAAAAGATTACATTTCATAGGTAATCTTCTCAATCTATTTGTTTTAAATTCTTTTCTTCTTTTACCTCCTCCTAACATACCTCATCTAACATGACATAATTAATCTAGTATTATAAATATATTGTAATGTTATTTTTTTGTTGGAATAACAATGAACCAAAATTCTCTCTTCTTAAAATGAAAAATTTGTTCATATTATGGTTGGTTTACCACCTCCATAAACAACATGCTTGGTTTTTCTCCACCTCCTTCAAGGCTGGCTATAAAAATATTTTTATGGTTAAATATCATGATAATAAGTATAATATAAATTTTTTCAGATTTTTTAATGTGTTAATAATTATTGAATTAAATAAAATGTAAATAGTAAGTGTTGGTTGGTAAAACACCTAAATGAAATAACTATATAACGATAATGTTTATACTAAACGAGTCATCCCTATGCTATAAAAAATATAGATATTTTTGAAAATTTTAATTTATATATGTATATGAATATAATTTCAGATCAATTAATTATTTGTATTCCCATTTTACCAGAACTTCAATAATTATCCACAAGGGATTTGACCTTGGAACCATGAAACAAATGCCCACGAAACAATGAAACTAAAATTTCTATCTCATTTAAATAGTTGTAAATTAATATTATATTATTATTGTAAATAAAATATATATGGAAAATGTTCTCAATTAATCATTTAATTAATCTTATGTTATTATTTAGGATGTTAAGTGCAAGTGAAGAATGATTCTTGAAGATAAGATAAGGGATCTCTCCAGACAACCCGATTTTCTTTGGGAAATGCATTACCTATCTTTTCCCCAATTTCTCTATCTATTGTTAATATATAATTATTATACATTATTTATATATATATATCTTAAACATATATAATAATTTAATTCACTTTTCCATGATGTGGATATGCATGTTTTGACGGTTCCCTTATCAATTTCGTTCGATAAGGAAGCCTAGTTAAAGGGAACTTTTATATTTCTTATCCCATTGTAAATACCACTACAAAAAAAATTTTAAAACCATAAATGGATTCCAAAAATTACTCATTTTATTATGGAAAAGCATTTTTATTACATTTCTGGTTTTATAGAGATTAATAAACTCTTTCCCCATTTTAAAGATTGTTTACCATTTTCCCAAAAACCTCACTTAAGTGGTACATTTCTAAAGTTATCTATCCACTATTTTGGAAATATTCAATTTATCTGAACATAATTATTCATTATATATTCTTATTTTTCACCTATAAATTACCAAAAATGTTTTAATCCCTTATTTATTGGAAACTAGTATGATACATCATCTACTTATGCTATAAGACATGATTATGCAACCCATTTCTTTACATGTGAAATTATTATGTTTATGAATTACATATGATTTCCATTTATGGAACAAATAAGAATGTATATATTATTATGGGTATGTCAAGGAATTTATCCAATTCATTGGGTAATGTTTTTGTCTTATGAGATGATATGTCTTATATTGTGGCATAAACCTAATCCATAATGGGACTCCATCCTCCATGTGATTCTTTCTTGGTGGTTAGCCTTTAATTATATTTATGGCATGTTCAGGAAGGGAATATACCCAATATGTAGTAAAGGTTCATTCCCAATACTATCATAGTGTACAAAGTACCTTACTGAACCAGGTTCACTCCCCATTCTAGTGCTATTTATCTCATAATATATAAATCTTTTCCCAATGCATTGAAGGGATATATAATTTTGGGATCACCCATAATAGAATGAAAATAATAAATATGTGGGACCAAATATTATAAAATTTTAATCATATCATAACCCATGAAAAGAAAAGAGTTTCATAAATATTTAATTATGGTATAACCCAAGGAAAAATGAGTTTCAAACACATTTCATTAGTTCATCAATTTATAAACCATGGAATATGAATGTGTTTTATAAAAATATTATCATCATAATAAAAAACTATATAGAGAATGAATAAGGATGGTATCATTGGATTATATACCCATTAAAAGTTAGGAAACATCAAAGGATTCCATCTTAGATAGAAAATTCTTTTAAATACCACTTGTAATATTTCTTGAGGAAAATATCATTTTTACATCAAAATCACTTATTTTAAACATAAAAATTTCCCAAATATTATGGAAAATATTTGATTTAAAAAAACTTGAAAATTTTTAAAGAAATGTTCAAATTATTAAGTAGTTATGATGATGATAAATTATATTCATTCCATATAAATTAAAAGAAAATATTCCTTTCACATTTTTGTAAAAAGTTAAAAAGTACTTCGTTCGAATATTAACAAGAAGATTCCTTTTAAAAATTTCTATAAAAATTAAAGAAATGGGTTAAAATGACTTTAAACAATCATTTTATAATAATAAAAATATTCTTGAAAATATTTTTATAAAGCACAGACAGGAAGAGAAATGGGTTTTTACCGAATAAAGAAATAAAGACAATTTTCCTTAAAAACATATATTTTATCAATTGATTACTTAAGGTGAGGAAAACGAAAGGAGAATTTTTTTTAGAAATAACTATATTATAAAAATTTCATGAATTTATTTATATCTGTATCATAAGATTTGATTATCAAAAACTTAATCATAAACAATTTCAATAAACAATGATACTGCAATATAAAACACTTACTGCTTTGGTTACATTTGAATTGTAATCCCCATAAAAGAAAGAAAATTATGTGGATATTTAAATAATTATAATTTTAATAATAATTATTATAAAATAAATTCAAACTCATTATATACATCACATAAAAAAAATCAATTGGTGAATATGACACGTGTCTCATAGAAATAAAAGTGAGATGAAAATCTATTACATCGAGTTTGACATGCTTTGAAAGTGATTCTTCTTCAGGTATAATAAATTTAAATTTATTATTATTATATAAGAAAGTCATTTATATAATTATAATATCATATATTATACCTTTATAACATTTAAACACCGTTTTATTAAAAATCCCTTACCAAAATCATTGTTTTTATGTGTTAATTATTTCGTTATTTCTTAAAAAATTTAGTTTGGTAGTTCTAGTACTTGTAATTTAATCATGGTTACATAATATTCAGAATTATAATCATGGTATAAACATAATATATATTCATTATATACAAATTTATATCCCTTAATAAAATTTATATATATATAAATGAATTACACTGTTAATGGAGACAATAGTGCATACGTGTGCATGAATGCTCTTTTCACATTTTTAAAAATAGAACGAAATAAAGGAAAATAATAATTGAACTATATAAAATCATTAATATATCATATATATTCATTATATTTATAATTGTTACCATCAAAGTAAAATTGAAACAAAAAATGAATCACATCGCTTCATAGTGGTGGTAGTCCACATGTATGCACGAGCGACATTGTCATTTTCCAATGGTTTGGAAGCTAAGAAGGTAGATATGATATTATAATTATATAAAAAATATTTTTTTTCATAAATACCATAGATAAATTTTAAACTCAAAATAATAACCATCCATGAAATATGGTGATAAAAAATTAATTGTATCGTTATGTGAAGACAGTAAGCCATACGTATACCAGATCAATACTTTCTCTTCCCATTTGATGGAAAGAGAGAGAGTAAAGGTGTATTAATAATAATAATAACAATTAATTATATTTAGGATACTTAATTTATTATTTTATGAATAATATATTATATTTAGAGGATGTAAATTAATAATTAAAAAGAAATTGATTTATTTAGGTGATTACCTATTCTTTAAAACACCTCCTTTATATATTCCCTTAAGGGCCCAAGGGTTGGTATTTTTGAAATAAAATAACCTATACATGGGGATAAAAAAGTTTATAAGGCATTTTATCTGGTTATCTTTGATCTATAAGTCTCAAAGTGGTGTGAAGACATGAGGGGAGGTGGTTCCATTTTATAATCGAGGTGGGGGTAGTTTTGGATTTTCTTAAAAGGATAAAATATAAAAAATTAATTATCAATACAAATACATTATGATAATATAATATAGTATTGGATTTAAATAAAATCGAGAAATAAATTTTGGATAGGTTTAAGTTGTGTTCTAAGCCTTATATTTTGGTTTGAACCCTTAATTTACTCATTTTAGCATTAACCGTGGTAATATATTTTTTCACTCTTAAAGGGTTATCATTTTATATATAGGGAAAAAACTGGCTTATAAATGGACAAGGAATAAAATTTTAGACCATATATTATAAAAATTTCCCTCTTTAATTATTTTATAATTTTTAAATAATTTAATAAATATAATTTTGATAAAATATCACTAAGGTCAATTTTGAAACTATTCATTTAATTTGACTTAAAAGGAATAAAGAAAAGGTTTTAATTGAAATATAATCATTTAAAACAAAAAATATATGTCATATTAATCTATAAAATTAATTTAACACTATAAATCACTCAAATTATATTACTTTTAATATTTTTAAAATCATTTGTTTTATTTTTTGAATAATTGAATAAATACTGCACTTGTGTTCCATAAGAATTTACAATAAATATATGATTTCTTAAAATAAAAAAAATACATAAATAAAATAATTACATTAATATCAAAATATAAATTTATATTTGTTTATAAATTTCCCTTTTCTCTATGTGGACGCATAAGAGGCATTTAAAACTAATAGAGTGACATTTTGGAACTTTATTTTATTTAAATATTATATAAGTCATGTTTCTGAGAAAGTGTCCATTAAATGAAAAAATTTAGATTTTAAGGTGATAATGGTATAATTAACTTCATTCAATAATAATTATGATGATAAAATACAGCCTTATCACTTAGTTTTATCCTAGATTAACCCGATTGACCCTTTATTGTGGTGATATATTTTTACCATGATTACTATTCATATTGAACAAAAATAAAAGGGAACTATTTACCAAATTTGAACCATATAATTCCAAATATTAAATACTTTTTACCATATTCTATTTATATAAGTGGAAAAAATTAAATTTAAAAATAGGCACACAACATGTGATAAAAACTGCTTTTTAGAAAAATACATTTTAAGCATAAAACTTGGTTTATTGTCATTTCATACATAGGGGAAAAATATTAAATGAATGTTAAAATATTTTATTGAATATATAATATATAAATTTCATTGAAATAATTCACTAATGTTTATTAATTAATTTTGTTAAGATGAAAATACACTATGCACATAAAAATCGTTTTTTTAAAAAATAAACCTTTTTCAGTTTTTATATCTAATTAATTAATAACCAATGAATTTACGTTATACATATGTAAAAAATACTTTTTTCATAATTTATTTAATCATATTCATACCTTCCAATCCAACATATAAGTGATAACTGTCAAATTAAATAATAATATTTTATTAGAAAATCATGGTTTTTTAAACTTCGTGTTGTGTGTTATTCAAGTTATCAAAAAAATTAAATTTATTTTAAAAAACATTTCATAAAATCCAAAGGTGTTAGACCTAGAAACTCATAATTTCACATTTATGAGTTATTTACGAGTTATTATTTTTTGTTTTCATAGTTTATCCTTTTATTTGTTTTTTATCTTAAGTATTCTCATACATAATTTCATTTATTTTATTTTAGTTAATGGAGGGAAATATGAGAAAATCTTACAAAAACTAGTGTTATAGGGAATGTCATGATTTCCCTAATGAGATTCATAACTTTATTATAGTGGGAGATGTGAACTTCACGATAGTACTATATCTACTGACTCATGTTATAAATAATAACATTAATCGTGTGGAATGGCCTCCTTCTCCTAAGAAAGAGAATATTCTAGTTGGGTCATTTATAAAAAAGCAGAATAACATTAGTGGATCTTAAATTCCCATCATCATGAAAAAATGGATTAACTACATTGAGAATATATTCTCTATCCTCCAATTCTTAGAATAATAGAAAGCCACACCGGTTGTTTATTATATGGAGGATGAAGCTAATCAATGGTGGACTAAAACATTCTATTACCCACTTTCAGGTAATTTCATTCTCTTTACTTGTTTTAATCTTTGATTGAGTGTATCTTGGGACTCCCAAAAATAGAGATCACTTGTTGGGGAAAATGACCTAAATTTCATGGATGTTTGTTTGTTTGAATTAATGGATTCTAGGTATAAATGTGTTAATGGAGTTGTGGGGTTCTCCCCGAGTTCATAGAACTCATGAGTTTGTTTTGGATTTTTGTGTAAAAAGATATAGTTTTTTTGTATCTGTAGGAAAAATATGCATCATTTAATGGTAGTATATGATGTTTAAGTTCTGTATGGTGGATTTTGTGAACCTAGTACATAGCATGAAGGGAGTACACCCCATTTATAGACTACTCATTGTGTAATGTTTAATGGTTGGTTTTTAATGAAAAGTCAATGAGTTTTTCAATATATCTAATTACCAAGGATTAAATTAGGTGTAAAGGGATTATAAAATGTGTAAATTTTACAATTTTGGATTTTAGGGTGCCTATTAGTTGATATTTTTTTTCATTAATCCGTATATCCTTTAATTCTTGACCTAGAGTCCTTATTCAATGATTTTGGGATTCTCTGTTTGATCTAGATTGATTCGTTTGGTGATTGATCACCATTTCAATTGGATTACATCTCTCTAGGTGAGAAATCCATTATAATTCTTTTTTTATTTGATCACAGTAGAATCATTGCATTGTGTTATTAGATCTGTTGTTCTGTAGTGATGTTTCTCTTGATTTAATTTCTATATCCTTTATGTGATCTTATTCCAAGGGACAATCCTTGTTGGTTGTGGTGTGGAGGGTGTTATTTATTAAGGTCTGCATTGTTTCAAATTTTACACCAATCCTTTTTGTTTAATTGAATCAATTATGAGATGTTTAGGTTGATTCTAAGGCCTCCATTATCATTGTTGTGATCTTCTTATCGGCAGATTCTCTTTGGGAATGTGCGACCCCGAGTTTCTAGGTAGGTGGTTCTGTCTCTAGTATGTGTTGGATGAACTATATTGCTTCTTTTTTTATAATTTTATTTATAATTAGATTTTCAATGATTATTTTGTGTGTGTAAATGTATTTGTGATAAAAGGTGGTTTTCCCTGGTTTTGGGTGAATGAAAGGTAAAGGGGTATTTTGAAAGCATTGAAATGATTTATGAAATGTAGCACATGGGTAACCTTGGGTAAATAGGTGGAAGATTTAGATTAGGTCAATTTTCCATGTTACTATAGGTAAGTTTTTTCATGTGGATTTTATTTTCTTACTAGGCCTGTTGTTATCAGGACATGTTCTTGAAATTGTTGGTGGGTTCACTCATGGGGTGTTCCTCTACTCCTTATTCCGGTGTTCTAAGGACTTTTTTTGAACAAATCATTTTTTTGGTATGTGTAGTCTTCTAGCCTGACCTGTTGAGTTCCTTGGCAGGATTTACCTACTCTTGGATTTTTACTTTTTTAGATTTGATATGCATGCTTTGTATTTTTATAAATTATAATGAAAATTGTGATTAAAATTGATATACCAACCTTTTTTTAATTATTGGAAAAGGGAAATATTTTCCATGCTTTTGATAAAAATGATTTATTTCTTATCATACCATGTTTTATTTAAAAGGATAATAATTTAGTTATTTTTATATATACTTGTTATGAAGAACATGTGTGAGACCAAACTGAGACTATTAGCTCATACCATGCGTACCCCTTTAGTGGCGTGTATACCTAATTATGTATTTCGTTGTAGAGAATAGAAAGGCACCATAGTGAGGTGTTGAGGTTTTCTATCAGCTGAGATGAGTACCCAGTGGTGAGATTGTGGGAGTCTACCCACACAATCTTATGGATTATTTTTCTTCTTTTCCATTTTTGTAGTTGTTAATGTTTGTATCTATACTTAGAGATTGTTTCTACTCTTGAATTGTTTGGTTCCTGCTATTTTTTTTAGTTATGGAAAATAATTATCTTTTACGTTGTTGTTTCTATTGTATATATATCCCATGTTGTTGATTTAGGTTGGGACAAATCATTCCCTCTGGATGTTGTTTGATGTTCAGGTGTAGTCACTAGCTTATAGGGATCAGAAACATCATTAGGGTATGTGATGGTTCGGGTTGGCTACTAGTTTTAGAGGGTATTCAGGCCAGTTCATTAATGTTTGGTATCAGAGGTGGTTTTAATTCATGATTCCTTGTCTCATTATTTTTAGTATATTGGAGATAGGGCTCTTAGTACTTGATATGTATATTACAGTGAGTACCTGGCTAGCTCTTGTGGAGATGATACTCAAGTTTCCATGGGTTGTTGGGATGTGTGTCTTCTATTTGAGTTCTTGATGTAAATATCAATTTTTGTATATGGGTTTTCCAGTTCTAATTGAGATTGTTATATTTTCTGATAGTTTCCTTTATTTTAGTGTATAATAGTATTCCTTCTAGATGTGTTTTATATGTTTCTCAAGAGGGTGGAACCAATTATCCTCAAGGAAATCCTATGATGGATCAGAAACTTATTGAGGCTATTGTGTGATCATTTTGTTTTGTTGACCAGAATGCTTCACAAGTTTATAATGCAATCATTGATGTATATCCAGAATCTAGAAGAGATAGGGATTGATCCCAGGAGTTCTTTCAGGATAAATTATTATCTTTTAAGGGTATGAATGAACCTCCAGAGGTTAAGGAATTTCTAGAAATGACTGATTAGATCTTCGACATCTTGGATGCACCTAAGAGTATCAAGGTGAAGTGCATAGTGTTTAGACTAGAGGGTCTTATAAAGTGTTTTTGGGATTCTTTGGAACATGATAATAAGCATTTGGGATTGGAATTGAAGGGTTTCAAGACTCTATTCTTTTAACAAATTTTTCTAGAGTTTCTGATGATGGAGAAGTCTCTAGAATCCATCTCTTTAAAGATGGTAGAGCATGCGATGTCTACATAAACAAATTGTTTTATAGAGATGGATCATTTTTCATCATAGAATGTAAATATTGACCATTTGGAACCTCAGATGTACCTACATGGTTTTTTACTATATATTAGATCACGTGTATTTATGAGGAATATTTCAACCCATGTAGTGAAAATAGAATGGTATATGATGGAAGAAATTAATATAGTAGGAAAGGTTGGATATTTTTCACATTCTCTTCCACCCAGTTATAGATTCAGTGAAATGATAGGGAAAAATAGGAAGTGGCAGGATCACGACAAGAGTGGTGGAGGTGGTTCTCAGTAGCACGACTCTTTGGCACCTCCCATTAAAGGTAGTAGAATGCCTCTACCTTTCTATTAGTGTAGTAAGTTCTGATATACGAAGTGGTCAAGTGATTCACCTGAAAAAATATGTAGTTTTTGTGGATGTTATTGTTAACTGAAGTGTTTCTTTCAGGTTATGTCTACTCCTTAATATGGTCAGGGATTGTCTGATCCAAAGTCCACTACAGTGTGTTTAGATGCTTCAAAGACTATATGTCTCTATCCCAAGGCCTCTAGAGTGAATCACCTTCACACAATAGATGAGTCTCTAGTGGAGGTAGATGTGGGTCCAGTGACAGTGAGAGGTCCAATCTTTATAGAATCTTTAGTATCAATTGCTTTATTTGATACTAGTTTTTCCCACTCATCTATATCTATACGTTTTGTTAATATGATTAATATTTGGATGGAAATTTTGTTCTTTTTTATGGAGCTAGTGACACCTCTTGGGAATATGGAAGGTTAGGGTTTCAACATCCTTCTTGTGTGCTATCAATATCTTATGTGGAGATAGTCTTGGATTTTATTGTTCTTGATCTATATTTTTTAACATAATCATTAGGATGGATTGTCTTGTGGTTCATCATTATAAGGTTTATTTTTATCATAAAAATTTCTTGTTTATTCCAGACTATAGGAACTCATGGGTGTTTCAGGGAGAGTGGGATATGAGGTTTGTTCGTGCAAGAACTTCCTACCCAAAGATCAAAAGTTTTTTGTCTAATGTTGTAGCTAAGGCTAATGATTTTTATTCTTCTTCTGGTCTTATCACTATTTTTTGGGGTTTCCTAACATTTTACCATATTATTTCTCTAGGATTCCTCCAGAGATACAGGTAAAGTTTGTGATTGACCTAGTTCTAGGGACACATCAGATATTGAAACTTTATCATATGGAACCAGAAAATATGAAAGAGATAAAGATTCAATTGGATGATTTGGTGGAAAAATGTTTTGTTCTCCCTATTCTTTCACCTTAGGTATCCCCAGTGATCTTTGACAATAAGGTCGATAGTTCACTCCAATTGTTCATGGACTATCAGATGTTGAAATGGGTAATAGTTAAGAACAAGTATCCTTTTACCTATGTTGATGATTTTTTTGATTAGTTAAGGGGGGGGAGTGGATTCCAAAGATTGATCTTTAGTTGGGTTTACCATCAACTCAAATTTCGAGAGTGTGATATACTAAAGTCATCTTTTAGGAGTATGTATTTTCATTAAAAATATCTTGTGATGCCTTTTGGTATGAATAATTATCATGAAGTTTTTATGGATTTTATGAATTAGATATTCCCTCAATATCTTGACACTTGTCTAGTAGTGTTTGTGGATGATATTTTTTTATTCGAGATCCAAGCATGAGCATGAGCACCATTTGAGTTTGGTTTTGGAAATCCTAAAAATTTGCCATCTATATAGATTTTTTTTTGAAATTAACTTTATGGATTCAAGAAGTGAAGTTCTTTGGGAATGTTATTTCTAAGCATGATTTTTTAGTTTATTTTGAGAAATTGATGATTTTATTTTCATGTTAAGATCCATTGAATGTCATTGAGACTTAGAGATTCCTTGGTGATGATGGATACTATTTATGGTTCATCAAGGATTTCTAAAAGTTATCATCAAATTTAACTGCTCTTTCTAAAAAGGGGTGAAATTCATATGGGATGAAAACGCTCGTTCTTCTTTAGGTAAGTTGAAATGACTTCTAACACCATCTCATATTTTGATCATACCTAAGTCCGGAAATGGGTATGCGATTTTCTGTGTTATTTCTGGCATTGGTTTGGGTTGTGTGATCATGTAATAGAATAATGCGGTGGAATAAAATTCTAATAATATTAGAATACATGATAAGAATTACCCCACACATGGTTTAGATATTTCCATAGTTATTCCTGTGCTTAAGTGTTATAGAAAACATTTTTTTGGGGAAAGGTTTATGGTCTTTTCTAACCATAAGAGTATAAGTTATATATTTTCTTAAATGGAATTGAATCTCATAAAAGGAGGTGGGTGGAATAAATTCAAAAATTTTACATTGATATCTCCTACACCTCGGGGAATGGGAATTTTGTTGAATATTATCTTATAAAGAAAGTACCATTTCATGCTATTTTGGAATCAAAGGAAGAGTGTAACCTTATGTGGATTTTTTCTTAGTTGCATTTGGATTCTCATTAGGATGTTCTAGGAATTGTTTTGACCAATGTTCAATTATCTTCATCTCTAATTATGTCTATTATGTAGATTCATTAGTAGGATGATGAGTTAAGAGGAATTTGAGAAAACCTATTTGGTGGGGAGACTGTTTCGGGTTAGTTTATCTCTTCAGATGGTATTTTCAATTTTGGGGATTGATTTGTCGTCCCAACTTCTATAAGAAGATAAGTTTTATTTTATTGTCATAGTTCTTCATGGGTCATTCATATAAGAATTATGAAGATTTATTATGACATGGGATAGTGATTTTGGAGGTTGGGTATGAAGCGTGATGTTGCTGATGATGTGTACCAGTGTTACATCTACCAAAAGATAAATGCAGAGTATTTGAAACCTTATGGTTTACTCTAGCCTCTTCAAATGAATAATTATAAATGGGACAATGTATCCATGCAATTTCATGTTATATTAACAGATACCCCCCATGGAAGGAATGATATCTAAGTGGTGATTGATTGGTTAATAAGGTCATCTCATTTTATTTTGATCTAGGACACAACAAAAGTTGACATTTTGGGTATGTTTTATGTGCAGAAAATTGTGAGGATACATGGGGTTTCTTATTTCATTAATTTATATTGGGATCTTAGGTTTATTTCAATGTTTTGGATAAGTATATAAGAGGTGATGGCGACTCAGGTTAGGTTGAGTACAACTTATCACCCACATATAGATGGTTAGACAGAGTGTGTTATTCAGATCCTAGAGAATATGCTTTTTGACTTTGTTTTGAATTTTGGTGGATCTAGTGATAGCTATATGGGACTAATTGGGTTTTATTATAACAATAGTTATCAGTAAAAAATCTGAATGTATCCCTTTGAGGATTTTTTATAGTCACCCATATAGATCACCACTTTTTTAGGAATAGTTAGGTGAATCTTCTTTGGTGGGACCGATTTTGGTTCAGGAGACATCCGTAATGATTTAGAATATACATCAGGATCTGTTTATAGAGCTGAGTCAAAATATATCTTATGAGAATTTACAAAATAATCCTTTGGAGTTTTACACAGGTGAATGGATTTTTTTGAATGTTTCTCCATGGTTGTGTCACCGTGGGCATGAAAAACCATGAAAGTTGGATCCGAGATATGTTAGACCATTTGAGGTCATCAAGGAGCTTGGTTAGGTTGCTTATCAGTTGAAATTTCTGTTTTAGTTGATAGGAATTGATTACATTTAACACATATTAGAGCCCAAAAAATATAATCCTGCCCACTCACATGTTCTGAATTTGGAAGATTTTGAGTTAGAGCCAAATATTTCTGTTGAGAAGCATCTAGTAGAGATCGTGGACTCTCAAGAAAAAGTATTGTGGGTGAAGTGTACTCTGCTATTTAGATTGTTATAGAGGAATGAATCTAATTCTCATGAGAGTTGGGAGAATAATTCATTTATAGGGGATAAATGACCTTATCTATTTATTGGAATTCATTCTTTCACAAGGCTTCCCATGGATGGAAAGTATTATGGTGGGGAGTTTGTAACATACCATTACCCACTTTTAGGTAATTCCCTTCCCTTTACATGGTTTTCTATTTAATTGGGTGCATCTTGGGAATCCCAAGGATGGATATAATTTGTTTTAGAAAATGACCTAATGTTTGGGGATGCATTGTTTTTTGAATGAATGGAGTCCAAGTATAAATTCATTAATGGTTTTGTGGGTTTCTCACCAAGTTCGAAGAATATCCAAATTTGTTTGGGGTTTCTGTGTAAGAATATGTAGTTTTTTAGTTTTTAGGAAAAATACATATTTTGTAATGGGATTACACAATGTGTAAGTTCTATAGGGTGGATTCCATGAACTTGACACACAATGTGAAGGGAGTACACGCTATGTATAGATTACATGTTGTGTAATGTTTAAAGGTTTGTTTTTTAAGAAAAAGGTAATGGGGTTTTTAGAGTATTCTAGTACTAAGGATTACATTATCTGTAAAGGTATTACACACCATGCATATATTACATGTTGTGTAATGTTTAAAGGTCAGTTTTTAATAAAAAGGGAATGGATTTTCAGATTTTTCAAGTCCTGATGTTTACACAATGTGTAAAGGGATTATATGTAATATAAATGTCACAATGTTGTCTTTTAGGGTGACACTCAGATAAAATTTTCATTCATTCATCCAAATATCCTTTGGGTTTAGACTTAGAGCCCTACTCTATAGATTTTGGGAGTCTCTATTCAATCCAGTTTGATTTATTTCAGAAATTGATCACCATTGCAGTTAGATTACGTCTCTCCAGGTGATGAATCTTTTATGGTTATTCATTGATTTTATCACATAAGTTCCATTGCATTGTGTTATGATATTCATTAACCATAAATTATGTTTCTATTGGTGTCCTTTCTATATCCTATATGAGATCTTGTTTTGGGGGCCAATCCTTGTTGGTTGTGGTTCGACCAGTGTTCTTTCTTGAGGAATGTGCTATTTAATCTTCTCCACCAACAATTTTGTTTAATTGAATCAATTATAAGATGTGTAGGTTGATTTTAAGGCCTTTGTTTTCATTTTTGTGATATTCTTGTTGTTGGAACCTTTATGGGTGTGTCAAACCCTTAGTTTTGAGGTAGTTGGTTCCCTCTGTAGCCTGTGTTGGATGAACCGTATTACTTCTATTTTTATAAATTCATTTATAAATAAAGTTGGAAAGATTTTGTGTGTGTGTGTGTGTAAATGTATTTATAATAAAAGTTTTTTCCCTAGTTTTTGGTAAATGGAAATAAAAGGTGTATTTTTAAATCATTGAAATGATTTATGAAATGAAACACATGGTAAGCCTTCAGTGTGTAGGTGGAAGGTTTATCATAGGTCCATCATCCATATTATCATCAAGATGTTTTCTCAAGGGTGTTTTCTCTTCTCTTCAGGCATGTGGTTCTAGGGACATTTTTTTGACATTATTGGGGGGGGGGGGGTCATTCATAGGGTTTTCTTACATTCCATAGTACTATATTAGAAGGACTTGTTGTGCACTAGTCATTTGTTGTGGTGTGAGTAGTTTTCTAGCCTAACCAGTTGAGTTCCTTGGCATGATTTACCTGTGCTTCGATTTTTACTATTTTGGCTTTGATATGAATGCTTTGGATATTGATAAATGATAATTTAAATTATTCATGAAATTGATATTCCTTCCTTTTTTAGAATTGTTGGAAAGGGGGAAATAGTTACGATTCTTTTGATAAAACTAATTTATTTCTTTCTATGAAATGTTTTATTTTAAAATATAATACTTCAGTTATTTTTACAGAGAATTTTTAGGGAGAACCTGGGTGAGACTCTATTGAGACTGTAATATCACACCCTGTATACCCCTTCTATGGTGCGTAAACCTAGTTATGTCTTTCAATGAAGGGAATGGAAAGGCACTATAGTGGGTCAATGATGTTTTCTATCAGTTGAGTTGAGTAGCTGATGGTGAGTTGGTGGGAGTCTCCGATGATATCACAAGGAGTAGTTATATTGTTTCCTATTTTTGTAGGCCTTTTTGGAAGGGATTTTACTTAGAGATTATTTCAACTCTTGAGTTTTTTGGTTTCTGCTATTTTTTTGGTTATAGAATATATTTAACTTTTTTCATTGTTTCTTTTGTATATATGTGCCATGTTATTTTTCAGTTTGAAAAAAATAGTTCCCTCTATTTTTTTGATTCTTGGGTGTTGTTCTCAATCCCATGGGGGTCGGGAAATCCCTTTGGGTATGTGATGGGTTTGGTCTGGTACCAGTTTGAGAGGGTATTTGGGTCGGTTCACTACATTGACAATGATCTAGAACACACATCCCAAGGATGAAATAAATTCAATTGAATGGGAAGGATTTAAGAAAATATTTTTCAATAAATTTTTTCCCTAAACTCTCCATCTTTAAACATATAGGGAGTTCCTTGGACTGAATAAAAAGTTAGATGAGTCTATTAGGTTATATGAGGAAAACATCATATGGCTTACAGGATATGCCTTTTCATTTATCTTTAACACTTAAATTAATATGTAATAATTATTTAATGGATTAAATCCAAGTCTAAAAAATTATATGACAATTCTAGACTTTGATAGCTATGTAGATATTTTTCATTGTTCCCTTAAGGCCAAGATATATATTGGAGACTCTAAATAGTTTCTTGGGGCTCAAGATAAAAAGTGTAAAATCGATTTTTATTTGGTAGGATCAATGGATAAATCCCACAGAGGAAAGAAAACCCATATACCCAAACGTAAAAAATGTGGGAATAATAATCCCGAAAACCATCTAAAGGGAACATGGAGATGCTTTAAATGTTTTAAATAATGAAATTATGATAATACATATTTAAGGGAGATGAAGAATTTCACTTATGTGATGGATGAAAAGAAGGTTCAAATCAACACTCAACCTATTGTATAGTGTTTAAACTATAAGGAACACATACATTATGTAAGAAAATTTCCTAACCCAAGGGTTGTCAGTGATAATCAATGACAATGAACTCCAAGGCCTAGAGAAAAAGGAAGTGAAAATGTTATCATTACTGATTAGGTGGATTCTGAAAATAATGTAGTGATAGGTTTGTTGGTTATTTGATTTTGGGTTTATAAATTATTCCATATCTTATAATTTTAGTATAAATATTTAAACACCACCTCAAAATATGGGTGTAAATATATATGTGATAACAATAAATGGGGAAATTATTTAATCTCAGCTATATAACTACTCCCCGGTCAATTTTTTTGGGGTGAATCTCCCAAAAAATATTTCCATAGTTCCTTTAGTGGAATTTGATGTTATACTAGGCATGTATTTACTATACTTATAAAAATACAACATCAACTGTAGAGAGAGGGATATCACTCTTCACATCCTGAGTCATCCTCCAATTGTATACATGGTTTAAGAGGAGGATGAATATTATTCATAATATTTTTCTCAAGCGTGGAAGTTATTACCTTATGAGAAATAATATATTTCACAAATGATTGATATAAAGGAGATATTCATTCTTGAAGACATGCTCATTGTGAGGGACTCAATAGTTTCATTCCCTAATGACTTCATAGTATTATTCCTATGAAAAGGTTAATTTCTCAATTACACTTATACATGGATATCTACCCATATCCAAGAATACTTGTAGAATAGAATCTATTAAGTGATAAAAACCAAATAAGTAGTTATAAGAGAGTTTGGAAAAGGGTTTTATAATATTGAGGGATTATCGATGAGGTATAATAGTCCTCTTCATCTAAAATTAGGATGGTTTAATTCATCTATTAATTGATTATTATTATTTCAACAAGATCACAATAAAGGAAAAGTATCCCCTACGACATATTGATGAATTTTGTGATCAACCATATAAGGACTATTACTTATCTAAGGTGCACCTTTAGTCAAGATATCACCAATTAAACATAAATAAGGAATATATTCCCAAGAATACCTTTAGAAGAAGGTATTAATGATATGAGTTTATAGTGGTTCTATTCAAACTAACTAATTATAAACCAATATTAATGGTCATAATGAATACATTCTTCAGATATCACCTCCAAAAAATTGGTAGTCTTTAATGATGATATTTTGGTATACTATAAGTGCAAGGAGGAGCACGAAAATAATTTGAATACTATGCTAATGTCTTTTTGAAATGGGAAGCTATATAAAAATTATATTAAATGTGAATTTTGAATAGAAAATGTATCATTATTGGGGTATGATATCACTATAAAAAGGATATATGTAGATCCTTCTAAGACAAAGGTGATTGAAGAATATAATAGACCATTATCTATAATAAATATTCATAGTTTCCTTGTACTAGAGTGGAATTTATGATGATTTTTGACAAAATTCTTGTGATTATCTGACCTTCTAACCAAGATGAATTATAAGGGAGTAAAATCTATCTTGACCAATGAATGTGAATATATCTTTAGGGAATTAAAAATGATTCTTTTCACTACACCTGTACTCACACTATCCACAAGTGGTGATGTTTTCATTGTATACAATTATGCTTTAAAGAAAGGCATGGTATGTGTACTGATGAAAAATGATAAAGTGATAGCCTATGCCTGAAGGAAGTTTAATGTTCATGACAAAAAATATTTAATGCATGATCTATAGTTGGATGCGGTGTTCTTCACATTGAAAATTTAGCATTAACATATATATTTGGAGAAATTTGAAATATATATAGATCATAAGATCCTCAAATATATATTTACACATAAAATGGTTAATACGAACCAATGAAGATAGTTTCCACTAATCAAAGACTATGATTGCTAAATCCATTACCCTCCTGAGAAGTTAAATAAAGTGGAAGATGATATAAGTGGAAATAATCATGAAAACTTATCCATGATGAGAATTGATAGGAATATGATCATCATAGACATGAAACATATGGATATGGGAATCATAAAGTAAATAACATCACCTTTCCTTTCTCAAATGATTTCTAAACTACCCCTTATGGAAAAGGTAAGGGATTATCAAAGGGATGATATGAAAATATATAAGACGACGATAAATATAAGAAATTATAAATCATTAGAGTTCAAAATGGATGAATAAATATTTATAAAATTTGGTTTATGTCTATGTGTAGAATAAAATCCTGAGATAAAGAAGAAGTTATTGAATGATGTACATATCTCAAACTTCTCCATCAACCCAGGGAGCATGAATATGTAATGAGATATTCTAGAGTACTATGGGTGGGACATCATGATGAAGAATATCATGAAATATACATCATTGTGCATAGTATTACCATACTTATAGGTAGAGAGGAAAAGTGAAAGGGGATATTGCAACCATTACCCATACATATATGGAAATGGGAAAAAATAACTATGGATTTTATCATTTGTCTCCCAAAGATATACAGGGGAAATAATGCTATATTTTTTATAGTGGATTTTATTACAAAGGTTGATCAATTAATTGTAATTCTAGAGGACTTTTCAGTCAATCATCTTACAAGGATATACATAATAAAAGTAAGTAGGCATTATGGAACACCACTATTGATTGTTACAAAATACGATCCAAGGTTTACCTCCAAGTTATGAAAAATTATCAAACATTTTCTTAACATAAAGTTGAAATTCATCATGGATTATTATCCACAATATTATTGGACTATCCTAAAATGTGAGGATATGGTGATAAAATACTCTATGGACTTCAAAGATAGATGGGATCAACATATTCTTTTGGTTGGGTTATCGTACAATAATATCATTCACTCAATAATTCAAATGGATATGTATGAGTCTATTTATGGTAAGAGATGTAGAAAAACTATGTACTAGGATAATGTTAGTGAGTGAAAGATTCTAGGTCCTAAAATGGTCAATTAAATGGTAGAAAATGTCATGACCATTTTAAAGCATATCAGAGCTCCTCAGATTCGATATAAGAACCACGTGAGAAATCATAGAAAAGAATAGAAGTTCTAGGTTGGTGATAAAGTATTTATAAACATATCTCTATGTAATATATTGACGAGATTTTAGAATAGGGTAATCCTGAGTTCCAGGTAAATTGACCCCATTGTGATTATTGATCGCATCATAGATGCGGCCTATCGGTTACCACTTCCATGAACCACATCTCAAGTGCATGGCAATTTATATGTATCCCTATTAAGGAAATACACACTAGATCCCTCATAATGAATTCCATGGTGGTATATATGGAAAATTATTTCTCTTATGATGAGAAATTGGTGAAGATCTTGGACTATAGAGACAAAGTTATATGCAACAAGACTACACACATAGTAAAATTATTACGGGAGAACCACAAGTATGAGGAGGTGACATAGAAACTAGGGGATGCAACAAAGTAGAAGTACCCTCACTTATTTTTACTCTTATATATAAAATGAAATTTCATGGATGAAATTTTCTAATGGGGTAAGAATGTAAAGACCCAAAATTTTATTAGTGGAATTTCTAATTTTGAGTATATAAATGTGTCATATTTAGTAATGTAGTATTATATGAAACACATATAGAAGATGATTAAACAAATTAAATTTTATTAAATTAATATTAAAAATACATTTAGAGAATAAATATATCCATAATAATTGAAATTATTACAATGAGATAATAAATAAAAAATAATAAAAATATAATATGAAAATTTTGATTTGCTTGATCCACCAGAATAACCATAGTCATGAAAAACACTATAGAAAGGAAAAAAAAATATTATTGATAAAATATTCATCTTGAAAATGAATATATATATAAAGATGAAAGAAAATATAAATGAATGAATAATTAATTAAATATGAGGTATTTATAAAAAGTAGGGAACCCAAATAATCGTTACAAATATGTTTATTAGAATATTAATAAGGACGTTGGAAAAGTAATCTGACCATTAGGAATAATAACCTAACCATTAGAATAGTATCCTCAACTATTTAAGTGTAAAATAATATTTAATTATATTAAAATTAAATTATTACACATTTATATCATTATACAAGTAAATGAATGTTTTAAAAATTATAAAATAATTAGTTTATATTTTTATAAAACATATTTTTATAACAAATATAATGATTTAAAAGAATGTTTTTTTAAAAATCAGTTTATTAATTAATATTAAGTATAATTATAATGGAAATATAATTTTATGAGACCATAAATAATTTTTAAAAGGGTAAGAAAACTGATCATAATATTAAAATTGGCATTTTCAAATACACAATGATTTAAAATATAAATTTTAAATATCTCATATTCAGAAAACTATTTTCATAAAATTGATTTATATTTTTGGGACCTACACATTGAAAAATGTCTAAGGTGAATTTTTGGTATTTTTCTAAAATAGTCAAATTTTTGGTGAATAGTGAAAAAATACAATATTTAACATTGTAAGTTAATTAAATGATTTATTACATATGAGATGATGTAATAACCCATTAGTTTGAAATCACATTAACTAATTACTATATATATTCACAAGAACCAATACTATTGGTAGTCTTGAGATAAAATAATAAACTAATGAATATAATATTAAAAAATACCCCACTCATCCCCTTATAAATACCACCCCTTATCCTCACACCTTCTAAGACTTGGATCCTACCCAAATTTTGTACAAATCTCCCCTCATATCTCCCCCATGTACTCATAGTTCTAGTCTCACCTAAAGTCAAAAATAAAGTTCAATAAGATTTATTTTAAGAGATTTCATATGAGAGGTAATATTCTCAATCCATATCCTTTAAATTCATTTCTTATTTTACCTTCTTCTCACATACCCAATCCAACAATAAATAATAAATAATATATTATAAATACCCCATAATTTTATTTTTTTAATGGAATTCCAATTTCTAACATCCTCTCTTCTAAAAATGAAAATGTAATTCATATTATGGTGGGTTCACCGCCTCCATAAACAATGAACTTTTTTTTCTCCATGACCTTCAAGATATGTTATATAAATAATATTATGGTTAAATATAATGATAATAATTGTAATATAACTTATTTGAATTTATTCAATGTGATAATATTCATTAAATTAAATAAAACGAATTTTGTTCATTCTGGTTAGTGAAATCGCTTAAATGAACTAACTGTATAATGATAACATTTATATTAAATTAATCACCTCTATATAAGAACAAATATTGATATTTGGGAAAATTTAAATATATATAATGAAATTAATATAATTTCATATAATTTATGGATTTTTATTCCCATTTGATAATAACTTTTATAATTATCCACAAGTGATCTAACCTTGTAATCCTGAAACAAATGCCCTCAATACAAATAAATTAAAATTTACATCTCATTGAAAAGGTTTTAAATGAAAATAATATAGTAATATTATATATTATATATATTAAAAAGGTTTTTAATTAATTAATTAATTAATCTAATTTGATTATTTAGGATGTTAAGTGAAAGTGCAGAAAGATTATGGAACCTAACGTAAGGGGACACTCCAAACAACCCAATTTTTTTAGGATATTATTTCTCTCCCTTTTACCCACTCCCTCTCTTTATTATTATTATGTAATTATTCTATATTCTATATATATTTTATATAAATATTTATTTATTTTAATTCAGGTTTTCTTTATTGAGATTTACATGTTTTATAGTTACCCTTCCCAATTTCATTCGATAAAATACCAGATTAAATAGATATTCTCTATATCTCACCCCATTGCAAGAAAGAGTCCATAATTTTTTTAAACCATATATGGTTTTTGAAATTGATCAATTTGTTATGGAAAACCCATTTTAGTTCATTTTTTGTTTTATGAAAATTAATATTTTATTTCCCCTTTTTAAAGACTCTTTATCCTTTTACCTAGAACCATTAATAAGTTGTACATTTCCAAAGCTACCTATCCACTCTTTTTTCACACCTTCACTTCAGTTGAAATTAATTTTTTGTGATACATTATTATTTTTTACCTATTAATGTATATATATGTTTTAATCCCTTATTTCAAGTAAACCCTTATGATATACCATTAGGTTATGCTACAAGATATGATTATGAAACCCATTTCGTTCCATGTGTAATTATTATATTTTTTCCTTATGTATGATTCCTATTTTTGGTAAAAGTAAGAATATAAATGTTAAGTTGGGTGGTCCCATATAGTGATCCAATTCATTGAGTAATGTTTAAGTCACATGATATGATATATATGGGATTAGGGAATAAACCAAATCCATAATAGGGCCATGTTCACCATGTGATGTTGTCTTAGCGGGTAGCCTTGACTTATGATTATGACATGTTTTAAGATATTTCACATTCATATGATTTCAAAATATTATGATTCCATATTATTTATATCATTCTCTAATATGATTAATCTTGATACTTTGTATTTTATGATACCATGTTATGCCTTTTGACTCATATTCTATTCTTATTCATCATATTTATTCCCTTACTAGGATTTAAAGATCACCCATTATATTTTTTATTCCCGAGGTTATGCTTTTTAGTTTTATAATCATAGAGGTATTTATGAGGTCATTATTTAGATTAAAATAAATATATTTTATATTAGTTTCGTTTTGATGCATTATGAATATAGTCTCATAAATACACTAGGCCTCTCATTCTTTGGGTTGTGTTTATTGGATATTTATTTTAAAAATCACATAATAATTTCTGTAAAACACTATGGCCACTATATAGACATATATTTGTTTTTTTGATGGAATATTTCATAGAAAATGTGGTTTCTTCTATCTCTCATGGATTGAGATAAGCATAGTGAAATTCAAGGAAACAAATGAGGAGAAGAAGTTTCTTAAAATTAGAAGAGTTAGTCAGAAATGAAAAATTCCTCCCTTTCTATTATAGATATCAGTAAAGGGGATACGAAAAATTTGGATCATATCCTATAGTGACCATGGGGGAGAATAAATTTCCTCCCGTAGTATTTATTATCAAAAAGGGGAAGAGAAAGAGTGAACCACCAAATAAATATTGACATGCATCTTTGGTGTTTAGAAGTTCAATGTGCCGAAAAAGATATTAAGGGGGTATTTAAGTGACCTTGGGTTTGTGATTTTATTTTTTGTTTATGATCATGTCAATATATGTCTAATTGGACAAGAGTGAATGAGTGGATATCCACCAAAATAATAGATACATCCATTGTATTTATAAGGAAAATGAGAAGAGTATTGTCTATAGGATAACTATATGGATAGATTCCAAGGATCCTCACATCAGAAGATTAGATTTTTGGTCTTTATGTCTAAGGAAATTGATTCTGAGGTTGAATGCCCTATCAATAATAGTTACATAAACTGGAGAAATTATAGGATGTGATGACTTTTGAATTAGGAAAGAAAATCTTATATAAATGTATTTAAAATATTTTAATTTAGTAAAATACATTAGTGGAAGCTTGCCTCATGTTAGATTAACTATCGATGGAGTGTTAAAAATTTCGAAGGATGATATTAGTGATTAAATTCACTTAGATAAATTCTTATATGGATGAAGTTAAAGGCTATAAGTAAGAGGTAATGAAAATTATAGAAACACTAAATTTTATGGGTTTAATATACTATAAAATTCCTTGGAAGTAATCTAAATGAGTTAAATTTTATAAACATTTCATAAAAATAATTTGAACAATTATATGGAATTTAGAAATCCTATTGAAGTCCATGAGTTCATTCAAAAAAACCCTTGAAGTAGTTTGAAGCATTATAGTCTTTGGATTTATTAGAAAAAATGGGTAAGCCTTCAAAATTTTATAGGAATTGCTATTTTTATTGACTTTAGAAGATTCTATACAACCTGGTGATCATATTGAATGACTTTTGGCTAACTTATGTCTTTGAGGATCTGATATATTACTGTCATCTGAGTTAGTTCATTTCAGATGAATTTGAGTTCAAGTGTAAGTCTTTGTTGGAGATCATGTGATTTTTCCTGGAGTCATAATTTCACATATGACTTTTAGTAGTGAATATGCCTTCAAGAATCCATATGACATTGAAAGCCTCATGAATTAGATATTACATGATTCATCAGAGTCTTATGAAAGTGAATAAACCAAGGGAGTGAACATATAACTTTAAAAATAATATATATTTCAAATTTATATGAAACAATAAAAAATTATAGATAATTATAGAATATTTTATTCTGAAGAAAAATTCATATTTTGTGAAAACAAATATGATATTCAGGTAACTAAAACCTCAAAAATAATCAAATGGCTATTTATTAAATATAAAAAACAATGATAATTTTATCATCAAGCCATAGAGAATAAGATCAATTCAAAGGAAAAATTCGAGATAATTTTTGTAAGTATGAAATTATAAGTTTCCAAAATTTAATTCTTAAAAAGAAAATAATAAATGGTATTTTTTTTTAAAGACCCAGAATTTACATGTATTTTTTTTAATTAAATGGGGATTTAATGAGTCTTCAAAAATAGACGGTGAGTGATTCTGAGGACCAGAGTGCCCAGAATGAATTTCTGAACTTTTTGTCAGTTATGTTCAGTAAACGTGCAGGTGGGTTTTTTGTAACTTTTGAACCAGTGCTTAAAATTAAAATTCTAGGACACCGTTGAACTTGCAGTGCCAATATTCGTTTAAGGAGACATTTACCTCGACCGCAGTAGGTCGAGGGTGGAAGTTTGTTTTTCCCATTTCTGCGAGAGAATAAAATAAAGTAAAATGGTGTAAAATCTTATTTTTATTTTATTTTGAAACTCCTTGTGGATGTTGAGAGGTGGGGACCACCAGAATTAAACCTCTCCTTGGGTTATGGAGGTGGGGACCACCGAACCTAAAACCTCCCATGAGAGGTTATGGTGGTGGGGACCACCCGAGATTAAATCCCTTTGAACCTCCCACTTAAATGAGGGGAAGTCTCTTGAACTTCCCATTGATTAATTATGCCACCCCCTTTAATTGATACACCAACTCAATTAATTAATTATTCCTATTTGAAATTATGCCAACATATTTTATAATGTTGGCTAATTTATTTTTTGTGGAATTGGGGGAAACTTTTGGCAAAAGGGATAAAGTTAGAGAATTGGGAGAAAGCTCTCCAATGAAGAACACCAACGAAGAACACCAACTTCGACTTCGACTTCTTCCTCGGGAAAATCATTGAAAAGGAATGTCTTCAACATCAACGAACTGACGATCGAGGGAATGCTGATATCACCGATGTCCGTCTATCCTCACAATGTCGTCTCCTTCCCTGCAGCCTCTATCGACGAATCAAATGAGGTAGGGAGGGTGTTTGACTTATTTAACTTACCTGTTCTTGTTATTCTTGTGATTCAAGTATTATAGAAGCTTGCTACCACTGTAATGAGGAGAGTGTGGGCCAAACAAACATTTCCCGTCTTCTCTGAATTTCTTGGTATAATTCCTGTGTTCTTCACGATGGAGGAGTATGGATATCAACTACGATTAAGGAGACAAAGACAATGGCGCCACCCTATGGTCACTACTGCCCCCGACCTCCGCGCCCCCCGATGCTATGCCGTCGTGGCCTGCCACGCCACAGCGCGGCCTCGCCGTGCCACCCCGTGGCCTACCGCGCCGCCCCTCCCCACGGCCAGCCACACCGCCCAGCGGTCTAGCTGCGCCGTCTGTGGCCCTATGAGCTTCCACAACCCTTAGAGATTCCCTGTGACCTCACACTGTCTGCGACCAAGCAGCCCCGTGCCCTCTCGGCACCCTCGCGGCCTCACGCCATCCGCAGTCGAACCGCCCCACGGCCTCTGTGCCGCCACTCCGCGGCCCACATGCCTACGCACCGCCCCTGCGGCCCTTCGAGGCCCTCACGACCCTCCGTGGACCTCACGACCTCCCGGACTGCCCAGCGGGCCGGGCCGGACCCAGTGGGTCGGGACAGGTCGGTCTGACCGGGTCAGACCAGACTTGGACCAGCTACGAGCTTTTCACTCTAACGGCCATAACTTTGGAATCATGCATCCATTTGACAACCCGTCAATGGAGATATAAACCTTGGAGAGAGATGGTCCCTTTTGTATACCCCCATTGGAGTTTTGGGTAATTTTGAGGTACGGTCAGGTTGGATCGAGCCCAATTCCAACCGGGCCCTCAGGACTAAAAGGCTAATAACTCACAAACTGGGCGTCTGATTGAGGTGCCGTTTATTGCGTTGAGACCCCTATGATGTGGAGGTCCTTTGAGATACCACTTAATGAGACATCATGGTAGTTGGAGTATCAAACAGTGTATTGAGAAGAGGACCCTCCCGGAGACGAGCAAGCCTAGTACGGGAACCCAGTAGCTGGCTGTGATGAGAATACTGACTAGAAATCTAGTGTGGGTCAGCTCCTAGCGATCCTATGTGGGTGAGCTCATAGCGATCCTATGTGGGTCAGGTCCTCGCGATCCTGTGTGGGTCATCTCCTAGCGATCCTATGTGGGTCAGCTCCTAGCAATCTTGTGTGGGTCAGCTCCTAGTGATCCTGTGTGGGTCATCTCCTAGAGATTCTGTATAGGTCAGCAACAGAGCCTCTTAACGGAGTAAGATGATTTAGCAGCTATAACTAATAATCTCTATTACCGTACTTATGTTATACCTGGTGTGAGTTGAGTTCGCACCTGTGTGGTACTTTCCTTCATCGTAATACCTTGGTGGTATTCTCCTGTGTGGTGTACCTATGTGGTACTTTCCTTTGTGGGTTTCCTTCCTTTGTGGAACCGTTGAGCTTTGGGATTTTGGGTTGGACCCCGTGTTTCCTCATGATTGAGATGGGTATACTTGATAACTTAGGTATATGTATGGGAATATACCTAAGTAGTGTAGACAATTGACTTCATGCTTTAAGATTTATCCTTTGTTGATTTGTGAGACCTTGAGGGTCTCAAGGTCCCTACTCAGTATCGTTATAATCACCCCTTCATAGGCTATAACCACACCTCGTAGTGTTTGGTGCAGACGACAGACAATGCTGATCGATTCTGAGAGTACCAGGAATGGATGGTGCTCCGAGGTGGAACATACGGTGTGTCGGTACACAGAGGAGACGGGTGGACGTGGAGTGCTGAGGAGGTGATCTGTACCTACCCTTCAGGTAGGAACCTTGTAGGATGACCCAGTAGCTATCTTTCCCTTTCTTCAGTTGCATTGTATTCCAGTTGTACTTGTAATTTCCAGTTGGGCTTGTATCCTGGCCCCTTTTCTTACTGCACTCACTCTGTTTACTGTTTAGTTTACTTGAGTTCGTATCTTTTTGTGTGCTTGGTTTCATGTGCTTACAGGTTATAAAGGCAATGCCTTCCCAGTTTTAGGTAATATGCCTTTGGTGCTAGTCGGCAGCCCCTATCCTTTGGAAGGCGGGCTTGGGGTTGTCACGACACGGGCCCCTGGGGATGGGTCGTGACAATTGTCTTTGTTTTTTGGTTCCCAAATTACATGTTAACCAAGCATTCATTTAATATGTGTTATTTTAATAACTAATATATTATCTTAAGTTATGTTTTGAGGTGTGATTAACTATAAACAGAAACTTCATTCCATGAGTAAGTGGATGAAACTGAGAATTAAGTTTGGTTTAATAAATTCAAAAAGGGAATTACTTATGGGGATTTGTGTATATAGAAATGAAAGTGATTTCTCTTAAGATTTGTGAAAATCCAAAGAGCTATATTCTTACTAATTTCAATTGAGATTTTGAAGCTACTAGTTTGGGAAGAATATGATCATTTGGAAAATTTTGGAATTTTTTTGAGACAAATGGATATAGGTTATTGTTCTAGATTTTGAAATTTATGATAATATCCCATGATATCATGAATAAAGAAAAAATGGTTAAGAAATATCTTGAATTAGTTTTGGAAGTCATTATGAAAATTGAGAGTATTCTATTTCAGGTGAGTTAAAAAGAATGAGTATTTTATTTCTCCCTTATATATAAATAAAATTAATATTGAAGAGAGAGAGAGAATGTTCTCCTCAAAATGAGAAAATAATGTATAAGAGGAGTGTGATAGACATTACCCAACATGTATTGAGTAATATGAGAGTGAGTAGTGGTCTCAAGAAAGAATAAGATGTTTAGGAACTAAGAGGATAGTGAAATCCAAAAGGAAAAAGGAGAATCCAATATTGAGCTTAATAAGTAGACCTACTGGTATAAAAAAATAATAGTAATTAAAAGAATAAGAGTCCAACATATTTCTTTTGGATAGAATAATATAGTCAAAGTAGTGAGATATATATTTATAGTTTACTTGAGAAAGGGGTGATGAGAATCAGCTCTAATTAATATTCACTAGCTGTATATATCCTTAGAGATTGATTTGAGAGAGATAATCTAATATAGTTGAAGGCTTTGGGATTGAGGAAGGGGATTAGTTATTAGATTTAGTGACATCCTTGGATAGACTTAATGATATACTTGAACACGGGGAATGAAATCTTAATCGAATAGTTAGTGGAGTGAAACCATAAAGAGGATCTATGGGATGTATCCCATGTCTACATGTGTCATATTCTGAACCCACAACTAATGATATTGTTTGATTGGTATTAATATTACCCCTAAAACTTCAGTTGCACTGATAATAATATTTTAGGGGAGAATACCTGTCTCAATGGAAGTTGAACATGATAAGGATTATGTTTACCATATTAAGGGAAAACTTGTACAACCATGTGTTCTATATTTACTTTTTTATTTTCATTGTATATAAGTTCATACTATGTTGACTAGGAAGATATTCATTTATCTTAACTAGTATCACAGTTTCAATGACCAAAGATGTTTATGATTAAATGAAGAATTATAATTTTTTAAATTTTTTACCATACCTAATTCACCCCCTTAGGTTTGTCTACACATATCCTATGGGACATAAAATACTATCCTTTAAAAATTATGAAAATGGGTACAACAATGATATCTTCCTTCCTAGAGAGAACTACTAGTTTACTAATATCTGACATGATTCCTAGAAAAATAGTGGGATTTATATTCTCTAACCAACACACCTTCATATGAAAACCAATATAAACACACACACATAAACAATGAATAATGTTAAGGAACACATACCTTTAACCTCTAGGTGATCACTCATCGAAGGTCATTGTTTTATTTAATTTTAATCAATGGTAACCCATGAGTCTAACAAAAACACCCCACGATTGGTGATTTTGTGATGGAGTAGTAAATATAACTATTAGTATCTTAAGATTAACACATGGAGGGGATTATACATTCCTTAAGGACTCCAATACACTTGATGAAACATAAATTGGACATAAAATGATCCTTTGGGAAGAAAACTATCAAATAATTTTTAATGGAGGAGGGGATTATTTGGTGTGACTAATAGGGAAGGAGGGGGAATGGTTTTTATAAAAAACATATCCCCTAAATTATCAAAATAATTCCAAAATATTTTGGGTATTGATTTTTCATCTAGTTTTTTTGGGTTCCCATTGGAAATCTAGTGGTTTATTGGATTCTCAATGGACTTCCACTAGGATCCCAATAGGGTATCCTGGAATTATTCCCTAACTTCTCCCACCAAAGGGCCAAAATAATTCCTATCCACTTTCTATAGGCTGTTTTCCCCTCCCATAGTTCATATTATTATCTCTATTTCTTTATTTTTGGCCCAAAACACTAGAAAAAATCCATATTTAAAACATATGAAATATCCCTGGAATGTTTTAAAAATTTAACTTAAATTACATCTCAAAAATCCATAATCATTATAATATTTATAAAAAACCAACCAAAATGAGGTTTATATTATCAAAAAGTCATTAATTTTCTCTACACTATATGATTTTTCCATCATTATTCACTTAGAATGTACTTTTCTAGACACCATAATTACCCGAGCACTATTTATTATGATGAACTCAACTTGTATATTTTTATTCATGTACTTATACCTAATATGGATTCCTCATCAACCCGTTAGAAGTACTAAAATTATTTAATGTCACATTTCACTGTAGATTGGGACACTTTTCAATAGATTCTATGGCCTACCATTCTAGTTGGAATCTCATGATCATACTAGTCACCCTTCTCCATTTTTACAAACTTCATTTTCTCATGTTCATTTCACAATAATAATATAGATATCCATCTCCTATAACAATAACATTATCAAATGTGACTATCCCAAGACAACCCTTATTTAAGTGAATCTCACATCAAAGAAATGTGAATGTTCCTATACTAATGTAACCTTAGCTTATGGGTAAACTATATCATCCCTTTATTATTTCCCAAGAAATATAATATTTGAAGGACCCTACTCATGATTTTCTTTACCAACATATATTCCTATCAAATTATAATTTCAAGAGGGTTTACACTCTTGTACCACCTTGTTCTAGCACTCAACTTATGAGACACACTTCATTAGTGATAGGATATCAAACCTAATAAATAGACCATGAATCCATTTCAGGCCAAACATACCCCATAAAGGTATCAAACCTGCCACTATTTCTAAAGTACTCAAGACATTTTACCCACCAAACCAACTATCCAACCACACATAACCCTTGTATAATTTAAAATTTTGATGCATCTTCCCGTTCTATACTCATCCAAATTCATATAATCATGTAAAAATGAAAAATTAAATTATATTTACTCAGTTTACTTCATTTAAATATATAAAAACTTAACCCTCTTAATAAAAAACTCATAGATAACCACCCTACTAACATTCCAACTAGATTTACTCTACAAGATACTTAAATCACTCCATAAGGAGTCATATCTCACCATCCTGATGTAATAATCAATTCCCACTCAGACTTATAAATATTTTATAATTCCCATAGAATCCCCTACCTATAATAAACCATAAGACAACATAATTTATTGGTACCAATCTGACATAAGGAATCTAATGCTCGTATCCACCCACTATTGGGATATCATCAAGAAATAAATTCATAATATAAATATCATATATAAAATTAGTAAACATGAAAAAACCCACCACTCAGTTTATTAAATTAACATCCCCGAATAATTTATTTTGGAATACTCTAAATAATTTATTATTTACACTTAGATAAAAAACCCTCTAAAATAATTTTCCAAAAAATTCCTTCATTTCCTTTTTTTGAAAAACCATTTTAATTTTTTTTAAAATTCTAATTATACATAGTTTGGAATAAAATTTATAGACACAAAAAACAAAAATATTAAGAAATAACCAAATAAAATTTTTTGTTGCAACCATCAAATAATATTATTTGTACATGACAGTGGTTATTCATGACAGAATAATTAATTTAACAATTATTTGACATAAATGCTATAACCAAGTTATAATTTATTTATATAGAATAATAATTAATAAATGTTGGAATTATTTCTTTTTAAATTAATTTTTTAACCACTTCTTAGTGTACTATTTTTGGTAAAGAAGTATTCAAGGGTAGATTCCCTTTAGTGATGACCCACACAAGCTCCAAAAACCTCCAAACATCACCATAGAAATCCATGGGTACTAGAAAAAAAATACTATAAAACTTATATCATTTTTTATTGATGACCATACAAATCTATTCAAGGTGAAATGATTATTTTTTTCTCACTAGACTCAAGAGGTTTTAGGAGGATCACTATCTATTATTGATAATTTTCTAGGAGAGGTGCTCTAAAAGTATTGAGATCATTCTCTCTTGAATTCATTATTCAGAATGATTAGAATGGATTGAACAGGTTTAAAGAATAACAAAATCTGGTATTTATATACCTAGGATTAGAGAATAAATAATTTCACAAAGTCCCTTATCATTACATTAATCCCTAACAAACCACATATATAAATAATAACAATAATATTCTTATTTACTTTACGTGTGCTAAAATCACAGAAAAATAAATATTATTTTCTATAAAAAATAAATTAATATTTATTCTCATAATATTCAGTAATTCATTTATTACTGAACCATAAAACTCAGTTTTCTAACCTCATAAATATTTATCAAACCTATAATAATGACTATTTATTTAAATAAATAAATACCACTTCAATAATTAATGATAAAAAAATAAATATTATATTAATTAAAATAATGAATAAATATTTATTAAATATTCAACCCATAAATACTCACTTGAATAACTGGAGACTAAATATTTTTAATCTAATGTATATAATTAATTATAAAACCAGTTATGGGAGTACTATTTATTCAATATGGAAAATTCAAATAAAAAATCAACTAATGCTCAGAATAAACAGTGTGTGACTCTTCATACCTCTTTTTTTAGTGGCATTAGGTTGTTACACCTAAATTCCAAGGTTAGTGTCTATAAACACACTATGTTACCCATAGAGAAAGTATTTTAATGTCTCAATGACAATAACAACATATGAACCAACGCTTTGTAATATAATCCCTTTGTATTGATATCTCTAATTAATTTGGATGTATACTAGTGTCAAGAACTTATGTGATATGTGTATCTTTATTTTTCTTTTCAAAAATTAACTTATGAATAAAAATCCATGGTCATAAAATTAATCAAGAATTTTAATTTCATTTAAAGGGCCTAAATAGCAACTTCAATTAAATAATATATGGGGAAATCATTTCTCACATTACTCATTAATTTAATATCACTTGTAATAAACCAAACACATCTTGCCTTGCCACATGAATTTTTTTATCATGGTTTTCTCAATACATAAATTAATATGAATCAAGATATTCCTTAATAATGATTTTAATTTCTAAGGAACATTACACGCATTTGAAAATAGGAATATCTAATGACACATATAAATGTGGATTTCCTACTGAAATGTCATGTTCTCATAATCTATTTTCTTGAGATTAGTAATGAAGAAATTCATGAGAAGAAGTCTCAATGTATTATGAAACCCATAACCCTAATATCCTAAATCATTTATCTCATGTAAAATGATATCATCTATCAATATAACATATATTTAATATTAATCTCATAACACTTATATGTTCTCATTGTAGTGGGGAACTACTATGACCTTTTAGTGTGATAAGTACCCAGAGGAAATTATAACATACAATTTCACACACAAGAATAATTATTATGTGATAATAATTTTATTAATATTAAAAAATATGAATAAATGTAATCATAAAGTGAAAATAAGTTGGTTCTAGGGAACATACTATAAACAGACTCCCACTTACACTAGAGCCAACTACTAACAACTCTCAGTCCACTAGCTCTCACATGATGTTCACACTTATTCTGAGATATGTATTTAGTCATGGGTTCACCACATTATTTTCTATAGAAACTATTATCATCATGATTTCACACATTTTAGAAAAATACTTTAATGGGTGATACTTCCAATGTATGTGATTCATCTATTAATGTGACCGTGGATTCTTTGAGAGATCCACCCCTATAGTATTATCATAATATAATGTGATAGAGTATTTACTTCTTAGTTCCAAATCAAGATATTGGATGAATTTACATTTCAAAATTTATTCATTAGATGAACCAGGAGCCACACTACACTTGAATTCAACTATAGAATCAGGGAAAACTGGATTTTTTGAAGTCTTACAACTCACATATTCTCCATTGAGACTGACGACATATCCTGACCATGACTTTAGATCATTATAATCAGTTTGTAAAATAGGATTAGTATACACCATGAAAACTAATTCTCATCTCCTACACATACCAAAAAAAATATCCTTATTGAACATTAGATACTTAAGTATAGTCTTAACAGTATACCAATTTTGTTCTACTAGATCAGTTTGATATCTACCTACCATGCCCAAGGAATAGGAAACATAAGACCTTGTACATAAAATGATATACATGATTGATCCCACCACATATTCATATAGTAAAACAATCATCCCCTATGCCTCTTCTATTTTATATTTGGAAGAATTTTTATTATTGAGGGGTATTCCATGTGACACTATAAAAAAATATGCACTTGGATTGTTCTATACTGAATCACTTCAAAATATGGTTAATGTATGTACATTGACTTAGTCCAAGAAACCTATTAGATATATAATGAATTATCTTAAACCAAAGAATATAGTATGCTTTACATAAGTAATCCATGGATAATAGCTTGTTTAATCCACCCTGAACTGGCTGTAAGATTGGCATGTCATTTACTATATGTCATATGTCACAGAAATATATTACTATGAATATGAATTCACTCCCACTAAAGTTCTTGTAAACACAAGGATCACAATAATCATTTATGAAACCAAATTATTTAATGGCTTCGTATGACCAAATATTCCATGACCTATATGCTTTCTTCAATCCTTAAATGGATCTTAGAAAATCACATACCTTATTGGAATTATCTGATTCCATAAACTTTTTTTTTCATATACAAATCTTATGAATGGTTCTTATTAAATAAATTCATTTTTACATCCATTTTCCAAATTTCAAAGTCTTGGAGGGTTTCTATGGAATGTATAATTCATATGTATTTAAACATGGATACCAGAGAAAAATATTAATCATGTTCAATGTCGTAATGTGGTTTAAACCCTTTAGACACTAGCCATACTTTATCTGTACTCACTTTACCTTCCATGTCCATTTTTCTCTTAAACACCCATTTTCACCCAATGGGATTTACATCAATTTTAGCATATTCCACAACCCATACATGGTTCTAATATATAGAATCCATCTTGTAATTCATGGAATCCTTCCATCTTGTAGCTTTTAAGCTCTCTTATTCCACTTTGTAGGAAAGATGATCATTATTTTCATCCAATACTGATTCTCCATCCTCAATGACTAAAAAAACATATCTTTATAGTTATCCAAACACTAGATTTCTACTATGTATTAATTTTGTTTAAGTAACATCATGTTCCAAAGGGACCCATGGAATATATTCCTTTACAAAATCCGGTATATCTTGAGCAAACACTTCATCAAATTCAATATTTCTCCCACTATCTATTTTATAGATATGATCCCTCTCAATAAATTTGTCATATATTTCTATAATTACTTTCTTTTCTAAAGGGATATATAATTAATATCTTCTTATTTCCTTGAAATATCCTATAAAGATACACTTTATGCCCGAAGGAAATTATTTGTTCCCAATATTGGCCTTTAAAAATTGCTCAAAACCTTATAAATGAGTATATGCAACATAGATTTATTTTTATAGATTAATTCAAAATGTTATTCCATTTTACTCATTTATATAGAACTCAGTTTAGAATGTGTGCCTTAGCATGCAATTCATATCCTCAAAAGGATAAAGAAAGATCGACATGAATCATCATTGAACTTAACATGTCATGTAAGGTATAGTTCCTCCATTCAATTACACCATTCCACTATGGTGTATAAATAGGAGTGAGTTGAGATAGAATCCCATGTGAATAATTAATGATATCATGGTTAATATACTCACCACCTTGACTCGATTGAAGCTTCTTTATCTTCTTACTAAGTTGAATTTCTACTTCAATATTGAATTTTTTGAATTTTACAAAGGAATATGACTTATTTCCCATTAAGTATATATATATATATATATTTCTATAGTCATCTGTAAAATTAAAGTAATAATACCCACCACAATATTCATTTGGAAGATGTCCAGACATATTAATGCACACAAATTCTATAAGATCTATATTCCTTTAACCATTACCAACAAAAGAAGGATTTTTAATTTTTAATTATAAAAAAGTGAGACATATTTCATTTATATTTATTTTAAAAGTATCTAAATACCCACCTTGATATAGATTTTCAACTTCTTATTGTTTACATGACCAAGGTGGTGATGCTAAAAGTGGGTGTGATATGAGTCATGTGAACTTTATTCATTATCAATTTACAATACTTGGTTTTTGTAATCTAATGAATAGAGACTATTCTTAGAATAAACCATACTATAACAAGTTTTTTATTTATAAAATAAATAGATTTTATTTCCGATTTTGAAAATAAAACTTTCTGCATTTAGAAGGATCGAGAAATTATGTTTGTGGTAACTGAGGGTACATAACAATAATATTTGAAAACCAAGAACATCCATATTATAAAGGAATGGTGGTAGTAACCTATAGATAAAGAATTAATTCATGCTTTATTATATACAAAAATATCCACCTATCCTCAAGAAATATTTTATAATCTACTTGGTTCCTATATTTGGATATAGATGTGAGCATAAAATATTATATCTACAAATTTATATATATAGAATTATTTCACATTATAGATAATGATCCTAAAAAATACCCTTACTTATTTAATTGAGTGTAGTTATTATTATAGTTTAATTTATTACCACATTAAAAACATACCACATATTTCTTCCCTTTTACTTTCTTCAAATCCGCCTTTCCTTTGAAAGATAGTGCTTTGGAACCTTATACTTGGTAGGATTATTTGATCCCTTTTCCTTGTTATTCCTTTTTTAACTATAATATCCATAAGTTTTTCACACCACTTTTCTTTATCAACATATATAATTAAGGTAAGGATTTTTGAGAGAGACTTATCACTATTTATCATATTATATTTAACAATAGTAATAGAGAATCACCTAGGTAGTGAGGATAAAATGAGATTTGTGGAAAACTCATCTGGGATCTTAAATCCCAAGATGTCCAAGAGCTCTATATATCAAATTATCTTTAATACATCAGGCCTAGGTGGAACTTAATCTTAAAACTTTCACATGAATTGTGCATTGTAGATCGTATATATCTCTTATATAACCTTCTCTTGATAATGATTGAGAAGGTGAGACTTTTTTTTTCAGATTTAGAATATCACTGAACATGGATGATAACCTGAAAATTTAGACATATATAGAAGTAACCAAATAGTTCATGTAGAGTGATAATTATTTATAACTCCCCTATTTACCAATAACTTTATGAATAATTTTTTTTTCAAATGTATAATTTTCACTCATGGGGTAGTATAATGAACAACCACCTATACCGTTCCTATAAATTCTAGATTATGAGAAGGTTATCCATATCTATTATAGATCATAGTGATATTATCCAACTTTCAAGGTTTTATATTTATATAATAAATAAGACCATATTTTATTAATTTACATAAATTAAAATGTTAGATAATAAATATAATTTATTAAGATCCCACTATTTTAATGAAACCAAATTTCCCCTACCACTGGATTCAAAATATATCATAAATTGGATATTCTAATGGAAAGGATTCATATGTTCCTTATCATAACCTAGATGGGGTCCTGACATTCAATTTTAATATATTAAAGTAGTAAAGTATTTCTAGCCATATTAATTCATAGCTTCTATATTCATTAAGTGGACTCTCCAGTCTAGAAATCCCAACGTTGGATTTTTCCAACACTTAGCTACTAGCTACACTAAGTCTCATGAAGGTGATAAATGATTAATGAAAACTAGATTATATCAACCCAAAACTTATTTTAGATATTCCTCAATAACTAAAAGTACCCCAATTTAGGCTGGACAAGTACTACGAACTATAGTACGATTTCTACCAAAGTAGTGGAAGGATTTAATGGCTTACTATTTTGATTTAATGGTTTTTTAACATTAATAATGAATTGCCCATATTATTTTGTTTCATTATTTACTAATATTAAGTGTATTTTTCTTAATTGATTAAACATACCTTAGATAAAATGTAAATATATTCCAATTTATTACAATTTAATATTTCATGCTTGTTTATTTATTTATTAAGTAATCACAATAATGAATTCATAAATATTTGACAATAAAACTAAAAAAATAAAATAATAAAAAAATATGATCATGAGATTTTCTAATGGTCAGTTTATCTAGTAGATGAAAAAAACCCTTAAACCTCAGGTAAAAACTCTCATAACCATCCCTTGGTTTGAGTTACATTATTCCACCTATGTTCCATGTATGTATTGGGTTGGTTTCAACTCATATCTGAGCTCAGACCACCTCCTATAACCTTAGACATCCATCATTTATATAAGATTTTACTCATACATAGAAAAACTTCCTGAATCTGTAAGTTATATTAATCAATTAATTCATTCATTTAACATAATTTCTATCCAAATTTTCTTTGAAATTCCCATCCATTATAATTTTTAATTTTTTTAGAAAATTAATTTTATTTAAAATTAACTTAGTACGAAGCATGCACTAGAGGTAATACAATGAGTACACGTCTAAAGTACTCTACATGTATTATGGTGGTATAATTTATACTCATACAAAATTTATCATACATGTTATTTCACATAATTACATGTCATGTACTATCAATAAATGACACATAAACACATGTAATTTACATAGAAAGTAATACCTTTAATGAATGAATAATATTTAATGTATTCTGACTATAATCAAAATATTTTTTTAATATTACATAGAAATGAATTAATAATTTAATGTATATACAACCTATCACATGAAATGTAATATATATAAATGAAACATAGACACATGTTGATTAGTTTTAAATTTAATAATTATTTAATTTTTAATTTTTCCATAAATAGGTAGGTTATACTGTGTGTGCATACTAGCTACACATTATTTATAAGAATTTTTAATTTATCCAAAACACATTACTGAGGAAGAATTGAATAGGTTAACTATGAATATTTATGAGTTACATGAAAAGTATAAGAGATAAAATCCATATGACCACTGAGTTACACAATTATCAGTCACACACGTTGTGAAGTAAATACATAACATATCTTTGACTACATGTTTTCCATTATGCAAATATGTGGAATACATAGCATGTAAGTGAGGTATATGATGTTTAGTCTGAAAAACCATGTGATATGATTGATCAATTTACACATGGTATATATTAAAAAATGTTGCATGTACTTACTACATGAAAAGACAAATTTCTCATGGTTCATTCTTTTGCAGTGTACATGGGTACAAGATGAATACCTATCATATAATATTGCGTTATCCACCTAGAATCCTTAATACCTCTGTATGGGGTATTTGGAAGTCATTTGTATATAATTAATAGATTTATGATTATGTATGTTAGAATAAATAAGTATAAGATAAGATCTCAACATTCATATTTAAATAAAAGTAAAAAAGAAATGAAAACTAATAATAAATTCATAGATCAATAAATGATAAATAAATAATTATAAATTGATATGTGGATGATTTGATACCGCTTGAAGGTTCTAGACACAGTGGAAGCCCCTATTGGAATGTTTTCAAATCGACTTTTTATCATAATATAAGAATAATATGAGTTGTACATGATAATGGTTAGTCATGATATATGAATTAATCTAAAAATTAATTAATATAAACACAAAAATAAAAAATACATGATCATTGAATATAATTATTTATTAATTTATATAGATTAATAATTGCCTCGAATTGGAATTATTTCTTCAATTATGAATCAAATGACCATTTCTTGGTGTAATTTCATTATGGTGAGGCGATTCATGGGTATAATCCTTCTAGTGTTGATACACATGTCCTTCAAAAACCTATGAAAATAATTGTGGAAATAATCAGGTGCTTAAAAAAATATTCCAATGGTTTCATTATTCATTATTGATCACTACAAGAATTAATTTGAGGTGAAAGAATTATTTTGTTCTCTTTAGACTTAAGAGGGTAGAGGAGGATAATCTCTCTCCATTCTTGAGAGCATTCTAATAGAGGATTTATCTAGGGACTGAGAGGATTATCTCTAGAATTAATTGTTGAAAATTAATAGAATATCCTTGAAATGGTTAAAGGATAACATAATCAGATATTTAATGACCCAGGGTTAGAAAATAAATAATTGTAACTATGACCTTATTATTCTATTAATATCTAGTAAAATCCATGTCTAAATAATGATAAAAATAATAATATTTACTTGACTCACGATAAACTCAAATATAAATAAATATCATTTTATTGAATAAATAAATTAATATTTTTTAAAATAATGTTCAATATATCATTTCTTACCAGACCACCGATCTCGGTTCAAAAATACTTCTCAATATTTATCAAACCTTAAATAATTACCTTTTTATTTATATAAATAAATATCACTGAATTATTCATCAATAAATAATTAAAGATTTTTTTTCACTAAAATATTGAATAAATATTTATTAAATATTCAACTCACATATATTATCTCGAATAACTAGTGACTGAATATTTGAGATCAACCATACATGAATAATTATTAAACAATGTACTAGAATCATATTGTTTCAACATGTTAAAATTAAATAGTGTTTAAATAAGGTTTTGAGTACATTTATTGTGTGACCCTCAAGGCCCCTCTCTCTGTGTAATTAGGTTGTTACACATAAATTATAAGTTTAGTGTTTAGAAACATGCTATTTAACCCACAGATAAATGAGTTAAATGGATTAATGAAAATAACTACATAAAAACATACACAATGTGATATAATCCATTTGTATCAATATATATAATAAAGAAGGTTGCATACTAGTGTCATCAACCTATATGCTTAATGTATCTTTTTTGAAATTTATAGAAACAAACTTTTTGGTAGAAATCCAAGGCCATAAACTTAATGTGGGTGTTCTATTTCCATTAAAGGGATCGAGATATAAAAATCTAGTAAAGAACAGAAGGGAAAATCCTATCTCACATTATTCATTAATGAAATATCACTCTTGATGCACCCAATGTATCCTACATCACCATGAACATATTTCATCATATTTTTCATTAATACATAATAGTATATGACTCATTACATGTATTAATAATAATTTTAAAGTATAAGAAACATAACACATGTCCACAGATAAGAAAATCCATTGAAATATATAAATATGGATTTTCTATTAGAATCACATGCTCTCATAATAACATTTCTTGAGATAACGAAGGGCACACTTTATAAGAAGTATCAATGTCTTATGAGCGCCCTAACCTTGATTTCCTATGCGATTTTCCTCTTATCAAAAGATATCATCCACCCATAGAAAATATATTCAAGAATACTATTATAGTTCTTAAAAGTTCTCATCATTGCAGGGAACTAATACAACCTTTACATGCATGAAGTAACCTTAGGGAATTATCAAATTCTATTTCATATAGAATAATAATCATGATTTCATAAGTATTTTATTAATATTCAAAAACCCTAAATATATCTAATCATGAAGTAAAAAGATGCTGGTTCTGGGGAACTAAATCTAAAAGATCTCACTTTATCTAGAGACAAATTAAAATAATTCACAATATCCTATCACTCAAATTATGTGTGTTCTTTTAATAAGATAATTCTTTAATCAATTGATCCACTACATTATCTTCCATGAAAACTATTCCCACCCAAAGCTCACCCATTTGAGAAAAATTCATTAAGAAGTGATACTTCCAAAATTGTTCTCCGTCCATTGATGTGATCTTGACTCATTTGAGAGATCCACCACTATAGTATTATCATAATATAATGTTATAGGGTCATTACAAATAGGAACCACAAGAAACTCTTAGATGATGTTGCATATCCAAACTACTTCCTTAGATATTTTAGAAGGACCAATATACACATATTCCATTATAGAATTAGTGAAAAATAGCTAATTTGAAATCTTCTAGATCACAAATCCTATGTTGAGATTTAATAATTATCATGACTATGACATTATATTATTGAAATATTTTTAGAAACTAGTATCAATAAATCTCTTGTTGACTAATTCATAATATCCTCTATATAGCAAGAACTTATCCTTAGATTGTCTTAGATAATTAATGATAAACTAAAAAAACCAATATCATTTTCCTGGATCAACTTGATATCTACTTACCATGATCAACGAATAGACAACATAAAGACTAGTAAATATCATGAAACAAATGATTGATAATATCATAGAGACATATGGAATCCTACTCACCCCCTCTCCCCCTGTTGTGTCTTAGGACACATTTTCTTAGGAAAATGTATACTATGTAACATTAAAACCAATAATATCTTGAATTGTTCTATGTTGAATATATTTAGAATCTGTTCAATGTAAGTACCTTGAATTAGTCTAATAAACCTCTTCAATCTATCACAAATGATTATTATCCTGAGAATGTATGTTTCTTCACATAGGTCATTCCTAGATAATCACTTGTTAAAATAGTCCTTAACTGACCATAAGACTGGTATATCATTTACAATAAGTAATATATCGTAAACATATACTACTAGTAATATAAAAACACTCCCATTAAATCACATGTAAATTCAAAAATTATATCCATTATTTATAAAACCAAATTCTTTAATGGAGTTTTCAAACCCAATGTTCTATGTCCTATATGTTTGCTTCAATAAATAAATGTATTTTTGTAACTTTAATACCTAATTAACATTTCTTAGAGTTGAAAAACCCATTTTTTTTGTATCATATAGAAATCTTGTACATGTTTCCAACTAAGGAAAGTTGTTTTGACATCCATGTTATCCCAACTAGGTTAAATACCCTGAGAGGGGGGGGGGGGGGGTGGGGTTAAATTAGGGTATGATAGACTAAAACAACTATCTCCTTTGATCTTTTTTCATTATTAAAAAAGATATATTTTTTCCTTCCAATATCATATAATAAATGGTAATTAAAATATGCTCAAGACACAAAAAGTGATATATCTACTGATGTACAAAATCCACTAAATATCACTATTGTTACAAGGTTTAGAGAAGACTCACAATCCCTCCTAGTTTACAACCATTCATAATTTAAAATCTCATTGATATATATACTAAAGTGAATGAATTGATCCTCTAGTAGAATATTTTGACAAATAGTTATGAGTTTATTCACACTTGTGTGTGTATTTATGATCTTAATTCGTTAAATATTTTAAAACCACATTTTTACAATAATTTTATTCTGATAGTGTGTAACCACTATACAAGAATCCTTCACAATACCTCTTCGTGAGATGGATCCATGAAACCACTTCATGAGACCCCTATGTGAGACCCCTTTATGTGACCCTTTTATGAAACTCATGTGTGAGATCTCTCCATGAGATCCCATCACAATAACCCTTTGTGATACCTTCTTCAATTCATATGGATCACATGACTCTAGCATGAGACTCTTCTAATGTTACGTGGTTCATGTTATATCAATGGGTTTTCCTATGTGTGAAAACACCCAACATATACTTTACTTCACATGTTTTCTTTGTGAGATCTCTTTATAAGACTCCTTTATGAGACCTTCTTTTGATTACACAGATCGCGTGATTCCTACAAAATACCTTTTTTAGATCATGGAAAATACTTCACTTTAGATCAAAAAACTTAATAAAAAATATTTGATTCTTAAGGATGGGCTTGGGAGTATTTATGATCATAAAAAACCACCTTAATTCAATAAATTGGGGTTATACATCCATTCCACTACCTTAAAAATCTTCCTTACATGCTTGGTGTGATCACTTTGTGTGATCACCTGCTACATGTCACAAGCACTTCATGTAATATATTTAATTATCTTTGATTTTTTCACATGATCCCATCATATGATCAATGGAAAATCATGTGTGCTTTATTTGACCCCATCAAGAGATCCAAAGACAATAATGTGGAAAATGCCTTTGTCTTCCAACGCTTCGTGTGATACAATCACACGATCCAAAGGAAATCATTTGGTCGGGTGATTTCAAATGGTTGTAAGAAGAATCCATTATTTGTATCCTCTTTTTCTTCAAAACATTCATGTGATCTCTTCATGATATCAACTAAAAATCATGTTTTCTTCACATGATCTCACTGCAAGATCTACTAAAAATCATGTAGTGACTTCAGGTTCTTCACATGATCTCTCTATGAGATCCCTTGACAATAATGTTATATCTTCAAGTGCTTCTCTTGATCACTTCATGAGACACTATAACAATCATGCAGCGTCTTTAAGTGTTTTCATGGTCAGTTATGAAATTTGTGCTCTATGTGATCACCTATGACATTCACACTTCTCATGATCAGTTTATATGTTCATATTTAATGTGATCAGTTCTGACATTTAATCTCTTCATAATTATTTCATACATTCATGCTCCATATGATTTGTTCTTCCATTCACACCCACTCTTCACACCTCCTTTTAAAACCATCCCTTTTCAACAATATCAAACCTTGTGAACTAACCCAATCAACCCAAAATCACTATGAAGAGGGATTTTTATAAAAAATATCCTCCTTAGGGTTTGCTGACAACAATTCAAAATGTCAAAAATGAACTTGTTCAAAATTTATGAACATGAGAAACCATTTTCATTATGCAACCTAAGATAGTGATAAAATATTTCTTCCATACATAACCTAAGGCCACATGAGCCATTATTGAACTGAGAAAAAAGAGTATCATGAAAATTTCATAGATCAATCACTTCATTCTCAAATATTCTACGGGAATCCTTTTTAACACCAAATGATAAAACAAGCTTAGCCTTAGATATCACTTATTAACATGCACGTAAAAACTACTCACATCATGTACTCATCACTCCTCTTTATGATTATTATTCTTTGGAAGGATGGTTTTGGAATCCTCGTATTTAAAACTCCCTTAATTTTGATGCTCCCCCTATTATTTTCTCACCCTGTCTTGATTAAGTCATTTTATCCCCCTTTATCAATGAACCCAAAGGATACTCCTTTGTGGTCTATAATATGATAAAGAACACATATCAATATATAGGGGGAAACACACTGTACCTTAGAAATAGGAGGCATCCTTTGCCACTATTCTAGTATGGGGAGTCAAGTAAATTCTAAGAGCTAGTCAGTTCCATTAAAACACTTCTTTGGGTATGGCCTTCATCAGCATGTCTGCAACCTATAGTTATGTAGGAACATACTCCAACTTCACATGAGCATGCTAAAATTTATCTTTGATAAAGTGATATTTAATTTCAATGTGATTTTCCTTGAGTTATATATTGAATTTTTATAATATTTATATAACTTGAATTATCAAAATGAACTTTGATCAAAGATTTCAATTTAACTCCCATATCATCAATTATTTGGCTTCATCCATAGAAACTGCATGCAATATTGAGTAGTCATGATGGATTTATCTTCTATGGTGATCAAATAAATGAAATAATATTTCTTGAATAGACAAGAAATATATATTCCCCCAAGATAAAATGAACTACCTGATTTTGAATTTTGATCATATACTGAATCTTCCCAACCTGCATCTGTAAAACCTGATAAATCTTACTATATTGTTTATTGTATAGTAAACTAAAATACACTATGAATTAGATATACCCAAGTATTATTTATACAATATTTATGTAGATTTTTTGGTATTAAATTTATATCATGTTTCCTAGCAGGTTCTAAAAACAATATCTAATTGTTTTTCTATTAAGTACAACAGACTACCAATGAGCTGTCTGTATTTTGTGTTATTGACTGATTTTTCTTCATTATCTCTTAACATTTTCATTTGAGTGAAAACCAATGTGGTCATATATTTGTAATTTTACATTCCAAATATTTTTAGAACCTCCTTATAATATTTTTATTGAGAAATTAATGTGAATTTTCTTTTTTATGTTTCCTCTAAACTAAGGAAAGATGTTATCTTTCAAATGATTGACATTTCAGACTATCTTTCCATCAATTTTGAAATTTTTTTACAATAAACTTAAATAGATCCACTATAGATTATTTCACAGATATATACTAGAACCATTATCCTTTGATTTCTCTAGTTATTGACATAAATATTATAATCAACTCCACCATGTTGGAAACTAAGCTTCTTCAAATACTGATCAAGTCGTGAATACCATGCTCTTGGTGATTTCTTCAACCTATATAGAGCCTTATTTAACTAGAAACTTTGTTCCCATCTTCATGAATGATAAAAAAATATAGTTGTTCAATATATACTTCTTCTTCCCAATCCCCATTCCTAAATAATGACTTCATGTCCATATAAAAACATTGAATTTTCTTTTGAAATGATATGGCCAAGAATAATCCAATTTTCTATAGCCTTGAAATAAGTGAAAATGTTTCATCAAAATAAATACCCTCAATCTAGGAGTTTGCCTTGCACATAAGTCATGATTTGTTTTCAAATTATTATACCATCTTCATTTATCTTATTACTGAAAACCCATTTGGTCCTGATGAAATTATTGTCTTTCAGTCATGAAAAAATCTCCCACCTTTGATTCTTTTCCATTTTTTCAATATCTTCATTCATCACATAAACCAAAATCTTATCTCTTGAAGCTTCTTAAATAAATTTTTAATCTACCTATGATAAGAAAGATGCTTGGTGTAGGGTCATCATCCTCTTTATCTATACTGGTGTTGTCTAATCCTGGATGATATTATACCTATTGATTTCTACCCAAATATTTGTACTCCCCTCATCTTATCACCTATTCAACACTATCCTCCAGAGTCCATTCATGAATTTGTTAAATATTTTACTCATTTTCTATTATAATGATATCATTTAACTCATTTATTTTTTCTAGATTTTTATTGATGAATTTATATGATTTTCTTATCCCCGAGTAACCAAGAAATATCCCTTCATCTCTATGAGATTCAAAATTTCTATATTTTTATTTATTAAGAATGAAACATTTACTTCTAAAGACTCCAAAGTACTTCAATGTTGGATTATTTATTTACCACAACTTGTATAGAGTTTTCTCTTACTTTAGACATAATAAGGATCTATTTGAAATGTAGACCGATGTTAGCACTACTTCTTTCAAAAACTTATTTGGAAGGTATTTCTCAATAAGAATCATTTTGGCCATGTTTTTGACAATTCGATTTCTTATCTCAACCATTCCATTTTTTACGAAGTTCTTACTACTAAAATTTGTTTCATTATTTGATGTTTCTCAAGATAATCCTAAACTTGTATATTTGTGAACTTAATTCCATTATCAGTTTGAAACATATGGATTTTTTTTATCTAACATATTTTCAACTTTTCTAAAATATCATGTTATACAACTGAACACCTCATAATTGTGGGTGATAATTGGAATACATTCCATTTTTATAAAATAATAAATGAAAAAGACATAATATCTCATTCCATTAATAGATATTTTTTTAGAAAAGTGAGCATAAAGGCTCCTAAAAATAAAAAGAAAAACTAAAATAATCTGAAGGAAGGTAATTTACATTTTTATATTTGTAAAATATATAAAATATCATAAAAATAATGTTAGAAAATATGAAAATATCTTCATTCACTACCTTGTTTGCAAGGGCATCCTCAAGTGTGTTTCCTTTATAAAAACGTTCATGATGATGTAGTTCATTGATGATAGTTTGTCAAGGAAATTGATCCATTCTGTTGCCAGTTTCCAAGAAATATGGGACTATCTAGTTCTAATAGCCTACACAATAGTTGTTGAATCATAATCGAACTAGATATTTTTCTAGCTCCTTGTGTAACCACGATGGTAAAATTTATCAAACCAGTCATCTCTGCTTCCAAGGACATTACATAGCCACAAGATATATGATGGTGTTCAATAACATCCCCATTAAGATCTGTAAAGACCACTCTGTATCCTAATGTATTGGGATTGAACCTCAAAGCCCCACCCGAGTTTCACTTTATCCAGATAGAAAATGGGGGAAACCATAATACTTTGAGAGTTCCATGGGGTAGGGAATAGTTACAAAATACCTTCAGGTGCCTTAGCACCACTTGGTCATTTAACAGAATTGTTGTAGTGATACACTTGTAGTGTGTTTTCATTTTGTGCTGCCATCATGATATCAATAAGGGGTGACTGTGTGTTGAAGTGGATCTCTTCATGAATAGACTTATTCTTTCCTCTCCAGATGACATATTCCTAGCTCCCGATAGACCACCCCAAAAATTTTGTTTAGTTGTTTGGATAGAGTAATGTAAAGTAAATCAGGCGAGAAGTCCCTAATTGAATCTTCCTGGGGTGGATGAGCCTAAAAAATATCGAATATAGATTTCCATAGTGAGGAGGCTATTTGAAAACATATGAATATGTGATCGAAATCCTCATGGTGTTGATGATATAACACACATATTGAGCAAAGAGATATACCTACACTTGGAAGGGTAGAATCAACATGTATTCTATTGAGGGAGAGTATCCAAATAAAGGTAAACATGGGTAGAGATAACCATTTTTTTAATCTCACCCATCCATTTATGAGATCCTTGGATCAGATTCTTGTAAAAGGACTTGGAATTGAGTAGCCTATTTGAGGCCGATTCCCAATCTTGATTTAAAAATTCATATTTTGAAACAACAAGTTTGATTTCATATAGAAAATCATCCACATTTTCCATTTAATATTTGATTGATATGTTATATTCAATATCTAGATCATTAGAATAGAGTAGATCCATAAAAGGGACTCCAACCCAGTTTTCCATCTAGAACTTGAGCAAGGAGTTGGCACTGAAAAATTAGTGAGAGTGTAGATATATTTTGTGAAAGAATACTTTAAGACCATGCCATATTGAGGAATTCATGTAGTATATATTACATGTTGTCAATTTGTAAAAGAACCTAAATATGAGGAATCCCAAAGAGTATGATTTATTGTTGAGAAGTTTCCAAATTAATTGTTCTTGAAGGGACTCATTGAAAAAAACCAGAGTTTCGGTACCAAGGACTTTAAGAGCATAAGGAAAGCAAAATTGCTTCCACGAGACAGTGAAAATCTTTCTTGTTGAAATAGGTCCTATACATCAATATGAAAATGTTCAATAAATCTTTTTGACCTTTTTTATTTTTCCTTATACATTTTTTGAGTAATATACCCTTGTTGGATAGCATTGCACTTATGAGTATGATCATTTGATAACTTAGGGAGATCCCGAGAAGAATAACATTTCACCAAATCTTCCAAATCTATTTTGATTAGATAGACAAGATTTTTATGCCATGAACTATTATGTTGTTAGTTGGATATAAAACACATTTCTTCTTCTCTAATAATAAAATAGTGATTCCCCTTTGTATGATTTCCCTGAAAAAAATTACACCATATTTTCACTTAATGACACATAGATTCTTGGTAAATCTTATTGCATGTCTCCAATCAAAAATTTGACTAAAACTTAAAATGTTTACCTACTAAAAAACAATCCTTTAATAGTATTGGTATTTATCAGTGGTAGAAAAAAGTGTTGATAAATTAAATATTTATTAGTGCTAAGGAAAACTCTAATAAATTTACCCATCTATTAGTGCTTTATTTTTAGTGATGATAAAGGGTACCCTTTATCAGTGCTTTATGTTTGGTACTGATAAAGATTTTTTTATTAGCACTATTTTAGTGCTGATAAAGGTTTGAATAAATAAAATTAAATAATTAAATAAATAATAAATAATAAATGAGTTTTTTTTTTAAAAATGTTACAAATATTATTAATTAAATAAGTATTGATAAAAATGAATAAATTTATTATACATTATTAAATATTAAACATTTTATTAATTAGATAATTATGATAATTAATGTTAATAAATTAAATATATAGATATAAATTAATGTATATAAATATTATTTATATATTATAATGTATTTATACCCTTTACATTAAATAGTCATATATTTATTGAATAATGGATTATAATTAAAAATTAATTTGAATTAAAAATACAGACTAATTGCATAGTGTAATGGATATATAATTGAATTTTTTTGGATTTTTCAATTTAATATAGATCAAATGTATGTAATATTGATTTCGCATATTTATAATTAATTCATTTTTATATAAAATTCACACACAAAAAAACATATCCATTTTTTCAATATTGTTAAAGTGTACTTATTTTTAATTTATTCAATTTCACTCATTTTTAACATATATCCATACACTTAAAATTAGATATTCATTAATAATGTTAAAAATATATTTTTAAAAAATATTTATAAATAAAAATTTTTATAAATGACATTTACTATGTTTATAAAATTATATATTTATAATTATAAATAAAGAAATATTTTTTTTAAAAAATTATTTATATATTTATATATATTTAAATAATTATTAAATTTACAATAAATTTACTTAAATAATGAATATATTTACTAACTTTATATTTATATATATTTATTAAATATATATATGTATAATTATATAAATATATATAATGATATATATATTATTTTATAAAAATATTTATATTGTTATAAATAAATAATTATAAAATTATAATAAATATATTTAAAAAGGAATATATTTACTATATTTATATTTATATATATTTATTAAGTATATATATATTTACAATTTTTTTATAATTATAATAATAAATCCTTTATCAGTGCTTAAGTAATAAGTACTGATAAAAACATATTTATATGTGCTTTCTTCACACTGATAAAGATGAGGCTTTATCAGCGCTAAAACTTTAGCACTGATAAATATAGATTTTTTTCAGTTCTTTTTTAGCACTGATAAAGACCTAACTTTATCAGTGATAATGAAGCACACATAAATATTGTTTTTATCAGTGCTTATTACTTATGTACTTATAAAAAGAATATTTATCAATGTTTATTTATAAGAACTGGTAAAAGTTTCCCGATCTGTTTTAAAAAAACTAACCATTTTCAATGTCACGACCCATCCTCAAGGCCCGTGCCATGACTACCCTAAGCCTTCCTTCCACAAGCTAGGGGATACTGACTAGCACCAAAGGCGTAAATCCCAATAGAAGGGAAGGCATTGCCTTTATATAAGAAAAAACAACAACATAGTACGCAAGTGGAACTAAACACTAAGTAAACTGAGTACAAAAGTAAGTGCTGGAAAGTAAATGAGCCAGTATACAAACCCAACTGAAAGTACAGTACAACTGAGAAAAGTAAAGTACAACAGCTGGAAAGTAAAGCAGCGACCACCAAGTCGTCCTCCAGAAAAACCCACCTGAAGGGTGGGTACAGATGGTCTCCTCTGCTCCTCGAATCCATTCGTCTGCACCGTGTACGTCTTGCCTGATAGTCCTCCACCAGATACCATCCCGCACCACAAGCCTCAATTACGATCAACGCTGTCCGTCGTCTGCAACCAACACAACGTAGTATGGGCATACTCCGTGCAGGGGTGAGTATACGATACTCAGTAGGGACCCCGAGACCCCCGAAGGTCTCACAAATCCATAAAGGATAAACCACAAATGAAAGATGAAAATACGAAGTATCTAACAATTCTACTTAAAAAATATGACCATACATATACCTAAGTCATCAATTCAAGTTCTTCTCCAACTCAAAAAGCCCAAATACAACCCAGTCCACACAGGAAAACATAACCCAATCCACACAGGAAAGTAAGACAATCATATCGAAGATAATGATTGAAAGTCAAGACACAGCTCACACAGGTATACTACTCATGAAGAAGGGTGGAGATGATTAGATGTAGCCTCTGATTCATATCCTCTGCTAAACCCACATAGCATCCTAGTTCAGAAGTTGTCACTTCTGAACCCACATAGGATCCAAGTACCGTCGTCACTGCTACCGAACCCACGGAGGATCCAAGTACAGTAGTCGTCACTGCCGAACGCACAGAGGATCCAAGTACAGTCGTCATCGCTGTCGAACCCATGGAGGATCCAAGTACAGTGTTCATCGTCGTCGAACCCACGGAGGACCCCAGCACGGTAGTCTTCTCTAGGGTTCCCGCACACAGCACACTCAATTCCGGGAGGGTCCGCTCCTCGAGCCAAGGGGGGTCGATACATCAACTACCACGAAGTCTCAAGTTGATGTATTCCGAATGTCCTCCATGTCATAGGGGGATAATCTAAACAAAATTTATCCAAGATACTGTGTACAAAATAACCAAATCTTTTACCAAAAAGTACACGACTTGTAGGTATACGGTAAACGCCGTGTAGTCAGTTCTCGAGTACTGCCCATGTCCAACCCGTTTCGAAAGGCTGTTATGTAGGAAGTAAGTACTAGATGTGTGGTATGGTTACACACTGTGTGCATAAAACTGGGTCGGCTCTGTGTATGCTGGCCATGTGCTCGTACACAACCTCAACCCGTGTTTGCTAAACCGTGTAACTGGTACACGAGGTTGCCCGTGCCACTGGCTATGCCTGGACGTGTGGTGGAGTACATGCTCGTGTACTCCACTCGGTGTCAGTGTATCCCCAGGATACACGCCGAGTCCCACGAAGCCTCTTTTTCCCTTCTGTGAAGAGAATACACGTCGTGCCTCTTGGACATGTATTGCTGCCCGTGTCCATGTATTTCCCAGAATACACACCATGTCTCGCGAAGCTGCTTTAGCCATTCTGTGTAGAGATTACATGCCATGTGACCGGGGTCACACACCGTGTTTTACTTTTCTAAACCCGAAACTCAAGCCGCAGTACGCCCACACTACACGACGTGTTTGTCAGAGGTACATGTCGTGTATTCTGCAATTTTCCAGAAACGACGCCTCCAGCCAGCGCGCCTCCCGTGATGTCTGTTCTTCATTCTAATGGTCTGTTCATCACGAAACTTCAGACACTAAGTCGAACCGATGTCCCATAATCGTCTCCAGTGTTTTTGGGCCTCCGATTGGCATTGAAAACACGATTTTATTCACCCACTCAAAGAATGGTCAAGGGACGGTTCTTCCTATTCCGTTTTGATCTGTCGCCCGCTATCGTCGTCGCACCTCCACTAGGACTTCTTGATGTTGGGTCTTCAATTTGGGATCGTTGCGTCGCAAAACTAACTTGCAACGATCCGGTGTTCATTACCCATGAAGAACACGAAGAACACACCAAACATTCACAAAAACGGCAGAGGAATCGGGCCGTGTTCGTTTGGCCCGATCCTTCTGCGTTAGTTTAGTAGAAAGCAGGTCAAGAGAAACAAACATGGAAGAAAGAATCCGTGTTTCTCAAATAAAAACACACCCCTACCTCTAAGGAAGTTTGCGGTTTTTAAGCACTGCGGATGATGGAATCGTTTCTGTCATCGTCGGTGTCTTCTCCCTTGTCGTGGAGGAAGAATAGGATGGAGAAACCGAGTCGCTGAGTCGATGTTCTTCGTCGGAGAGTTGGCGTTCTTCATTGAAGAGGAAGTTATTCAAAATGAACTAGAGCTCTCTCCTCCAATTCTCAACACAACAAGACTACCCCCCAATAAAATAAGGATCCTCTTATTTTATTAAAACATGCCATGCATTCAAATTAAAAAAATTAAACACTTAATTAAATTAATTGATTAAGTGTGTGTTGACATGAATTAATGTGGGAGAGTGGGGAGTTACCCAATTAAATACAAGGGTTTTAAGGAATGTGAAGGGTTGGGGCTCGTGCGGGACCACCTCAAATTTATCCTCACTTGGGTAGTTAGGATGCTAGTGGGTCCCACCCTAACTCCCCTATGTAGGATAAAACCTCCATAGTCAAAGAATAAAAATCATTCCACATTTTTATTCTCTTCTCATTTTAACCACAAATTTTACCTCCTTCTCATGTTCAAATGCATCTACAAAAAAAGTCCTCTTAAGCAATTACCGGCGCTGCGGTTTCATCGGTGCCCTCATATTTCAATTCTGAGCACCAGTTCAAAAGATAGAAAAACCCACTTGTTCATTCACTGAATGCACCTGAGCTGAACTTCTAAAATTGATTCCGAGCACACCGGGCCTCGGAATCAGGTGCCGTCCAAAATTGCATACATGTAAAATCCCAAATAATTTAAGAAAAAAATTTCCTTGAAATTTATGTGTCTTTACATTACTCCCACCTTAGGGATTTACATCCCTGTAAAGATACATCATAAACTAGGGAAGAAAATGAGGGTAAAATGCACGTATCTGAGCCTCACGCTCCCATGTGCTCTCCTGGAGGTTCTCGTGCTGCCACCTGATGTGCACTAGAGGAATCGACTATCCACATAGGACCCACTCCTATCGATCATCGATCTCCACTGGGACCTCCAAAAATGTCGCCTCGTCATCGATGTCCAGCTCTTCGTGGTCGATGATATGCATCAGATCATGCACATATCTCCTAAGCTAGGATACATGAAAGACGTCGTGCATCCGGTGCAACTGAGGTGGAAGACCCATGCGATAAGCCACCTCGCCTATCCTGCTGAGAACCTGGAATGGTCTAATGAAGCACAGAGATAACTTGCCACCTCAGAAAAATCTCTATAATCCACATCGAGGTGAGACCCATAAGAAAACATGCTCACCATCCTCGAACTCTAGTGGTCTCTGCCTCCTATCAGCATAGGACTTCTGTTGGCTCTGAGCAGTCCTCATCTGCTCCTGGATAATCTTCACCTTCTCTATCATAGCCTGAACCATCTATGGTCCTACGAGTGCTAACTCCCCAGGGTCAGTCCAGAATAGAGGTGATCTGCAAGGTCGGGCGTACAATGCCTCGTATGGTGCCATCCCGATGGTGTAGTGGAAGCTGTTGTTGTACAAAAACTCCACCCAGGGTAGGTGATCCTCCTAGATGCAACCAAAGTCAAGTACACATGCACGAAGCATGTCCTCAAGAGTCTGAATGGTCCTCTCCATCTGACCATCCGTCTGAGGGTGAAAGGCAGTTCTCAGGCATAGCTACGTCCCAAATGCCTCCTACAACCCCTTCCAAGGCCGGGAAGTAAAGAGATCATATCTATCGGAGACGATAGACAATGGTACACCATGAAGCTGTACAATCTCCTGAATGTAGAGGCGTCCCAAGCTCTCCACTAAGCCCTGCTATCTGATAGGTAAAAATGGGCTGACTTGGTGAGTCGGTCGACAATCACCAAGATAGAGTCGTGTCCTCTGGTAGTACATGGAAGCCCTGTTACAAAATCCATAGATATCCCATCCCACTTCTACTCTGGGACCTCTAAGGGCTGTACCAAGCCTACTAGTTCCTGGTGCTCCGCCTTCACCTACTGGCAGGTGAGGCATCATGAAACGAACTATGCCACAACATTCTTCATACCCGACCACTAGTTCTGTCGTCTGAGATCCTGGTACATCTTCGCTACTCCTGGATGTACCTCCAATGGGGAAGTGTGAAACTCTCTCATCAACTCCTCCTGTAATGCAACTCGTACCATGGTACGTCCTCTGAAAAGGATGATGTGCTCTCCTACTATAAAAAATCCATCAGGTGCCTATCCTATGGATATCTGTGCACATCGCGTCTCACAGTCAACATTCCCATGCTATGCCTCCCTGAACCGCTGGAGTAGTTGAGGAGTGACTGTGAATGACTTTAGAAAGGCTTCCCCATCTCTATCCACAAAGAATATATACAAAGAGGCCAACTGCTCTGTCACCTCTCCAAGTACCTGAATGCCCGACCCCCTCCTGAGAGCATCAACTACTACGTTCCCCTTCCCAGGAGTATAGACTATCTCAAAGTCCTAGTCCTAGAGGAACTCAAGCCATCACCGCTGTCTCAGTTTCAGGTCCTTCTGCGAGAAGATGTATCTAACACTCTGGTGGTCAGAGTAGACTGTATATTGCTCTCCCATCATATAGTGCCGCCACATCTTCAAGGCGAAGACCACTGCTGCTAACTCCAGGTCATGGGTAGCGTAGTTCTGATCATGCTGACTCAACTATCATGAACCATAGGTGATCACTGCCCGCTCCGACATCAGGACACACCCGAGTCCAATCCCTGATGCATCGCAATAAACTACACACCCTATTACCTCCTCCGGTAGCCCTAAGATGGGTGCACTGGTCAATCTCTATCTTAGCTCCTGGAAGCTTTGCTAACATTTATCTGACCACATGAAGGGTTTCCACTTATTTTTCAAATCTGAAAGCGGTGCTGCAACTCTGGAGAAGTCTGGCACGAATCTCTGATAGTACCCAGCCAGACCTAGGAAACTCCACACCTCATTCACGCTCTTGGGTGGCTCCCGAGATAGTACTGCCTCGATCTTCACAAGATCCACCTCAACTCCCGCCTCAGAGATGACATGCCCCAAGAAGTGGACCTATTGAATCTAGAACTGGCACTTTGAGAGCTTACCATAAAGCTGGTGCTATTAGAGTGAATGCAGTACAACCCGCAAGTGGTAAGCGTGGTCCTCCTCAGTAGTCGAGTAAATCAAAATGTCGTCGATCAAGAATACGACAAAACGATTGAGGTAAGGCTGGAAGATCCTATTCATGAGACTCATGAACACTTCTAAATAGTTGTTTACACCTAAAGGCACAAACAAGAACTCATAGTGGCCATACCAACACCTATAGGCCGTCTTCTGCACATCCTCGTCTCGAACTCTAAGCTGATGATAGCCTGACCTGAGTTCTATCTTCGAGAACTAGCGTGCTCCCTTGAGCTAATCAAAGAGGTCATCAATCCTCAAGAGTGGATACTTGTTCTTCACGGTCACCTAGTTCAAGCGACGGTAGTCGACACACATTCACAAGCTTTCGTCCACCTTTGTGGCAAACAAAACCAGGGAAGCCCAGGGTGAAACCATGGGTCGAATGAATCCCTTGCCCTGGAAGTCCTCCCGCTATACCTGTAGCTCACGAAGCTCAGCGGGATCCATCCGATATGCTGGAGTAGATATCAGGGCTCTCCTGGGGTATAGGTCAATATAGAAGTCTACCTCTCTGTGAGGAGGTAGTCCTGAAACGTCGTCAAGAAAAACGTCAGCATACTGATCCACCACAACAGGAAAACTCGGACTCCGCACATCAACTGCTCCTAGGATGAGACTAGCCAACTGATGGGTGATCGGCTATCCTCTCCTCTGCGTGAGTCCATCCTACGCTACAAAGTCTCCCTTCTCGCTAGTGAAGGTGAACCTACTCCCATCGGTGCGGACACACCGCACCTTGTGCCCAATACAGTCGATCTGAGCATGGACTGTAGATAACCAATCCATGACCAAGATGACATCGTAAGGCCTCGACGCCGCTACAAGACGATCCTAGACGAAGCTCTCACCTCCTAGAGTAATCTCACAGTGCCGAAACCAGGGCGTAATCATCGAGTCTTCTCTCGTAGGAGTCTCTAGCCGTAAGGATTGAGCCAACGGCTCTGTCGAAATCTCTGAGCTCCAAACAAGGACAACAGCAATGAAATAATGACTCGCTCCTGTGTCTATAAGAACTGCAGCAAGGGTGGAGTAGACAAAGATAGTACCTTGAATAATCTCAAGTGTGCCGTGGTTGTAGGCCTCAACTTCCTGGTGCTGAGCCTGCCCCTGTCCACCAGCTCCCTGTGGTCAGGGTGGACCTCTTGATGGTGGTGGCGGTAGAGCCCCGAAGCGTCATCCACCACCTGCTGCTCGGAAAGCTCCTCTACCTCATCAGCCTGCTCCCTGCGGACCACCACGGTCGAACCTATGCCTCTTCCTGGGTGGTCCCTCAACCATCTTCTGCTCCTCGGCATGGAGGGTCGGGCAGTGACGAGCCATGTGGCCCTGCCCGCTGCATGCATAGCACTGTCTACCTCTCATATGACTGGCTCTACTGCGTGTGCCCCACACCTCTGAACCAGTATCCTAAGGTTACCCATATGATGTCCTGGTACTCTTGGACCTCTGTGACACCATTCTACTGCTGGCTGCAGAAGACTCCGCTATGTGTCGCCCTGCGGTAGGCCTTGCTGCTGGTGTAGGCTCAGCAATAAAGCTCTCCACAAGAAGGGCTCACTCAAGTACTCCTGCCTACGTCGGAATACTGAGGGAGATCATCAAAGCCCTGATCTCATGCCTCAGTCCCTACTCGAAGGTCCGGGACCAGATGAATGGGCCTCGTACCATGTCCGTGGAGTAGCGCGAGAGATCAGTAAATCTTGCAGAGTACTGGACTACTGTCATGCTGCCCTAATGCAACTGTAGTAAATCTTGAATGCGCACTGCACAGAGGGTGGTTGGAACAAACTCAGAGTGGAAGAGGCTCTTGAAGTCCATCCAAAGTAGAGATACCTCATCGTGCACCTGGAGAATCAGGCTCTGCCATCTACCTACTACTGCGTGCAGGAGACTCACCGCAAGGATCACCATGAGGTCAACTGGTGTCCCTACTAATCTGAAGACTCGAACGATGGCCTCCAGCCAATACTCGGCTGCCTGAGGGTCTGTCTCTCCATGGAACTTGGGTGGCCTCTGACGCTGAAAATCATGCAGTGCACTCAGGCGACTTGCACTCTTAGCTGCTGGGGATGGTGGCATCAATGGATTGGTGGGTAGAGGTACTGCCGGTGCCTCCATTGTAATGGGGCCCGACACCGAGGCCTCGTCGCTCGGTGGGCTGCCATCCCTCACAAATCTCAGACCCCTAGCTGTCTGCCGTCATGGGGCCATCCTGAAATAAATATGTGTGCCATGGTTAATACAGTATAACTGGTGAGCTGACACAAAGTAATCACAATGAAAACTTTTAAAACACACAGGCAATCAATGTTTTCGTGCAATAAGTCAGAAATCCGAAGTCAGGGTCCTAGTGTATGGATACGTCGGCCGCTGTACCAACACTGGACTCCCTGGACTGATAACCACACTCAATACCCTAAACACTATTGCTTCACACCGAAGAAATTATCAGAGTCCTAAGTTCTGTGGTAGAATAGACTCCTATAATACCAATTTGTCACGACCCATCCTCAGGGCCTGTACCGTGACTACCCCAAGCCCGGCTTCCATAGGCTAGGGGCTGGAGACTAGCACCAAAGGCATAAATCCCGATAGAAGGGAAGGCATTTCCTTTATATAAGAAAACAAAAACAATAGAGTACGCAAGCTGAAGTAAAAACTAAGTAAAATGAGTAAAATATTATGTTTTGGAAAGTACATGGGCTAGTATACAAAACCAACTGAAAGTACAGTACAACTGAGAAAAGTAAATTATAACAGCTGGAAAGTAAAGAAGCAACCACCAAGATGTCCTCCGGAAAACCCCACCTGAAGGGTGGGTACAGATGGTCTTTTCTTATCCTCTAATCCGTCCGTCCGCACCGTGTACATCTCACCTGATAGTCCTCCACCGGATACTGCCCCGCACCACAAGCCTCAACTACGATCAGCGCTGTCCGTCGTCTACAACTAACACAATGTAGTGCAGGCCTAACCCGTGCAGGGGTGAGTATACGATACTTAGTAGGGACCCCGAGACCCCCGAAGGTCTCACAAATCCACAAAGGATAAAGCAAAAAGGAAAGATACAAATAAGAAGTATTAACCAATTCTACTTAGGTATATGCCTATACATATACCTAAGTCATCAATTCTAGTTCTGCTCCAACTCACGAGCCCAAATACAACCCAGTCCACACAAGAAAGCATAACCCATTCCACACAGGAAAGTAAGACAATCATATCGAAGATAATGATTGAAAGTCAAGACTCAGCTCACACAGGTATACTACCCACGAAGAAGGGTGGAGATGATTAAATGGAGCCTCTGATTCATCTCCTCTGTCGAACCCACGTAGGATCCTAGTACAGAAGTCGTCGCTGCCGAACCCACATAGGATCCAAGTACAGTCATCACTGCTACCGAACCCACGGAGGATCCGAGTACAGTAGTCGTCACTGCCGAACCCACAGAGGATCCAAGTACAGTCGTCATCATTGTCGAATCCATGAAGGATCCAAGTACAGTCGTCATCGTCATCGAACCCATAGAGGATCCCAGCACAGTAGTCGTCATAGTTGCAGGCAGTTCTAGGGTTCCCGCACACAGCACTCTCAATTCCAGGAGGGTCCGCTCCTCGAGCCAAGGGGGTCGATACATCAACTACCACGAAGTCTCAAGTTTATGTATTCCGAAGGTCGGCCTTGTCATAGGGGGATAATCCAAACAAAACTTATCCAAGATACTGTGTACAAATTGACCAGGCCTTTTACCAAAAAGTACACGTCATGTAGGTATACGGTACACACCGTGTAGTCAGTTCTCAGGTACTGCCCGTGTCCAACGGCCCGTTTCGAAAGGCTGTTATGTAGGAAGTAAGTACACGGTGTGTGGGATGGTTACACACCGTGTCCATGAAACTAGGTCAGATCCATGTATGCTGTCCATGTGCCCATACACAGCCTCAACCCGTGTTCGCCAAACTATGTAACTGGTACCCGGGGTAGCCTGTGCCATAGGCCATGCCTGGCCGTGTGTTGGAGTACATGCCCATGTACTCCACCCCGTGTCCTTGTATCCCTGGGATACACGCCGAGTCCCGTGAAGCCGCTTATTACCTTCTGTGAAGAGAATACATGCCGTGCCTCTTGGCCATGTATTACTGCCTGTGTCCATGTATTTCCCAGAATACACTCCATGTGTCGCGAAGTTGCTTCTGCCATTCTGCGTAGAGATTATACGCCGTGTGACCAGGGTCACATGACGTGTGTTACTTGTCTAAACCCTAAACTCAAGCCGAAATACTCCCACACTACATGGCATGTTCGTCAAAGGTACACGCCCTGTATTCTGCAATTTTCCAAAAACGATGCCTCCGGCCAGTGCGCCTCCCATGATGTCCATTTTTTGTTCTGACGGTCTGTTCATCACGAAACATCAGACACTAATTCGCCCGATGTCCCGTAATCATCTCCGGTGTTTTCGGGCCTCCGATCGGCTCTGAAAACATGATTTGATTCACCCACTCGAAGAACAGTCAAGGGACGATCCTTTCCGTTCCGGTTTGATCTATCGCCCGCTATCATCGTCGCACCTCCGCTAGGACGTCATGATGTTGGGTATTTAATTTGGGATCGTTGCATCACACAACAAACTCGCAACGATCCGATGTTCATCACCCATGAAGAACACGAAGAACACAGCAAAAATTCACAAAAATGGTGGAGGGATCGGTCCATGTTCGTTTGTCCCGGTCCTTCTGCGTTAGTTTGGTTGAAAGCGGGTCAAGAGAAGAAAACATGGAAGAAAGAATCAGCATTTCTCAAATAGAAACACACCCCTACCTCGAAGAAAGTTTGCGGTTTTCAAGAACCACGAATGATGGTGTCGTTTCCTTCATCGTCGGTTTCTCCTCCCTTGTCACGGAGGAAGAAGAGGATGGAGAAACCGAGCCGCCGAGGCGACGTTCTTCGTTAGAGATCTGGCATTCTTCATTGAAGAAGAAGTTCTTCAAAAGGAACTAGAGATCTCTCCTCCAATTCTCAACACAAAAAGCCACCCCTAATAAAATAAGGCTCCTATTATTTTATTAAAACATGTCATGCATTCAAATTACAAAATTTAAACACTTAATTCAATTAATTGATAAAGTGTGTGTTGGAATGAATTGATGTGAGAGAGTGGGGAGTTACCCAATTAAATACAAGTGGTTTAAGGAATGTGAAGGGTTGTTGCTTGTGTGGGACCAACCTCACATTTATCCTCACATGGGTAGTTAGGATACTAGTGGGTCCCACCCTAACTCCCCCATGTAGGATAAAACTGCCATAGTCAAAGAATAAAAATTGTTCCACATTTTTATTCTCTTCTTATTTAAACCACAATTTTTAACTCCTTCTCCCGTGCAAATGCATCTACAGCAAAAGTCCTCTTAAGAATTTATCGGCGCTGCGGTTTCATCGGTGCCCTCAGATTTCAATTCCGAGCACTGGTTAAAAAGATATAAAAAACCGCTCATTCGTTCACTGAATGTACCTGAGCTAAACTTCAGAAATTGATTTCGGGAACACCGGGCGTCAGAATCAGATGCCGTCTGAAACTGCATACACGTAAAATCCCAAAGAATTTAAGAAAAACTTTTCCTTGAAATTAATGGGTCTTTACATGCGATCCCATCATGATATCAAAAAATTTCATCCACTAACTACTGGTGCTCCCCCTCAGTGAATCGAACCTTGAATCTCACCACTTGACTACCTCCAGTTGCTCAAACTTCTCATCTGACATCCGGTGTTTGGTTGTAGTTAGGGTTTTTGAAGACGGTCTCAGATTTTCTTCAACCTAGCGAGAAAGGCCTTCCAATTTTATTTGTGTATTTTTCATTTCTTTTTTTGATTTTTTCTTTGACGATGTATTTATTAATGGTCCGATGCTTGCATAGTATTTTTCTTTTAAATTATGAATATAATGATTTTTTTATGATCCATTTTTTGATTGACTCATGATGTTTTGGTCTTTTTAAATTTTTGTTTTGAATAAAATTTCATTGTTGTCTATTGTTACATCTAAATAGAGAACCACATCCTAAGGGCCTATGGTTACCCTTAGATTCAACATCCAAGTGGACTTTAATCCAACCTATAAATGAAGGCTTCCCAGCAACATCAAAGTTACCAACAAGAGGAATGCTTTTACAAGTAATACTAAGGCACCATGAAATATTGAAATCCTAAATGGAGCTATGACATTAGTCCCTTTAATGGGAATTATATTCCCATATAGAAGAAATTATCCATGATATTGAGGAATGAAGATTTAATTTGGTTTTTAAATTTAAAAAATCATTTTGACTTCTCTAAATGATAAGTATTATTTCTTTCACAACTTCCTAACATTTATTATATGTCTAATCAAACATCTGAAATATATGCATCCTTGTCCTAATAGAATTTGGTAAATGATATTTCATTATAAAAACACCATGTAAGAATCCTTTAACTACTTCATAGGGATATTAATCAAATAATTTGACTGAAATTAAGTGTTGTGACCATCATAAGTACAGGGTAAAAATGTTCTTCACTTTTATATTCATCATGGGAATTTTTAATAACATGGATATAATTGGTTTTGGATTTATGTAATATTCCACTACCAATATAGGTTTTATTTGATCCAAGGAAAATTACCATCTGCATAATAGACTTTCAATGCATTAAATGATTCTTGAAATTTTATACAAAAGGATGAAATAATGTATTTCATAACCCCAGCTTCAAGAAATGCTATAATTTTTTCAATAAAATTAATTATTAATTAAGATATCTTAAACACTAATATAATCACATAATATGATATAAGAAGTTTTAAAAGAATGATTTTTTTGTTTCATTCACGCGCCGAAACATTTTTTCCATTTTTCAATAGCCATTTTATGGGTTCCCGGTACCCATACAAACAACCCCCAAAATCCAAAATTCAAAATTCAAATTCAAAACAAAACAAATACATCAAAATCCATGTGACACACCTCGATACTTGAACCCATCATCACACGTTGCCTTCAATGTATTGCCATCACTGCAGGTCGAACCATCACAATGCATCGAATCACGCACATCATCTCTGTCGGTCGCCGGCGAGACCATCAGAAGCGTCGTCACTAGAAATCTGAGATCCATCACCACGCGCCACCATTCACCGCAGGAAGACGCCAGAATCATAAACTGACGATGTCGCTGAAGCACAGTTAGACCACCACCTTCATCCCGTCCACCAGAGAACGAACCATGATGCACGATCCACGACCTGTCTCGAATGAACATAAAAACGATTCATCCGCTTCAACTGGAGAACTGTTGAGCTTCACCATCATCATTTGGAAACACCGAAAAATTTTCAGACCAAGAATCAAGCCCTCAGTGGCCAAGAACTACTAGGCCAAAATCGGTGAGAAAACATCCACCTCCAAGACGAAGCAAAACAACACTAAATAGACTTCCCCAAACCAAGAAAACCAACTCAACCTCAAAACTGCATCCCATCAAGCATCAAGAAACCCTACTCAAACATAAAAGCGAAGAAGCAACTGAAGAAAACGCCCATCCGCTGCCTTTTCCACTGCCAAGAAATGCATCCTCCAAAGCCCGACCCCATTATGCAAGCAAAATATAATAGAATTTATCCACACCCAAAACCAAATCATGAGAATCGGAAAAAAGGGAAGAAAAAACATCACCAGGAAGAAGTATCCTGAATTCCAAACCATGGTAGTAAAAATCTTTCACAACCCATAATCAAATTACATTGCCGCTATCATGATCTCTCTCGGAGACCACAATGATCACCTCGCGCACACCGATCTGACAAAGAAGCCGTGACGGCGACTCTCAGACAGAAGACGTTGGGTCATCAGCCGCAGGCGATACCGTGCCGCCGTATGAGGAAAGGCTAGCAAAAAGTGGGAAAGGTGACCAAGCCCACGAAGTCAACACGATGCCTCCACTGAGAGAGAATCAAATCATGTTTATTATATCGATCAATATTTTAAAATATGAGCAGAATTTAAAGTGAACTATATCTTTTCCTTTGAAGATATCAAAAAATATGATAGATAATCATGGATTCTCTATTTCCATTTAGGTCACACCATTTATAAGGAATGATATATATATTTAAACTATATCAGGGATTATTATATAATGTATATCATTAAATACATTTTTAGGAACAATATTATTGTTCTAATTATCATTTATAAATAGATTAATATAATTTATAAAAAGATTATAAATATTTTCAAAATGTATTTTGTGAAATTGAAATTAATTTAAATTATTATATATATAAATTATATATAAAGGATTTATGATTTTTTATTAAAAAATTATTGAAGATTTAAAAAATACATGTCATTAATTATAATTAATAATACTAATATACCTTTTTGATATATATTTAATGTCTTATTATTTTTCTTATGAATATATTATGTGTATTTATTTATATATTGTATAAATTATTATTTTATAAACCCAATAGGATGGATATTAAAGGAAAATGGATACACGCTAGTATTTTGACAAATGAATATAAAGATGGAGTTAAAGATTTCATCAAGTTTGAAAGAGAGAATACATACAACCCTCCTAAAATCGTATGTTCATGTTTTCATTATTGTTATTCAAGACAAATTAGTCTGAAATAGTATCAAGATCATTTGATTTGTCATGAAATAGACCAAATCTATAAATATTGGACTAAAATGGGTAAAAATTGAATGTGGACATCAAATGGGATGATACTACGGTTTATAAATCATTTGATATGGATAAATTTGTAAAAGATGAATGAGATCACATGGAAGAAATGAAAATTGAAATTGAAGATAACCTTTGTGATTGTACAAAGTCTTTTGAGGATATAAATATTCATTCCTAGAAACCATTGTATATCGGTTATACTAAATACACAACATTTTCAGCTGTATTGAAGTTATATGATTTGAAAGCTTGTAGTGGATGGAGTGACACCATATTTATAGAACTAATTGGTCTTTTGAAAGATATGCTACCAGAAGAAAATGAATTATCATGAAAAACATATGATGCTAAATGAATGTTACGTTCAATGGGAATGATTTATAAAAAATACATGCTTGTCAAAATGATTACATATTATTTCCCAAGGAACATGAATAACTAATAAAATTCCCTAAGTGTGGAGTAGATCGATACAAGAAAAACAAATCAAGTCCTTCAAAATCTATATGGTACTTTCCTATCATTCCATGGTTTAGAAGACTATATGGATGTCAGGAAACTATGAGAAAATTAAAATGGAATATAGGAACAATAATTAAATATGGGAACCTATGTCATATAGAAGATTATCCTCAGTGAAAGAAAATTGATTACGAGCTTCCTAAATTTGGAGATGAGCTGAGAAACATTCATCTTGTATTATCTATAGATATAATAAATCCTTTTTGTGTACATATTAATACTCATAGTAGATGTCCCATCATGTTGGTAAATTATAACTTTCCTCTGTGGTTATTCCTGAAGAAAAAACACATTATTTTGTCTCCACTTATATCTAGACGAAAGCAACCTGGTAATGATATTGATGCCTATTTTCTTCCATTGATCGATGATCTGAAATTTATGTGGGATAAAAGAGTTATAATGTATGATTATCATAGAAGTGAAGAATTAACATTAAGGTCCATGATGTATAGAAGGATAAATGACTTCCCTTCTTATGGAAATTTATCAGTCTACAACAATAAAGGAATGTTGGGGTGTCCAATTTGTAAAAAATAGACATACTCAGTTTGGTTGAAACATTCCTCGAAGGCTCTGTTTTTAGTAAAACACAAGTTTTTACCTTGAAAACATAAATACTGATCTAGTCAACAACATTCGATGGGAATATAGAAAAAGGTACAAAAACTTATCCAGTAACTAGCGATCAACTGTACAGAAAATAAAAAATGATTGATACTATTTACGGAAAACCATTTTTGAAAAACCTTACAAAATTAGGTTGGAAGAAGAGATCAATTTTCTTTGAATTACTGTATTGGAATTATTTTATGTCATACATATTATTGATGTTATGAATATAGAAAAAATGTATTTGATAGTGTTATTGGAATGTTACTAAACATTCCTAGAAATATGAAAGATAACATCGAGGCTAGGTTGGACTTTATTGAAATGGGTATAAGGGAAGAGATGGCACCAGTGAAGGGTAAATGGGGGACTTTTTTCCTCCAGTAGCTTACACTCTATCCATATAGGAAAAACTGAAAATTTTCCTTTTTCTTTACTTGTGTAAAAGTTTCATAGTGGTATTCATAAAATATTAATAATGTCATTTAAATGAAAAATTTGAAGTTATAATGGCTAAAATCTCATGACTATCATGTTTTTATGCAAGCTTTAATGCCTGTTGATTTCCATTGCATTCTACCTCAAAATGTATGTCATGAATTAACTAGACTATGCTTCTTTTTTAAAGCCATATGCAGTAAATTTTTAGACTTGGTGAAGTTTCCCATCATGAATTAGAATATATAAGCCATATTATGTGAATTATAGATGTTATTACTACCATCATTCTCTGATATAATAGTCCACTTGATGGTTCACTTGGTCATAGAGGTTCAACTATGTGGTCCTATCCATTAAAGATGGATGTAGCCCATAAACAGTATATGAAGATTTTGAAAGCGCATGTCAAAAATCAAAGTTATCCAAAAGACTGTATTGAAGAATGATATATTGTTGAAGAAGCTATTGAATTATTTACTGATTAACTATTATATATTGAAAGTATCAGTCTCCCAAAGTCTCGTCATAATGAACGCCTTATGGGAGAATGGATTTCCATAAGAGATGTTATTATAATTACATTAACAGAGTGGGAGTAATCACATATTTACATATTACATAATTGTAAAGATGTTGATCCATACATTGAATCCCACAAATAAATTTTTATAGATTTGAATCCATCAAGGGTTGAAGGATGGATATCAAATACAAATAATCAATAGTTTATAGGATGGTTCATAGATCAAATTTATAAGGAGTTATCTGAAAATATAAATTCAATTGCCGAATGACTTCAATGCATAGACATAGGACCAAATGAAAATATTATATCTTACACTGGTTTTATAATCCATGGTTATAATTTCTATACAAAATAACAAGATGACTTTTGTATGATGTAAAATAGTGGTGTTACACTTCTGGATGAAGTGATACACATATCTGGTTCCAAGAATATAAATTCAATTTATACAAATATGTCATATTTTTGCATTATCGAACAAATATAAAAGTTATATTATATCAAATTTAAAGTGTATCTTTACTATTTCAAATGGGTTGACAATATCAATGGACTGAAATTTGATGAAATGGGACTTGTGAAGGTAAATTTTAGTGTGGAATGGGAAAAAGATGGTCTGTTTGTAATGGAATCATAGGTAGTGCAAGTATTTTATATCTATGATCCAACAAACAAGAATTGGTCGATTTTTCTACTGGTGACTAAAAGAAGTGTTCAGTCAGATGAAAATTCAATCAAGGATGACCCTTTCATTAGGACATCACAATCAGTTCATATCGGTCCCAATGTTGACAATGGCTTGTACATTATAGGGGACTATAAAGAGGAGATTTGGATTCTTGATAGAGGAACCGAATACTTGAAACCATTAAAAAAATGAGAGTTTATTGAGAAGGTAAATGTGTTTTTATTATATTATTTTTTTCCTCATAATATTATATTTTATTTGATACATTAACATAATCTAAATTAAATGTTTAACTTCTCATGAAAATAATGTATTTTGCACATGATAATGTTACCAATCCCTCAGAATACCAAACTACAATGAAGGAAACTCTTTAGAAATATGTAAAGGTAATGTTAATTTAGGGAAAAAATACCTCAATGTGTCCTCTTAGTATGTTCTAGGTGTGATTATTTTTGTTGAAAAAGGTAGATAACTCTGAATGAGTGTGGTTGGTGTTTACCAAAAGCATGTTTTTAAGGTTTTCATTGTTTCCCAGTGTTTTCCAAATTTTTGGGCCTCAAAATCGGGAGTTTGATGTTGGAAAAGGAAGGTCTTCCTCATAGGAGTAAAAGTTATGAAGAACTACGAACAAAGAATATAAAATAAGAGAACTACATACCTCGGAACATGGTCCTCATACTATGCATAGGAATGGTTCACACTCACATACCAGGTAGCGAGAACGGTACGCAGGAGCGGTTCGCATAATAAAAAATTTTCACGGTGATGGTTTGTTGTGAAGGGCATGCGATATGCAGAAGGAATGACTGTTTGTGGGATGGCATAAGATAATGGTTCCACATAGAATCAAAGGTATTATGAGGACCGTGTATGAAGAATGGTTTGTGGAATGGTTGCAGTTTGTAGTGGCAGATGAGATATGCAGTAAAGTTGGTTTTGAATCAAATATTTGGAAGATATCTATTTAGTAGATTAAGTGGATATCTTTGCTTATATAAGGAGCGCTAATCCCATTAATCAGAGGAGGGAGTGAATATAATTAGATAACACATCTTTTCTTTGATAATTGGGTGAAGTCTGAAGGAAGCTCGTGAGGGAGAATTCCATGAAGGCTGAAGTGGTTCGCATAGAAAGAATTATACTGAAATTTTTTGTGAGGCGTTGTAGGCTGAAAATGAAGAAACAACCACAAAAGAATAAAGAAGTACGCAGAGGGGTAGCTTCAATATGAAAAAGTTAAGGAAGTCCTTGAATAGATAATAGTTCAGGGATAGAGGGTGATTTGTAGAAGAGGTTTGCAGAGTTGGTACGCGGAGGAAGTACACGATCAAGAAGGCGGAGGTAGTCTGCAAATAGAGGGTAGTTTGCGGAAGCGGTAGCAGTATGCGGAAGTGGCAATCTGCATAGGAAACCCGCTATATAGTACACGAGAGTAGAAGGTTGTTTGAGAAACACTCAAGGAATATTTAGAGTGCTTCAAATCAGTTTGAGAAAGTATTTTTTGGTATCAAACAATACTCGGGAAGGTGGAATTCATCTACAGGTGAAAAAGAAACTTCAACAGAGCATCTACCTAAAGTTGAGGATGCATGAATTCATGAAAATGAAGGGACCTATATGTCCATAAACTATGTTTGACCTAAAAATATATAAAATGTGAGTGGATTCATTTCGAATATCGGATAGAGAAAGAAGTGTAATATGATGATACTTTCCACTGATAGTGAGCTAGAGAAAGAGGCATAGGAAGTGACACTTGGGAATGTAATGAGAAGACACTAAACCTTGTAAAGGTAGTGAGCCTGGGAATAATAGATCTAGCCTAAACATTTTATGCACTATTGGTAGTGATCCTTAGTGAATTTGGTACATCATAACACCTCCATTGTATGCTCCTTGGATGTAGCCCAGTGAGGGTGAACCAAGTAAAAATTAATGTGTCTTGGGCATGATTTAAATTATTTTCATCCTTTACAATGGGAATGAGAGAAAAGAGAGTTTTGTTTAAGAAATAAACAAGCTTCGAAGGTTAAGAAATTTTAATCTGTCATACCCTGATTCACCCCCCTCTCAGGGTATTCGACCTAGTAGACCAAACAATTAGTATCAGAGGGAATGGTTGAAAGTTAGCGGTTATCTATCTTAGAAGTAGAAATAGTGGTGTTCAATCATAAAGGAATTACAATCTTCGACATAAATAATTTTCAACTATGGAAGAATCAGATGCAACAATATATTCGATCGGTTGGAATGGATATATTCACAGCATCTATGCATGGAATATTATATGACATAAATAGTGGTACTTTAACAGTAGCCGAAGGAAGGGAATTGGATACTTATGATAAAGGAATCAATAATTTTGGAAGATCCATATCAAATAAAATTTATATGAAGTTGATGTCCTGTAAAACATCACATGCTATGTAGAAAAAATTGTTGAACATTTATGAGGGAGACACAAAAGTCCGAGAAGCAAAGTTGCACATTTTGTGGAACACATATGAGGATCTGAGAATGAACCCTAATGAGGCCGTTTAGGCATTCTTCGACAGGGTAAATGTCCTTAGGGAAGATATGTGGGGTATTAGAGTTTTCATTGAAGATATAAATACTATGAAACATATCTTGGGGAAACTTCCACTTAGGTTCAAACTAATGGTTTCAGTATTGGAAGATAAAGACCCGAAAGAACTGACACTGGATAACCTACATAGTACCCGTGTATCATATGAAATGATTAACAGTGATAATGATGCAATTGAAAAGGGGAAGTCCAAAGAATTCGAATTCAAGGACATGATGAATCTATCTATTGAAGATAGTCTTGGGGAGGACAATTTGGATAATTTCATGTTATTTCTCCCCTCAAGTCTACAAAGGTGAAAAGGGATGTTCAAAGGTAAATGTCCATTTTCACGATTTCAATTCAAAAAGACTGGGAATTTTATAGTTAAGTGTCCTAATAAGTTTTATGATGAAAATTTATACAATTATGAAGTTCCCCTAATGAAGTATTCATGAAATGTAAAATGTAGGAGAAGTACTAAGAGAATGTTCTTTAAAAATAAGAATCTTATTTCAAAAGAAGACAAAAGTTCAGAAGAATCTAAGGTAGAAAAGTTGGAGGGCTAAAAGGATCATAAATTAGATTCATTGGTGGTAGTTTCCAAAAATTATTTAGTAAGAGAATAAAGTGACAATGAAGGAGAAATTGAAGGATAATTTGATATTAAGGCATAATTAAAAGATTATCTAGAAGAGACAAATATTTTTTGGAGCCGAAACAAAGAAATCTAAACAAGTTGTGAATGATTTCAAACTCTATATGTACCAGTAGGAGGAATATTATTATGAGCTTAATGTAGATATTGAAAAACTAAGGTATTCAGTGGCATAAATCTCATAAAAGGTGGTTCAGTAAAAATTCCAAATTGATGAACAGAAAATAGAAATATATAGTTTGAATAAAACTGGAAAATATCAAATCAAACGTATCGAAGAACTAGAAGAGGAAGTCATCAGTCCACAACGAACAATTAAAGATTATGAGACACTATTAACTCTCGATTCAACATTAGGAAAGAAGATCATACAAGAAATATAGAAGGTAAAATTTTAGCAGAGTGGTCTATCAGAATAGAATCAACAATCAACTCTGAATGATAAGTCTATTATGGTTCTTGATCTCAAACAAAAAGTAGTTACAGTTCAAGTTATACCACAATCACCCACTCCATTATTGAAGATTGATTTGGGTATGAATCAGAATCACAAGATTCAAAGAACCCAAAGTATAACTAATGGTGCATCATTTCAAAATAGAAATGTACATCTCATAAGATGCTATTGTTGTGGTAATATAGAACACTCTCAAAATGTATATTCCATTGCCAAGACATACCAAAGGGAACAAGACCAACAATTGTGGTCATAAAAAGATCAATATTCCAGGTCATCATTTGATGGTCTTTATTTCATGTGTAAAGGACTCGTACATATGGAAAGATATTTCACTTCAACAATGCAGATGAAAGTACAGAGGGAGACTGAATTTTTTCATGAGAAACATCCAAATGTATCATCAAGATAGATGAAAATTAAAAATTGATTTGAAGATATACAAGTTGAAGCCGGTCCATCATATACCGAGGAAGAGCAAGATTTTCATTCTATGTTGGGTTTGAAGTCATAGAATTGGGTCAAAAAGAAAAGGTTTGAGCATGCAATGGTTACAAAAATAATGTTCAAGGCATTAGATCACACTGGGATATGGATTATTGATAGTGGATGCACTTCCCATATGATAGGAAATAAGGATCTAGTGACCGGAATTAGGTAGGATAAAGAAGGTATAATAATATTTGGTAATGACGAGGGCCTGAAGTTTATTAGTTTAGGAAAAGCCAAGCTTGGAGGAAAAGACATGAGACACGTAGATGTCTTGGTTATTGAAGGACTTAGTCATAACTTGCTTAGTGTCAGTCAATTGTCTGACTTAGGTCATTCCATAAAATTTTCCAAAAACATATATATCATAAATGAAATTTATAGTGCTATTTTATTTCAAGGAATGAGTATGAAAGGGAATATATACATTGTAAGTGGAGAAGAAGACATTTTTTTCCAGGGAAGAAGAAAACAAGTTATGGAATAATCGTCTTGTCCACATAAGCCAAACATTCTTCGAAGATTTGGTTAAATATGATGCTGCTCAAAATCTTCCTATATTATTATATGATCGTACTCATACGTGTGATGACTACTAACAAGGTAAGATCATTCGAAAGACATATAAGTCAAAGGATCAAAATTCAACAAGATTGCTTGAGTTGGTGCATATTATTTTTTTCGGGCCAATTTCACCAAGGGATATTTATGGGAAGAGACATTATGTTCTCTTCATTGACGATTATAGTATAATGGCATGGGTTTCAATAATCACCCACAAATCTGAAGTGTTCAGTTGCATTACAAGATATCGATAGGAATGTAAAAAGATGTTTGGTTAGAAAATATCGATGATTCAATCTGATAATGGAATAGAGTTCACAAATATCCAAATAGGGGATTATCTTGAGAAACATGTGATAAGGAATTAGGTTTTAGCGATAATAACACCTCAACAAAATGGATTCATTAAGACTAGAAATTAGATTGTGAACAACATGGATATAAAAATTCTCATTGAGAAAGATCTTCTAGAGATGTTTTGGAAAGCGACCGTGATGAAATTAGTCTACACATCAAATAGATCATTATTTTTTCCAAAAAGAGAGAAGACTCCATATGAGATATGGTATAGAAAGAATCCATCATAGAAATAATTTAGAGTCTTCAGAAGTAAGTGTTTCATTATCAATAAGGAGAAACATAATAAGTTTTAATATCATGGAGATGAAGGGATATTTCTTAGATAATAAAAGAAGACCAAATCATATAAATGCTTTAATAAGAGGATATGGAAAATGTTTAAAAGTCATGATGTAACCATAGTGGTTAATGAGTAGAATCTTTAGAAAATACGTGATCAATCTCAAGAGGATAGTGATGAAGAGATAAGTAGACCTGGAGATGATCTAGTTCCATAGATTGATTCAGAAGAAGAATCATATGATGAGAGTGATGATAATAAATCAGTTTCCGCATCAAGACCAGCAACAAGAGATGAAATTGATAGATAGAACATAATTTTTGATCTGACAGAACCACTGTAGAAAAAAAGGATGAAGTCTCTATAGCAAGAATCATACTTATGAAAAGTGGAGCCTAAATTATTTGATGAAGCAGCTAGAGATGAGAATTTGTTTCAGGAAATGAATGAATATCTTGACCAAATTGATAAGAATCATATGTGTGAGATTGTTTTAAGACCACTAGACAAGAATTCCATCAAGAAAAAATTGGTCTTTTGCAACAAAATTAATGAATATAGTGTTTTGATTTGAAACAAAGCACGAATTATGGGAAAAGTGTACTCCCAAATAGAGGGTATTGATGTTGATGATACATTTTAACTTATTTCAAGGTTAGAGACAATCCGATTATTCTTGTCCATATATGTGCAAAGCAATTTTTAGGTTTTCTAGATGAATATCAAGTCATCATTTCTGAATTGATTTATGGAAGAAGAAGTTTATATTGAGCAGCCAGATAGTTTTCTTATTCATAAAGATGAGAACAAAGTTGGTCTGCTGAATAATTCGTTATATGGTTTGAATCAAGCACCAAGATTATGGTATTCAAGGCTTGAACAATTTCTGAAGAAGATCGATTTCCAACGTGGTGGAGTAGATTACAATTTATATTTCAAAAATGGAAGCAATAAAAGGATGATGGTGCTAGTTTATATCGATGACATAATATTTGGTGGATTAGATGAAGCACAATGAAGAAATTTTTCAAATTCATGTAAAGAGATATTGAAATTTCAATGATTGGAGAGCTGATTTTTTCCTTCACTTACATGTGACACAAGGGAGGAATGACACTCTTATTTCTCAATCTAAATATGCAAAGTATGTTTTGAGAAGGTTTGGAATGTATAATTCCAAAGAGATAAAGACTCCAATTTCTACCTAGTTGAAACTATCATGGGATGATGAAGGCAAGGTAGTTAATATTATAGAATATAGGAAAATCATTGGAAGTCTGTTATACCTAATATCGATAAGGCCATATATTGTATTTTCCACGTGCCAAGAAGCAGGATATCAAAGCAATCCCAAGGATAGCCACATGATTTCTATGAAAAGAATACTTTGGTATATCAAGGGAATACTGGATTTTGGTTTAATGTATAGTGAAAAATCTCAGCCAGAGTTATTGGGATACACATATGCATATTGGGCTAGATAAGTACATAATAGGAAATCAATGTCTAGAGGTTCTTTCTATCTTAATAGATTATGTATTTCTTGGTTGAGAAAGAAATAAGATTGAATTTTATTAAGCACTGCAGAATCTGAGTACATTGAAGCTACTCAAGCATGAACACATTTACTGTGGATGAAACAACAACTTGATGATATGGGAATTGAAATGAATTATCTAATCAGAATCCACTATGATAATTCAAGTGCTATAAATATGAGAAAAAATCAAGTGCATTACTCAAATAAAAATCACATTGAAATAAAATATCATTTTATCAAGGAGAAGGTGGAGAAAAGTCTCGTGAAGTTGGAGTATGTTCCTACTGAACGTCAAGTTACAATTTTTTTAGGAAGGCCTTACCCAAAGAAGCATTTGAAAGGCATCAAATGGATCTCAGAGTCCAGTTGACTCCCCTCACTTGAAAAAGTGTGGATGTGGGACCCCCTTTCCCTAAGGTATGACGTGTCTTTCTCTAATGTGCTGATATGTGTTCTTTATCCTGTTTTAGAAAACCTTAATGTGCCCTTCAGGTTCACCGACAAAGGGGGAAAATGTGTGACTAGTTCAGGGGGAGAAAAGACACGGGGATAATCTGTTTATTGGAGCAGTGAGATATGGGGAATTATATCTAAGATTAAGCTATTATGAGAAGTAGAAACATAGGGGGAGTATTAAATATGTTGATTCTATAAGTGATAGATCAATGATTACATATCATGATAGATAAGGTTCATGATGAAAGCAGTTGATTGGTTTCAAGAGTTGGTGTTGAGAATGAAGTTATTAATTGATGAACTTTTCATTATACTCTTGTTTCTCATGCTAAGCATAGATCATGTGGTCTTAGAGTATGTGTTAAGAAAATCTGTGATAACTATCTTAATCGAATGAAGAGAATGTGATTGATGAAGGCAGAAGCCTTAATGAGGTATCAAAATGCAAAGAATTGTTATGATAAGTGTTGTCAACAAACCCAAAGGGGGAGATTTCTGGGCAAAAATCCCTTAATGTGTCCTCTCGGTATAATTTGGGTATGATTGTGTTTGTTGAAAAATTAATATGACCATGAATGATTTTGGTTGGTGTTTTTTGAAAGCACATTTTTAAGGTTGCGCAGTTTCCCAGTGTTTGGAAAATTTTTGGGCCTCAAAATATGGAGTTTGATGTTAGAAAAGAAAGGTCTTCCTCATAAGAGTAAATGAAATGAATAACTACAAAGAATGTAGAAAAAATAAGGGAACCACATAACTTAGAACATGGTCCGTGTACCATGTTTGAGAATGGTTAATGGCCACATACTAGGTAGTGGAAATAGTACGTGGGAGGAGTTCATGGAACTTAAAATTGTTCGCGATGGCAGTTTGAGGTGATGGCTGTGTGGTATGAATAAGGAATGATAGTTCAGAAGATGTAGGAAGAGAATGAAAACACATAGGATAAAAGGTTGTACATAGACCGCATATGAAAAATTGTTTGCAGAATGGTTACAGTTCATGGTGGTAGAGGCAATACATAGTAAAGGCGGTGTTGAATCAAAGATTTGGTAAATCTTGATTTTAAAGATTAGGAGGATATCTTGGCCTATATAAGGAGCACTAATCCCACCAATTAGAGGATAGACTAAATTACATTAGGTAACATCTCTTTTATCTATGAATTCGGAGAATTCCAAAGGAAGTTCATGAGGGATAATTCTACGAAGGTTGAAGTGGTTCACACATAAGGAATTTTGTGAAAGGATTTTTTGAGGCCTTATAGGACATAAAGGAAGAAGCAACTACATAAGAATAACATAGTATGTATAGGGGGAGATCCAGAATCTGAAAGAGAAGGCAGTCCATGAACAAAGAATAGTTCACGGATAGAGGGTGATTTGAAAAAGAGGTTTCTAGAGTCGGTACGTGGAGGCGGTACATGATAGCGAAGGCAGAGGGTGTCTATGAATGGAGGGTGGTTTTTGGAATCAGAAACAGTACACAAAAGAGGAATTCCATGTAGGAAACCTGCTACACAGTATGTGGAAGGACCGGGTGGTTCATAGAACACTCAAGGAATCTTGAAAAAGCTTCAAATCAGTTTGGGAAAGTATTTTTCGGTATCTAACAATACATGGGAAGGTGGAATTCATCTGTGGGTGAAAATAAACTTCAATAGTGCATCTACCAAAAGTTTAGTATGTAAAAATTCATGCCAAAAGGTACTTAAATGTCCCTAAAATGTGTTTGACCTAAAAGTCTATAAACTATGAGTGTATTTTTTTCCAAGAGAAGTGAGCGAAGGAAGTGGAAGATGGTGACCGCTTCCACAGGCAGTGATCCAGACAAATTGGTATATAGAGTGAACCTTGGGAGTGTAGTGAGTAGACCCTAAACCATGTAAAGGTAGTGAGCCTTGGCATAGGAGATCTAGCCCAAACATTTTACTCATTATTGGCAGTGATCCTTATTGAATTTGGTACAACAGAACACTACCGTTGTATGATCCTTAGATATAGCCAAATGAGGGTGAACCAAGTAAACTTTTTTGTGTCTCATGTATGATTTAAATTACGCTCATCCTTCTCAATGGGAATTAGAGAGAAGGGAGTTTTTTTAATGATGAAAAAAGAATAGAAGGGGAATAGACATTAATCTGTCATACCCTGATTCACCCCCTCTCAGGTTATTCAATCAAGTGGACCTAATTATTATGATATATTTCACTATTTTACTGAAAATTTATATAATGGAATGTTAATTTAAATTTTATTATTCATTGCAGAGTTTTATTATTTTATAATATTTCTGTCTGCGTGTGGGAAGAGAAACAATGCTACCTATGCTCAATCATAGAGGTAATCTTGACCTACTCAAAAACTGGGAAAACACATTCACATTGTTTAAATACTTTATGAAAACAATTAATAATTCATTTGTGATGTATATTAATCATTCACACCTCAATCCGATACACAATGTGATCGGTATGAGTCAAAGAATGTGTTTCAATTTTAAAATGTCATTTAAGTAAAAAGGAGAAGTGACATACTCAAAATTGATCAAACAAATTTATAATGTTTTAAACTTTAGGAAAACATTCCATAAGTCATTTGGGACATGTAGAAATCAGTATCACCTCAATCCGATGGATGATGTGATTGGCATGACTCAAAGTGCTTATTTTTATTTAAAATTGTCATTAATTTTAGTAGAAATGCCAAATAACCTACTCAAAACTGAGAAAAAATATTCAAATTGTTTAGATACTTTAGTAAAACAATCCATAAGTCATTTTTGATGTGTAACAATTAGTCACACCTCAATCAGATACACAATGTGGTCAGTATGTGATAAGAAACGTGTTTCCATTTTAAAATGAAATTTTAGTAAAAAATAAACGTGGTGTACTCAAAAATGAACAAACACATTCATATTATTTTCAAATTTTAGGAAAAAAATCCATAAGTCATTTGGGACATGTATGAGTCATCCTCACCTCAATCCGATGAATGGTTAGACCAGTATGATTCAAAGTGTGTCTTTCAATTAAAAATGGTCATCAATTTTAGTAAAATGGACAACTGTCCTACTCAAAACAAATAAAAAACTATTGTATTGTTTTGATACTTTACCAAAATGATCCATAAGTACTTTTTAACATTTAGGAATAAACCAAACCTCAATCTGATATAGAATGTGTTTGGTATGACTCAAAGATTCTGTTATCAATTTCAAATCAATATTTTAGTTCAAAAATTTTAACTCATTGAGAACTGATAAAATGCGCTCATACTTTCATTATAATTTACAAAAATGATTTATAATTCATTGTTAACGTGTATGATTTCTTTTCACATCAAACAAATACATGATGTGCTCAAAATGAATTAAAAGTGCATGTTTCTAGTTTAAAATGACATTTTAGTAAAAAAGACAACTGACGTACCCAAAACCATGCTAACACATTCAGATTGTTTTGATACTTTAAGAAAATGATCCGTAATTCATTTGAGAGATGTTGGAATTATGAACACCTCAATCTGATGCACAGTGTGATGGGTATGACTCCAAGTGAACCTTTTTATATAAATGGACATTAATTTTAGTAAAATTAACATTTTTTGTTAATTTATTTCTTTATATTATGAATAACATAAGAATTTTTTTCTTATATAGGTGAATTATTCTTCTTGAGAAGGGGTAGTTTTTTTTCGGAAATTTCACGAGTCAGGTTAGGATTAAAAGACAAAGGAACTTTTTTGTTTTTGATTGTATGTAATAATTTGTGTTTATGCAATTGTATAAATCAATGTTTGAAATTTCTATAATATAGTGTTTTTCTTTTGTTTTTGTTGTAAATTTATATAATTTAGATCTTGTATTGGTAGTTATTTCTATTGATATCTGGTGTGTTTCTGGTGTTATAGTGTGAAATTAAAACACATTGTAGTGGTGCTGAAGTGTGCTCTTACGTCACATTACAGTATGACCCTTTATCAGCACTTTTAAAAACACTGATAAATTAGAACTTTATCAGCTCTTTCAAAATCACTAATAAAAGGTACTTTATTTGTGCTTTTATAAGTATAGATAAAGGTATACTTTATCAATGCTTTTATAAGCATTGAAAAAGACAATTTATCTGTGCTTTTTAAGTACTAATAAAAGAATAGGGATTTCAACCTCACTCATGTAGTCAGTGCTTTTCTAACAATGGTAAATAATATTTATAGCACTGTTAAAGTCCATTTTTTTTGTGGTAGTGTGGTGACTAAGACCTTGAAAATTCATTACATCAGCACATATCATGTCCCCCCACCCAAATTGGCTTTTCCTAAGACAATAATCTCCAAGCCTTCATCATTACCAAATCTTATGACACTTTCCTTAACATAATTATTTCCAATCATATGTGAGGTGAATACACATTGAATAATCCATATTCTAGTGTGATATAATGCTTTGAAGGAAATCTCTATAACAATTACCATCTCAAAACTTTTATTTTTGACCTGTTTATTTGGCTTCATACTTCATGATCACTGATATTATTGATTATAATCAGATTATGATGGTCCAACCTCATCATATAAAGATGTAAATTTATTCTTCATTTTTATCTATTTTAAATATCCCTTAATATGATAAATAAAACCACTTTAAATATTCTTCTATACATTCCTCTACATTGTTGTTGAGAAATATCTACACATGCTTCTGAATCATCCACACCAAAAACAATGACCATAAAAATAATTCATGGAATTATGAACTATGTTTGGATGCATGTTTTTCTATTTTTACCTCATAAACCTCTTGAATATGGAATATACATTTTTGTAATTCCCCATATTTCAAAAGAAATAAAACCTGATATGAGGTGTATCACTATGCATCATTGCTGAACCAATGATTTTCCATTTGTATCTCTGAATCTTATAATTTTAATTCATACCAAAATAAATCTTCAAACCTTAGAGTGGGTTCTTGTGGTATAAAATAAAATTTTATTCATTTCAATTTGAAATAATACCCATACCATCTATGTCATTCTATGTGACATTTTCTTCTCTAGACATTCCTTTGATTGTTTTTCTGGATGTCCAAAATGTAATTTCCCTTTTTATATTTCATGTGAGACCTTATTTCCCAAAATCATATCAGGGGTCCAGCGTTTATCTTAAGAATTTACCTTTCTTTGTAGACTGAAAAATTCCCTCTCATGTTCTGTGATATGTTTGAATCAATATTTTATTATTTTAATACGGCTATCAATAAACTTTGTTTTTTATTCAACTTTAAGTTTGAAATTGATAAATGTTTTTGAGTTTTCTGGATTTTAAAATATGAGATTTTAAATTTAATCCTTTAGCTTAGACTTATCTTCTTCCGGCTACTGCATATAGAGTTTTATGATCATGAACAACCCAGTATGATTTGTTTATTTTCTCTCTCCAAATATCTATCTCCTCTAGTGAATCTTTAAATTCAACCTGAAGGTCTACTATTTCTTGGACCTCTCCTCCATCCTTTTCACTTTCTTCCCTTGACTAAGAATTAACCTAAAATACAACAATAACATAGTATTCAAGATCCTTATAGTCTTCTATATCTTCTACATTAAATTCTTATAATGTTTCATTTTCATGTGAAATAAGATTATTTTTTATAAATAAATTTCACTTAATATTTTTCTTACCTTTCACACTAGCTGAAAACATATTCTTAGGAGTTTGATCACCATCCTTATCATAAGCTTGAAAGTTCATGGGACAAATTTCAATGAGATTTACAACCATTCCACAACAAATGTTTGAAAGACGAAGTCTTTTTTTAAACTTTCCTTTTTACCATTTGTATTTTTGAGGAAATAAGTGACATAACCTCATCTGCAACATATTTTTCCTATCAATCTTCTATAGTGAGCTTATTCATGGATTTTAATGCTACCTATTTATATTTACATTTATTTTAAAAAATAATTATCATTACTTATAATCTCATATATGAAAAGTGAACTATGTAAGCTATCTACTGTCTACTCCTTTGGATATTTATCATCCAATATAGAAACATTTAGATTAAATAGAGGTGGATGTATACTTAAGATGAATTTAACAATCTTTACATCTATGAGGATTTCTCAAAGACTACACATGTATTCAATGAAAACATTAACCCTTTCAAATAATGAATCTAAAAACTTATTGGTGTTTATTACTAGTTCATAATATTTGTTCCGCATAACTTGAAATTTTTCAACTAATACTTTTGAACCACCTTCATATATATTTATCAAATTTTCCGGCATGGTATGGGATGATTTACATGACATAACCTTTATGTAGATTATGTTAGATAAAGATCCAACCAAGGAATTTATTCCTTTAGAATCAAATTTAAATTATATTATGTATTATTCGGATAAAATTCCACTATCCACACTAGAATAGATACCATGAATCATAGTTGTAAATACATACATTCCTAATTATTAGAAGTAGTGATATATCTGATTTTTCCATAGTTAAAAATTATTTCTATCGAATATTGGAATCCCTTTGTGATTAAAAACTTCCTTTTATTTTTACTAGAGATAAACTCTTACTTTAACCCTTTAATCTGATACCAATTGTTAGACCAACTAGGATAAATAACTTAAGGGGTGGTGAATTGGGGTTTGATAGATTAAAACAACTTTATCCTTTAATATTATTTCATTATTAAACAACACTCTATTCTCTCTCCTTCTAGTATGAAATAATAAATCATAATTAAAAAATGAATAGGATATATATTTTTTATTTGGTTCACCCTCATTGCACTATGTATGATAAGTATCCAAAGGCAATGTACCCATGTACCAGATCTACTAAATCTCACTATTATTACAAGGTTTAAAGTAGAATGAATGTCCCTCCTGGTTTACAACCACTAACAATTTGAAATATAACTATTATCTTTGATGAATTTAACACACTTATCCTCTAGTATAATCTTCTAAACATTATTTATGAGATAATTAACACACATGGGTGTCTTTATTATCTTTATTTATCAAATATATGACAAAAAACATGCATAATAATTTTATGCATGGAGTGTGTGCCCCTACGCAAGACTCTTTCATAATACCTCTCTCTAAGATATATCTAAAATACCTCTCCATGATACTCCTCCATGTTAATCCTCCATGAGATACCTTTATGAGACCCCTCCATGATATCTCTCTATGATACCCATTTATGAGATCCATTCACGAGTCCTTCTATTGTTCACGTGGATCAGATGACTCTGGTGCATGACCCTTTTAAGGTTAAATGGTGTATTTGATATCAATGGGTCTGCCTATGTGTGAAAACAACCTATTTATACTAAATTTCAGATGACTTCTTTGTGATATATCTCCATGTGAATCCTTTGAGAGATCATTTTCTAATTACATAGATCACAGGATTTTGAAGTAAGAACATCTTCAGTTCATGAAAAATACATTACTTCAGATCAAAATAATCAGGAAAAGTTTTTTTATTCTGAAGGATAGGTTAGGGGGTATTTATATGAATAAATACACAACCTTAACTTTTAAAATTGTGGTTATCCATCCATTATACCACCTTAACAATCATACTTACATGCTTCTCATGATCACATCATGTGATTACCCATTGCATGTATCAACCACTTTAGGTTCTCACCTAAATTGTCTTTGAGAATTTCACGCGATCCCATCACCTGATCAATATAAAATTAGGTGTGGTTCATGTGATCCCATCATGATATCAAAATAAAATCATTTGGCTAGTTCCTTTGTCTTATAGCTCTTCGCATAGTCCCATTATAATATCTAAACACAATCATGAAATTGTGTGATTTAAAATGACCTCAAGAATTATCTTCCATTTATAACATCTTTTTCTTCATGTGTTTCACATGATCTCTTTGTGAGATCAACTGAAAATCATGTGTGCTTCATGTGATATCTCCATGAGATCCACCAAAAATTGTGTGGTTTATTCACGTGATTTGCGTGATCTCTTCACAATGTCACATAAAAATTATGGGATGTCTTCAAGTGATTCACATGATCAATTCTAAGATTCATACTCTGTATGATAAATTATGACATGACCTTTCCCATTGATAAGTTCATTCATTTTCATTTTGTGTGATCAGTTATAAGATTCACTCTCTACATGATCAGTTTAGATATGCACACTCTTCATGATTAGTTCTATAATTCATTCTCTCTCTTCACACTTCCTTTGAAAACCATCCCTCATAAACCACATCAATCCTTTACAAAAAACAATATCAACTCAAAAACACCATCAAATGTGATTTTTCCCAACAATCTATTTTTCCATATTTTATATTAATGGAAGGATAATATGGAATGTATAATTATGATGGATTTATACTTGGATATTGGAGAAAAAATTTCATCATAGTTGATTCCTTGATACAATTTAATCCCTTTAGCCCCTAGTTGTGGTTTATAGGTACTCACTTTACTTTTCATGTATGGTTTTTTCTTGAATTCCCATTTTTATTTAACGACTTTACATCAAACAAAGAATCGACCAGGACTCAAACTTGGTTATTATACATGAAACCATATTAGAATTAATGTCTTACTTCTATATTGTACATTTTGATATTTGTAAAATCTCTATATAAAAAATATGATCATTATTGTCAACCAATAATTATTCAACATCATTGGTGACTAGAAGACCATATCGTTTTGTTCCCTAACAAATTTTGTGCTCTTACATAGTACTTGTGAATATGGAACATAATGTTCCATAGGTACCAATGAAATATGTTTCAACATCAACTCTTGCATATCCTGAGCATCAAATTCACCAAATCCAATCTTGCTTCAAATATTATGTTTAAAGGTGTTCTACCTCTAAATAAATATAGATTTTTTTTCTACTATGTATTTATTTTTAGAGTAGTTTTATAAATATTATCCTCTTTTTTTCTTAGGATATACTACAAAGGCACACTTCATTCCCAAGGGTTCCATTTTTTTGTTAGCAGTGGACTTAAAAAACACCTCAACCTCATACATTAGTATGTGATAACAAATATTTCCTTCTAAACCTTAATTAAAATAGTATTATATTTTTTGTATTAGCTGGATCTCAGTTTAGAATATGTTCCATACCCATTAATATATATATCTCCTAATGGATAATTATATATCTACATGAATTATTATTGACCTTATCATGTAAAGTAAGGATTAGTTCCTCCATTCACTTACAATTTTTTACTATGGTTTATAAAGAGGAGTGATCTAAGATAGAATATTGAATTCTTGTAAATAGTTAATGAACTATTGGTTAACACAATCACCACATTAATCAGATTAAAGCTTATTTATCTACTATCCAAGTTTATTTTCTATTTCATTCTTGAATTTTTTGAACTTATCAAAGGAGTTAGACTTATACCTAATATGTATACATAAATATATCTACTAAATTAATTAGTAAAAGTAATAAAGTTAGAATAACCACCTCAATATCTTACTGTAAAGGTCTTCACACATTAATTTTCAGCAATTATAAAAGTTCTATAGATCTTTAATGTTCTAAAAAAAAGTGGATTGGTCATTTTTCTTTGTAAAAATGTGATACATATATTATGTGGATTTATTTTAAAGGAATATAAATAGTAATCTTGATAGATTTTTGTTAACTACTTATCATTTACAAGACCATGGTAGTGATCCCATAACAGGGTATGATATGAATCATGAGAAATTGATTTTTTAAAAAATTTTAAATACTAGGGTTTTTAATATAATAAATACCATTATTTAAATGTACCATACAATAACTTATGTTGTCTTTGTAAAATAAACGTCTTTTATTTCTAAATTAAAAAATAAATCAATCTACATAAAGGAATGATACATGAATCATGTTTATGGTAATTGAGGGAATATAATAAAAATCTTTAAAAACCAAGATAATCCCTATTAGTAACATAAGGAGGTAGTATGTTGTATCCAAGGGATAAATTCATGCTCCAATGGGTGCTTTTAGTTCCATGTCTCCTCTACAAATATTTCAAAATCTACTTGGTTCCTATATTTGTGTTAAGATGTGAGAACCTAAAATATATTATTTATAGATATGGAAAGATTTTACTAGATAAAAAATGAACTTTAATCATCAATTTACTTCATTAACAAGGTGTAGTTATTCTTCTAATGTCCTTTATTTCCAAATGAAAAAATACTGTGTCTTTTTTTTCTGTCACATATCTTTGTATCTTAATTTTCTTGGAAGGATGAATATTAAGAGGATTATACATGGTAGGAGTATTTTGGGACTTTTCCTTGTTCTTATTTTTATTCTCTATAAGGACTTACAATTTTTCACACCCCCAGTTTCTTTTCAGCTTGTAGAATTAAGGTATGTAGTTTTGAGAGAGACTTCCCACTACTACTCATATTATAATTAGCAATGAAATAGTATAATCTCATAAGTAGTGAGGATATAATGAGATATGTATATAACTCATCAAGGATATGAACTCATAAGATGTTTAGGTTCTATATATATCAAATCATCTTGACTAAATGAGGCCCAAATATTTTTGACTCCTGAAGCCTTCACATGAATAGTGCATTAGATATATCATATGTCTCTTGCCTCTTAGTCTCTTGATAAAGATAATAAGGGTGATACCTGATATTATACACATATATATCCTCATGTTTATTTATAATATTTATAGAATTTAATGATAACATGATATAATGGAAATATTTTTCATCATCCAAATGTTTCATGTAGAAAGATAATTCTTCTTTAGTTACCTCTTTACAAAGATGTTTTGGATAGGCATTTTCAACATGTATATTTTATACTCATGGTGTAATATAATGTGAAAGTGCTTATAATATTCCTACTAATTTATTCTAGTTTGAATGTTTTCCTACTATAATATAGATCACAATGACACAATCGAATTTTTATGGTCTTCCATTTCTATAATAAATAATATAATATTTTCATACATTATTTAGATTACAATTTTAAATAATAAATTTAATTTATTATGCTCTAACTATTTTATTAAAAACCAATATCCTAGACCGTTTGTTTTAAAATATTTCATCACTTGTATATTCTAGTGGAATATATATATATATATATATATACCTTATCATAACCTAGATGAGGGGCCTAAGAACTTATTAAAAGGTATTTAGGTAGGTGAGTCTTTCCAACTTTGTTAACTCACCGTTCCATGATCCAATGACTAGACTCCCCAATCATAAAATCTTGTACAAGGATCTCCTTGACATAAACCTACTAGTTTCATTAAGTCACATATAGGTAATCAACCCGTAATGTGAACTAGGTTATGTTAATCCAAATATTAAGTTATAAATTCTATGATAATTGGAAGAACCAAAATGGGGGTTGGTTATGCACTTTTAACTATAGTTAGATTTCTACCAAAGAAGTGGAAGGTTTTACTGACTTAATGTTCTGATTTGTGGTATTTTTAAATTTATTATTAAATTGAAAATATTATCTTATTACATGACTTGTTAATATTAATTTGATTTTACTTAAGCGATTAACCATGTTTTCAATGAAATTTATGCATAGTTTTATTTATTTTAATTCCATATTTCATGATTTTAAATTAATTTATTTAGTGATGATGATAAAGCATCCATAAGTAATTAACCATGAAAATATAAGAAATAAAATAATAAAATTGAATGGTTATGATCATTTTTAATGATTGGTTTATCTTGAAGATGATAAACCATCCCTAGAACTTGTGTGACAAACACATGGAACCAAACCCTAGTTCATGTTGCATTATTCCACCTATGTGCCATGTTTGTACTGGGTTGGTTTCACCTTGACGCAAATCTTAGATCACATCTCTTAACCATAGAGATATATCCTTTACATATGATTTTACTCACACATAGGTGAAGGGTGCGAAAATATTGGTTAAGGGGGTTTACATAAAAGAAACCATGGGCCTAGAAGAAATTACATAATAAAGAGGAGGGGATGACAGAAAAACCATCATTATAATTTAATAATAAAAAATTAAAATAAACCAATAACATACATTGGTTAGTCTAAGATAATGACAATTTATACACATGCAAATACTACACATTTAATAAATTATAATTAATTTAAATCACTCTAAAGACAGATAAAACATGATCAAATCATTTAATTATATTTATCAATTAATAAATTCTTTTTTCTTAATTTCCATAACAAAATTATTATGATTACCATCCTTTTTAATTTTAAACAAATTAAACAAATTGATTTTATTTAATATTAAATAACTATAAAGCATCTACTTGTTTGCTACCTAGAGGGTACTCATCCAAAATACTCGGCATGTATTATGGTGTTATACTGACTATACATACATAATATAACATGATGTTATTCTATATAATTAAATGGTGTGTATTGTCAATAAATGAAATAAGGAAACATGTAATTTATGTAGAATGTAATGGTTTTAATATATCCGATTAGTTGACATATTCTAACTATAGATGGAATGTAGTTAAAAATGTTAATTACTTCTAAATTCTGTATAAATAGGAAGGTTACCTAGTGTGTACAAACCAGCTACATGTCATGTATCATCCTTCACCATTTATCCGCGACACAAATTTATGGATTGGGTGTATAAGTGGGATGAAAATATTTATAAGGTACATGATATGTATAAGAGTTACTAATTATGTGACCTATGAGTTACATGGTTGTCAGTCTCACATGTCATGAAGTAAATATATAATGCTTCTTTAACTAAAAATTTTCCACCATGAAAACACGTGGACTTTATGGAATATAAGTGAGTTATACGACTTGTAGTTTGATAAAAAAAAGTGTCTGTCCGGACCAATCATTTAATTTTTTTTATTAAAACATTCCATGTATATTTACCACATGATGATCCAAATTTCTCATCATTCATCCCGATGCTGTGTACATGGGTACATGATGTGTATATATGGGATAAACTTTATATACTCTTGTTATATACTTCTAGAATCCTCAACACTATTGAATAGGTTATTTATATTTTATTCTAATATAGTTAATTCATTTTGGATTATAAGAGCGTGAAAGAAGAAGGAGAAGAGAATATCTAATCATTTAGATTTAAATAATGATTAAACAAAAATTAAAACTAATAGGATATATTTAAATAACTCAATAGTCAATAAATAATTATAAATCTACATTTGAACACTTTTACACCACTTGAATGATCCTCATGTAGCAGAATCACCAATTAAGAAGTATCCATCCTGTATTTTGGTTGTAATCGACGAATAATATGATTTTTACATGGTAATAATTAGTCACAAACAATGAATTAATTTTAAAAATAATTTATATAAACATCATAACCAAGAATTTATTATAATCACATGTAAATTATAATTAATTTATATAGAATAAATATTACCTCACATTTGAATTATTTATTTACTGATGACCCAGTTGACCAATTATTGGTTTATCATCGTTGTAGCAAGAGGATTCAAGGGTATAATACCTCTAGTAATAATCCAAACATGCTACAAAAACTGTTTTACATCCCCATGTGCAAGAACAAAATACTCTAATGCGTACGTCATTTGTTTTTTATCACTATAATAATCATTTAAAAGATGAATGATTATTTTGTTCTCTCTATACTTGAGAGGGTGGAGTAGGAGGATCGATCTTTATTCTTGATAATGTTCTAGGAGAGGATATCTATATGTCTTGATAGGATTCTCTTGAGAATTAATTATACACAATAATTGTAATGGTTTGGGTAGGTTTAGAGAATTACAAAATTGAGTATTTATATACATACGATTAGAGAATAAATAATTGTATAGAGGTCCTTATTATTATCTCAATCCCTAGAGAACCCCATGTTTAAATAATAATAATAATATTATTTTTTACATGACATTCAATAAACTTATGTATAAATAAATATTATTTTCTTTAAAAAATAAATTAATATTTAATCAAATAATATTCAATATTTCATTTCTTATCAGGACATCAAACTCAATATGCCAATCCTCCTCAATATTATCCGAACCGTTAATAATGATGATTTATTTAATAAAAAAATATCATTTATTATTAATGATTAAATATTTAAACATTATATTCACTAATATAGTGAATAAACTCATTAAATATTCTAAACATATATATTATCTCAAATAACTAGTGACTAAATAATTACGATCAACCATTCATAAATAATTATTAAACAACATACGAGAATAATATTTATTTATCATGTTAAATTCAAATAGAATTTAACTAAGCATTTTAATACACTTAGTGTGTGACCCTCTATGACCACTTATCAATGGAATTATGTTGTTACAAAAAAATTACAAGGTCAGTGTATAGTAACACTCTAATTCAGTCATAGGAAAAAAAGTTAAATGCTGCAGTGATAATTATCATATACAAACATATACTGTATAATATAATACCTTTTTCTCAATATATCTAATCAACCAGGTTGTATACTGGTGTCATCAACCTATGTGATCAATTTAAAATTTTGACATTCCATACATAAACTTTATAATCCAATTCCATCAATATAGACTTAATTAGGAAGTTCTATTTCAATTGAAGGGGTGGGGATATAAATTTTTATTAATTAGTAGATGGGAAGGATCTTTTCTCATATTTTTAATTAGTGTAATATCACTTGTGATTCACCCAATGCATCTCACCTCACCACGAGCATACATCATCATGGTTTTCATCCACATATCTATGAACATAACTCATTACATGAATTAATGATAATATTAAAGTATAAGGACCATTATATGCATCAAAAAATAAGAATATCTAATAAAATATACAAATGTAGATATCCTACTATTGGGTCTTGTTTTCAAAATATCCTTCCTTGATTTTAATAAGGATGATATTCATGAGAAAAAGTCCCAATGTCTTATGATCCCTAACCCTAATAACTCGTATCATTTTTATTTTATAGAAAGATATCATTGAATAATAATACTGTCACCAAACATATATGTTCTCATCATAGAGAGGAACTATTGTAACCTTATTGTAAGACAAGTACCTATAGTAAATTATCACATACAATGAAACATCGGAGAACAATAATGATTTGATTATAATTTTATTAAAATTAATAAACATGAATACAGGTAATCATAAAGTACCAATAAGTTGGTTCTAAGGAACCAACATCGACAATGCACATGTTCGGTAATACTTTATACTAAGTATGATGTATGTACACATGCCTCTTTCCACCATGGGATATGATTGAAACAATAAAAAAAACTATAACATCATCCTTGAATAAAATCTCAATTGTAATAGTGAAAACAAAAACCATAATACCAATACCTTGTTGACATGGATTTTATAAAACCCTCAAAACCCACACTTTCAGAATCAATGATAAAAACAAGAACTTTAAATTTCTGTATTTGATAATAATAAATGTGACCCAATTTTTTCCCATAAAAATATTAAGAAGTAAAAAAAGGAAATATTGGGTCACTTGGATACCCTTGAAACATTTATGTTCAGAGTTTTAGAGAATTAGGATAAACACTTAATGACATGGATTAAAAAATGGCTTATAAAGATCAACTTTATCTCCTACCATACCCATCTTTTCTTATTTCTTAATAGGTCATCAACATCATCCATGTAGAATCCTTCTATAGAAGATTCAATTAACATATTTCCTCATCACTAGGGAAAAAAGAAACATAATTAGGGCAACATAAAATGATAAGTATGGTTAAATAAGTGAGATATTATTGATCATATAATAATAACATGTGAAAAAGGGTATGATAACATGAGATTATCATTTGAAATCATTACCCTACAAATCAAAGATATTAATCTTGTGTGCTGACATAAATCTTGGTAGTTCATAAGATATTAGTCATAAATGAAGTAAGGAATATGATCCATGAAAATATAAAATAGGAATATAATATTAAATTATGGAATACACATAAGCATATAAAATCCATGGGGGGATACACCTCTTGGGTGGGACACACCACCATCCTCAGTGGAAGCCCTCTCCTAATAGTGAGATGGGTTTACTACCGAAACCATAATAATAGTCAAGGTTCACTCCCAACACCATCATAGAAGAAAAAGTACCTTACTAAACCTACTTCACTATCCATTATAGTAAAATCTATCTCATGAGATATAAATCATTACCAAATGCATTAGAGGGATATATATCTCCCACCTATCTTCAGTTATAACATAACCACCATCCTTGGTTATAACATAACCACCATCCTTGGTTATAACATAACCGCCATCTTTGGTTATAATGTAACCAATATCACATAATGAAAATCAAACATATATGTACCATAAGATCATAAAAAATCATCATATCATGTCCCATGAAAAAAATGGACTTCATAAACATTTCATCATAACTTAAATCATGGAAAAGAAACATGATTTATAAACATCATACCATCACCAAAATAAACCATTCATAGAAATAATAATGACAGTATCATTGAATAATAACCCTACTCATGTATAAGTAACATCAATGTATGCCGTTTAATATAAAAAATGATTTCAAAATATTACTTGTACAACTCTTGAGGAAAATAACCTTTACATTTAAAAATCTTGTCTATTTAATAAAACTATGAAATTTTATATAAAAAAATTCTTTTCAAATAAAATTTTACATGTGTAAAGGAGGATTCAATAATTGATTTTTCATGATAGTAGGAAAATACACTCATGTTTTATAGGTTAAAAAACATTACCTTCACACTTTATTTTAGAAAAGTCACAATGTACAAAATTTGGAAATTGAAAAAAAGACTCTTTTCAAACTATTTAATAAAAAATAAAACATGGTTAAAAATCATTTTAAAAATAATATGAGAATATAAAAAAATAAAAATAGTTTTAGAAGAAATAGACTATTTAGATTAATATTCCTCAGTATATACATAAACATAAATAATCATAAATAATGATAAGATTGTGAAATAAAACTTGTACCACCTTGGTAACTTTGAATGATAATCCACATGAAAGAATTAAATTAAACTTAAAATATCACGAATAGAAGTATATTCATTATATAACTTTTAAAATGGGTGTTATAGACCCTTCATAGAATAATATAGGTTCATAATGTAACATATATTCCAAAGAAGTCAAATTGAGACAAAAATCCCTTACCACTTTGGTAAATCTTGAACTGTAAACCCCATAAAAGAGAGTTACTAAAATGGATAATTAAATCAAAATAATTTTATGTATAATAATCATAAAATATATTCATGGTAATTATATATCACATTACAAAATAATTGGTGAATATGGCATAAATCTCACAAAAATAAAAGTGACATGAGAAAACCCTTACCTCAAGTATCACCTTCACTTGTTCATGATCATACTTGTCACACTCAGAATTCACCTTTCATTATGTTTTTAATTTTAATTTTTATCTCATAATTTTATATCTCTTTATAATATTTGTTTGTTTGAAATGCGGGCTGAGCCCAATATGAGTTTTTCACTTTTGCACTGATAAATGAGCATTGGATTGGTAATTCCTGATGCGTGGACCGAGCACGAGAAAAGCCATGTGGCTTCGCCTGTTTAATGAGCGGCTTGCCCGATGCATGGGTGGTTAACTAACCTAATGAAAATAAAATTATAATTCTTATAATAATAATAATTATTAACATCATTTTAATTAATATTTTATTTTATTTAACATTAAAATTTTCATGTTATTAACTTTTTATTATTAATATTTCTATTACATCATAATTATTATTATTATTTTAGATTGGTTTAAATATAAGTTTTTAGGTTAGTTTATTTTTGGGGTTAGTTTAATTTTTTTTAAAGTTTCCATTTCATTTAATTTTTTCCACCTTTTTTTATCTTCCTTTTTGTTTCTCTTCTTTTCTATTTTTTCTTCTTTATCTCCCTCACTTTATCTCTCTTCCCATCGCGAGCGGGTTCCTCCTCAAACCCTATAGTGCCACTTCTTTCTTCCCCCTTGTCATAGCTCTTTCCTCCCTCCTCTTAACCATGTTACCTCACACTGCCTAACCGAACTCACCCCTACTACCTCACACCGCAAGGACCAGCCTCGTGCCGAAACCCCTACCCGCAAAGCCTTTGGGCAGCCCCTATCCCTTGAGAACACCTCTTCCAGTGACTCCCTCTTTTTTCTGGCACCCTCTAACTCATCCAGACGGCCTCTCAAACCCCTCACTGTAGGTGCGGAGTACCCCGATTGTGCATTATTCAATTTTGGTGGTGTTTCATTTAGGGTTTAGATTGTGATTGGTTTAATTTTGATTTAATTGTGCGATACCTTTTTTTAGGGATTCTTTTGGTGGACTTGCGGTGCATGTGGCGTGTGATGGATGTTCTGAATTGTTTCATGATGCTTTCTATACACCGATATGTGGTTCCTTGCCTAATTGTGAATTTCTAAGCTAGTTTCACATTTAATTATTTTTTTAGTCGTTCTTTAAATTAATTTATTTGATGTGGATTTCATATTTTAAAATAATTTGACATGTGTTTGATTTGTTCTATAAATTATCCATGTCATGTTGTTAATCACTATTTAAGAAACAATGTTGTTAGTTTATTAAAATGTGTAATAGGTGTAGTTGGTGTTCTGGTGTGGCTCCAAGGTGCTTTTGGTTTTTAAAAGTTCGGTTTTGTTCGCACTTTGTTATTTTGAATCATATGAAATATTTTTAATTTTCTTAGTAAGTTATTTTAGTGTATTTCTTAATTATGAAAGTGTTGTATTAACAATGCAGGCCGTGACATGGTATAGATTCACTATGTGTTTAGTGGAAAAAATAAGGTTTGAGTAAAATTTTTGATGCATAAAAACATACAACATATTTGAAGCTGGTCAATAAATTTTTCTAGTGGTTGTTCAACTGTGAAAATAGCCATTTTAACTGTGAAGATGGTTTCTTTAATGGTGTTAGTGATGCATATTAAGTTTGAATGATTTATTTTAGTGTGTGTATTATTTAAGAATGTTTTTTTGTTTATTGTGTGTGTGAAAGTGTTGTAGTGGGTAGTGGTAGTGCCTCGTTTGTTTTTTATTTAAAATTTAACATGTGACATGAACTCTGAACAACTTGAGCACAAATGGGATGACTGGGTACTTGGTGGGTGGTCCAGATCTAGTGTACTAGTGATACAGAAGTAGAATTGGCCCAATTTCACTTAGTTAGTTTGATAATTACAACACTAACTAAACTTTTGTGATGATTGAAGACCACTAGGTTATGGATGTCTTACCCTGCTAGTGGATCATGCACGAAAATGTATGTTGTTACAGTTCCTATACCATTTATCACTGAGATGTTATGTTCTAGGGTCCCACTTCTCACTAGTATCCTTCGGGCCTCCCCCATATTTTGTGCCATTTCTTCACTGATCACTCACCGTCGGTACACGATGTGACTTTAGGGTGACCATAAAAGCAAGTTTTCATGCATTTTTAATTTAAGTCATTTTCTTTAAGGTTGTTAGCCGTAAAATTATTCCTTTAAAATTCTTTAAATATTTATATATTTATTTTAAGTTGTTAAAATTACAAGTATCTATTTCATTTAACTTTTATTTATGGAAAGTTTTTTTGGTGGAATCCTATTGGGCGTTATCTCATACCCTACTTACACCCTTGGGGGTAAGTTGTTTTTATTATGTCTAGTACAAGTAAGGGTCCAGCCATTGGGAGTGGTGGTTCGAGTTTTTAGAAGAATTGTTTGTGTGGCATTGTGAAGATGGTTTGAGGGTGGTGTCCTCTTGCTAGGTGGTGGATTTTTCTGTTGGTTTTTGGTCACCCGACTAGGTGGTAGTTCTTGTTTGGTTTTTAGTTTAAATATGTAACTCAAATTTTGGTTTTTGGTTAAAGGCTCGTATGGTTGTGACATTCAATTTTGGTCTATTTTATATTTTTGGTTTCTTTATTTATATTTTCTTATTCAGTTAAATAGTTCACAAGCTTTATTTTGATACTCGGGCACTTGTGCTAGCCTGTGGGTTTCAGGAACTCCTTTTGGGACTTGCTGCGGGCCGGGTCGGGCGTGAGTTGGATGGTGACCCGATTTGGCTCGTGAAAATACATACTATATAATAAAAATGGATTTATTATAAATTTATTACATAAAAATATTTATATCTTTCATACCATTTATGTATCATTTATAACACATTATCAACCTTTTATTAATAATTTGTCATCAAAATCATTTTTAAGGGTGATAACTGCTTAGTTTTCCAAGCATGTTTCAGTTCAGAAGTATTAATCCTTATAATTTGATCATGACACCATAATTTATAAAATTTTAGTGATTTTATAAACACCATATACAATACTTATATATATATATTTATAATCATTATTTAAAATAAATATACTAAAATGAATTGCACCATTCATGGAGATGGTAGGTTGTGTGTGCACATGAATGTTGTATTCACCTTTTAAAGGATGGAATGAAAGAAAGGTACACAATAATTCAAATTTACAGAATTATTATTATATAATTTAAATCATATATATTCATAATATCCATCCTCTTTACCATTCAAGTAAAATTGAATGAAAAAAGAATGAAATCACTTCGGGGAGGTCGTATTGCACACATATGCAAGGGAAATATTATTGTTTTCCAACAATTTGGAAGGAATTAAGATAGATATTATATTTTCATTATATAAGGATAATTGTTTCATAAATATAATATATAAAAAATTTAAACCATCTAAATCCCCATCCATAATATATGGTGATGAAAAACGAATTGTGTCGCTTTGTGGAAATGGTAAGAGGTACATATGCACGAGCAATATATTCACTTCTTATTTAATTGGAATGAGGGTTTATAATGGGATTTTCATAAACATAATTAAATTTATGAATATTTTATAATAATGATTATATTATATTATTATTAATATTATAAATTCAATTGAGGTAAATACGAGTATAAAAAGAAAGTGATCAGTTAAAGTGATTTCCTCTTCTTCGAAACGACTCCTTTATATCTCTTATAAAGGGATCTAGGGATGGTATTTTGAGAATATGAGAACCTATATAATGTGTATAATAAAGTTTTTAAGATGATTTGGTAGGGTATTGTCGATTTATAAGGCTGAAAGTGGTGTAAATAAGTGAGGGAGGAGGTAACCTTTTATAATTGAGGTGAGGGGAACTTTTGGAATTAATCAGAAGATTAAAATATTTTAAGAATATTCTAGAGAAAAATTCTTCCAAATGACCTATAAATGTATATGGGATTAAATTTCATAGCATAGAATAATATATTTTTATTTTTAAAATATTTTTATTATTTATAAATAATTTTATAAAATATTATTTTGATAAAATATCAATATTTTCAATTATGAAACTATTCATTACTTTGACTTTAATAAAATCAATATAACAATTATAATTTAAAAAAATTATTTTATTATATCTCTAAAATGTCATGGTAAAATATAAAATCCATGTATGATATTAATTATCTTAAATCATAATAATTTTAATAATTTTAATATCATTTATTTGTTTCTCTATTAATTAAACAATTACCACATTGGTGTTGTGTAAGTATTTAAGATAATTATTTAATTCATAAAAAGTATAAATAAATTACCTTGATAAATATAAATATTTTTGATTTAAAAATTATATTTATAGTCCAAATTATCTTCTAGATAACTCCATATTAAATATATTATAATTACTAAAACAAAGAGTGTGACATATTTTAATTTTCATTAAATAAAATATTATAAGAACCTAATATTATCAAAATGGATCCACAATGTCATAAATTATACCCTCAGATGATTATTATTGATATATGATTATATATAAATATTTAGGTATGTTTTATTGTCATTTAATTGTTCTTATCATTTTAATTTGAGAGTTTTTAAAATCATTTTATTGATTTTTCTTCTACCTGGACATGCACTGCATCAGTGTTACATAAACATATACGGTGGTTATTTTATATATAAAAAATTTAAAAAATATGATAAAAATAATTTATTTATCCTCAATATATTATTTAATATTAATTAATTATTTATATTTACTCATATCTATGTTAATAAATCTTATTTAATTTGTTAAAATTTATTTTCTAGCCTTGCACAAGCATTGTAAAATAATTTGGATTAGAATCATGATATATTATATAAAAATTTGAAATTATCATTCCAAATAAAAATAAATGGATGAAATTTAGTCAAAATTACATTAATATACTTTTACTTATAAATTATTATCTTAATACACTAAATTTGACTTTTTTAGTATTGTGCAAGCTCTACATTGGCTCTGAAAGTGATTTTCATATTTATCATGAAATAAATTATAATTACATGTTTTTAATTATTTTTTTATAATATTTATATTATAATATCATCAATGATTCATTACATCAATTTAATAAAATTTTATATCATAATTATTTCATGACAATATTACAAAAGATACCATTTTACAAAAAACTATATTTTTCATTTTTCACCAAATATTTAAACTTTTTAGAAAATTATAAAAATTTAACCGAATTATAATTTTGATATTATGATTTAAGAAATGTAGTAAATTATGTCATATAATTTTCTAAAAATTATAGAAAAAATTATAATATTCACTCATAAAAAGAATAAAAATCATTTATGTAGAAAAAATATTTCTAAAGTATAAAATGACTTTACTAAAAATTATGTTATTATTTTATATTAATTTTACAAAAAATTTATATTGAGTATAAAATATATATTTATTTCATAAATTAGTTATTTATATTCATACCCTCTAAATTAAATCAAAGGCTGTTACGAGAACATTTAAATAATAATATTTCATTGTTGATTTAAGGAAGATGTTTCTTATCCAATATTCTATCGAACATATTATTTATATTTAAAATATCATAATGTTACATTATCCCATCCTTTAATAAATTATGTCCTTATGATTTTTACTGGGTAATTATTGGTTTTTAAAAAAAGTTCTTTTATCGAAACCCATATCATAAAAATGGTTAATAAAATTTTCCATTGAAAAGAGAGAAAGGTAATTACAAAGGTAACATGAGATTACACATATTAGGTTTACATATTGAAGAAAATGACTATGAATTTATGTAATGTCTAGAGATTATTGATAATAAGAAAGAGAATGGTCTAGAGAAAGTCAATAATCAAAAAATTCAAAACCACATATGTTTAAAATACCATCAAATCATAAAAATTGATGGTTATAGGACAATTTTTTTATTTTCATTCTTTTAATAGTATATAAACATGATTAAATATACTTAATTTGATAATTATAGTTTCATCCTTTAATCAATTTCCACCGTAATATTATCCTTTTCTCCAAACTATGAGCATTAAAGACATTTTTTATTGTCTAAAGAACTAAAATAAAGTTCCAATAGATCTTATAATCTATAAAAATAATAAAAATACATTCCTCCTATCTTCAGTAAATAACAAAAACCAAAATGATTAGCACATGATAAGATGATTCCCAAAAATAATAAACCTAAGTATAAGAAAAAAAACTTTTATCTGTAAAATTGAACAGTAACACCCATAGATCATGCAAAAAATAACTAGCCTTAAAATTAATCAAAATATTTCATTCTATTATTGAAAAGAAAACCAAAATGATTTTATCACATAGTATTTCAAGAAAAAATTAGCATTTATCTTCCAAAACATACATTCCCAAAACATATAATCTCTAAGATATGGTAACCATTTTCATAAATATCTTGAGTCAACATAAATCTACAATAATATGTGCATCGAAAAATAAATTTATACATTTATTCCTAAAATAAAATTCCATAATATTATATTTACCTTAATCATATAGGGTTCCCAAAATTGAAAACATCATTAATCACCAAATCAATTTTCAATCCCACGATTATCTATACTTTAAAACATATGTTCCCAAAATGAACATAAAAATTATCTATCAGACCGTTTAAATAAAAGAAAACAATTTCATACATACCAAGACATATTGTAGTTTAGTGGTATAAGAATCATCCTTTTTTCCTCCACGATTGTTGGTTCAAGATTCTCGACCTTTCTGGATGTGACAAGTTGTCACCCAGCCTGTAGGTTCCACTTTTTTAAACTATAATTATTATAACATTCATAGAAATTTCATAAAAATAATAAACATAAAAATAATATATTAAAAAATAATTTTTTTAGACATAAAACAATATCTCATACTTTTTTTTCATCCCAAAATGTAATAGCCCATAATTACTTCAAAAAAAATGTCTCTAAAAATTTCATCTGTCACTTTGAAATTTCATACCTAAAAACCTCAAAAGGGGTGTATAAGACTCTGAAATTATGTTATTATATACCTATTATGGTATCTAAATCTCTTAATATAACATCTTATGAAAACATCATAATCTTAAAAGTTATCTAATCCCTAATCTGATACCAATTGAAACAACCTTGAAAACCTCACTTCTGAATTCAGTTATAAAAAACATTACATTTGTAGATTTGATATCAATAAATGTGACCCATTTTATGTTTCCATAGAAGTCATAAAAAACAAATATAGGATCACCTGTATACCCTAGGACCTTTTAGTTATAGAGTTTTATAAAATCTTGACAAACACTTAATGACTTGGATTTATAAACTACCAGCACATATATATCATCTTTATCTCCCACTATACCTCTATTTTCTTATTTCATAATAGGTAATCAACATAATCCATTTGGAATCCTCCTAAAAATAATTAATTTAACATATTTTCTCATTACTAAGATAAAAACATAACAAGAGTGAGATTAAATACTCAATAATGGTAAATAAGTGAGATATCATTGATCATATAAGCATAACATGAGAAAAAGGGTATGAGAACATGAGATTATCATTTGAACTCATTACCATACAAATAAAATATATTAATCTTGATTAATGACATAAAGCTTGGAAGTTCATAAGATATGAGCTGTAAAGGAAGTAAAGAAAATGAGTCATGAGAAAATAACATAGGAATAAAATATTAAATTGTGGAATACACATAAGCATAGAAAATCCATGGGTGGCAACACCTCCTAGGTCAAACACACCACCATCCCTAGTAACAACCCATTCCCCATAGTAGAATGGGTTCACTCCCCAATCCATTATAGTAGTAAATGTTCACTCCCAATACCATCATAGTAGAAAAATATCCATACTGAACCGAGTTCACTCCCCATTCCAAACTTGTCTATCTATTGAGATACAAATAATTACCCAATGCATTGGAGGGAGATATTAATCCACCTATCTTTGGTAATAATGTAACCATCATCCTAGGTTATAACATAACCACCATACATGGTTATAATTTAACCACCATAACATAATTAAAATCATAAATATTTGTGCTATAAGTTCTTAAAAAATTAATCATATCATAATCCATGAAATTAAATAGGTTTCATAAACATTATATCATAAAATAACTCATGGATTATTAACGAGATTCATTAAAATCATGCCATCATTAACATACAACATTCAGATAATGAATAAGGATAATATCCTTATATTATAATTATAGAAAATTATAAGTAACATTAAAGTATTTCAACTTATATGGAAAATGGTTTTTAAAGATATCACAGTAAAATTCTTGGGGAAAACAACATTTCTGTTTTAAAATCACATCTATTTCATAAAATTACAAAATTTTAAATAAAAATATTTTTACTAAAATTAAAATTTTAAACTTATAATGTAAGCTTAAAATAATTGAGGTGGTATGGTAGAGGTAAACTCCAATCATTCCATATAGGTTTAAAAATATTCCTTCTATATTTTATTTTGAGAACTTTCAAAGTACCTCGTTTATAAAATAAAAAAAAAAATTTCATTTCAAAAAAGTTTTTAATAATTCAAAAAATGTGTAAAATGATTTTAAAAATAATAGGATAAGAGATAAAAATTGAAAACTTTTTTAGAAAAAATAAACTATTAAGAGAAATTATCCCTAACATATACATAAATACAAAAAATCCTGAATACTGATGAGATTGAGAAATAAAACTCGTACCACATTGGTAACATTGAAAAGTAATACCCATAAAATAATAAAATTAAATAAAACATAAAATATCATGTAAATAATGATATTCATGAAATTACATATCAAAGTGGTGGTATATACACCTCATATAATAAGATATATTAATAATGTAACATACGTCTCAAAGAAGAAAAATTAAGAAAATAAATCCCTTACCACTTTGGTAACTCTTAAACTACAAACCCCATAAAATAAATCCTACAATTGATTTTTAAATACAAATAATTTTAATTATAATAGTCATAAAATTCATTCATGGGAATTATATACCACATAACAAAATAAGCGATGAATATGTCATAAATCTTATAAAAAAAAAGTGAGTTTAGAAAACCCTTAACTCAAATCTCACCCTTCCCCATTCTTGTTCAAACCTCCTATATAATAAATATGGATTTATTATACATGTATTAAATAAAAATATTTTTATCTATAATAACATTTATTATTTACTTATAACATCTTATCACCTTTTTATTAACAATTTGTTATCAAAATCTCTATTCCGGGTGGTAACTGCTTCCTTTTCCAAGAATGTTTTTGTTCAGAAGTATCTATCATTATAATTTGATCATAATCCCATAACTTCCATAAAGTTAATAATTTTATAATAATAATATATATTTATTATATAAATATTTATAATCATTCATAAAAATTATAAATAGATGTATGAATTACACTCTTCATGGAGACAGTAAGCCCTACGTACGCATGAACGATGTATTCAATTTTTGAAGGATGAAATGAAAGAAAGGTATATAATAATTCACCTTTAAATAATTTTTATTATATCATTTATATCATATATATTCATAATATCCATCCTCCTTACCATCCAAGTAAAAATTAAAAGAAAAATTAATCACAACAGTTTATGGAGGTGGTAGTCCACATGTACACACGAGTGACATAATAATTTTACAAAGGTTTTGAAGGTAAGAAGGTGGATATTATATTTCAATTATATAAGAATAATTATTTAATAATTATCATAGATAAAAATTAAATCCATTATAATTACCATCCATAAAATATGGTGTTGAAAAATTAATTGTATCGCTGTATAGAGATGGTAAGTCGTACGTACGCAAAAATGATATATTCATTTATTATTTGATAGGAAATAGGGTTTATAAGGGTGTTTTCATAATCATAATAACATTTCATAATATTTATGATACTGTAGTTATTATTTTATAATGAATATTTCCGATTTATAGTAGGTAAATAAGAGTAGAAAAAGAAAGTGATCGGTTAGAGCGATTACCTCTTCTTCAGAACGACTCCTCTAGATCTCTTATAAATGGATATAGGGTTGGTAATTTTAGAATAAAATCACTTAAAAATGTGTCTAAAGAAGTTAATAAGATAATTTATTAGGCTATGGTCTAGTTAGAAGGCTCAAAGTGGTGTAAAAAATGGGGTAGGAGGGTCTCTTTTATAATTGTTATGAGGGACAATTGAAATTTCTCAAAAGATTAAAATATATTAAGAATATTATAAATACAAATGATTATATATGACCTATACATTTATATAGTATGAAATCTAAAACCATATAATAATCAATTTGTATTTTTTATATTTTTTTTATGTTTATTTAGATAATTTAATAAAGAAATATTTGGATTAATTATCATTATTTTCTATTTTGAAACTATTTATTACATTGAATTTAATAATATCAATATAACAATTAGAATTAGAACCAATTATTTTATTATATCCCTAAAATTTAATTATTATCTAAAAAATTCAAGTATGGCTTTAATTATCTAAAATTATAACACTTTTAATATTTTTAACATCATTTATTTTATTTTTCAATTAATTCAGTAATTATTGCATCAGCGTTGTGTAAGTATTTAAGGTAATTGTTTATTTCCTAGAAATTATAAATAAATTATCATGATGAGTATAAATATTTTATATTTAATATTACTATTTATAGTCCATAATATCCTCTCAATAACCCCACATTAAATATATTATAGTTATTAAAACCAAGAGTGTGACATGTTTCACTTTTCATTAAATAAAATATTATAAAGGTCATAATCTTATCCAACTAAATCCAAAATTACATGAATTAAAACTTGGGATGACTATGGTTGAGATATTATAACCAAGTAATATTTAGGTATATTTTTTGTTTATTTAATATTTCTTATCATTTTAATTATAGTGTTTTTAAAATAATTATATTAACTTTTATTCCGCTTGCACAAACACTATGTTAGTGTTTCATAAGAATATAAGGTAATTATTTATAATGTAAAAAAATTAAAAATAAACTACTATATTAAAAATAAATTATTTAGGATCAATTTAATCTTTCATATTTGTTTATTATGTATATTTACTCATATCCATGTCAAGACAACTTATTTAATATGCCATTTTGACTTTTATTGACTTGCACAAGTATTTCATAATCATTTGGATAATATTATTGTTATATGACTCAAAAATTATAAATTAAAATTAAAAAAAATAATTTATGGATTAAATTTAATAAAAAATTCATTAAAGGACTTTTTACCTCTCAATTATTAACTATAATACACAAAATTTGACTTTTCTAGTGTTGTTTAAGCACTGCATCAACATTGAAAGTGATTTTCATATTAATCATAAAATAAATTATATTTTACATGTTATGAATTATTTTTGTATGATATTTTTATTATAATATCATTTATGATTCATTATATATGTTTAATAAATTTTTATATCATAATTATTTCATAACGATATCACAAAAGATACTATTTTGTAAAAAAACATGTATTTTTTACTATTCACCAAAATATAAATTCTCTATAAAATTCCCAAAAATTATACCATATACTAACTTTTATATGATTATATTAAAATTTTACATCATTTTATTAAATATATTTTCTAAAACTTTTAGAAATTAATTATAATATTCACTCATAAAAAGAATAAAAACTCATTTTTGAAGAAAACATATTTCTAAAGAATTAAATGACTTTACTAAAAATTATGCTATTATTTTATAATCATTTAACAATACATTTTTATTGTGTATAGATGATATATTTGTTTAAAAAATAATTTATTCTAATTCATACCATTAAAATTAAAGGCAAGGTTATAACATGCACATTTAAATAATAATATTTCTTTTTTCATTTAAGCTCGATATTAAATATCTTGTACATTTTCAAACAAAGACTTTCTTTTTAAAATATTAGGATGTTTCTGATTTTCACTTAACAAGTATTCATGAAGTGAAAGAACAATTTATAATCAAAATTATGAACATTCATATATAAACATTTTTGTGTTTGTTGAAGTTTATCCAGGTTCATCGTAATAAATTTTTTCAGATAGAAATGATCAGATATAGATCATCGAATGGACTGTATAGATGTTTCCTACTATGATGTTTCAAAGTTTTTGGGTATAAGTTTTTTCAATGTGGAATAACTTTTATAAGATAGAGTCAGGAAGACCTATAGTGATCAAAATAAGGTTTTCAATTGTGTGGATTTGATGATTGGATAGAGATCATTAGACGAAGCTCTCGCATTTGATGTTCACTAGAAGTGGAAAAAAATTTCATGGGTTTTTTCTTGAAGATTAGTTATTAGTGGTTTTAAGGAAATTTAAAATTATTTATATGAATATTCTCAAGTTAATGGATGGTTTACCATGGAACTTGAAGGTCAGTGTTGAATGTTGAGTATATTGAGACATCTATAAAGGTGTGTGGTGGCCGAGCTCTGTTGTATAACCCAATGAATGAACAATGGGTTTTTATAAATTAATTATATGAGACTCAAATGTGGAGATTAATTGGGCTAGTTTTTTATTCTCATTTTTATCTATTATAATGAATGATGTTTTTAGTTTTCTCCCAAGGATGTATGACTTTTTCTAAACCATGTAAAAATTGTTTGTACATTTTTTTATTGATTTTGTATAAAGTAAAACCATAGAGTTATGTATTTTGATGAGGTTGATTCTCATCCTTGTTCAAAACCATATTAATTAGAGGATGCGGTTATAATAATAAATCCCTATTTGATAACATTATGAATATTGTAAACTACTTAGAATGAATTGATCAGACAAACATCTCCATATAGTGACCATTTTTTTTCCAGGTATGTCCATTGGATTAAATGAATAGAGGTTCATTAATTAAAGGGTTTACTCCAAACAAGTGGTATCAAAATGAGGTTCATCAGTTGGTTCTACTTCAGTCAAAAAATTCAAGTGAACTTCTACCCTTGACTTGATTTTTTTATTTTAATTAGTTTACTTCTATCAAAATAATGACTTCATAAGAAGGAAAATTTCATATAGATCAGTTTGATAGAACATACTTTTTCTTTTCTAATAATTAAATTGGAATACATTTTTATAACAAGTATATTGAATCTTATTTATTGATAAAAATACTAAAACAATGAACACTGTGAAATGGGAGTGGCTGGACAATAAGGCTTTGGCTTTATTAGGACATCACTTGCACAGAATGTTGCGTTCAATATTAGAGAGAAAAAACTACTAAAAATGTTCTGGAATTATTGAATGAAATGTATAATAATCCAAAAACTGGTAATAACATTTTCATGATGTGAATAATTTTAAAATTAAGGTTATCAGAAATATGTCCTGCTACAGATCTGGTGAATGACTTCGACGAGATCTGAAGGAAGCTCAAATATGTGAAGGTGACATTCAGAGATGATGTTTGGTCTTTTCTTCTTCATTCATCACTTTGGGAGAGCTTATATTTCATGGTGATAGTGTTGATAAATTTCATTTAGAAGTTATATCATGTGTTTGATGACATTTTAAGCTTGATCTTGAATGACTATTTCAAGTAGAAGGATGTTCATCATCTATTTAGAAGTGATTTCAATACTACTATATGGGGATGTTCAGTTCATTGGATATACAACTAGAAGAAGAAATATTCATACATAATTTCCATATAATAATTTAAAGTAAATCTATTGGTCTAGGACATATATGTTGGATTTTTGGTAAAATTGTGATATCAATAAACAATGCAAGAATCAGTCAAAATTTTCCACTTTTGGATACAGAAACTTAGTTAGTATAATGAACATTGGGTCTAACTTGATACTGAGCATGATTGTTATATAATATTCATGGGATATTAATTTCGGGGAACTATTTCATTCAACTGGTTAGTGATGGTGAATGGTTGATTATGTACCAATAATCCTAGTTAGAGTACATCTGGAAGATGAAGAAGCTCTAGATATAGTTTGGATAAGTGATGTGAAAATTCAAATGAAAATTAAAAGTGTCTTAAAACTGAAATATGTTAGAAATATCTAATGTATTTTATATAATTTCTTATCAGTGGGATATATTGATGATGCAGGTTTCATGAAATAAATTTCAAATGGAGTTTGGAAGATTAGTAAAGGTTCTACGGTGATTGCTCGCTAAGTAAAAAATGGTACCCTATATCTTATGGTATAAATTTATGAAATTGATGCTATACCAAAGACTTTATCAGATGTTCTGAAAATGTGGCACTATAGGTTTGGTCACCTTAGTGAGAAGGTTCTTAAATTCATATTGGTGAAGGTAATACTCAAACTTAATCACATAGACCATAGAATATGTAAGAGTTGTATGTTAAAAAAATGAAATAGAGTTTCCATCAAGTTGGATGGAAGAAAAAAAGGAATTGAAAGTTGTTAATTACAATGTGTGGTGGCTATCCCATATTCACTCATATGTAGGATCACTATAATTTGTGAATTTCTTTGACTATGCCACTCACAATGTAACACCCCAGGTAAATAAAGAATATTACATTTTCATATTTATCCATATTTGTGAATAAAATATTAATATTACTTTAAAGGGGATGCTATGCTCGATGGCGCACCTAATACACAACAACGAGTTTCTTGGGAATCTTACATTGCACTCTAATTATAAAATAATATTATTTTCAATTGTAGTTAACGCCTAGCCATTTTAATGGCAGGAATGAACAGAACTAACTATAAAATGATTATATATGTTTGTCAAATATTTTTACTTTTTACAATAAATATTAGTGGATTAAAAATACGAATGAATCCAATTTTAAGTGTAAACATTCTAATATTCTTTAAAAGGTTGATTAACCACCTTTTGATGACAAACCTCTTTTAAATCCACTTTTTTTCAATTTTATGTGTTATATTTGAAAAAATAAAATTCTTCTTTAGAATCGGGACATCAAAATTTACTTTGTGTAAATTTTTGGTATTTTTCTGATAAAGTTTATTTTTTAATAAATAGTGGAAAATGTTGTATTTTAATTCAAAATATCTTTTTAATCTAATTTATTTATTTTATTATATTATATTTTGAATTGGTTTTAAATTTAAATTAGAATATATTTTTACCATTTAATCCAATAGTGGTCGTTGGAATTAATTTCATCTTGAAATTGGACTTAAACTAGCGTCAATCTTTTCATACTTATTGTTTCATAAAAACACGTTATTTGTTTTGTCAGCGGGGATTGATTATTAAATTAATTAATGAAACTTATATGTTTTGAATTTTGTAAAATGTACATCATTTTTGAATTTGGAATGTCAAATATAGCTTAGGGTGAAGTTTTGGTAATTTTCTGAAAAACTTCAATTTTTGATGAATAGTGAAACCACTAAGTGGTTGTTAAAGAAATTGATTTTTCATTTAAATGAACCTTTACCACTTCTGTGATTTTAATTTAAAAAATCCAACATACATGGTTGTCATTAGGATTTAAAATGTGGTTCAATTGGATTAAAATAATTTTTTGGTGAACAGTAACTTTTAAGTTTTAATCGCGATTAGAGGTAATTAGTGTAGTTTAAGGTAAAAATAATGTTTTAATAATATGAAATGACCTAGACACATGTCCTACCATTATTGGATGAGTCATGGACGACCAAAAAAATCCATGGGTCAACTTGGGGACCCCATAGAGCCACTTTGGTAGGAAAATGACAATAATACCTTTTTATTTAAAGTTAAAATTAAAATGTCACAAACATGTGTTGTTTTATTAAAACAATTTTTACATGGGGTTACACAATTCATATTTCTGACTATAAATATTCATTAGAAATATAAAAAGATTTACTATATCATGATATTTTTTTATAATTTTTATACATTAAATAAATTAATTTATATATGACACCGTGATGATGTAGTGATTACCTCATAAATGAATGATTTAAATAAAATGAGAAGATAGGGTGAAATATAAGTCTTACACTTGTCACAAACCTATTGTATGAGTGGATTTTAAAACCTTATCACCTTATACTTGAAATATATTCTTTTTGGACCTTTTAAATCTGAAAAACATTTTATAATAAAGTAATATTTTATAACATTCCAAGAGTGCCCCTCCTCTCCTCTTATAAAAGGCCCCCACCCCTACCACCTTACACACACCTCTCAAGCCTTTGGATCGGCTAACCCCTGCCCATTTCATCTCTAAACACCCCTTTCATCATCATTGAAGCCTCAATTTGGGCAGAAACGTTTCCAAGGAATCCTTTGAGCTCAAATCAAAGAGAGTTACCCGATTTAAAGGTAACGTTTTCCCTTGTGTTCTTTTGTTTTTTTTCTTATCCAAACCCCTAAACTCTTTTTATTTATTTCTTCTGTAACAAAACCAATATATTCAATATACTAGGATGTTTTTATGAGGAGTATTCGAGCTACAATAACACACACCTCCATATAATGGTTAAAGAACATACTATTTCCGTGGATGACGAATTACTGCCTCACGAAACGATGATTGTTCAATATTCTCATACCACCTCTCATGGTGGACATTATGATGGCACTATATTTATTTATGATATATATTATATTTATTTCCTCTCTATGAATATGTATTTTATATTTAATACATACCTTTATGCTTTGCATGTTGTGCAAATGCGATAATTTCATTTGAGGAAGTGTGGACGACCGCCCCCTCAAGTGATGTGACTCGTTCATGCAATACATGGAATGTATAAAGAATGAAATTGATGAACTTATGTGATATATATAAAATATATATTATACTGGAATTATAATATATATATCTCATCTATTTTAATTCCATTAATGTGCCAAATAAATGAAAGTAGCGTTCATGTGTACGTACGGCTTACCGTCTCCATGAACGGTACATTTCATTTCTTATCGCCAAATGTTATGTACTATTATAAGTACATATATATAATGGATATATATTTAATATATTACATATAAATGAAGGATATAATTATGTAATTATAATATATATATCTCTCATTTTGTTATTAATTCCATTAATATGACAAAAAAATGAAAGTAGCGTTCATGCGTACGTACGAACTACCGTCTCCATGAACGGTGCTTTTAATTTTTTATCTCCAAATGCCATGGAATAGTATGAAATGAGAATATACTGGATATATATGATATTTAAAACATCAATACTATTCTGGATATGATGTACCTATAATTACATGGAAAATTCTTCTCCAAGAAGTTCAATTTTTACTCATGTACCGAACATCGACAAAAACGTCTGATATGAACTCACTTTATTAACCAATTATTATAACATTATAATATGTGATATTAAATGATTAATAATATTTAAATTATGTCCTTAAGAAATTATAAATTGACCAAATTTTATTATTCAGGAGATTAAAGAATGACAGAGTCATGTCGGACACGAGGTAGGGGATCCAACCTCTCTCTTTCTTTTTAAGTACTCTCATTTATGTCATTTCTTTTAAGCTCATCTTTATTATGTTTGTGGATGTTATTTTATATTCCTTATACTTTACTTTTTATGTTCACATTATGAGAGACCCTATTTGATCTCATAAATCCTTTTTTGGAAGTTTTATGTGGCGTTGTTAGGCTGCCGAGTTTTAGTAAGGGATTTTTCATCTCACTTTTATTCCCGTGACATTTATGCTATGTTTTCCACTATTTTATTTGATTGGCATATGTACTGCCCATTATTATACTATTTGTGTAATATAATTTCATTTATTGGTATTTACATATTCATTGTATGAACCTTCTTCAATGGGGTGTACGTTTCGAAAGTTACCCAAGTCGGTAACGGAACCTTTCACCCTCCTCTTTTTAAAATACTTCTATTGTTATGTCTTTTAATTTTCATCTTATTATGTGGGGATATGTTCTTATATATCCTTATTGCTGTAAATTTTATTTCCAAGTGATTATATACCCTTTATCTCTCTCATCAACTCTTTTTCTAAAAGTTTATGTGACGCTGTTAGGCTGTCGAATTTTACCAAGGGAACTTCTTAACCCAATTTTGATTTCTTTGGGTTCAACATGTAGTTATTGAATATGTCCTCCTTTGAATATGTGTGAATGAACTTTGATTGTTTTAAACTTAATATCCACTTATATTGGGTGTATTTATATTTTTCACACATAATTATGAGATTGATTTATCCTTAATTTAAGGGTACCTTCTTTACAGGGGATTTCATCTCATTTTACATTTCTATTGAGACTTCACTGTTGTTATGCACAAATTCACTCTTATATGGTGTATATACTGTCCTTTGGAATATTATATCATGAATTACTTTATTCTCATGATATTCTAAAGTTCTAATTAAATGTTATTCCTTAATTATTGTATTCAAGTGTCTCTCATTTTGTTAAAAATAGTTTAACTAAAATATCGTTTAAATGTTTTAATGATTTATTCTTATAAATATTTCTCATTAATATCCATGTTTTCAAAATGGTTTTAAGGATTTATTTATATGGATATTAATGGTTTAAAACGTTAAAATCTTCAAAGTTGTATGGGACACATTGATTTAAATTTTTTTTATTAAATGTTTTAAATGGTTTTGAAAAGGGTTTTTAGAATGGATTAATTATTTCAAAATCTTAAAATTTTATATTTTTATTGCAATGTGGGAATGTTATATTTCCTTTATGCTTATGTTATGTGCTATGATTATGTTATGGTTCTTGGGCATTGTTATGAAGACGGGTGGTTCCGTGATAAACTAAGGGCGGGTGAGCCTAATATAGCTCTCCAATGCATTGGGTAACACGAAGGGGTTAAACGTTAAGGTTTCTCTGAAGAGATTTAGGGAATATACTGTGATGGGTATTCCAAATGTAACCAAGAGGGTTACTACCTATGTAAGAATGTTATGAATGCCTCAAGTTACCTTTATGTCATATGATTTCTATGAGTTATTCATAAATCTTATGATTTCATGAGGTATGTTAATGTGCTTAAGTTTTATGAGTAATGTATGCTTTCATTGATTCTTATGTATACATGGACTAATGTTTTCTTTCTGTATTGTTATAACCCTTACTGAGGTTTTTATGCTCATTCCAAGTTTTTTTTGAAATGTTTTTCACAGGACATAAAGTTAAATAGGGTCAAGGGTGGGATCAAGGAAATGTCAGGCTGTCGAAAACAAGGAACTAGACATGACTCTTTTGTTAAAGAGTTTTACATTGTGAAAAAATGGAAGCTGAGTAGATGTGTCTACTTTGTAATCTTTGAGATGAAATAGTTATGTCGTAATTCTCTAAAACTCTAAACCTGAAAATATCCTCAATGTGAGTTATTAATTTAATTCAATAATAAGCAATGCTTAAGGCCGAGTCCTTATAGTTGGTATCAGAGGTCAGTTTAGATAACTTTAGAGGTTAGGGTATTCTCTAGGCATAAGTGACATTACCATAATGGTTAGGATTTCAGAAAGAGTCCTAGTTTTAGATAAAGTGAATGAGTAAGTATATCATAGTGTTTATCTTCCTCATTAGTACATTATGGTTTTGTTGACATACTCACACTTAAATTTTTGTTTTTAGTGAATGGATGGATCTAAAAGGCACCAAAGTGACAATAGGTTTGAAGTAAACTGTGGTGGTTCTCTGATTAAGAGACTGGATGAAATGGGGGATTCAATGAGGAAACTCTTGGTTGTTCTAAACCAACTACTAAGGAGTCATGATCAACCACTTGTACCTTGGTATGTTCTGTAATGCATCATGTACGAGATGACCAATCTATGTGGAAGTTCAGGTAATAATTATAAAGGTAACCATTAGGGTTTATATGATCCTTACTTTTGAGGTAATTATGGGTTATTATATATTATGATGGAAAATGAAAGGCATGAGATAAACTTGATGTTAAAATATGTTATGATTATTTTTGAAGATTTTATCTCATTTTGGGGAATGTTTTAAGAATTATATAGTTTTGGAAAAGGAAAACACGCAGACCGTGTGACATCCCGTCGCGTCGGACAAAGCTGTGGGAATCGAACCCACAACCAATGTGCGACTGGTATTTATCGCCTACCACTGGACTATGTGAAGTCCTTGGTTAGTTTGACTAATTAGTTTTAGTTAGATGATTTTATGAATCAATAGTATGTTTATTTTGGGTTATCTATGGAAATGATTAAACTATAATCGAGGATATGTGATTAGGTTAATTACTTTTCAATATGAGAATTTAAGAGCAACTGATGTTATTTGGAGATAAAAGTTAATTTGTACCTTGGAAGACTATGTGATTAAATCCTTCAAATATTTGGGTTTCAATCTTAGTTTGGTTTAATTTGAAGAATTTTATGGACAATTTTTTATCAAATGGTCTTCGTTGAACTTTGGGTTTTTTTGGACAAATTTTGGAGATTAAGAATAGATTTTCTTTTTATAAAGGATTATACTTTTGTGGATTATCTGATCTCATACTAACAATTTTGGTTTTGGATTTTTTCTAAAGACATGTGAAATATATAGTTCTATTGTGTGGATTAGGTGATTCTCACGAAGTTGATTATAGTACTCTTAATGCGAGAAAGTCTTCCTAAAAAATCGTCTTTTGGAGAAAATATGAGTTTCATTAAGGAATATAGTAAAAGTTGAAAGTCTATGTGACAAGTAAGTATGTTTCATTATGTTTTAGTTAATCTCATAAATAAATTCCTCAATAAAAGGTATCTGAAAACAAAAATGTTGTCTGTTAATTTTTCCTACTGGGGAACCAAATACTGTTTAACCCATCACAAGTGTGTGATTTTCTTGTGGTTAACTTTCTCCTAGACATGTTTATTGTCACTCTCAATCAGAAAATAACCCTTTGTTTTCTCCTCCATATCCATATTTTCATACTTGGAATCCTAGTATGGGTTAACTCGGGTGACCTTTGTACTTCTCTTTCTTTATTTTAAAGTGATAGTTTTACTCTTGTTCTGATGTGGGATTTTCAATGAAGTTTCCAAGCCCAATTTTAAAATTGTGAGGACGCAATTCCTAAAAGGGTGGAAGGATGTAACACCCCAGGTAAATAAAGAATATTACATTTTCATATTTATCCATATTTATGAATAAAATATTAATATCACTTCAAAGGGGATGCTATGCTCGATGGCATACCTAATACACAATAACAAGTTTCTTGGGAATCTTAAATTGCACTCTAATTATAAAATAATATTATTTTAAATTGTAGTTAACGCATAGCCGTTGTAATAGCAGGAATGAACAGAACTAACTACAAAATGATTATATATATTTGTCAAATATTTTTACTTTTTACAATAAATGTTAGAGGATTAAAAATACGAATTAATCCAATTTTAAGCGTAAACATTCTAATATTCTTTAAAAGGTCGATTAACCGCCTTTTGATGATGAAACTATTTTAAATCCACTTTTTTGACAATTTTATCTGTTATATTTGACAAAATAAAATTCTTCTTTAGAATTGGGACATCAAAATTTACTTTGTGTAAATTTTTGGTATTTTTCCAATAAAGTCCATTTTTTAATAAATAGTGGAAAATGTTGTATTTTAATTCAAAACCTCTTTTTAATCTAATTTATTTATATGATTATATTATCTTTTTAATTAGTTTTAAAGTGAAATTTGAATATATTTTTACCATTTAATCCAATAGTGGTCATTGGAATTAATTTCATCTTGAAAGTGGACTTAAACTAGTGTCAATCTTTCGATACTTATTGTTCCATAAAAACACGCTATTTGTTTTGACAGCGGGAATTGATTATTAAATTAATTAATGAAACTTATATGATTTGAATTTTGTAAAATGGACATCATTTTTGAATTCGGAATATCAAATATATCTTAGGGTGGATTTTTGGTAATTTTCTGAAAAACTTCAATTTTTGATGAATAGTTAAACCACTAAGTGCTAATTAAAGAAACTGATTTTTCGTTTAAATGAAACTTTACCACTTCTGTGATTTGAATTTCAAAAATACAACATACATGGTTTTCATTAGGATGTAAAATGCGGTTCAATGGGATTAAAATAATTTTTTGGTGAATAGTAACTTTTAAGTTTTAATCGCGATTAGAGGTAATTAGTGTAGTTTAAGGTAAAAATAATGTTTTAATAATATGAAATGACCCAGACACATGTCCTACCCTTATTGAATGAGTCATGGCCGACCAAGAAAATCCATGGGTAAACTTGGGGATCCCATGGAGCCACTTTGGTAGGAAAATGACAATCATACCTTTTTATTTAAAGTTAAAATTAAAATGTCACAAACATGTGTTGTTTTATTAAAACAATTTTTACATGGGGTTATAAAAGTCATATTTTTGACTATAAATATTCATTAGAAATATAAAAATATTTCCTATATCATGAATTTTTTTTATAATTTTTATAAATTAAATAAATTAATTTATTTATGACACCGTGATGATGCAGTGATTATCTCATAAATGAACGATTTAAATAAAATGAGAAGATAGGGTGAAATATAAGTCTTAAACTTGTTAAAAACCTATTGGATGGGTTCATTTAGAAACCGTATCACCTTATACTCGAAATATATCCTTTTTGGACCTTTTAAATCTGAAAAATAATTCATAATAAAGTAATATTTTATAACATTCCAAGAGTGCCCCTCCTCTCTTATTATAAAAGGCCCCCACCCCTACCTCCTTACACACACCTCTCAAGCCTTTGGCTCGGACAAAACCTGCCCATTTAATCTCTCCACAACCATCTCTTCATCATTGAAGCCTCACTTTGGGCATAATCATTTCCAAGTAAGCCTTTGAGCTCAAATCAATGAGAGTTACCCAATTTAAAGGTAACATCATCCCTTGTGTTCTTTTGTTTTATTTTTCTTCTCCAAACCCCTAAAATCTTTTTATTTATTTATTTCGTAACAAAACCAGTATCGTAAATATACTAGGATCTTATTAAGAAGAGAATTCGAGCTACACTAACACACATCTCCATCTAATGGTTAAAGAACATACTATTTCCGTGGATGGCGAATTACTGCCTCACGAAACGATAACTGTTCCATCTTCTCATACCACCTCTCATGGTGGACATTATGATGGAACTATATTTATTTATGATATATATTATATTTATTTCCTATATATGCTTCTGTATTTTATATTCAATACATACCCTTTTGCTTTTCATGTTGTGCAGATGCAATAATTTCATTTGAGGAAGTGTGGACGACCGCCCCCTCAAGTGATGTGACTCGTTCATGCAATACATGGAATGTATAAAGAATGAAATTGATGAACTTATATGATCTATATAAAATATATATTATACTGGAATTATAATATATATATATATATATCTCATCTATTTTAATTCCATTAATGTGCCAAAGAAATGAAAGTAGCGTTCATGCGTACGTACGGCTTACCGTCTCCATGAACGGTACATTTTATTTCTTATCTCCAAATGTTATGTCTTATTATAAGTACATATATGTAATGGATATATATATGTAATATATTACATATAAATTAAGGATATCATTCTGGAATTATAATATATATATCTCTCATTTTGTTATTAATTCCATTAATATGACAAAAAATGAAAGTAGCGTTCATGCGTACGTACGGCCTACCGTCTCCATGAACGATGCTTTTAATTTTTTATCTCCAAATTCTATGGAATAGTATAAAATGAATATATACTGGATATATATGATATTTATAACATCAATACTATTCTAGATATGATGTACCTATAATTACATGGAAAATTATTTTCCAACAAGTTTGATTTTTACTCATGTACCGAACATCGACAAAAACGTCTGATATGAACTCACTTTATTAACCAATTATTGTAACATTATAATATGTGATATTAACTGAATAATAATATTTAAAGTAGTTCCTTAAGAAATTATAAATTTAACATATTTTATTATTCAGGATATTAAAGAATGACCGAGTCATGTCGGACACGAGGTAAGGGATCCAACCTCTCTCTTTCTTTTTAAGTACTCTCGTTTATGTCATTTCTTTTAAGCTCATCTTTATTATGTTTGGGGATGTTATTTTATATTAATCATACTGTAATTTTTATTTTCATATTATTAGAGACCCTATTTGATCTCATAAATCCATTTTTGGATGTTTTAAGTGGCGCCGTTAGGCTGCCGAGTTTTCGTAAGGGATTTCTCATCTCACTTTTATTCCCGTGACATTTATGCTACATTTGCTAGTACTTACTTTGAGTGGTGTATGTACTGACCATTATTATAAACTTTGTGTAATATAATTTCATTTATGGGTATTTACATATTCATTTTATGACCCTTCTTCAATGGGGTGTACGTTTCGAAAGTTACCCAAGTCGGTAAGGGAACATTTCACCCTCCTCTTTTTAAAAATCTTCTATTGTTATGTCTTTTAATTTTCATCTTATTATGTGGGGATATGTTATTATATATCCTTATTTCCATAAATTTTATGTTCAAGTGATGAGATACCCTTTATCTCTATCATCAACTCTTTTTCTAAAATCTTATGTGACGTCGTTAGGCTGTCGAATTTTACCAAGGGAACTTCTTAACCCAATTTTTATTTCTCTGGGTTCAACATGTAGTTATTGAATATTCCCTCCTTTGAATATGTGTGAATAAGATTTGATTATTTTACACTTAATATCCACTTATATTGGGTGTATTTATATTTGTCACAGATAATTATGAGATTGATTTATCCTTAATTTAAGGGTACCTTCTTTACAGGGGATTTCATCTCATTTTACATTTCTATTGAGACTTCATTGTTGTTATGCACCAATTCACTCTTATATGGTGTATATACTGTCCTTTGGAATATTATATCATGAATTAATTTATTCTCATGATATTATAAAGTTCTGATTAAATGTTATTCCTCAATTATTGTATTCAAGTGTCTCTCATTTTGTTAAAAACACTTTAACTAAAATATCATTTAAATGTTTTAATGATTTATTCTTACAAATATTTCTAATTAATATCCATGTTTTACAAATGGTTTTAAGGATTTATTTATATGGATATTAATGGTTTAAAATGTTAAAAGCTTCAAAGTGGTATGGGACACTTTGATTTAAAAATCTCTTTATTAAATGTTTTAAATGGTTTTGAAAATGGTTTTTAGAATGGATTCATTATTTCAAAATCTTAAAATGATATATTGTCATTGCAATATGGGAATGTTATATTTATTTTATGGTTAATTTATGTGCTATGATTATGTTATGGTTCTTGGGCATTGTTATGAAGACTGGTGGTTCCATGATAAACTAAGGGCGGGTGAGCCTGATATAGCTCTCCAATGAATTGGGTAACGCGAAGGGGTTAAACGTTAAGGTTTCTACGAAGAGATTTAGGGAATATACTGTGATGTGTATTCCAAACGTAACCAAGAGGGTTACTCCCTACGTAAGAATGTTATGAATGCCTCAAGTTACCTTTATATCTTAGGATTTCTATTAGTTATTCATAAATCTTATGATTTCATGAGGTATGTTAATGTGCTTATGTTTTATGAGTAATGTATGATTTCATTGATTCTTATGTATACATGGACTAATGTTTTCTTTCTGTATTGTCATAAACCTTACTGAGCTTTTTATGCTCATCCCAAGTTATTTTTGAAATGTTTTTCACAGGACATAAAGTTTAATAGGGTTAAGGATGGGATCAAAGAAATGCCAGGCTGTCTAAAACAAGGAACTAGACATGACTCTTTTGTTAAAGATTTTTTATTTTCTGAAAAAATGGAAGCTGAGTAGATGTGTCTACTTTGTAATCTTTGAGATGTAATGGTTATGTCCTAATTCTCTAAAACTCTAAACCTGAAAAGATCCTCAATGTGAATTATTCATTTAATTCAATAATAAGTAATGTTTAAGGCCGAGTCCTTATACACAAGTACTATGTTTACTTCCTAAAGAATAGATTTGACATGTTTTAGAAATTTATTAAGTGAAAAAATTAGGTTTAGGAAAAGTATTAAAGAAAGTAAAAATGTATCCACATAGAAAATGGTGGGGAATACACCTGAAACAATTGTTGTAACATTTATAAGAATAAGGAAATCATGCATGAGAATATTGTTCTAGGGACTCCCAAAAAATGGAATAGCTGAGAGAATGAATTAGACTCTGATAGAGAAATATCAGATTATAATGATTAACTCAAAAATGCCTTAGGGAATTTGGATAAAAGTATTGAATACATAAACATACATAGTGAACAAAAGCATGAATTTATCTAAGGGTAAGGAAATTTATGAAGGACTTTGGTCTCCTAGGAGACCATAGATCAATTATCTTAAGACTTTTGGATTTGACAAATATTTTCATATTGATGCTAACGATAGATAAAAATTGGATACAAATTCAAAAGTGTGTTTTATTATCAAATATGGTTATTAGAACTTTGGTTATTTCTTATATATTAATGAAATGAAAGAAGTTATCCATAGCCAAGATGTTGTTTTCAATGAATATCAATTATGCAAAGATTAGAATCTATATGAGAGGTAAGTTGATGATAGTTCAACTGTAAAAGTTCAGGGTGATTAAAAAGAAGATACTGTACAAAAATTTAGTTTGAAAAGTTTAAGAGAAACATTATGTGATGAAAATATATTATTCAGGGTAATAGATAGAGGTATATCATACATACTGTTGATAGATGGTAAAAGATTGGATAAATAACTACTAGATAGGGAACAATCTAACAAACCTTTACCAGACATAAGAATAACAAATAGATAGGTTCAGATAGATGGAATTGAGGTTTTTTTAGAATATTCACTCATATTAGGAAAACTATTCAAAGGTTTTGGTATTATTTGAATTTCACACTTTTTATGGATGTAGGGAAGTAGACAGTCTAAAGGATACACCTACTCTTAGTGACTAAAAATTGTAGAATTTAGCCCTGGAAGAGGAAATTAATTCCTTAAATATAAATAATATGTGAAAGTTGTATAATCTATCATAAGGAAAAAGTTATCTAGAAAAAAATCAGAATTTCATTTGAAATATGAAGTTGAGAGAATTAATAGATACAAATCAAGGTGGGTGGTGAATACTTTTTTAAAAAGGGAAGGAATTTAATTTTCTAAAATTTTCTAACCAGTGGTGAAACACACAACCATTCAGATAGTGATTATTATTGATACATCTGATGATCTAAACTTGGAATATATGTGTATCATATTGATATTTTATGATTTTTTTCAAATTAATTTATATTTCTAGATATCTTGTGTTACATGAAATAACAAATCTTTTTGTTAGCGTTCATTACATATGACACCGAGCATCAGCAAACCGTGAAATAAATTTATAATAACCTATATATTAAATATAAATTTATGAATAGTATTAACTACTTTATGAAATATACATATAAATTTCCTAATAAATATAAATTTATTTATAAATTCTTATTAAATAATCAATCGTTTTTTAGTAATGTGATTATATTCATTATGAATGTTTTTTTCAGAGATGAATTTTATTGATTTTTATAAAAAGATATTGTGAATATTTTAGAAACACTATTTAATAAAATGAACTTTATTTTTTAAATCATCATATCAAAAATAAATTATGGTGAAATATTTGAAATTTTTGGAAAATATTGATTTGTCAATGAGTAGTGAAAATACTAATTTTTGTAAAAATTTCATTAATTTTCATTGAATGAAGTAATTTAAAATTTAAAATAATGTTATAAAGTTACATAATTATTATTTATTTACATTTAGCCCACATAATTACTTTTTAATTAACTTTATATTGGATTTTATTATATTTTTATTTTTGGGTTTAAATAAGGGTTTTTTTTCTCTGAAATCTGTTTTAAAGTGCATAATGTTTCTACATTTTAATCAATTAAAAGAATAACTAATGAGGAATTTTTTAAATTAAATTTATATATTAAATATAAATATATTTTAATCTACATTAATAAAATTGATATTATTAAATATAGAGTAAATATAAAATCATATTTTCCTTGAAAAATTCACTTCTCTTTGTAACCCTGCTTTCTCATCACATCTACAGGATTAATTTTTAAATAAAACATGTCACTTATATGAATTGAATTTTTAAAAATGGATTCAATATTTAGAATAATAATTTAAATTATATAATAATATTAACTTAATTTTTGACCAAAATGAAAAGTGAAAGTAGTAAAAATTAACTATCATCATTAAGATAAAATTGGGTTTACCTAGGAGTTAAACTAAGAAGATAAGGGTTAAAATGAATATAAAAATTGTAAAATTAATATTTTATGGAAATATTTCAATATTATACTTCACAATATATGATATATAGTCATTGTTATTCTTTTTTCCTTGGGAATTACCTTTTTATATTGGATTCTTTTGGTGAATTTCCAAGTTGTTTCCTAGTCAGTTCCATTCCCTCAGTTATAAAAGGACAACACTTCCTTCAACCTATTCACACCTCAAAAGAAATATAGTTAATAAAATTCATCAATAATTACATCCCCAAAATCACTTTCCATGTTTTATATCTTCAGTTCCTCCAAAAATACCAACACTAGGGTCCTTAATAAGAGTTCTGAAGGAAGTTCTTCTAAGAGAAGATAAATGTCCTCACTAAGGTGCTTCTATATATTTATTCTTTAAACACATTTAATTACATATTAAAACTTAGGATATAATAAAAACTTGATAACATATATAATTATATGTTTTTATCTTAATCTTATGACCTATAACCATTTCTACTTCTATAAAATGGGGTACGGAAACATGATTCGTGTTTACAACAGACTACCTCCTCGTGAACTGATGTCATTCATTTTTCCATTACCACCTCTCCCAATTGGGTATGATTATGGATATAATATATATTTATATATATTTATAATATTTATAAGATTATTATACCTCTATATTCCTTATATCATATATACCTTATTGCTTTCAATTTCATAGGGGTTACGATAACGTCGTTCGTGTGTTCGGTGGACCACCACCTCACAAAGTGATGTGATTCATTTTCACTAATGCTTAACATGGAAGATAATAATTGTAAATTTAACAAATATATATATATATAAAATAATTATTATATAAATGACATATTTGTCATTCTTAAATGATAATACATCATTTTTACTTATCTTTTTACTCACTGAAGGATGATAACATCGTTCCTGCATGTGTGGACTATCGCCCTCCCAAAGTGATTTGAATCTATATTTTCACGACCAAAACACATGGATGGTATATATGTAAGTATATTTAAAGAAATTATATATTATTTATGATGTTATTATCATTATTTTATGATAAAATATTACTTACCTCATTTACATAATGATCGTTGAAAAATGGAAACATTACTTATGCATACGTACAACCTACCGTCTCCGTGATCCTAAACCATATTTAGTGATTAGTCATAAAATTATAATTGATGTATTAATATAATAATTATTTCATTGTTATTATTTATATTATAAAACCATGATCAAATTTATAACACTAAAAATAAAAAATAAAAAAACATATGAAAACAAATCAGTTATTATACGAAACATAACTTTACCATATAATTATTAATAAATAGGAAATAAAAATTCATAATTAAATCATATATGGTATTATATATGTATATTAGGTTACTTATCATATTTATAATAAAATTTTATTTAATATACAATAGTTTTTAATGAGTAAAAAGGAATTAGATACTCACGACAAGGGATTTCCGTCTCACTTTTTACTTCTATGAGACACATGTCATATTCACTACCTATTTCTTTCATGTGCTGTATATATGGGCCATTAATGTATATTATTATTATTATAATTAAAATTATTTATTATTATATATCCGTTTTAGGATATCTCATTCATGGGTTTTATGGTTCAAAAGTTAACAAATCGGTAAGGTATATTTGTCTCAATTGGCCTTTTGTGAGGCATAAGCAATACTATGCACCTATGTTATTATATGAGGTATAGATAATGCCACTTGAAATTTTATATAATGAATATTAGTATTTTATTAATATTTTAGTTTTCATTCAATGTCATTATATCATGGGAGTATGATTCAGAGTTACCAAATTGGGAAGAGTTTAATTTTTCAATCTCATCATTTATGGGAATTATCTGTGATTATGATTTCAAATGAGGAAATATTATGATATATATCTCAAGAAACCCATGAATTATATTATATTATATTTATTTAATTATAATAAATTTTTCCCTTTATTTTTCACTCTTCATGTACTCATGATTTCAAAAATAATTGTTTTTATGAAAAATAGTTTTACGGTCAAAAATTCATTCCCTTCCAAAACCATGTTTTAGAAAAATGTTTCAAAAAATGTTTTAATATTCAAATATAATATTTAAAAGAAAATTTTAACAATATTTGATTTTTTTTAAAAAAATTAAAGGAATATTCAGGTCTTTTTCCAAATAATTCCCATTTGTCTTTTACTGAAAATTTGAAAGGAATCTTTGTTTCAACACGTATAGAATGGAACAAATTCCCATGATCATGACCATTGTTTTATTTAAATATTCCTTTATATGTGTTGAAAATTATTTTATAATAAAATAATTTTAAAAAATATGTTTAAAAATGTTTTTTCAAATCATATAGGACATTTTCCTCAATAAATGTTTTAAATGATTTTTAAATCTTCCATTATAAGTTATCAAGGTTATTTTTAAATGAAAAGGATTTTCAAAAGTTTTATGTTTTCATTTTTTTTGCAAAGAAATTATATTTTCATCAAGAAATATTCCATGTGATTTGTGTTTCAAAATATTTATCCATCTAATATGACATACATTGATATAATTTATGATTTACTATGGATATGATCCAAAGATACAATTATTATCATTCCTCTAAATAGATTCTATTTATGATGACAAGAAATTTATGGAACCCTTTTATATTCCACAGGTTATAAAATGATGAAATTATTATAGAACATTATTATTTTCACAGGTTATGATTCTATGAAAGAATGAATTGATTATAAAACTTTTCTCAATTCCATGTGTTATGATATGGTGAAATGTATTTGAAAATTATTTCATTTCATGGGTTATGATATGTTGAATGTTTATTATATTATGGAACACATAAATATGGTTTTCATTATGATATGGGTGGTAAATATATCTACCTCCAATGAAATGGGTAAATATATATATCATGAGAAAACAATAAGAAAAAGGATGATGTGATTGATCTAATATGGGTGATACATGTGGTCTGATCCACTTTGGAAAAAACGTGTTTACTGATCCAAAATGAGAAAAAGGTGTGTCCTGATCCAAAAAGGGAAATATGTGAATATTTTCAATCCAATATATTGATGTTATTGGTAGTAAACCATGACATATGGAATGAATTCCAACATTTATTATGGTTCAACACTTTTATGACATGATATTGTGGTTCATGATTGATTTATATTGATTTATCACCCTTATTAGACATGATTTGAGAAATGATCAAGTGTTATGCCATGAATCATTTTTATGATCTATTATAGGTTGGGTATGAACTTCATAAGTTATGTTCATGACCACATAACCTTATACTTATATTATTATTTCATATGATTATAGATTGATATCTCATATGTCTATCCATACAGAACATCTATGGCCAACCTTTCTTATGTTTCCTTTACTAGGTTATGAAGAAAGGTTTAGGAAGGGAATACCTAATAGAATTAATATTTTAGAATATATTATTGAGATATGTTGAATATATTTCCCCAAATTATAATATTATTCACTTAGTATCAAAATACAGTAAACTATTACGGTCTTTAGGCATGTGTTTGTATAATGTATTGAATATTCATCTAAAAATATGTAATATCTATGTATTAAAATATTGAGTTTATATAGTTGGTATCAATTGAAATAATTAATTATCCTTTGGAAGCCAGGATGAGAAAAATTTAGTAATATCCCTAGGGGAATTTCCAAAGATATGTCTAGGGATGTATTTAAGGATAATTTTTGAAATGATTCAAAGTACAATAAAATATCCTAGAATTTTGGTAAAGGATAGAGTGAGAGGTTTTTAAGAAATTAAATCCTAGTGATGATTATACAAGTGGATGTGGATTTGGAATAGATGTAACTAGGGGTAATAACACTAAAAGGGTGCATTGATCTAGAATCGATCACCACTTAGTGCATGGAAATGAGCCTTGTTTCATACCTAGTTTGATACTCCTAGGGGATATGCCTTATAAATTCACAAAATCATTATGAACCATCATAAAGGATTTAAATATATGATGATCATTAATAACCTAGGATAATCCTATGGTTCCATATATTGAATGTTATTTGTCCTGATTTATACATCCTATAAGTGATTTTCATTATTATTTGGTATCCCATTATGATTAGCATTCCCGACACTATGTTTTTTTGGTTTTAGTAAATGGTGGGAACCTAAAAGAATCAGGTTAACCTTGAATGTGATGGAATTTTTTTTGATGATAAGTCAAATAAGATTTTTACTAGAGTGAAGGATATTATGATTATTCCTAATTAGTTATTACAGAACATGATTAACAATATTAACCTAAACGAACTCTCAGACTCACAAATGATGTGAAGTATAGAGTTTTTTGAGAGTTTGGTCAATGGATACCATAGAGGAAAGAATATTTAGTTTCCCATATGTCAATAATGTGGGAAGAAACAGTCCATGGAATTCCTTAAAGGAATAAGAAGACTTTTCAAATTTGGAAAATAAAGAAACAAATTAATTACTGAGGAAAAAAGGAAAAATTTAATTAATGAAATGGATGATTATATTTGTCTCTATAAGGTATTATAAATGGATGAATGTTTCAACCATGGAACGTATGGGCACTATGGAAATCTATATCCTAGGGGGAAATTTCATGAAGAGAATCAGCAAGGTGGTACGAGTAATTGTTATACTACTAATGATGAAGAGACTACGAATGAAATATGAATGTAAAAAGGTATTAAAGAATGAGATAATGAATCCGAGTTAATGGTTTGAGAATGAAGTGGGATGATTTAAGTGATTATGTTCTGAAATTTAAGAATTATGAATATATAATGATTATTTAGTATAAGTTTTTCATTAAGGATTTGAAAGGATATGTTGAATAATGCTGATGACCTAAAAAATTTATTTAATGGAAAGGTAATATTCATGTAAAACATGAGATTAAGGTAAATATAACCCTTAATATGTTCTTGATGTTGAGATAATGATATTAGGGTAAAGTTGTGATTTATATGATTAAGTTAAATTAGATAGTATTGATGAACTTATAAATAATTTATGATTTGTGGAAAAAGTGGTTTATTCTTTGATTGATGGAGTTTAAAAACTTATTTTATTTATTAAGTATATTAAATAATATGTAGTTTTATTCAATGAATAAGGAAACATGTATTTTTTTGTATGATTTTTTGGTAATTCAGATTATTACCATGTTTTAATATAATACATAATGAAGGTATTAACAAGTATGGTATGTAACAAAGGATAGATACCTCGATATATATTGGGGATTAATGTTAAGTTGATTTTGAGAAATTTATCTACCTTATTTATTATTTTTTTAATTTTGGATGGGTTATAAGGTTAAACCTCTATGTAATGGTTTAATTTTAATTTTTTGATGATGTTTTATAGATTAGTGTATTATCTCACAATATGACGATTTATGCATAACATGTGCTAACCGTTTTGTTTTTATAATTACTAGGATTGAACGAATAAATTATCATTCTATTATGTAAGGACCTGACCATAAACATTACATAATATAGTTAATTCAAGTGTAATTCACTTTCATACATTCCCAAATATGATTTAGGTTTATATTTTTAGTGAATTATTTCGTAAACTCATATATAGAAACTCATATATTACAAATTAGAAACTACAACTCTATAACCTTTTTTCACAATAGAAATCTTATAAAACAAAACACGATTTATTTCCATAAAAAACTTCACAACTTTAAATTTGAATTATTCTCTTCCTTTGACCATCCAAAAACCATGTGATTTATTTAAATAAATTGAGATGATAATAAAAAGATCAGTAATAGAAATAAAATGAAGAAAGAAACAATTATTATCTAAATTAAAACATTTTGAAAAAGTTATAACTTTTACACATAAAACATAAGATCATTAGATTACCTTATGAAATCATAAGTTTCCTATAAAATCTTAGAAAAAATACATATATTATAAAAGGAAACTTGTGGAATCATTTTCATATCACTCTAACATATAATGTAGTTATGCCGACTACATAGGGAGTAACTATCATGGTTACACTTGGAATAACCAATGAAGTATATTCCCATAATGTCTTAGGAGAAAATAATAGGTTAACTTTGTACCTTTACCCAATGCATTGGAGAGCAATAATGTTCTCACCCACCCTTTTTTTATCATAGAACCAGCTATAATCATAATAATTCCCCTTAACCATAACATGATCATACAGATAAATCTTGAATAAAATAAACATTTTTGAGGAAAACATAATTTTTTATTTTAAAATCCCTTTTCATTTTTAAGAATCCATGAAATTTTAAATGAAAAAAATATTATTTTAAAATAAACTTGTAAACATGTAAAGGAAACATAAAATCACTAAGGCATCATGAAAGGGGAAAATCCTATTATGTTATATAAGTAAAAAAGTGTTTTAATTAGGAAATATGGTTTTTAAAATAAAAGTCCCTTACAAATGTCACATCATTGAAGCGATAATTAATAAAATGAATAGACTATGTGTATAAATTATAAATAAAAATAATAAAACATAATATAATAAAAATTCATTTTATAAATAATCATAGCATGACAGAATCAATGGATTATAAGGTTAACCCCAATAATGGAAGTTGGGTTACAAATTCCCTTAACTTATGTCCAAAAATGTTCTTCACTTATACTTAATATCCTATATAATAAAATTATATACATTAATTACTTGATTAAATACTTTTTACACATATATTTAATTTATTTCAATTTTATTAAGTTCATTTATGACCATTTTGATGAGTTATAAATATCAGAATCATCATTCTAGGAGTGTTCATTTCATGGATTTATGTTCGATTCACTTAAGTATAATTATGGGAGTTCTTTTCAAATGGGAGAAAAACATAAAAAGTGGAAATAAATGGTATTAATATGATTATAAAATTTCAAATGATCCCATATATCAATTTTTTCTGATATGTGGATGATTAATTAGATAAAACATTAACGATAGATATTTGGTTTTGTATTTAGAGGTTTTTCCAACCATCACATACTAGTTTGGATTTATTTAATAAATATTTCTATAAATTAGTTATAAAACATTAAAAACGTTTTAATATAAAAATAAAAATAATTTTTAACCATAATAATTGTTTTATGACAATCATTGAATGTGGTAATGGAAAATAAAAAACATCATCCACGAAGGTGGTGAGTCGTCACGCCACGAACAATTTTTTCATTTTTAAAATAAGAGGAGAAGAGAAAAGGATGATGATGTATATTACATTAAAATAAATAAATTCATGTATATGTATGATACTAGAGTTATCATTCTTGTTTTTATAGGTGAGGTGAGAATAAGTTATAAATAAATAAATAAATAAATAAATAAATAAATAAATAATCTAAAAGAGATAGACTGATGATTTTACCTCTTGAATATCGTCTCCTTGAGAACCTCCTTAAGGAACTTTGTTTTGGTTTTTGGTGAGACCAGAAAGTATTGGATGTGGGGAAGAGGATTGGGAAGGGAATTAGAAGAATTTAGATAAGATTAATGGATTTGGAGGTGTGAGGAGAAGGGGTGGTGAGGGGTGGTATTTATTGGTATATGAGATGAGTTTTTTTGATTATTCTATTCATTTATTGATTATTTTGGTTCTAGTCTATCAATAGTGTTGATAATTGTGACAAATCATAGTAACTAGTGTATTTTAGTTCAAAATAATGTGTGATTACATCACAAATAATTAAAATATTCATGTATTAAAATTATAATGTTAAATAGCATAAAATTTTCTAAATTACTATATTTCATTATTCACTAAAAATTCAACAACCAAAAAAATCCCAAAAATTAAACCTCACAATTTTTTATGTGTAGATTTAAAAAATGGATGAAATTTTATGAAAATAGTTTTCTAAATATGAGAATTTTAATTTTAAATATAAATAATTATTTATTAAAAAATACTGATTTTAATATTTTAACTGATTTTATGACACATTGAAAAATTAATAAAGGTCTCATAAAATTATATTACAATTTTAATAAGACAAAATATAAATTCATAAATCTATTTTATATTTTTTTAAATCATTATATTAATTATAACATTGTAAATTAATATTTTCATTTCACAAAAATACCAATACTTAATTTACCATTTTTTAAAAATTTATTTATATATTTCGTGATATAAATATATTATATTTAAATTTATGAGATACCTAAATTGTATTTATACATTCATAGGTGAGGTTATTATTCTAATAGCAACATTACTATTCATAACAGTCAAATTACTATTCCAACGGTCATGTTACTATTTCATTAGTATATATTCCTTAATTTCTACAAATACCACTTATTTCATTATACATTTATAATGGATTTTATATTTTATTTTCAGAATGAAAGAAAATAATTCTATAAATACCTGGGTTTTTACATTCTCCCCCTTCTGGAAATTGCTTCCTCAAAATTTTATTCACTTATTAAACAAGTGATGATACCCGTACCTCATATCATTTTTAGATTCCCATGTTTCTTCTTCAACCATGTGGTTTCTCCACAAAACCTTAACCTAGATAACTACCTTATTCTGAAATACTTTCTCTCTAGGATATAGAATCTGAATTAGATTTTACTCATATGAAAGGCAATCTTCTAACTGGACAATCTCAGGGCTCAGAATATGGGATGAATATGGCACATACTTTCATAACATTTAAACATGAAAAACATTGTGTACCTAGGACAAAATAAAAGGAAAATACACTCATAGGCAGCCTATCTAACTTTATCTAGAATTTTTTGGGTATAATGAATGGTGGATTATGCTTCCCCTTCTTACCAAAATGTATTGCACTTTTCCATGGATAAATTTTGAAAAAGACATGATTACCTACCTCAAAAGAAATATCCATCCTCTTGTTATCCATAAAGTTTTTTTGTCTACTCTGAGTTTTCCTCAAGTGTTACTGAATCATCTGAACATTATCTACCTTTGTCTCTACCAATTATGGTCCCATCATCTTTCTTTCACCATCTTTATCCCAAAATAATATAGTTTAACACTGCTTTCTATATAATTATCAAAAGGTTCCATTTTTATATGTGAATGAAAATTGATATAATAAGAAAACTCAACCAAATATAGATTTTGAACCCTAATTCTTTGGTAATACATTCAAAAATCTCGAAAAATATCATCCAATATATTAATTTTTCACTCTGACTATTCATCAGATTGAGGATGAAAAGCAGTGTTGAAATTTAATTCAGTTCCCAATAACTTATGAAAAACATTCCAAAAGCTAAAAGTGAACATAAGATCATGATCAGATACAATAGAGAGAGGAAATCCATGTAATCTGACTATCTCTTTGAGGTATAGTTGAGAAATATGATCTAATGACATAATATATCGAATAGGAAGAAAATGTGAATATTTAGTTAATCGATCAAAAATACCCCAAATCAAATTGTTACCTTAATATGATTTTGGTAATCCCACTATGAAATCCATGGATATATTTTCCTATTTCCCCTCTAGCACTGGAAAAGGATGAAGCATCCCCTTCAGTAATTATCATTCTCTTTTTACCTATTTACAAGTCAAACATGTCATGGTAAAGTCAGCAATATCTCTCGTCATTCCATCCTTCCAGTAATACTCATGAAGGTCACTATACATCTTAGTGTTTTTAGGATGAACTGAAAACAGAGAATTATGATCTTAACTTAATAACTCTTTCTTCAACTATGAATCACAAGGAACACATGATCTCTTCCCAAATCTCAAAAAACAATCTTTATCAATGAAAAATTATGGAAACTTACCCTTTTATCCAATAATACCTTTTTTGGTAACTCCTAGTCTTACTTCTATTCTTTCCTAATACTATCTGATATAAATGATTGAACATGAACCTAAAATAAAATCAAGGAATATCCTACACCAATAAATTCCAATCCAAAATTTATCACATCATTAACCAAGAGGTCATTTTATAAACACAACATGGTTTTTGTAGCATGATGTTTTCAACTCAATGAATCCTCCTATTTATTTGTTTTTCAAGATAGTAATTGATCATGCAATCATAATATTTGAACAGTTCCATCCATATTCTCTACCTCATGTTGAATTCCTTATGAGTGAATATATACTTAAAACATTAATGATTAGTATATATTTTAAACTTTGCCGTATATAGATGATTTATCCAAAAATTTTAAAAAAATACACAGCTGATGCTTCTAAATCATGTGTGGGATAATTTAACAAACGAGGTTTTAGTTTTTATGAAGCATAAGAAATTACCTAATTTTTATGCATCATAATTCAACCAAGTCACTTTAAATAATCCTCACTATAGATGAAAAAAACTTCATTTCCAGAAGTTGGGTCCAAAACTAGAGCATTCACTAATCTTATTTTAATGCATGAAAAAACATCACATTATTCTATCCAAAACAATTTAACCCCTTTTACTATTAACTTAATTAGTGGGATATATAACCATTCAATGTTTTAAAAAATCATTGATAATAGTTTTATAATCCAAGAAAACTATGAATCTCAGTAATATTTTTAGGCCTTATCCATTCATTAAAAAAATTCATTTTTGGTGGAATAAAGCCATCCTTATTTACAGTATTCCCAAGAAAAGAAATTTTTTGTAACCAAAAATCTCATTTACTAAATTTACCATATAAATTATTTTCATTCAGGGTTTATAGAACAATCCTTAAAGGTTTTTCATTATTCTAATAAATTTTTGAATAAACCAAAATAACATTAATAAAAACAACAAAAAACTTATCCAATTATTAATGTAAGAATCTATTCATATGATCCATAAATAAATCATGGGAATTTTTCGACCCAAAGGGAACAAAAAAAATTATAATTCCCCTATCTAGTACAAAATTTTATTTTTAGAATTTCATCCTCCTTCACCTTCATCTAATGGTATCCAAATCTCAAGTCAATCCTAGAATAATAATAATCTCCTTAGAGTTGATCAAAATAGTCATTGATATGAGGCAAAGCATACTAATTTTTTATAATGATGTTATTCAATGCAATATAATCAATGAAAAGACTCATGGAAAAATATAACTTTTTAAAAAACAAAATAGAATCACCCCAAGGTGAAGTACTCAGGTTCATGATACCTTTATCTAGTAACTCCTTAAAATTTCTTTTCATTTATAGAAAATATACTTAATTCATTTGATAAGGGGGGTTTGAAATAGGTTTAGAATCAGGGACTAAATCAATAGTAAAATCAACATCATGATCAGGTATAATAATAGAAAACTCATTAGGAAAATTTTTTTGATACTCATTTAACATTGGAAAATTATTAATCTAAACTATTCCCTTGTTTTTAAAAATATGTTTAAGATAAAATTAATTTCTATATTTTAATGGTTTCTATACTACCTGATATATTACCCATGGTATGGGTTCATTATTGTATAAAAGTTGAGACTCTTTCTAAAAAATAATTTATTTAGCTCAAAAATAAATCTTAGTATGGTAAACAGTATTCCAATATATTCCCTATATAACATCAAATTCTACCAGGGGGAACATAATAAGGTTTTTAGGTAAATTATTTCCAAAACAATTGATAGGAATATATTTATAATTTACTTTTTCCTTAATATTTCCCCCATGTGTTTTAAACATAACTTATGGCTTCATTTTTTGAGGTCAAATATCTAATTTACCAGAAAATTTCTCATATATGAAAGAATTTGTAGACCCTGAATCAAAAAAGACATTTGAAAATTTTGAGTAAACAAAAAATGTATCTGATACAACTTTCTTTGATGGAATGAAATTTTCTAAATCATTTTCAAAGGATTTAACCACACCCTTTTTCTTATACTTTAGATGTTTCCAATCATTCAGGTTCTTCTTTTGACACTTTTTTTTCATAATGACGAGTCTCCTTAAATTTTTTAAAAAATTATAATCTATATATCAGAATTTTTATTACCACTACCATGATCATCTTCATTGTAATTATGATCCATATCCCCACCCTTACCGTATCTAAAAAACTAACCAAACATCAAAAGTAATTCCCTAGTGTTTTTTTAAAACTATTCTCACAAACAAAAAAAAATTTCTTACCATAAATCTTTTTTGTAGTATTATTTACTTTTTATTACAACTTTGACCTTTTTTTTATTGGTTTTAAAAGAACACATGATCATCAGAAAATACTATTTCCACCTTCTCCACACATTATTTTTTTTCATCTTTTTAATTCATGAGAAGCTAATTCCCTTCAATATTTTGGCTTCAATAATTCTTAAAAATGATTGATTTTACTATCAAGATCCCAAATAAAATTTAGATCATACCTTTCCAATCAAGTGAATTTTTCATTGTATATAGCCACTGAATCCTCCTCTTGTCTCAATTACAAGAATTAATTTTCCATCCTAAATCTTTTCACCTTAGGAAAATATTTCTCAATGAAAATATTTTGGAATTAATTCCATTACAATTCATCAATCTCCTCGCTAACCTTGATATTATTGACCATTGACCATAATAAGTCAACCTCACCTTCAAAATGGTAAATAGAAAGACTAAAATTTTTATGGTATGAATACCCCATGAAATCAAAAATCGTTTATAGAGATTTAATCCACCCTTCACCTACCATTGGGTTAGAAGATCCACTAAATGTGGGAGGGTATTTCCTTATAAAATGTTCCATCACTAAGTTATTCATATGGGTTTGATATATATGATCTCATGAATAGATGATATGACAATTTATATCATGCTTAAACTGATCCATTACTATCAGAAAATTTCTTATTTCTAATTCCCACAATTCCAGGTTATGGATTCATAAGGACATTGTGCTTTCGGTGCCTTCCTAATTTTGGTTCCCTATTTCTTCTACAGAAAACCCTTCTGAAAAGACATATCTTAGACAAAGAAAAATGTAAATCCATAAATTTTATATCATTTCAAATTAACAATAAATTAAAAATTATTTATGGGTATTCTATTAGCATTATCCTAGCCCCTAAAGTTATCTAAACCATTCTCTAATACCAATAGTAATGACTCATCCTTAAACAATACATAATATTGTTAATTTAACTATAATTGACTTTCATACATTCCAAATTATATTTTAGGTTTATTGTTTTAGATAACTAAGTCATAAACTCAAATAAAAAATCCCATTCATTACAATGTATAAACTTCTACTCAATATCTATTTTTTTAAGATGAATATTTTAAAACATAACATGATTTCATTCCATAATAATACTTCACAACTATAAACATGAATTATTATCTTCCTTTACCCATCCAAAAAACCGATGAATTTTTTTTATAACATGTTATGATTAAAAAAATCTTAATAAGGGACATAAAAGGAATGAAGAAAATGTTATTCCATGAATAAAAACATTTTCACAAACTTATCATTTATACAATTAAAACATAATATCTTTACTTTACCTTATTAAATTATAAGCTTCTTGTAAAACCATATAAAGCATACATAAATCTTCAAAGTTTACTTTTGGAATCATTTTCATATCACTATTAAATTTAATGTAGATCTCACGGCTATATAGGGAGTAACCATGATGGTTACACTTTGAATGAATATCGTTGTATATTCCCATAATCTCTTATGAGAAACCATACTAGTTAACTATATCCCTTTAACCAATTCATTAGAGAGATATAATGGGCTCAACCACACTTTATTTATCATAGAACCAAACTTCATCAAAACAATTCCCAAGAACGATAATGTGATCATAACATAGAAGAAACATTTTTTAGGAAAATAAATTTTCCATATTGAATTCACCTTTCATTTTTAAGAATCCACACACTTATTAATGAAAATATTATATTTGAAAATAAAATAGTAAATTTTTAAAGGAAAAATAAAATTAATAATGTTTCATGAAATTTGGGAAATATCATTATGTCGTATAATTAAAAATTTATTTATTTAATAAAAATAGTTGTAACTTGAAAAGAGGATTTTTAAAAATAAAGTTCCTTACAAATATAATATCATTGAAATGATAGATAATAAAATAAATGAAATAAATGTATACACTATAAATCCATATAATAACACATAATATAATAAAAATTGATTTAAAAAATAATCTTAACATGACACAATCAATAGAGTAGGAGATTAACCCAAAGAATGGAAATTGGGTTAAGAATTATCTTAGATTATGTCTGAAAGCATTCTGCACTTTTACTATAGATCATGGATAATAAAATTAGATTAATTAATTACTTATTTTATAAAAGTTTCCACATATATTTTATTAATTACCATTTTATTATGTTCATTTATTGCCATTTTAATGAGTTATAAATATCAGAATCAATATTATAGGAGCATTTGTTTCAGGACATCATGGTTGGTTACCTTTAGTATGATTATGGTAGTTCTTGTAATATGGAGGAAAAAAATCTATATAGCGACTCGAGCCTTTTACATAAAATATTTTAGGATTTTAAGCACAATTAATTATCAGAGTACAAGCCAAGGATCATTAAGTCTAGTTTCACGGAAGACTAAGTACATATAAAATAAAACATGGGGCCAAAAAAACATCTTTATTTAATCTCCATAAAGAGCTTATTACTTACTTTGATCCCTTACATCTGTATAGGGTACCCTAGGGAACACATGAACAAAGGGATGAGCTAAAAATCCCAGTAAGGGAATGAACATAAGGATACATCTCAAGAACATGAGTTAGGAGGCATTAAATAATGATATCCAAAGTATAAAACTTATAAAATCATTTAATATAATCATGAGATGATATAAACATGGAATCATATAAATGTGGAAGAATCATAAATTATATATTTAGTACGGGTCCAGGCTAATCGCCAATCCGGTTTCCCATCGTATCTCATGAGACTTAACCTTACCCAATGCATTGGATCACTATTTGGGAACACCCATATCATCATTTTCATGAATATTCTTGCCACATAAATATATTTACCACATATACAATCATACATAATCAACCATACACAAACATAAGGGTACCCATGGAAAGAATTGGGTACAACAATCATGAAATAAATCATAACCAATGGGCGTATCATGAACGTTTATATGTAAAGAAAGAATTAGAAAATACATGGAAATTAATAGGGTAAAATAGGCATATAAAATGGTAAGTGGTGTCAAACATAAGTTACAACATATGAGAAATGTATTTTGGAAACATTAGCATTAAGGCTTTTTGTGCGGTTTTAAGGAAAATACTATAGAGCTTTTAAAATAGTAAAGAAGACATTCATTTATATAAAAATAGAATTGAACCAAGAAGGTTTTCATAATAAAAATACATAATTTTTAAAAGATAATGGTGTCTTAAAACAGAATATAGAGTGCATTTGAAATTGGGTAAAAGTTCAGGAAGTTCCTTTAAGACGAGTGTTCATGTTGGGAAGTATCGAAGAGAGATTCACTTAAAAGAATGTATATCCCCAAAAGAGGAAGAGATATAGATCTTGGAACGTGAGTTTGGATCATATAAACAGAATGTTGAAGTTCCACATAAAATAAAATACAACAACATTTTGGTAAAAAGAAAGATAGAGCAACTCGAAGGAATAAAGGAAGTTTGGGTAGAATCCATAATGGTTTATTGGCATAGTATCGGGTGTAAATAAGAGGGATTGATAAGAGAGATAAGGGGTTTATCTTCACTTATAAAACATTAGGGTAGTATGGGGAAGGTGTATAAACATACCCCATCACTTGGTATTACACAAAAAGGCATAGCATAGAGAACAATCTTGATTAAGAGTAAAAAGGGGAGGACCCCTTACATTAAATCCATTGGTGTTCTCCACATGTTATTAACAAACTGAATAAACAAATTAGGCTTATTAATTAATAATTATAGAATCTATTTTATATTATATTTATTTATCACAACCCTTTTTAGTTCATTCAAATCCTTTTTGATTAGTTACAAGGTTCAATTTCATTGTTCGGGCTCGTTTGTTTACTTGGATTTAAAAGATCAGTTCACTTTTATTCATGTTTAGATTATATGAAAGATGAAAGTGGTTGTCCAGAATTGAAGTTATATTCTTTAGTTCATATTAATAATATTACATGGTTTTAATTTTAATTAGGTTACTTATAGTGAAGTCTAATTATCATATGTATAAGCATACTGATAACCATTTTTGTTAATCGGTGGATTTGATTACAAAGAATGTGTTTTTCTTTATAACTTAATTCCATTAGTACCAAAGGATTATAGAACCAAAAATTGGATATATTAAATATATAATAATCTGTTTCAACCATAACACAAATGGTTTCACTACCACAATTAAAGATAATAATAGAAATTGGTAAACCGTTGACCTTGAATGCTCTAAATTAGCACATCTCAAACAGTGCTTTCATTTCTTTCAAATGAAAGGGGGGAAAGGAGAGAAGATAATGAAATATACCACTAGAATGAAGAAATTACAGTAAATGTATGTTACTGTATTTATCATACTATTATGGTGAAGGGAGGTGAGGAAAGAAATAAAAAATAAAAGATCTTAAAAGAAAAGAAGAAATTGGGAAGAGGAATTTACCTCTTGAGACCTTCTCCTTTGAAAAACCTATTAAGGGGAGAGGTTTTGGTATTTTAATGAGGATGAGAGATTTTGGAAATGGGGGAGGACTTTGGGGAGATATTTGGGCTGAATAATGGCAAGGAACAAGGCATTAGAGGAGTGGAGAGAAGAGGGAGTGAAGGGGTGGGGGGGTTATAGTGGAGGAGAGGAGGGATTTCATAATATTATAATAATTAATTTATTATTTCTTATGAAGACAAAGAATAATAAGTATTCCATGACCAAGAATAGTGATTTTATCATGTGATCCTGAACCAAGTGGGCTTACATTAGCAGAAAATCATCGATGACTCAATTAATCCATTATTTAGCATTTATTGTGAATTATTGGATTCTACTATTCATAAAAAATTCAAGTATTTCAGAAAAATCCCAAAAATTCACCCTAACCATTTTTCAACGTGTAGAATCCAAAAATTAATTCCATTTTTCTAAAATAATTTTCTAAATATGACTATTTTAATATTTAATTAAAATAATAATTTATTATCAAAACCAGTTTGTAAACATTCATCAACTTATTCTAAAATATAGGTATATCGTACTTCCAACTTGAATATTATTTTTATACCACTATAGGCAGGGTTACTATTTATTAGGGTATATCACTATTCATAAGGGTATATAACTATTCATTAGCGTAGGTTACTATTCACCAAAAACTAAGTTTTCTTTATCGGACTCCAAATAACTTACCGATTACTACAGTGTATGCTGGATTTTCGAAATTCCAAGCATAGAAGTGAAAAAATTATTTTTAAAAGTCACTTAGCACTTAGTAGTTCATTATGTTGTGTTTTCATGTGATTTTATGACATACTTATGAGAAGGTAATTTCCATTGAATAACATTGGGTCGTTACATTCTTCCCCCCTTATAAAATTTCACCCTTGATTTTTTTTATATTCAAAGCCAAAAACATGTGTGGGTACTTTTCCTTCATTCCTTCCTCTAATTCCCATGCTTCCTCTTCATACTTATGGTTTCTCCATAGTACCTTGACCAGATGAGTAGTCTTGTTGCGTAGAAATTTTTCTCTACGATATGAGATCTTCACTGGATGCTACTCGTTAGAGAGACCATCCTCAAACTGTACCACCTTTGAAGAGAGTACATGCGAAGGGTTTGGTATATACTTCCTTAAGAGGGATACATGAAAGACATCATGTACTTTCGACATGGTAGGAGGAAGTGACAGTCGATAGGCCACATCTCTTACTCGATTAAGGATCTTGGAGGGGCCGATGTACCTGGGACTTAACTTCCCTTTGTTCCCAAACCTCATGAACTTCATCCATGGGGATATACGTAGAAATAACATGTCTCAAACTTTGAACTCAAGGTCTCATCGATAGTTATCTGCATAACTCTTCTGTCAACATTGGGCTACCTTGATATGCTGCTGAATGGTTTTCACCTTCTCCACCATTTCTTCGACCATTTCAGGTCCTAGCAGCTTACGCTCATCGACTTCATCCTAATATGCCGGTGTTATACACCTTTTCCCATAAAGGGATTCATATGGTGCCATTCGGATGCTCTAGTTGAAACTATTTTTGTATAATAATTCAACCAGTGGAAGATGTTGGTCTTGTCCTCCTTTGAATTCCATTGAACATGCTATCAACATGTCTTCCAATGTCTGAATAGTTAACTCAGATTGGACATCAGTTTGAGGATGGTAGGTCGTACTGAAGTTTAGTTCAGTGCTCAGAGCATGCTGGAGAATTTTCCATAACTTCAAGGTGAATCAAGGATCATGTTCGGATACAATAGATAGTGGTACTCTATGAAAACTTACCACTTATTTGATGTGAATCCATGAAATTTGATCCAATGAGAAGTCCTCTCAAACCGCAATAATGTGATTTGTCTTCGTAAGATGATCCACAACGACCCATATAGAATTTTTTGCTTTAGATGTCTTTGGAAGTCCAGTGACAAAGTCCATGGTAATGTTCTCCCACAACCATGCTGGTATTGGTAGTGGTTACATCATCCCCTTAGACTTTTGTCTCTCAGCCTTCACTTGCTGACATACGAGGCACTTTGATGTATATTCAGCAATCTCCCTTTTCATATTGTCCTACCAAATGTTTTCTCAGAGATCTCGATACATCTTGTGCTCCCCGGGTGGATAGAGAAGGTCGAGCTATGTGTATCATTCAATAGATCCTTCTTTATCTTCGGATTAGATGGTACACATAATCATGTCCCAAATATTACAACTCTTTCCTCATCAATTTGAAAATCGTAGGATTTCCCATTTTTAACACTTTCCAACCTTTTCTGAATTTCCACATCTTTTCTTTGAGAATCCTTTATTTTCTCTAAGAGGGATGGTTGAGGAATCATTTGAAAAGGGATAGATTATGTTCCTCCCTTAATGATTCCCATGACCATCCTTTGAAAATCTAAGTAGATCAGATCCTTTGCAATTCTCATCATTGATTAAGATGTAGGATCCTCTCTACTTAGAGAATCTGCCACCTTGTTTTCCTTACCAGGATGGTTGTGGATTGAGCAGTCATAATCCTTGATGAGCTCTATCCATCTTCGCTAGTGCATATTAAGCTCTTTCTGTGTGAATATATATTTGAGACTCTTGTGGTCAGTATATATCTCACATTTTTTCCCATAGAGATAATGCCACCAGATTTTCAATGCAAAGATCACAGTCGCCAACTCTAGATTATGTGTGTGATAGTTTTGCTCATGAATTTTCAGCTGCCTTCAGACATAGTCTATCACATTATCATTTTTCATTATCATATAGCCTAATCCTTTTTTAGAGGAATCACTATACACCATAGAGAGTTCTCCACTTGAAGGGAGTGTGAGTACCGACGCAGTGATAAGCCTCTTTCTCAACTCATTGAAACAATCTTCACATTCCTGTTTCCAGAATAACTCCACTCTCTTCCATGAGAGCTTGGTCATTGGGTTTGACAATCGTGAAAAGTTCTTCAAAAATCGTCGACAATACCTAGCTAGACCTAAAAAGCTACGGATATCCATTATAGAAGCTGGCCTTGACCACTCTTCAATTGCCTTCTTCTTGGAAGTGTCCAAAGATATCCCTTTCCTAGTGGTAACATGATCAAATAATGATACCTCCTCCATCCAAAACTCACATTTACTATACATTGCATACAAATTATCACTTCGAAAATTATTTAACACAGTTTCCAAATGCTTTTCATGTTCCTCCTTGATCTTGGAGTATATCATAATATCATCAATAAAGACCACCACCAATTTGTCAAGGAAATCTCTAAAGACTCTATTCAATAAATCCATGAAAATTGATGGAGCATTACTGAGTCTGAAGGGCATCACTATGAACTCATAGTGTCCATAACTCATTTGAAAGACAGTCTTGGGAATATCTGCCTTCTTCACCTTTATCTAGTGATATTCCGACCAAAGGTCCACCTTAGAGAAATATCTGGCCTGACGAAGCTGATCGAACAAGTCATCTATCCATAGAATGGGATACTTGTTCTTTATTGTGATTTTATTGAGCTTCTGATAATCAATATAGAGGCGCATTGATTCATCCTTCTTCTTGACGAAGAGGACTGGAGCACCCCACGGTGAAGCACTCGGGCGTATAAAACCCTTCTCCATATTCTCCTGCAACTGCTTCTTCAGCTCTTCTATCTCTACGGTGGCCATTCTCTAAGGTGTCTTTGAGATTGGAAAAGATCCAGGGATAAGTTTAATTGAGAACTCAACCTCCCGGTTAGGAGGAAGACTAGACAACTCTTTGGGGAATACATCAGTGTAATCCCTCACGATGGACATGTCTTCAAGAATGATTCTATCCTTTGTCCCAATCATTTGAGCAAGATATTATTTCTCACAAGGAAGAAGTATACAAACTTTAGACGAAGATTCTAAAGGAGACTCATCTTCTTACTTACACTTGTAAAGAATCAAAGGATGCTTCGGGATGCGAAAAGTGATCTCCATTTCCTGACAATTGATGTTGGCATTATATAGAGATAGCCAATCCATTCCAAAGATAGTGTCGAACTCTACTAAAGGAAGTATGACAAGATTTTCTGGGAGGTTCATTCCACAAACATTAACCAGGGAGGATTTATAAACCATGGATGCAATAATTACCCCATTATCTGTTCTCACAGATAACTTTTCCTCCAAATTTTGAGGTGGAGTTTGAATATTTCTACTAATCTTGCAAGATATGAAAGAATGCGTAGAACCAGAATCAAATAGTACATTCTCTATTCTTGAATGAATAATAAGCAAACCTGTCACCACATCATTTTCCAGATACACCTCTGTAGTACTGATAGAATAAGCCCTTCCTTGTTTCCTTGGAAGTTGTTGTTGATTTCCTATGACAACCCTTGGCTTTGGGCAATTGTTCGTATAATGACCAATGTCCTTGAAGTTATAACACTACACTATAGGCTGAGTGTTGATATGAACCTTCCTTTCTTCTTCAACATTAGCGGGATTTTTCATATCCCTTCAGCAGTTCTTGGCCAGATGACCAAACTTTCTACATTTGAAGCAATTCTTGGTTCCCTTCAGACAGTCAGCAAGATGCTTCTTCCCACAAGTTTTGCAAAGGGGAAAGTGAGGATTCTTTCAATTATGGGATTTGTTTGATGAACCACCCATGTTGTTCTCCATTTTTTTCTTCTTGTCACTAGGCCCATGAGACCACATAGAGTCTCCAATATCCATTTCAACCTTGTGGGTAAAAGGGAAAATATCCTCATAGCTGTCGAAGTCTCAAATCACCAACACTTTTTGAAGACTTAGATTTAGTCCGCTAAAGAAGTGATCCACCTTGCTTTCGGTGTTCCTGACAAAGCTAGAGGCGTACCTTGAAAGCCTTGTAAAGTTCGATTCATATGACCTAATAGACTCATATTTTTTCTGTTTGAGTCCAAGGAACTCTCTTTCCATCTTGAGATGGAGGGTTCGAGGAAAATATTTTTTGAAAAACATCCTCCTGAATTCCTCCCATTTTATGGAATCAATTTCCTCTTGGTAATTTTTATTCTTGATCAGTGTCCACCACTGATCAGCTTCCCCATCAATATGATAGACTGCCAGTACAACTTTCTCTTATTCCGAGCACTAGAGGACAGAGAAAATCCCTTCAATGGAGTTAATCTATTGTTCTGCGGGGAGGGGATCAGAAGACCCGCTAAACATGGGAGGCCTTTGCCACATGAAGGATTCTACGGAAACTTTTTCTTTCCTTGGAGGAGGGGGACGTTCCACCTAATTCAAGTTATTATTCATAACTCGAGCTAGCTAAGCAAGTACTGCCATGAAGTTTTGAGAACCCGATTCCGTCAAATCAAGAATATCATTAGGGAAATCATCACATTTCCTATCACATTGTTTGTTATAACGTGTTCTTCTATTTCCCTCCATTAACTAAGAAAAAGAACGTATAATTAGAGGTCTTGAATACTTAGCTATTGATCATAAAAAGAAACTCTGAACATAAAAGTATGAACTTATAAAGAAGAATTATATCATGAATTGTGATTCTTTAGGTTTATATCTAGGTTATCCTTGATCTATTTCTTAACTTATATTCTTATATGCTTCTTTTTGTCCCTTAAATACGGTTTGTACTAAGCTTGTGAATCTACCGAAGCATATCCCCCGGGATTATTGTAACCAAGAGTACAATAAGGTTCGTTATCGTGCACCAGTTCTTGTTCGAGTCTAGCTCAAAGCGGTGTTTTCAGGTTTTACCCTTAGATACATCTGTGCTAGAGCCACCTCTACCTGATCAAATCTAGACAGGAATGTATTTTCTTGATAAAACACTTACTCTATACTCACCAAAATTTTGGATTGTTTTCTTATACTTAGCATCATCCTTATGGTTCTCACTAAGGTTCTCTATTCGTAATCTCCCAAAATAACTAGACCATCCTCTGATACCAACTATAGCAACCTGTGCCTTTTACATAAAACATTTTATGATTTTAAGCATAATTAATCATCAGAGTACAAGCCAAGGATCGTTAAGTCTAGTGTCTTGGAAGACTAGGTACATATAACATAAAACATGGGGCTAAAAAAACATCTTTATTTAATCTCAATAAAGAGCTTCTAACTTCCTCTGAGCCCTTACATCTGCATAGGGTACCCGGGGAACACATGAACAAAGGGATGAGCTAAAAAGCCCAGTAAGGGAATGAACAAAAGGATACATCTCAAGCACATGAGTTAGGAGGCATGACATAATGATATCCAAAGAATGAAACTTATAAAATCATTTAATATAATAATGGGAAAATATAAACATGTAATCATATAAATGTGGAAGAATCATAAATCATATATTTAGTACGGTTCAAGGCTAACCGCCAATCCCGTTTCCCATTTTAGTACGGGTTAAGGCTAACCGTCAATCCCGTTTCACATCGCATCTCATGAGACTTAACTTACCCAATGCATTGGAGTGCTATCTAGGCACAAAAATATTATCATTTTCATGAATATTCATGCCACCTAAATATTATAACCACATATACAATCATACATAATCAACTATACACAAACATAAGGGTACCCATGGAAAGAATTAAGTACTACAATCATAACATAAATCATAACCAATGGGCGTATCATGAAAGTGTCAATGTAAGGAAAGAATTAGAAAATAAATGGACGTTCATAGGGTAAAATAGGCATATAACAAGGTAAGTTGTGTCAAAAATAAGTGACAACATATGAGAAATGTATTTTAGAAACATTAGCATTAAGACTTTTTGTGCAGTTTTAAGGAAAATACTATAGAGCTTTTAAAATAGTAAAGAAGACATTCATTTATATAAAACCAGAATTGAACCAAGAAGATTTTCATAATAAAAATATAGAATCCACAAAGATAATTGTGTCTTTAAAACAAAGATAGAGTGCACTTGAAATTGGGTAAAAATGCAGGAAGTTCCTTTAAAACGAGTGTGCTTATTGGGAAGTATCGAAGAGAGATTCACTTAAAAGCATGTATATCCCCGAAAGATAATGGGAGATGGATCTTGGAACATGATCTTGGAGCATATAAACAGAATGTTGAAGTTCTAAATAAATGAATAGACAACAACATTCTGGTAAAAATAAAGATATAACAACCCGAAGGAATAAAGGAAGTTCGGGTAGAATCCATCATGGTTTATTTTCATAGTATCTAGTGTAACTAATAGGGCTTGATGAGAAATATAAGGGGTTTCTAATCACTTATAATACAATACGGAAGTATGGGGAAGGTGTATAAACAAACCCCATAACATGATATTACACAAAGAGGCATAGCATAGAGAACAATCTTGATTAAGAGTAAAAATGGGAGGATCCCTTAACTCAAATCCATTGGTGTCCTCCACATGTTATTAACGACCAGAATAAAAAAATTAGGCTTATTAATTATTAAGTCCAGAACATCTTATATATTCAATTTATTTATTATAACCCTTTTTAGTTCATTCAAATCCTCTTTGATTAGTTACAAGGTTCAATTTCATTGTTCGGGCTCGTTTGTTTACTTGGCTTTAAAAGATCGGTTCACTTATATTCAAGTTTGGATTATATGTAAGAAGAAAGTGGTTGTCCAGAATTGAAGTTATATTTTTTAGTTCATATCCATGAGATGACATGGTTTTAATTTTAATTAGGTTAATTAGAGTGAAGTCAAATTATCAAATGTATAACCATAGTGATAACCGTTTTTGTTAATCGGTGGATTGATTACAAAGAATGTGTTTTGCTTTATAACTTAATTCTATTTGTACCAAAGGATTACAGAACCAAAAATAGGATATATTAGATATATAAAAATCTGTTTCAACTATAACACAAATGATTTCATTACCATAATTAATGATAAGAATAGAAATTGATAAACCGTTGTCCTTGAATGTGCTAAATTAGCACATCTCAAACGGTGCTTTCATTTCATTCAAATAAAAGGGTGGAAAGGAGAGAAGATAATGAAATATACCACAAGCATGGAGACATTCCAGTACATATATGTTACTAGATTTATCATACTATTATGGTGAAGGATGGTGAGGAAATAAATAAAAAAGAAAATAACTTAAAAGAAAAGAAGAAATTTGGAAGAAGAATTTATCTCTTGAGACTTACTCCTTTGAGAACCTCTTAAGGGGAGAGGTTTTGGTATTTTTATGAGGATGAGAGGTTCTGGACTTGAGGGAGGACCTTGGGGATAGATTTGGGTAGAATAATGTCAAGGCACAAGGCTTGAGAGGAGTGAAGAGAAGAGGGAGTGAAGGGGGGGTTTATATTGGAGGAGAGGAGGGATTTCATAATATTATAATCATTAATTTATTATTTCTTCTCAAGAAAAGGAATAGTAATTATTCCATGACCAAGAATAGTGATTTCATCATGTGATCCCGAACCAAGTGGGCTTACATCATCAAAATATCATTGAGGACTAAATTAATCCATTATTTAGCATTTATTGTGAATCATCAGATTTCACTATTCATCAAAAATTCATGTATTTCAAAAAAATCCCAAACATTCACCCTAACCATTTTTCATCATGTAGAATCAAAAAATGAAGTCAATTTTTTTAAAAAAAATTCTAAATATTATTATTATAATATTTAATTAAAATAATAATTTATTATCAAAACCAGTTTTAAAACATTTATTAACTTATTCTAAAATATGGGTATATCATACTTCCAACTTGAATATTATTTTTATACCACCATAGGTGAGGTTACGATTCATTAGGGCATATCAATATTCATAAGGGTATGTAACTATTCATTATGGTAGGTTACTATTCACCAAAAATTATGTTTCCCTTATTGGACTCCAAATAACTTACCGATTACAACCGTGTATACCAAATTTTCGAAATTCCAAACACAGAAGTGACAAAATTTTGTTTAAAGGTCACTTATCCCTTAGTAGTTCATTAGGTTGTGTTTTCAAGTGATTTTATGACATACCTATGAGAAAGTATTTTCCATTGAATTACATGGTGTCATTACACTCTAAAAGTGGAAATAAATTATATTAATATTCTTCTAAAATTTTAAATTATCCCATATATCATTTTGTCTGATATGATGATGATTCATTAGATAAAACAATAATGATAAATGCTTGGTTTGTTTTTAGTGGTTTGTCCAACCATCGCAAATTAGTTTCATTTTATTTAATTATTATGTCTATAAATTAGTTATTTAACATTAAAAAATTTATAATATACATATTAAAATATTTTTTAAGCATAATAATTGTTATATTACCATCCTTGAAAGTGTTTATGGAAAAAAAGAATCATTGTCCACACAAGTGGTGAATAGACACGTCGCGAATGATGTTTTCATTTTTTATAATAAGAAAATAATGGAAGAGGTTTGATGATGGGCATTCAATTAAAAAAATAATATAACATTGTATATATGATATTAGTGTTATCATTCTAATTTTTATCGAGGAGGTGATGATAAGGTATAAATAAAGAAAGAAACAAAGAATTTAAAAGAGAAACAATGGGGATTTACCTCTTGAATATCATCTCCTTGAGAACCTGCTTAAGGTGATTGGTTTTGGTCTTTTGGTGATACAAGTATGTATTATACATGGGTAAGAGTCTTGTTAAGGGAATTGAGTCTAATTTAGACATTCTTCAAGGCCTTGTAGGTGTAAGGATAAGGGGTGCTATTTATAGGGAGAGGAGAGGGGTGTTTTTTATTATTTTTTTCATTTTTTTATTATTTTGGTGAAAGAATAACAAAAGTATTGATTATTGTGAAAAATGAAAGTAAATAGTTCATGTGATTTTGAAATAATGTTTTCTTAAAAAAACAATGACTCATTTTTTTAAACTTATAATCTTAAGTACCATAAATTACCATATTTCACTATTCACAAAAAATTTGACAGTTTCAGAAAAATCCCATAACTTCATCCTAATCATTTTTCAATGTGAATATTTAAAAAATAGCCACCATTTTATGAAAATAATTTTCTAAATATGATAAATTTAGTTTTTAATTTAAATCATCATTTATTCAAAAAATATTTAATTTAATATTATAACTGATTTTATAACAAATTGAAAAATTAATTAAGGTATCATAAAATTATTTTATAATAATAATAAAACAAAATATAAATTTATGAATCTATTTTATGAAAATAATTTTTTATTTTAAATCATTATATTTTATAAAAAATTTTAAATAAATAATTACATTTCTCAAAAATACCAACACTTAATATATCATTTTTAAAATATTTATTTACTTATTCCATGATATAAATATATCATATTTTCATTTATTTGATATCTAAATTTTATTTATACTTTAATAGGTGAGGTTATTATTATAATATCCATGTTACTATTCCTAATGGTCACATTACTTTTCCAACGGTCAGGTTATTATTCCACTAGTATAGATTCCTTAATTTCTATAAAAGTCACTTATTTATTTATAAATTTATAATGAATTTAAATATTTAATCCTAGAATGAATGAAAATATTCTATAAGTACCTAGGTTGTCACATATTATGGATCTTATGATCCATAAAAAGTGAATTCTAGTGCTTCAGGTATAAAAAATCATTTTTAGATATTCATTTCTTGGGAAAGCGATGAATTAAAAATTAATCAAAACATAGGATGAAATTTTTCTTATGAAATAGAAACATATAAAGTAAGTATATTTCCTTATATTTTCATATAGTAGAATAATTCCTTAACTCTAGGAAAAGAATATTGAAAAACAATATCTTAATACCTTTATTTTTATTGAACTGATAGTCATTTAAATCATCACATATTTATGGTTATGATGGCATTAAATTTCTATTGATCATTAACATTATTATGATCAATGACCTCTATCATTCACATAATTATTTTTTTTTTACATATCCAAATCACTAATTATCACCTATGTTATCCTATGTGAAATCCTAGTTATTAGTTACTTTAGGTAACCTTTATTTTTCTAATGTTCCCTTTTAAGGGATGTTTAATTATTCATTTATACGATGTGGGTTTATATGAAGAAATATTAAAATTTTAAACCATTTAGGACTGAGATAAATTTAGATGGTGAAATTTATTTTTAGGGGGGTAGAATGTAACATCTTAAGATTTTATTAATTATTTCCCATATGATTTTAAAATTTTAGATAACGTGTGTTACACACAAAAATAATTTTCTTCATTAGAGTGCATGACACATGACACTGAGCTTCATCAAACCATGAAATAATTTGATTATAACTAACACACACCTGTCTTAGGGTATGGAAATGGAAAATTTATTTTCCTAATATAGCATAGAGGCCGACTAGGGTCGTCTCACTTAAGGAGCTTTGCAGTTGGTTCAATCACTGATTCTGGTTCACCTAGTATAATTCCTTTTTGATTTTATATTATTTATGAAAATATATATTTTGGGGTTTTATAAAACATTAATCTAAAATAATTTAATGATCATTGAAATCATAAATGAAGATTCAAAAAGAATAAAGTTTAGAAAGAAATTCCTTGGTTGAGGTTTTGATAAGGTGGGTTCATTCGTTATTTATTTTTTGTTTAAATTCAATTTGATAATTCAATTAGTGAAACTTAGTTAAAAAATTAATTTCCTTTGATTAATTGAGTATGTGAGTTTATAATTCATTTGTAACACCAAACCACACCTTGTCCAATAGTCTATTATGACTACACATCAACCAATAATGAAATTCTTTAAAGACCCAGCTCCACCATATGTCATTTCACCTATTATAGAAAACCCAACTACACCGTATGAAGGGTTTTCCTATGGAAAGGGAGGTAAAATTAATGAATAGAATAAAAGAAATGTAATTGGAATTAATTTCATGGTGGAAGACTACTACAACTGTGAAATTCTCTCATATCCACCACAAATAGAATAAATACATGTTGAATTAAAGCGCAATAACGAAGAACATCATGAAACCTCCCCCATGGAAAATCCTCGGGTTAATCACTTTCCATTAAAAAGTGAAAACAGATCACAAAGAAAATATGGATTAGAGAGTTAATGATGTTAGTTTTGGAATAGAAGGAGGGTGGGAGAAGAAAAGGGAAACACTTTAATTAAAATGATTTTCACATCATATAAAAAAAGAAATAAAATAAAATAAAATAAAATAAAAATCCTAATTCATGCTTGTCATCAGAGCTTCCATATATAATTTATATTCTCTTAAATCCACCCTTATCATATTTTTGGGAATGAAAGAGGCGTTGGGGTGTCATAAATAACCATTAATGTGTTCCAGGACATAGTGGGTCATCAACAATTGAAATTTTGGTTCTAGAATTCTTCTTCAAACATTTTTCACACAGAAACCCAAATTTTTAATTAATCATCAAAAATTTAATTTTATGAATTTTTTATAAAATAACTTTCCCATTTTCCCACATAATTTCAGCTCCATCCTCCACTTGTAGTAGAAGTAATTGCAAATTTACTCTGAGATTTTATTAAAGATAAATTCTTAGAAGAATATTTCATCAAAGTTATGAATTTAATGTAACCCTTAATAAGTTAATAACAACTTAAAATTCCAAGTATAAAAGTTTCTATGAGTCCTCTTTCAAATCCAACTATAACCACCTCAATTGGAGGTTTGTATCAAAATTTATTCTTCATTTTTGGAGGTGGGTTCCACCTTGTTTTCCTAAACAATTACTCAACTTAATTGATTAATTCAGGCCTCTATTTTTTTTTCAAATCATCGCTTAGTCCAAGAAAAAAATTTGTAGAAAATAAATCAAGCAATATTAAAAAATAATAACTCAAATTGGAATAATATTTTATAATTTATTCACAAAATACCAAAGTGATTAAAATATGTTAAAATTCCAAAATTAAGTAATTTTCACTTTTTAGTCCAAAAAAATCATAAATACAATGTTGATTCAAATAAAATTAAATTGATAAATTTATAGGGTTTAATAATTTATATAAATATAAAAAATAATGAAAATATTAGCTCTATTAATTCCCCCACACTTAAACCATGCTTGCCCTCAAGCATAAAATGTCAACATGGAATTCAGAGGGCACCAATGTTACTAATATTCAAATTCCAAAGCTATAAAATCAAAGGATTATCGATGTCAAATAAAAATATCAAATTCCACAAAAAACATCAATTCATTTTATCCTTTTTCAATGAAACAACCGATCCATTTATTTTACTTTTCCCCTTTTAAAATGATGAATTTTCTCCTTTCATTTATTCAAGATCCCCAATTCATTATTATCAAACATGCAAAGTCATTATTTACCTCACTTTTGACTATTTTTCTCCTCACTCATGATACAATTAAATAAGATTTATTATTATATCAGGAGAATATGCTCCTTATCCATAATCTTGTAAAGGATCTATATTCTCTACTTTGTAAAGACAACATCCACATAAAATCATAAGGGTTTTCCTTAAAGGTTAAAATGACTCTGAGGCTTAAGGTTGGTTGTAATTGCTGTTTGAAAATTAAATCTCAAGGAGGAGGTTTATCTCTTAAGTAAAATGCATGATATCAAAATTAAAAGTGCAATGAAATTATCCCCTTTAAATTAGTAACTATTATTTCCCCAAAACAAAAATAAAATGTCATGAATAATGAATGCATAATGAATTATGTAAACCTACATTAATTTTTCTTTAATTTTATATTTATTTATTTTTTTAAGTTGTTTTTTATTTTTTGAAATTTATGATTATAATAAACTTCACATACACCTGCCAACCACATTTTATAAAAATTATTGATCTAGTGATGGTGATTTTTTATTATTCTATGTTACAATCCATTCCTTTTTTCATTTTTTTCAAGAAGGGTAAATATTTAAGTACATTAAATACACCTTTATTTTATCCCATAATCGAACCCATACAATTTTTATTTACAATTAATTTTATCCCTTCCATTATTACCCCCTTTACACTCACACTTCACCATTAAAATATCATGCATTTACTAAAAGTACGGTAGGAATGGATAAAGATGGATTAAAAAATGTCTCATCCCTATGAAGTTCATTCATGGAATATATGGGATAAAGATGGATTGATGTAATGGTGGTATTTTAAGGATAACTGGTTTATCAAAAGATGACTCAATCCTTTTAAATGTGTTTTTGAATTGTCATAGCTTTTAAAAGTTTACATGAAAATCCTAGTGGATGACATGTCCCAAGATCATTCACGAAATATGATCAGGAATAAATAGGGAGTACATGGTCTAGAAATCATATTAGGAATATGAATTATAACATTAAAAAACAACTCAATGCATGAATAATAATAAAAATCAATTTACATTAATTTAAGATTCATGGAATGAATTTTTTTTTTGGAAATTTCATTTACCTGAACCGATAAATTTATTCAATCATGAGTCCTCATTTTAATATCCATGATTTTATTTAATCACCAAATTCTCCATTTTATTCATTAAATTTCAGTGAAATTGAAATAAAAAACATAGAATTAAATTATCCCCAAAAAATTCATGTCTCATAGATAATTCACGTAAGGATATAATTCAATCTTGGGTATGTATTTTACTGTTCAAATATAAAAACATATTATCAGAAAAAATAGGGAGTTTAAAAGATAAACACTGAAAATAAACTCCCATTTTAAATGAATATTATTTTACTTCCTCTAATGTTTGGGGGATGCCTTATTCCATCATGTTCCTAAAAATGTAAATTAATCAATTAAGCGTTAAGATCAAGTCATTTACACTCAAAAAGATAAGAGAGAGTGGGATTCATAATGGACTAATTCCAAAGAATGAATTTGAAATCTAAATTCCTATAAATAATTTAAAGATAAATATTGGTATGATTCCCCAAGTGGTCCCTAAAGTTTTACTACTTCTAGAGGGTAGTACAAACTGTTTTTCATAATCCGATGGTGGGTGAATTTTCTTGGGCTTGAACCACCACATGTGTATTTTGCCAACATCTATTTCATTTTTCATTGTTAGGATAATTTATTGTATAAAGTAAACTAGATCTAACCCCTTTGAAATGTGATACAAATTTCATGGTGGGGGTAGGATGATGTATGTAACCTCTTCCTCCATTAGTTCTACTTGTATAATGTCTTCTTTATAATCTTGCAGTTTCTCTAGATGTGATGCATGAAAAGAATATTCAAAGGGAGATTAAAATTTTAAATTTGAAGTATTAATTTCAAAATATTCCATTTTAATGTAGGTATATTGTGTCTCTTGTTCTTCTGAAAAATCCACTAGGGTATCTTCTTGTACTCATTCAAGTAAATGTTCAATTTCTTCAGGGATCTCCAGGTGTTCCTCAACAGGTGTATCTTCTTTTTCATAATCTTCCTCTATAGTGTAATAAATGTTGGAGAAATCTAAAAATTTAAAACTATTCATAGTGATACTAAAATTATTTTCAATCAAATTAAAAGAGTTTGATTTCATGAATGTATCAGATCCCTGATTCGGTCTGGCTTCAATATCCTCTTCAATTAAAAGTGCCTCTTGGAGTCGATCTTCACTATATAGAGGTGGGTAATCGAGCTCTTATAGTCTTTATTCAAATTCCACCACTTGGGTGGTTTCTTCTTATTTCAAGGGTTGAGAGAGGTGTTGTGGCACTGATTCTTCTTATTTTTAAGGGATAATGATATCAGTTTATATTTAATGTTTTATCCAATTTATCCAAAATTTATCCAAATTTACATGATCTCCCTCTTATAAATCATTAGAAAATGATCTTTTATCTATCTCCTCTGGTAATTATTGAGTGAAGTGGAATTAATCACCAGGAACCTCCACCTTTACCTCTTCAGGTTCTTAAATTTAAAAGACGATTTGTGAAGTGTCTTCATCCACTTCCTCATGTTCTTACATCATCTCAGGTTTGGGTTTCTCCATTAATGTACAAACATATTCAAGCAGTCTTTCATTTTTTCATTAGTTGTTATATGATTTCTCTAAGTTATTAAACATAACATCTATTATAATCATCTTATTATTTTTGTTTTTATATCTACTATTTTACCATTGATTAATATTCACATGCATAAAAATATAAATTTGAATATATCATGGAAAATGGGTTTTTTAGATTTTTTTAAAAAAGAAAACAATGAAAAATGTTTACAAAAAATGTAAATTTATAAAAAGTGATTGAAATAACTGTTTAGATCTCTAAAAATGTTTCCATTTTTTATGCATTCATATTTTAGGTCATGAAAAAAGAAAATTTATTTTCCTAATGTTTCACAGAGGCTGACCAATGCCATCTCACTTGAGGAGCATTGAATTCGGTTCAATCACTAATTATAGTTCACATAGTCAAATTGTTTTAGGTTTTTATATTATTTATGAAAATATAGGTTTCTGGGGTTCTAAAAAACATGTAACTAAAATAATTTAATGACGATTTAAAATGTAAATGAAGATGAGAATAGAATGAAGTTTATAAAGAAAGTTTTTGGTCCAGGGTTTGATAACGCAGGTTCATTCGTTAATTATTTATTATTTAAATTCAATTTAATAATTTGTTTTTTAAAACGTCATTAATGAATTAATTTCCTTTGATTTATTGAGTGCTTGAGTTTATAATTTCCTTTTCACATCAAACCACACCACCACTAATAGTCAATTAAGATTTAACCGTAATCGAGAATTCAATTCATAAAACACTAGGCTCCACCATATGTCGTTTCATCTCTTAAGGAAACCCCAACTCCACCGTATAAAAGGTTTTCCACATAGAAAGGGGAAAAATAACAAATAGGAAACATTAATTATAATTTGAATTTATTTCACGGTGGATGACTGCCAAACCCATGAAATACTCGCACATCCACAACAAATAGAATAAATATATGTTAAATTGAAGTGAAATAACAAAGAACACTACGAAACCTCCCCCAGAAACACACCTCGGGTTAATCACTTTCCCTTAAAAAGTAAAAAAAGATCACGATGGAAATCTGGAATAGAGAGTGAATGCTATTAATTTTGGAAGAGAAAGAGGGATGGAAGAAGAAAAGGGAAACAATTTAATAAAGATGCTGAATGTACATTATAGGGGAAAATAAAACAAAAATAAAAGAAATTAAAATAAAAAACCTAAAGAATAGATATCATCTGAGCTTCCCACTACAATCGACATTCTCTTAAATCCACCCTTAGCCTATTTTTTATAGGAAATGAAGATGCATCAGTGTTTCATAAATTACCATTAATTTGTTCTGACACATAATGTGTAATCAGCGGTTGAAATTTTAGTTCCAGAATCTATCTTTAAACATATTATGAATATAAACCCATCATCTTGACTGAATCATCAAACATTTCCTTCTATAAAGTTTCTCTAAAATATATTTTCCATTCCCCTACAAAATTTCATCTCTATCCACCACATTTAGAAGAAGTTAATTCTAATTTACTACTAGATTTTATTCCGGATGAATTATTCAACAATATTTCATCAAATTTGATCATTTAAGGGACTCCCTAACAAGTTAACAACTCTTTAAAATTTTATGGAGAAACAAGAATATTATTTCTCTTTAAAATACAACTATAATCACCTAAATTAGAGGTGTGTATCACCAGTTATACCTCATTTCTAGAGGTGGGATCCACCCTGTCCAACCGAACATTTTTTTATTTGATTGATTTTTCAGTTTCTATTTATTCAATTCATCTATTGGTCCAAATGAAAAATTTATAGAAAATAAATCAAGGAATTCTATAAAAAATAATCACTAAAATTGGAATAATATTTTAATGTTATTCATAAAATATAAAAGTGATTAAAATCTGCTAAAATTGCAAAATTAAGTTATTTTCACATTTTAGTCCAAAACATATCATAAATCCAAATTTGATTCAAATAAGCTTAAATTGAAAAATGTAGAGGGTTTAAATAATTTAAATACATATAAAAATAAGGAAAATATTATCTCTATCAATAACATAGATATTAAATAGGTGGGTATGAATAGTATTAATTTGTTTATGAAATATACATAAATGTTTCCTACTCAATATAAATTTATTTATAAGTGGTTAGTAAATAATTAATATTTTTTTTGGTAATATGATTATATTCATCAAAAATAGGGTTTCTTCAAAAATTACTTTTATTTATTTTATGATAAAATATAAGATATCCTTTAAAAAGATATTTAGTAAAATAAACTTCACTTTTTAGACAATCATATCAAAATTAACTTATGGTGTAGTTTTCAAATTTTTCAGAAAATACTGATTCTCAATGAATAGTTTTATTAACTATTTTTGTAAAACTATAATTTATTTTAAATAAAATAATTAATTTAAATTCTAATTTTTGTAATTTAACATAAGTATTATTTATTTATATTTCACCTAGTTAATTACTTTTGAATCAATTTTATATTGTATTTTAGAAAAATATTATTTTTGTGTTTAAAAATGGTCTTTAAAAAAAAATTAAACCAAATAATTTTTCTCCCTTTTAATTATTTAAAATGATACCTTGTCACAAACCATCCCAAGTACCCTGGTAACTCGATAGCTGATCTAGATCTGACATATCTTGAATGGTGTTTCTGATCCCCATGGGTTGGCGACAATCACTTGGCATCATACAATGTGAGAATGGGAATGGATTTTCCAAAAACATAATAGAAGAAAGATAAACCAGTCAGTATGCATACAAGAAATACTCCAATGGGAGAAGTGTACAAGAAGTTAAATGGGCATAAATAGCCCAATGTAACAGAAAATAGGGAAAACAACCAATGTCCCAATAGACTCAGTAACACCAAACCCATGGATTAACAATAAGAATCACCTCCAAGTGGTGTTTCTCCCTTGCAAAAACCTAGAAGGAGAAAGTCTAAAAACACCCAAAGACACAATAAGGGTGTGAGATAAAATCCCAATAGGGTCTCACCAAGGATTCCATAATTAGATGCCAACATTAAATCAACCAAATAAAGCCTTCAATTCAAAATAAACATTAATTGAATTTCAAAATAATATTTTAAACAAATCATAATTTACATTTAAAAGTATGGAAATACTTTAAAAATATGGTTTAAAAAATATTTTATATAAAATATTTTATATAAATTCATATGGCATGTATAAAATAGTTTACAACAAAAAATGGAATATATTTCAAATACAAATAACGAGCAACATGGTCATCTTCCAAAAGGTATGGTCGTTCCAAGCTTCAGGATCCTCACACACTCGAAGGTGATCATGGTAAAATGTTTTTACACACACCCCTCTAACACTGGCCAAATAGGACTCATCACCATCCCATTGGGGATGTGACATTCTGGACTAGTTTTTGTTTCAGTTATAAAGAGTCAAGAAGAGTGATATCCCAATAACTCACTAACTATATAGTCTTACATGTGATCTAATCACAAACCATGATGGTAAAGTTATTTTAAAATTTTTTAAAATAAAATTCAACCCATTCCACATTTAAAATATTCCAAATTTCATTTAAAAAACAATTCATAGGTTTTTAATCAAAACATAACTTTTCCAAGATAAAACCACTATGTTATAATCAGAACCATTTATATCCATTTTCTCAAATACCAAATTGAAATCAATTTCAAAATTCAAATTTTACAATTAAATTCCAAAATTTAATTTGAACAATTTCCGTTTAATTTCCCAACACACCCCAATTCAATGGAATTGGAAGTTTTTGCCAATTTCATGCCAAATCCAATTTTAAATCCAAATTCCCCAATTCAATGGAATTGAGCTTTTAAAAAACCATTTTTAATAAAATTATCAATAAATTTAATTTAAATCAAACAATTTAGGTTTAATAAAAATTGTGCATTATAACAGAACCACCTACCTTTTTAACAGAAACACGATGCCCACAACGGAACCCTCCAACAAGAAAAAAGGCATAAATGATCTAGGAACTTGAACTAGAAACAAGATTCAACAAAATAGAGTTTAGATCCTTAAATCCTCATAAAACCTATCAAAATATATGGAGGGAAAGATAAAGGTACATAGATATAGGGATACCACATACCTAGAGATTCACACTGCAATCATAAAAATGATCATTTTCTATACAAAATGACCTGGAAGGGTTGGAGGGCTCCAAAATCACCCGCTGATGGATCCTAAGTATAGAAAAAAGAAGTGCATAGAAGTGGAAATGGAGGTTTTAGTTGATCCAACTATTTAAAAACAACACTTAAGACTTTATAGAATGTGTAACCCAATTACATGTCTTGTAATTGACAAGTTCCATAAACATTGGAAAACCATAATCTTTTTTCAAAAACAGATTTATTAATATTTTAGAATTTACATGTCATGTAACTATATTACATGGTTTGTAAATCCCCAGTATGCTATATAACCAGCATGTTTTATGCTGAAAATTCTAACAAATCTCTCACTTCACCATTATAGGTACCCTCCCAACTATTTCTTGGCCCAACCTAGAAAACATAATATAAAAACCATGAAAATGATTAAAACATACCTGATAGAAAGGTAACAAGATGTTAAAACCTCCCCACTATAAATACATTCTATCACTAGAAATCCTCTCAAGAAGATTCCATACCAAAAGGGTGATGCCACTACTCTTTCACAAGTTCCTCATGCTCAAAAGTCTCACGAGAATAAAAATCGCGCTGTCATAGAACTCTAACCAAATGTATAATCCTCACATGAATCCCCTTGGTCTAAAAATGAACTACCCTGATTGGATGTTCAGTCATGGATAAATTAGGTTCAACCCCAATATCACTCCCTCTTAGGACATGAGATGGACCAGATAAACACTTTCATAGATGAGATACATAGAACACACTATGTATCAATGTCTGATATGATGGAAGTGCTAAATAATTACCCAAATTTACCACCTTCTCAACAAACACAAAAGGTCCGAAAAAATGAAAAGTAAGATTCACATGAATCCCAAGTCATCGATGGACCAAATTGGGTGAAAAATTCAAGAACACCTAATCCTAAACTAAAAATTCCAATGGTCTCCAATAATGATTAACATAATATTTATACCGGCTTTGTGCCATCAAAATTCTATGATGAATCTACTAAATCATTATTTTCTTATCCTGAACCAATCTTAGTACAATCAAGGAACTTTCCCCAATGTCTAACCAACACAATGGGGATCTACAAGGCTCTCCTAATAAGTCCTCAAAAAGATCCATTATGATAAAAAACTGGTAGCTACTATTATAAGAAATCTCAACCAAATAGAAATGGTTATACTATGATACAAAAAATTTAAGAACACAGGTGTGAAGCATATCCTCGATAATCTATATAACTCTTTTTTTCTAGCCATCATACTACGGATGATATGCCATGTTCAAATGGACTTGATATCTTAGTGCCACTTGAAGGTCTCTCTTAAAGTGAGAAGTGAACTAGGGATCTCTATCAAAGACTATAGTATATATAACTCTATGAAAATGAACAAACTTTTTAATATAGATATTTTCCAAATCTTAACTTTGGTTTTCTCATGAATGGGTATAAAGTGAGATGATTTTATCAGCCGATCGATCACAACCCATATTATTTTATTCCTTATCTAGGTATGAATAAGCTCAACAATAAATTACATAAATATCTCATCCCAATTACATGCTAGAACTGTAAGTTCATGAATAAAAATCAAAAGTTTCTGGTGCCCATCCTCAACCTACTGGAAACAAGAGACAAAATCAGCAATACCCCATCTCATACTTGGCCACCTAAATCTATTTTTCATATCATAGAAAATACTCAAGGTCCCTGGGAGCACTTCCCACTAGGAATTATTGAAATACCCCATCACAAAATTCCTTACCAATAAAGGATAAAAACAATTATAATAACATATAATTCCCTCAGTGGAGAATGGAAAATTAGGCATGGTATCCCCACCATAAAGGGAGTATCTAATGATATAAAATTCATCATCAAATTATTTCAACTAAATAATGATCTATAGAAGATAATATTTCAACTGAACACTGTCCAACAAGAGCTTGGACCCTAATTCCCCTACTCCAATATGCAACATTACCAAAAAATCCATCATGTTCCACTCTTTCGATGATTCCTTCACTGCCTGGGTATGAAATTTCAAACTCAAAGAATATATAATGAAATTCCATTTCCTCAGGATATAAGATATGCCAAATTCTAAAATATTATAGGTATTACACCTAATTGTTTTGGAAGATATTCAAATAATTTTTTTGAGAAGATAAAACTCAAGATCTTGTGTTCGGAAACATGATAAACCTTTATTTGAAAAGGTAATGCTGCCGAAATTTAAATGCGTGCATGAATACTGTGAGTTCAAGTTCATGGGTCAAATAATTATTCTCATGTGGACTACGTTGTTGAGATGAATAACCAATGAAATGACTACCCTGCATAATAATACAATCCAAACCTAAACACGATTCAACATAAAAGACCACATGGCCCTACTTGGCCTATGGAAGAGTCAAAATTGGTATAATAGTAAAAATAAATTTAAACTCTATAAAATAACTCTGACATTTGTCATCCAAAGAAGAATTTACTCCCTTATGAGTTAGAGAATTCATAGAACAATACAACCTTGAGAAGTCTTTAACAACCCAGCGTTAATACCCATATAAACCCAAGAATCTCTAAATCACAAAAACATTAATGGTTGTTCTCATGTCATAACAAGTTTCACCATTTTAGGATCAACTAAAATACCATGTTTTGACACCACGTGTCCCAATAATTCCACTTCATGAATCCATAAATTAAATTTAAAAATCTTGTCATAAATTCAGTGATTTATCAATAATTCTAGAATAGATATCTAATGAGGCACATGATCCCCCTCAGATGTAGAGTAAAATAGGATTTCATCTAGAAATACTTCCATGGAAGTATCAAGGTACTAATGGAAAATCATGTTCATTAAATCCATGAATATTTCAGGATAATTGGTTAGACCAAATGACATTATAAGATTATCATAATTTTTTTACCTACTCTAAAAAGTTGTTTTATAAATGTAAAATCCTTTTATTCTCAACTAATGGTAACCAGATTGAAGATAAATATTGGAAAACCAATTCTCCCATTTCAACTGGTCAAATATATCATCAATATATGGAAACCTATACTTTTTATTTATCGGAACTCAATTGAGTTTATGGTAATCAATACAAAGGTTGAGGGAACCATCAACCTTCTTATCAAAGAGAATAAAAACAACCCAAGGTGGTAGACTCGGGTGTATAAATACTTTATCTAGAATATCAATAAACATAATCTTCAACTCTTTCATTTCAGTTGGTGCCATGCAGTAAGAAGGAAAATACACTGGTTGTGTATCAAGTACTAAATTGATATAAAACACTACAACCCTTACTGGGGGAAAACCAAAAAATTCATAAGGAAACACATTGAGAAACTCGATTAAAACATAAGGGAGATCATTTATTAGATATTCTCACTCCAGATCAAAATCAAATATAGACATCACTTTCCCTAACTCTGGATAGGAAGATATATATCTACTCAATGATAGGTACCATTCTCCTTGAATGATTTAGCAAACCCCTCCGGATGTAGTAAAAGAGACCCATCGAAGATAAAAATCAATTTGGGATTTATTTGTAATGATCCGATCTAAACTAAATATGAATTTATGTGGTTTCATGTCAAGAATAAAAAAACTCCATGAAAGCTCAAAATCTAATAGAGAGAAAACACAAGCGGGGATATGGAGACCATTCCCTCTCTTCATTCCAATGGGTGTAATAATATCCATTACGTAAGACAAAATATATGTAGAAATATTTAGTAGATTAATAACATGGGTTGAAATAAATGAATGAGATGCACCGATATCAAATAAATCAGCCACTAATGCTGAAGATAGAGTAATTGCAAATCTTATAGTTGATGGACCCATATCTGATTCCTCTAGAGAATGTTCCACTTCATGGAGAAGATTCATTTTTGATGCCTATGGCTGGAACACCTTTTCTCATGAAGTATCTGATTGTATCGATGTTTTGGTAGGCACTGATGATCTTGTTCCACTACTCAAAGTAGAAAATATATGGCTGAACTTCTACAAGTGACCTGAGAATCTGCATGAACTATAAATCCTTGTTGCCTTAGTGAAAAACAATTTATAATTCCGGTACATTCCAAAATGGTAGAAAATAAAAGGGATTTTTCCAAGAACTACATGAGTTTTAGAAAAACACAGCTATCAAGAACCACCATGAGAATCACAACGCTTCCATTTTTTACTTTATAAAAATTTACACTCACCAAGGGAGAAAAAGTAACTCTTATGAACCATGACAGTCCATCCAGGTCTATTTCAAACATCAATGCTTTATCCAATACATTAGAATAAGAAGCCATCTTTTGAAAGAAAACAAGATAATGAATATCAACTCAAGGTCCCAACTCAAACCATAGAGTATTCATCTTCTCATTTGATACTATCTTAGGTGAAAACTACACTATCTTAGGAAAATGGTTTTCTTATTTTTTAACAGTACTATCATCCTGCTTGAGTTTGAAAACCTGATATCCTTTCCAAAAACCATCAACTATGGATATAACTTTTCAGTAAAAAGATAATTTGATATTTTACACTCGAAGCATTCATTCTTCTTCATTGTCACCATCATGTCCCATCATATTCTTCTAGGTCCTTCTACTAGAAAAGTAGCACACTTCATCTTGATTTTATCAGGTGTCTCCATGAATTAAAACAAAAAATCAATCCTACTCAACCATTACTAAACATATTGAGGATCATTGGATTATATTAATTATGGTGGATTCTAGGAATGTAACTTCTATGAACAATCCCAGAAAACACCCATCTACAGTTCCATAGTTGGAGCCTAAATGAGAACCAGTGGTGGTACTTATCCTAGAAGTCCGACAGTATGTACAATAACCTCAACAAAACTTAATCCCACAAGAGTATTTTCTCACTTGGGTTCAACAACAGCTTCCTTATGGATCTGATTAACACATCTTTTCAGAGGCTTGATGCTACACAACACCAGGAGACAACATTGAAGACATGAGATTAACAGTCAAATAGATAAACAATGGAAGTTAATCCCAACAAATAGATACAGTAGATTTGTATTTCAATCCATCCAAATAAAAAAAAGGAAATATTATAACTAATCCTCAAGATGACTTTCTGGAACCACCCCTGGTGGCTTAAGGCTCCTTACTATGAGATATGGGTAAGAACTCAATCATAACTACCTCTTAAATCCTGAAAAATATACAAATAAATTATTACATCAATGAAAGAAGCAAATCCTATGCCTCTGATACCACTTTGTCACAAACCAGCCGAGGTAACCTGGTAACTCGATAGCTAAGCCAAATTTTACATGGTCCGAAGATAATTATCGATCCCCGTGGGATGGTGACAAGTACCTAGCACCATACAATATAAAAGTGGGACCTAATTTTCCATAGACTCAATGGAAGTAAGATAAACCAGTCAGTTTGAATACAAGAAAAACTTTATTGGGAGAAGTGTACCAGATGTCAAACATGCATAAATAACCCAAAGTACCAAAAATTAGGGAAATTCATACATATCCCAACAAACTCAAAAACACTATACCCAATGATCAACAACAAAAACCACCTTCAAGTGGTGATTTTCTCTTCCTCAAACATGGAAGGAGATAATCTACCAACACACAAAGGTACATTTAGGGTGTGATATAAAATCCCATTAGGGTCTCACCAAGGATTCCAAAATAAGATGCCAGTATTTAATTAACAAAATAAATCTTTCAATTTTAAATAAATAGGCTTGGAAGTTCAGAATAATATTTAAAACAAATCATGATTTACATTTAAAATTATGTAAATAATTTAAATGAATGGATTAATAAATATTTTATATAAAAAAGTGTATATAAATTCGTAAGGCATGTGTAAAACAATTTATGAAAAATAATGGAATATATTTCAAATAAAAATAATGAGAAAAAAATTATCTTATAAAAGGAATGATAGTTCCAAACTATGGGATACTCATAAACTCAAAGTTTACAATGACAAAATGTGTATACACACATCCCTATGGAATTGTCCAATGAGGACTCATCACCATCCCAGTGGGGATGTGACCAACTGCACTAGGTTTTGTTTTAACTATAAATCATCAAGAAGAGTTTTATCCCAATAAATCACTAACTACCTAGGATTTCATGAGATCTAATCACAAAAAAATCTAAGAAATTTATTTTAAAACCATTTTAAAAAAATTCATCACATTATAAATTTCAAATATGTTAAACTCCAATTAAAAACCAACACCTGAGTTGTTAATCAAAACATGCCTTTTTCCAAGATAGAACCATTGGATTTCTATCAAAACAATTTCTGGCCATTTTATTAAAAACAAAATTGAAATCATTTTCATCAAATAAATTTCACAATTAAGACTACACAATTAAATTCTATGATTTAATTCAAATAATTTTCATCCAATTTCACAAAACACCCTAATTCAATGGAATTGTGGGGTTTTTCTAATTTCATTCCAAATCAAATTTCAAATCCAAATCCCCAAATTCAATGGAATTGGGTTTTTAATAAACCAATTGAAAGAAAATTATTAAGAAATTGAATTTAAATCAATAAATTTCATTTAATTCAAGTAATTTGGGGTTAATAAAAATTGTCCATCATAATGGAACCACATACCTTCTTCATGGAAACACAACACCCACGGTAGAACTCGCCACCAAGAATGAAGGCGCAACAGATCTAGGAACGCAACCAAGAAACAAGATTAAAAAACAAAGAGTTTAGATCCATAAATCCCAATATGATCTATCAAAATCCAATGAGTGAAGGATAAAGGAATAGAGAGATTGGGAGACTACTTACCTGGAGATTCACAACACAACCATAACAACAATTAGTCACTGAATGAAATGACCTGGATGTATTAGAGGGATCCAAAATTACCATGGGGATGACTCTTAGGTCGAGATAAAGTAAGTATAAAAAATATGAAATAGATTTTTCAGCTTAGCTACCTATTTAAAAACAACACTCAGTACTTTACATGATGTGTAACCCAATTACATGTCATGTAACTAAAAAGCCCCATAAACGTCGAAAAACCCATTGTCTTTTGTTAAAAAATGATTTGTTATTATTTTAGAATTTACATAGAATGTAAACATATTAAATGGAATATAAATAAACATTATGATATAAAACTAGAGAATTCCAACAAATATCTCACTTCAACATTATAGGTATCCTCCCAACTCCTTCTCATCCCTACCTAGATAATGAAAAGGAAAACCATGACAAGGCTGTAAACATACCTCACAGAAAGGTAATAGGATGTTACATAACTAATGAGAAATGCTTTAAATAAAATTTATAGATTATATATCAATAAATTTTAATTTATATTCATACAATTTTTATTATTTGATATAGAGTTAATACAAAATCATCTTGTTATTGAAAAACACACTTCTCTATGAAAACCTTCTTTCTCAACGTGTCTACGAGATTTTTTTCTAAATTAAATTTTAGCACTTATGTAGATTTAATTTTGAAAAATTGATTCCATATTTGGTATTAGAATAATTTATATTTTATAATGAGTTCAACTTAATTTTTGACCAAAATGAGTAGTTAGAACAGTAAAAATTAATTACCATGATTGAGGTAAAAATGGGTTTATCGGGGGTTAAACTAAGAAGATACGAGTTTAAATGACTATAAAACTGGTCAAATTACTATAGTATAGAGGTATTTCAATATTATACTTTAAAATTTTCAATAAATGATCATTTGATGAACTTATTACTTGGAATTATTATTTTTTTGTTGGATTCTTTTGAGAAATTTAAAAGAAGTTTCCAAATGGGTTCTTTTCCCCCACTTATAAAATGCCACCACCAACCTCCAATTATTCACATCTATCAAGCAATATAGTTCATAATAAAAGTGAAAAATTACCTCCCCAAAATCCCAGTCTTGTTCTAGAGTTTTTGGTCTTCCCAAAATAGCAACATTGGGGTCCTTAATAAGGGATCCAAAGGAGGTTCTTCAAAGTGAATTTAATTGTCTTCGCTGATCTCCTTATTTTTATTTCTTCTTTTTCCACATCTAATTATGTCAAAAAAATTATAATATTTTGAAACCAGTATCTACTATATAATTATATTATATTTTTCTTAATTTGATAACCTACAACCATTTTCTCTTCCATGAAATGGACTTCAAAATCATCGCTCATGTGTGTGGCAGACTACGACCCTGCGAACTGATGTTATTCATTTTTCCATTACCTCCTTTAAAGTTTGTTTATTATGATGGATATAAATTATATATAGGATATTTATAATATTATTATAAATCTAGAGTAATTATATAAAATATACCTTTTTTACATTCCATTATGTATGGGACAGTATAACGTTGTTTGTGTGTATGGAGTACTACTGCCTCGCAAAGCGACGTGATTAGTTGTCACTAATTCTTTACATGGAAGATAATAAAGATAAAGGTAATAAAAATATATGATATAAATTAAATAATTATGATATTAATTACATATTTATTATTTTAATAGATAATATATAATTTTATTTATTACCATTTTACTCACTAAAAGACAATAATATCATTCGTGTCTGTGCGGACTACTTCCTTCACGAAGTGATATGGCTCTCTATTTTCATCACCACTTAAAATGGATGATATATATAAGTATATTTAAAGAAATAATATATTATTAATGATATTATTATTATTCTAAATACATATAATATTACTTACCACCTTTCCATAATGATATTTGAAAAATAGAAATGTTACGCAAGCATACGTATGATATGCCGTCTCTATTATCGTAACATACTTCATTTATAAAAACCATCTTTAATGATTGGTATTTAAAGTATAATTAATGTATAAATATGATAATTATGTCATGATTATTATTATGGAGATTATGGAACCCAGATCAAATAAATAGAACTAAAAATAACAAATCCAAACATATATATATATAAAAAGAAATTATTACTTGAAAAGTGACTTTAACCTAGATTTGTTAATAAATGGGTAATAAAAGGATATAATTAAATCATATATGGTTTGATATATGTAATTTATGTACCTTAATATATTTATAATAAACTTTTATTTATTATGAAATATGTTCAAATTGGTAAGAAAGAATTCGAGATTTACGGTACAAGATTTCTATCTCACTTTTTACTTCTTTGAGATAAATTCCATATACAATAACTATTTATTTTATGTGGTGTATATAAAACCCATGAATTTATATTATCATTATTTTTTGAAAATTAATTTCTGTATAAATATCATTCTTATTATCTCTCTTTTATGGGGTTTACAGATGAAAGGTTAACAGATCGGTCATGGATTTTTGTCTCAATTTTACTTATTTTGGACATTATTTATGCTATAAACCTATCTCCTTTTATGAGGGAAGTATAATTCCTATTTAAATGTTATATCATTTATAAAAATTCTTTCATGATATTTCATTTTTTATTTTTTATTATTCTTTTATGGGAATTATGATTCAAAGTTACCAAAGTGGGAAGAGTTTTATGTTTAAATCTCATCATTTATTGAGATATTATATGAATATTATTTTAAATGATGAAATATTATGTTATATCTCTCAATAAAATCACGAATTTTCTTCTACTATGGTTATATAGTGATAATATATGGTTTCCATTCAATTTCTTCTCTCTATGTACTCAATAGTTCAAAAATATTTTTTTTATGAAAAATAGCATTTTTGGTTGAAAATTCACTTCCTCAGAAACTCCATGTTCTATTAAAATGTTTTGAAAAATATTTTACTATTATACTATGACTTTTGAAATAAATTTTTACTGATGTTTTACTTTTTTAAAAAAAATTTAAAGTTATCTTCTTGTTGTTTTCCAATCAATACCCGTTTAGCATTTACTGAAAATGTGAAAAAAATATTTTTTTAACATGTACTACATGAACGAAAGTTCCCATCATTATAAATATTATTTTCCTTGAAGATTACTTTATAATGTTTCACGGTTATTTTAAAATAAAATGGTTTTTAGAAATGTTTAATGTTTTAAAATGTTTTTTCAGAGGGGAAAGCATATTATCCTCGAGAGATGTTTTAAATTATTTTTAATACTTCCTTTATAAGTTTTTAAGGTTATTTTTAAATAAAAAGGATTTAAGAAAAAGATTTATTTTTTAAAAGTGTTAATCATTGAAAAAATATTTTCCTCAAGAAATATTCCAAGTGATTTATCTTTTAAAATAATTCTACAACTAGGAGTACATCCTTGGATATAATTTATGATTTGATGGGGATATAATACAAGGATAACAGTATTATAATTTATCTAAATATTTTATAATTATTATGATAATATGTTTATAAAACCCATTTCTCTTGCATGGGTTATATCATGATAATATATTTTTGAAACCCACTTCTTTACATAGGTTATGATTTGATGAAATGATGAAATGATTATAAAACCAGTCCCTTTTCCACAGGTTATGGTATGATGAAATATTTATAAAACCCATTTCAATTAAAGGGTTATGATATATTGAGTTTTTATGATCTTATGGAAGAAATAAATATTGATTTAATTATGATATGGATGTGACCTATATATACCTCTAATGAATTGGGTAAATATTTATATGTCATGGGATAAAAATGGGAAACAAGTCGATGGTCTTGATCCACTCTGGGAAATAGATGTATCCTAATCCACTGTGGGAAATAGGTGTGTCCTTATCCAGTATGGGAAATAGGTGTGTCCTAGTCCATAATAGGAATTAAGTGATGATTCATGATCCACTATGTCAATGGTCTTCGTATCTAACCATGACATATGAAAATGTTTTTCAATATTTATGATGGTTCCATGGTTTTATAACATGATTTTATGGCCCTTGATTTATTTATGATGATTTATCACACTTATGGGGCATGTTTTTAGAAATGATAAAGTTTTGTTCCATTACTCATGTTTATGATCTATGACAGGTTGGGTATGAAAATTTTAAGACATGTTCATGATCAAATACCCTTATGTTTATCTTATACGTTCATTTGATCATATATTTATATATCCTATTTCTACCCTTACTGAGAATCTATTCTCACCCTTTCTTATGATTCCTTCCCAAGGTTACGAAAAAAGTTTTAGGTTGGGTATTCCTAATATGAGTAATATTTGATAATATATTTTTGGGAGATGTTGAAGATATTTCACCAAATTAGAATATTGTTCACCTAGTTTCCAAAATCACTAAAATATTATGGTCCTCAGGTGTGTGTTTGTGTAATGTATTTAATATTCATCTAAAAATATCTAATATCTATGTATGAAAATCCTAAGTCTCTATAAGATAGATGAAAAACTTCTTTTCTTCACAGTGATTTGGAGGAACAAATTTTATATGCTTCATCCTAAGGGTTATGCTGTTCATCATAAGGTTGACTTGGTTTTTAAATTGAAATTAAGTCTTTATGGATTTAAGAAATCTCAAATATAGATGAATATTAAGTTCAACACTTTCATGTTTGAAGAAATTTTCATTTGATGTGAGTTTGGAAACTATTGTTACAAAATTAAATGGAAATATATAACATATAACATATTTTTATTAAATGTGGATGATATATTGATTATTGTTCCAAAAATACAATGGATTGAGTAACATAAGAGGATGATATCAATAGATTTTGAGTTGAAGAATATTTTTCAAGATAGATGGATATTGGGGATGATAATTGAGAGGGATAAGAATGCCAGTTTGATGGTTTTATCTGAGAAGGAATACATTAGGAATGTAATTTGAAGATTCAAAATGAATTTCTATAAACCTATCTCAACTCACATTGCGGGACACTTAAAAATTAGTAAATCCCAAGAACCATCAATAGTTGGAGACGTTAATGACCCGATGAAGGATCCTTATGATTTAGATTTATGATGTTTTATGTATACAATGGTTTATACTGAACTAGATATTTCTTTTTTAGTGGTAGTTTTTAGTCATTTATTATAAAATTTTAGAAGGAAATGTTGATAATATATTAAATGGATCTTAGGAATCATAAAATGGATAGATTGGGAATCATTATGTTTCAGGGATGGTGATTAGTTGAAATGTTTTTTTGATACATATTTTTCTAGAGACATGGAATCACAAAAAAGTAATATAGATTTTGTATTTAGTTTTTGTAAAATAGTAGTTAGTTGGAAGACATAGTTTCAACTAGTGTATAATTTATTTATAATAGAAGTAAAGTATGTTTCTACTACTAAATTAGGGAAATAATTGATTTTGTTTATGATGTTACTAATGACACTCATGAAGTGATCAGATAGAGGAATGTTATTCTGTGATAGTTACAGTTCCATTCATCTCTCTCAAAACCTGATATTTCATACAAGAATGAAAAACATTGAACTTAAGTATAAATTCATATAAAATCCATTAGAGTATAATTTGTTTTATCTTTATATTGTTATTAGGAAGTAAAATCATGAAGACATGTTTAGAAAGGTGATTGTCTACGAAATTTTGAGGCAACATTATGCCTTAGTGGGACTCAACTGATCGAAAAGTGTGTAGGGAATTGTTTTACATTAGATAAAAGGAAATATGAGGTGAATGAAAGAAGAAGAAGGATGAAATATTTAAGCAATTTCCAAGTGGGATATTTTTCGGTTTGTGTATGTTTCTTTAGGTTCATCACTTAGTGTTTTTTGGATTGAAACAACCATATAGAGATCATCAGATAGACCAGATGGATGTTTCCTAATGTGATGTTTAAGAGTGTTTGGGGAAAATGTTTTTATAATAGATAAAACATTCATTGAATTTATTTGAGTGAATGAAGATTCATGTAATGTCCCGACCCCATAATCCCATAGTTGGTGCTTTACTTTATTACACTAGCATGAATATAAGGAATCAAATCCCAAAGAACTGACCAGTTTAAATGTATTGAAGAACATGGTTCATAAATGGTTCCCTTATTACATTGCTAAATCATAAATCATAAAAAAGGAACCTATTTTTCCACATTGAACTCAATATAAAATCATATTCATAACCTGGTAAAAATAGAACAAATAAAAGAGTGAGCGAACATGCTTAGTAAGGGAAAGAAAATTAGAAGAAATAATTATTTAATGATAATTAATCATCATGGAAAGGTAAATAACTGATAACACATGCAATTAAAATAACTAGATAGGGCATAACCAATATTAAAAGTTAATAAATTGGTAACACATGTAATTTACTCAATAAACTGAGAATGAAATACATCCATAGATATATTAACAAAAAATCTCATGAATAAATAATAACTAAAGTGAAGGAAATTATTAATTGTTGGACATCATGTATCTTTCACATCAACTAGTAACATAAATACCATTCACAAGATGATTTAAGTATATGGGTATACAATTGTCTATTTTTCTTGGAAACAAACTCAATGGGTTTGTTCCCAACTAATTTCTTCTCAAGATACTACCTATGCATTGAAGGGATTTCACTATCCAGTCCCTAACCCATAGGTATTCAATTAAATGGCCCCAAACCCATTTTATACTATTCCAAATCATTCCTCATATATCAAATGATCAATTTAAAAATATATCTTTGAATCAAAGTATCTCATACCACATTGAAATAATTGTAACATAAGCCCCATAAAATTAAATAATTATCAAATAAAACATTTTATAGTATGAAGATAAAATGATTCATGATATGATATATCAAAAGGAGAATTATATACACCACACTAAATAAGTATGTGGTGAATATGATATTTATTTTACTGATGTAAAAATTGAGATGAAAATCCATTACCAATTTATAATCATTTAATTAAAAGGCCACATATTTATAAAATAAAACAATTCATTTGAAAATGAACTTTTCGACAAATAAAATAAGTTTCAATAACATCGGGGTGTCATGATGGTGGTAAATAGTTTTCATGTATTATAAGTTAAAAAAATACTTCCATTTATTTTTGTTGGAAAAGTCACAAACAACCTTGTTTAAAAAACGAAAAAGTATTATTTTCAAACTATTTTTTAAAATGGAAAACATGGGAAAAACTTATATTAAAGAATGGTAAAAATAATTTTTTAATTTTTTTAAGAAAACATTGATGTAGAGGATAAATATTCCACAGTAGAGATTTAAAACAAAATAATCCTGAATATTGATGGAATTATAGAATAAATACTAATCACTTTATAATCAGTAGAATCATATTGCCATGAAATAAAGAAAATTAAATGGATACAAAAATAAATTTTTCTTCAAAATAATACTCATAAAATACATTCATGGGTGTTATTTACACCATGTCAAGGAAACAAGTAGTGTATAAAGCACACATCCCACATAAATTAAAGTGAGACATAGATCTCTTACCTCACACATTCTTTTTAGTTGTACATTCATTAACCTTTTTTATAATGGTTTAAAGATTGTTATTAATTTATATTAGAAAATTATTCATATTTATGATATTATTATATTATATTATCACTATTTTGTTAATAATATTTCTTCATTTTCACTATTTTCAGGTGTTAATTGTCTAATTTCTTAAGTAGGTTTTGGCTTGTTATTTTTTGTTCCAAATAAATTTACCATGATTTAATCATCTCCAGAATGTAAAACAAGATATAAATATTATATATATTCTGTATATATATATATACTTATAATAATCCATTAAAGTTGGGGATATGAAATGAAATGCACCATTAAAGGAGACGGTAGGTCGTACATACGCATGAACACTACTTTCATTTCTTTGTTGTATAAATAGAATGAAAATTAAATGATATATATATATATATATATATATATATATATTATAATTATAGTATTATATATATGTAATATATATCACATAAGTTTTTTAATGCCATCCTTTATACGTTCCTTGTATAGTGTGAATGAATCACATCACTTTGAGGAGGGAGAAGTCCACACTACCACAAACGATGTTATTGTATTTACACAAAATGGAATACATGGTAGTATATGATATAGAAAAATTAAAAAAAATTAGGAAAACAGAAATATCACATACATATATATATATATATCATATAAAAATAGTATGTCCATCATAATTCCCAACCATGATATGTGGTAATGGAAAAATAAACGACATCATTTTATGGGGCGGTACTTCAACGTACATGAACAGAAAATTTGTTACTCATTTGATGGAAGTGTGTGTAGGTGTAGGTAAAAACCTTAAAATAAAAACATATCAGAATATTTAGGATACTTGTGTTCTTATATAATCATGGAATAATAATAAATTAATGAGTGTGTAAATAATAAAACTAAAGTGATTGTTGAAGAATGTTACCTCTTATTTGGGTAACTCGTTTTGGTTTATAACAAAAGACTTCCTTGGTTAGATTAATTCCAAAATAAATAATTATAGGATTAGGGGAGGTAATTTTGGAGATTATTTGGTCATGGTTTGGATGATATATAAGGATTAGAGTGGTGTGAAGTAGTGAGGGAGTCAGTGCCCTTTTATAATTGTGGTTATGGGAACTTTCAGAAATCCTAAAAATATTAAAATAAAATAAAATAAAATTATAGATCCAAAAACATAAAAAATTTTTATGATTGAAGAAGGAAATTTTTGTGACCACATATTATCCCATGTGTAATTATTTTACATTTATATTATTTTTAAATAATTTAAGAATAAATAAATTTGATATGATATTATTATTGTCAAATTTGATACTATTCATTTAATTTGAGAAAAATACATAAATAAAAAGTGGGAATTAGAATATAATGATTTAAAACATACCTAATATATCCTAAAGATATATAAAATTCATTTTACTCATTAACGCATCCCAAATATATCAAAATTAATACCTTTTAAATCAATTATTTTCTTTTTCTATTAATTAAATAAATATTATTTCAGCATTGAAGAAGCATTTAAGGTAGATATAATTTATAAAAATAAAATATAAATTTATATAAATAAATTAATTCTATTAATATAAAATATAAATTTAGTTTCGTTCATATCTTGAATTTTTCACTCTGTGGACTCAAAAGTGATATTAAATACAAATAGAGTGGCATTTTACAACTATCTTTGATTTAAATAATATATAATTTATTTTCATTGAAACATTTCTATTAAACACCTAAAATTAGATCATAATGTGATAAGGGTATAAAAATATTCATAAAATATATATTTTTTACAATTTTAGGTCATGGTTATTCTCTTATATTTTGGTTTTGACCCCTTTTTTACATTTTAACTTTAACCATGACAACATGTGTTTTTACTATTTAAAGGTTTATATAGTTACTGTAAATTTCAAAAAAAACATAAAAAATTCATAAATGACATTTTAAACATTATCCAAATCATTTTTATGAATTTTATATCATTTATTAATATATTATTTATCTTAAAATATCATTAGTGTCAATTTTGACACAATTTATTACTTGACTTTTTAAAAATATCATTACAAAAAGATAAGTTAGAGAAATATTTTTAATTAATCACTAACATGTTAAATTTATCCATAAAATTAATGTATGACATTAATTATATCAAATTATATTTATTATAATATTTTTAATATCATTTATTTTATTCTTACATTAATTAAACAATTATTACACCATCATTGTGTCACTATTTACCATAATTTTTTTATCCCTAAAAATTATACATAAATTACCATCTTGTATATAAACATTTTATATTTCTAAATAATTTTTACAATCTAAGATATCCCTTTTATAACCCCATATTAAAAATATTGCACTTGTTAAAAACAAAAGTATGACAAAATTGACTTTTCTTTGAATATAATATTATAAATGTCACAATCTCATCCAACTGAATTAAAAAGGTTATAATTTATTCACATGTATTATTTTGGTCAAAATATATTAAGGCATTGAAATTAGGACAAGTGTTAGGGTAATTTTATAACACTTATAATATAATTTTTATATTTAATTACCTGATTTACCATTAACCATGGTAATTAAAAAATATTACTAATGTTACTATTCATATTGTCCAAAAAATATAATTATTCACTAAATTTGAATGTTATAATGCAAAATATGGAATCTATTTTTCAAAATTTAAAACATGTAAATTTTATAAATTAATAGAAAACTAATTTCATTGACAGAACAAGAAAACGAGTTTTTAAAGTAAAAACATTCAAAAGTTCACAAATAGTTTACATCAAATTTCAATGTGCAATTGATTAAAGTGAAATTAATTGGATTAAATGATAAAAAAATTATCTATTTATACTTTACAACCATTCAAATATATACTTTAACACTGTAAATAAATCTAATGAAAAAGTTGTTTTCAATTAAAATGCAGTATTTATTACTATTCATAAAAACATGAAACTTATTATAAAAAACCAAAAATTAAAAAAAATTAAATTTTTATATTCATATTTAAAAGAGTAAGTTTATTTTTTCAAAAATAATTTATAAAAGTATCAAATAATCTGATAAAAAATAGGGTTTCCATTAAAAGGTGGTAAAACTGCCTTTAGAAAAATATAGTCTTTTAATTCTTAAAATTGAATTCATTTTTATATTATACCTATAAAATAATTTGGTTGAACTAAAAAAAATTATTAGATATATAATATATAAATTTCATAATTTGGTTAATACTATTTATTCTTTCCAAATTAATAGCTATTTTAAAATAATATTTCATTATTTCTTAAAGCTGAGTGTGGCGAGAAACGAAAACTATCAAATAAGCTGATTTTATTTAAGAAAAGATGCACTATAAAATTTTTGGGGTTAAAATCTCCCCTAAATAAAATTATATCCTCAAAATTTAAAGTTTCACTTAGAAACTCAAAGGTTAATTCCTGAAAATTCCTTAATTGGAAACCCACATCGGAAATAGGGTTAATAAAACATACTCTTAATAAGAGGGAAAGGGAAATGGAGAGGTCAAAAAAAGTAGTATTTAGAATAGGATAATATTATTATATTGAAAAAACTTGGACATATAAGATAAATCTAATCATCAGGTTGTTAAGGAGAGTGATATTTAAAATGGTCATTAGAATGTTAACCATCACAAAACCATAAATCTGTGATGGGTTAAAGAGGCCATTTATTTCTCAGTAAGAAATATAATGTAACAAAATTATTATTCCAAAATAATGTTCATAGGTTAAGAGATTATTTTACTTACTATAATAAGAGCATAAGTAAAAATACTTACTTGATAAGTAGAGTTTCATCCTTTAATCAATTTCAACTATAAACTCATCTTCTTCTCCAAATGATGAGTATTTAAGATGAATTATTTTATGATTGAAGAATTCAAAGGAATTTATATGGATAAAAAATACAAAAAAACTATAAATATCTATTCCTAATATCTATTTACCAAACCAAAATTTTTAGGATAAGATAAGATAATTTCCCAAAAATAATAATCTATTATATGTTACAAAACAACTTTAATCTCCAAAAATCAACAGTAGTATACAAATTTCAACATTAATCATTCATAAAATATCTATACTTACTAAAAAATATTATATATTTATATGGGAACCCAAAAATAAGAAGTATTTTATTTTATAGTCTTCAAAATAACTTTAATCACTCTTAATTTCTTATACAAAAAAATTATTTTCCAAAAACACATAATATCCAAGATATGCTAACCAGTTCCATAAATTAACTAAATCACCATAAGTGCGTAATAAATTCATATATTTTTTAAAATTTAATTTAAATTTTACTTCTAAAATAATATCCCATATTATTTTATTTTCCTTGATCATATAGGGTTCCCAAAATAGTGAACGTCTTTTAAAATAACATTAATCACTTAATCACCAAATTATTTTTGAATCCAAAAGTAAAATATTTGATAAAATAAATTTACCTAAAATAAAAATAACCATTATACATTAGATAATATAACTAAAAAATTTCAAACTAACAAGGACATCAGGTAGTCCAGTAGAAGTCACTGCACCATTGTCACCTTTCGATTGTGAGTTCAATCCCTATAGCCTTGTCGGACATGACGATTTATCACCTGGCATGGAGGTTGTACCTTTTCTAAAATCGCATTAATATTATTCAAAAATGTGATAGGAATCTTCACAAAATAACCTAAATATATTCAACATTAAAGAAATTTCTTAACCATAAACGTTATCTCATATGTTTCATTTTGTATTCCCAATAATATAAATACTCATAATTACCTTAAATTCAATGTTTATATAAAACCTAAAAATTATCTTTATCTTTAAACATATTTCCCTAAAATTAAAAGGTATTATTTATTAAATATCCTTTTAACACATACTAAACTAATTGGTTGTTCACCTTAATGTATGTTTTCCTAATTCTAGTTCCCAAGATTACTACTAAACTTCCTTTGATAATAACTATAATGCTCCGACCCCAAAATCCTGGAGCCATTACATTATTTCATTACATTGGTATGATTACAAGGAATAAAATCCAAAAGGTTCAATCAGTTCAGTAGTCTCGAAGAACTAGGTGCATAAATGGTTCCCTTATTATATTGGTAAAACATAAAAAAATAAAGGAAAATAATTTTCATCATTGAACTCATTTAAAAAACATTCACCTTCTTAACCTAGGTAAAATAGAACAAATAAAAGGGTGAGATAAAATGCTTGGTAAGGAAAAGTAAATAAATATTAATAATGAATTAATGATAATAAATCAACATAGAAAGGTAAATAACTTATAACACATTTCATTCAAATAACTAGATAAGGCGTAAGCAATATGGAATGGAATGAAACTGATAACACATTCCGTTCACTCAATAAACTGAGAATGAGATGCATATATAGATATGTTAGTGAAAAATATCATGGATAAATATTAAAATAAATGAATGAAATACTTGATTATTGGAAACCATGTATCTAGAACATAAACCAGTACAATCAATAACTTTTACAAAATGATTTTTGTCTATGCGTCACTACACCAAACTGAGAATTTAATGGTAATTTCAAGTGGTGGTTTACTAAATCAAAAATATATTTTTTAAATAATTTCACAAAGGTTTTTTATAGACTTCCTATAAATATTTTAAAAATTTTACAAACACGACACTTTCCTCCTCCCCCAACACCCCCGACACCCCGACCTGCTCCCCCGCCGACCCCCACCCCACCGACTCCTCAAATCCCTAGCCTCATTGTCGCCCACAACTGCCCATCATTGCACATCATAGCCACTTTTTAGCCCTCGTTGTGTCTCTACTCTCCACACTATTTCTCGTGGGCCCTCTCTGTGCCTCCCCTCATCACCCCTCACCGCGCCTCGCCTCACTGTACCACACCTCGCCGCCCATTAATAGTATGCTAGAATTTACAACATTATTATATGTTTTAAGGCCTGATATGAAAGAGAAATGTTAAATTTAAATGATTATATGTTTATATGGTCTGATATGATTCTTGGACTTATGATTATCTGTTTACCTCTATTTAAACTAAAAAATTCCATGTTAATCATTTACCATTATGAAATTATTTTGAATGAAGGTTACACTTGTTTAGAATATAAAGTACCTTACACTTATTGAATGGTTATGGAAACATGGTACCCTAATATTATATGATATTTACATTACAATTCATTCCTAAATATGAAAATATGTTTATTTAATTTACTAGTTTTGTTATTTTTCCTCCTTAGCGGAATTTGAGAAAAGGTTACCTCATAAATTTTTTTTGGTCCATTCGATTAACCTAGGAGTGACCTGATGCATGTAATTATGAGTTATATGGCCCCCAATAATAAATTTAATGCATTACAGTGGGTTTAAACATATTTTTTTCATCACTATGTATGAAATTTATTGTTTTTTTATATAATTATATATTATGAAGGGTATGAAACACTACACAATGCTTACATATGCATGTATTATTATAGCACCAAAGATGTTCAGGAGAGATAAGTTGAAATCATTTGAGGATTTTTTACCCAAAACCAAATGTGAACTTTAATTGTTTGTGAAGACTTTATATATCATGATTCATATAAAGGAAAGCACCAAACGATGTATAGTGGATGTCGATGAAAGTTTAGAAGATGACTACGAAGAGAACAATCAGAGTTGACACTGAGTACTATTTTGATTGATCTGGTATCTATTTATTTACTATTTTTAGAACCTAGAGCTATATATGATTAACCTAATGTGATATATCTAACAATGTATATATATTAATCTTCTAATATATTACTTATATATTATTTTTGGATGTGTGTCCATATGATCGTAGTTTATTTCCCTTTTACTCTATACATGTGGAATGATTTTTACTATTTATTATTTATTCACTTTTGATTACATCATTCTCTATTTCTTAATAATATTATGTAATAAAATAACCAGTAATTGATAGGGCCCCCTAGTGGGCCCCTATTGGATTTCTACGTCTTTTTTATATCACTTTATTCTTTCATAAGTAATGGGAGTGACCTGATGGGGGGGATTTTGACTTTGGATCAGGTTTCTGTTATTGGTTTTCAACCTCACATACATTTTTCCTCATTCATTTTTTTAGTTTATGGTCTTACTAGTCAAACTAAAAACATGAAAATAGTTTAGGCTCACAATACTTGTACCACATGGTGGCATATTAGTCTAAGGTCAAAATGCTCGAATTATGAATCCTAGTGTAATGTTATAGACCATGGACTATGGTTTTGAAAATAGTTTATGGTAATAATTCATGGACCTCAGTTGACCCCCCGAAGAGTGAGTTTTATGATAATGGAGGGTTTAAAACCAACAGAAATGGTCTTACTAAAAGGACCTACACCAATCAAAAGAATATAGGGTTATGGAACAAATAAATTGAAATTAAAACTTTATGAACTTATGAATGAATGTGTTAATGATGGTGGACTAAAAGGGGGAAAATTTTACTCATAAAAAATCACACTCTATTACTTGGACTTTATTTACCATATGACTAATAAACATTTACTCATAAAAAATATTACTCTATTACTTAGGCATTGACATGTATAGTTTTCTGAAACCATTGAAACTTGGTACATCCTCTTAAAACATAATACATTCATGAAATACAGATTCCTAAATTTATATTTCAACTAAATATCATAGGAATGTCCTATATTGTTTTGCATCTATCATGAAATGTGGTAAATATGGTTTCAATACATCCCCTTATATATGTAATTTATTTATTTATTTTACATCTTACTCCAACCACATAAAAATATGGATTTTGAAATATTGTATTCATTATTGTATCATGGTGCAACCGAGTTCTATTTCTTTTATACGTATAACACCGCCTATAACTATGTATATACTATATATCCTAGTTGAATATTTGGCATTAAAAGTTCCTCACACCATGGGCATAGTCCTTCTGGATTTGACCATTTTTATAAGATACTCCACCTATAAACCATTTCATAATTTTTCATGTGTGTCCTGTCATTTTTTAGTTTTTTCAACTATATATCAACATGCTGAGCACAAACTTCTTTGATGATTCATTTTAGACCTAGAAAAAAATTTATTTCATTTTTGTATTTTTTATAAATACTAAAAATACTTTTATGGCATCCTCAAGAGTATAAAACCTATTTTAGTAAGAAGGAAATAGAAAACCTTATTTAAAATGCTTCATTATTTATCATTCTTATGTATATTTTTTATATTGGTATTGTGCAAATGTTATCATTTCTATTTTTTTTCTTCATAATTTTTTTGAAATATATGTTTTGAATTTAGTTTTATTTGATTAAATGAGATGAATGCCAAGGAAGAAGCATTATATTATTTCATTGACCACAATGATAGATGACAATCCATCTATATTTCTCCCTAAAACATCCGAGACACCATTTTCTTTCCCCCTACACCATATCTCACACCCTCTGTGAGTGTCCCATTATTATCTCAGTTGATAGATTCACATTCAACAACCTTAGTAGTGAGGGAGCAGGGTTCCACTCCTAGTTCTTCATGGGGATATTGGAGGGTTACTATTATAAGTACAAATTTTAATATGAAAAAAATTATTGCACTTTTTATACTAAATGTTTGTTAATAAAAGATGGAAAAATGAAAATATGGAGAAAAATATGAAAAGTTCAGATGTATGGAATCAAACCAGACTAAAGACAGTTTTCCCATTTTATTCCTATTAGGTCCCTATGGATGACGCTGTAGGATCACATGTCCATATTCTAGGCCAGCTGGTCGCGGAGCTCGTTTCCCTTCCAATTACATATGATGATTGGAGGCACATGCCTTTATCTTGGAAAAATGATATTTTTGATTCACAAGTATAGGTAATTTTAATACATTATAGTGTAATTGAATGTCATTATGTTATTAAATTGTAATATTTTCAAAACGAATTTCTATGTGTAGATGTTTTTCCACTTTAAGGTTGCTGATGTGCTAGCACGAAAGAAGACATTGAAAAATATGGGCAAGAAATGGAAAAACATTAAATGGATATTATAGAGCGATGTCAACGATACTTCATTGAGCACCCAACAAATGTATGAAATGGTACCCAATTGGGTACCTAAAGAGAAGTAAAACATTTTTATTGATAGACATCGTGACGAGAAGCACATGTTATTTAAATATATATTTTTATATTAATCACATTTTATATTTTAATAGGTATATGAAAATGATATGACATTGCATACATTAATATTAATTTTTTTATTTCAGGATCTTTCACGGAAGAATGGATCGAGTCATGGTAAGAAAATCATCCCTCACAACATTGTGGGGTCAAAGAGTTTTTCTAGAAGCCAATCGTATTTGGTAATATATTCATTAGTTTAAATATTTATAAGAGAATATTATTCATTTAATATATTACATTGTAGATTTATCGTTGTTTAATGCAGTCATAGAGTTTAGGGCACTAAGAATCACAAATAGAAGTGTGGTTGGATGTTCATAAAAAATATGATGAGAGTTTTGTAAATGAACCTGCCCAAGAAGTTCGGGGTATGAATTCATTTTTTATTATAATAACTTATTATCAGTTGTAACTATGTGAATATATATTTCTTCTAATATAAATTATATTTGATTTATAAGTAAATATTAAAGAACTATGGGATGCCAATCCTACGCAGTCCTACTTAGTCTCCTAGGATGAACTAGTTGGTAAAGTGCTTGGGAAGGATCATCCTTTTCAAGTGTGTTGGATGGGTTTGGGACCCTTACCATCTGAGGTCTTTAGCATGACATTAGGGATTTAAGCTGCATCAACTTCTAGTTGTAGTCTAGATGATTAGAGAGATTATGTTTCTATGCATAACAAAATTTAGGAACAGGGGGCTTAGATATCTTCTTAGCTGAAAGCATTGTTTATTTATATCATAAGATGACCAGATATATCCTTAGTGATATTGCATCAATGAAGGGTGGTGAGAAGATAAATCACACAACTTAAAAATCATTTAGTTTGAAAACATTTATTGGGGTTTTGTTTAAATATAAATATACAACATTATTTAATTTTCAATATAATTTCATTATAGCTTCCGGTAGCATAAAGTAGAGATGGTGGTGTAGAGGGTGAAAAGAATTATTTGTCATCAAATAGTGATTAGTGGTATGATTGATATGTTGAAAAAATATAGAAATAGAGGGTTTTAATATATAAAATGTGGCATAGAGTAGTCACATAACATTTTCATGACCTAACATTTTCATGATTTCATATGTCTGATAAAGGCATTGGAATTTGATATGGCTTAATGATTTAATAAGACAGTGAGTCTTGAATTGGTGGAGTTTGAAGTTGGTGGAGTATGAAGTAATATATGTTACTTATAGAATATGGAGGTATTTAATATTTTCATTTGAGATATGTCAGGATGTGTATATTAGTATTTATGACTAACTATTGTGCTATTTATTTGATTCATTTTATTCATGTTAGAGACACAAGCCCCATAGTCATGTAATTCTAGTATGGGGCCCACAAATGTTGGGTCGACCATTGAACACATTAGAAATATTGTAGTGATCACTTATCACAAGATATCCTTTGAGGTATGTTCCCAAGATGCAAGGCGAGCCTATTTTGGCCATGAACTATCACTTTTGGGGAGAATAATACTTAGAGGATGATGGGGATCCAAATCGAGGGAGGCCTAAAGTGTGGAGGTGAACATTAAGTGATTTTTGGGTGGATTTCAATGCTTTGGGAGCTAAGCAACTATGTGGTTGAGTACATTGAGTGAGCCTATATATAAGAGATATTTGACACCATTATCAAGGGTAAGTCCCTGAGGTTGGTAATTATTTGGGATGGGACTAAGATATGATATTTTTTAATCTATTTGTATCCCCTGAAACTTAGAATCTAGCCACATGTAGTTTTGAGAATCAGTGTGGTAGATGACCATCATTAAAATAGAAAGTTTTGTCAGGAAGGGTCTAGGATATCATGCATGTTATATAATGGTCCCATATGGTCAATGTTAGGCTAGGTAGTTTAAGATATTATAGATCATAAGTTCTTTCTTTTTAGTTTGAAGGCTTACAGCTCATATGTTGGTTCTATATGGTTTAAAGTCTTAGATTGAGATCTATGAAACATTGTTAGATGGTTGAGATGATATGGTTTAGATTATTTTGTTATATGTTATCTGTACATGTTTTTTTAGGAAACATTTCTATATTGTTGACTAATGAACATTTTTAGATGGATTAGATTATTCTGTTATATGTTCTATGCACATGGTTTTTTTCAAGGTGCAAGTACTAGGGCTGCAGAATCTGAATCATTTTTTTATTTGTAAATATAGATATAGTAGCTGGTTAAACTTTTGCTAATGAAATGGACCATATTTAGTGGCGATTTAAACCACTGTTATAGGATGAAATTTTCTTATCGACGATGGTTAAAACCACAGCTAAATAAAGATGTGTTATTATTTAGCAGTAGTGTGGGTGGTTTTAGCGTCAGTTTTAATGTAAAAAATTGAAAATTTTTAGAACTAGTTAAAACTGCCACTAAATACTTTTAAATTTTTTCACATGAAACCGCTACCAAAACCACCAAAAACGCCGCTAAATATGTTTACTACAACAATTTCTAGAAAATGTCAATAAATTGATAAAATTGACACATGTTGGATGTCGAAACCTTATTTAGTAGTAGTTTTATAAAACCATCACAAAATTATATGGCAGTAGTTTAAACCATTTCCATATTAAAAAAACTACCACTATGAAGTGATTTTCTTATAGTGGGTAAAAACCTATATATTCTACTTGGAAATAAACTATAAGGGTTTGTCCCCAAACGATTTTATCTCAAGAGACTACCAATGCATCAATGGGAATCTATTAACTAGGCCCCAATCCATATGGCTTGCATTAAATAGTCCCAAACCCCTATCGTACTAGTGGAAATAATTCCTCATATACCAAACAATATATTTAAAAATCTATCCTTGAATCAATGTTTCCCATAGAAATTTTAAATATTTGAAACATAAGCCCCCTAAAAGTAAATAATTATCAAATAAAACATTGAATACCATGAATATAAAGAGATTCATGAAATGATATATCAAAATGGGCAGTATATACAACACAAAAAATAAGTATGTAGTGAATATTTCATTTATTTCATAGATGTAAAAAATGAGATGAAAATACCTTACATGTTTGTAATCATTAATTTAAAATGCCTCACATTTATAAAATAAAATATTTTCTTTGAAAAGGACCTTGTAAACAAGTAATTTAAGCTTCAAAATTATAGGGTTTCATAATGGTGGAAAATTTTATTCATTCTATGTAGGTTAAAAACATTACTTCTATATATTTCTCTCAAAAAAGTCACAAAGAGCCTTGTTTAGAAAACAAAAAAAGTATTATTTTAAAATTATTTTGTAAAAAGTAAAACATGAGTATAAAGGATTCTGAAAAATGGTAAAAAACTTTTTTAAAACAATTTTAGAAAACATATATTTGGAGGGTAAATATTCCTCAATGGATATTTAAAATGAAATAACCCCGAATAGAGATTGTGGAATAAATACTTATCACATTATAATTAGTAGAATCATATGCCCTTGAAAGAAAAAAAAATAAATGGATATTAAAAAACAATTTTATTCAGATTAATACTCATAAAATACATTATTGGGAGATATATACACCATAAAAAGGAAACAAGTAGTGTGTAAGGTAGGTGTCCTACATAAATAAAAGCGAGACAAAGATCTGTTACCTCACACTTAATTTTTGGTTTAACATGAATTATTATCCTGTATAATGGTTTAAGTCATGTTATTAATTTATATAAGAATATTATTCATATTTATGATATAATATATTATCTTCTTATATTATTTTATCCCATTATTTTTAATAATCTTTCATCATTTTCACTATTTTCAGGTGTTAATTGCAAAGTTCTTTGAGTATGTTTTGACATGTTATCTGTTGTTCCAATTAATTATATCATGATTTCATCATCTATAGAATTTATAACAACATTTAAATATCATAGATATTCATTATATATATATATATATAATAATACATAAAATTTAGAGATAGATAATGAAATGCACCGTTTATCGAGACAATAGGTGGTACATATACATGACCGCTACTTTCATTTCTTTTTCATATTAAACGAATGAAAATTAAATGATATATATGTATATTATAATTCCTGTATAATATCTATTTCATATATATCACATAATTTTATTAAAACCATCCTTTATACAATCCATGTATTGTTTGAATGTATCACATCACTTTGAGGAGGCGGTAGTCCACACTTCCACAAATAATGTTATCGTATTTATAGAAAATGGAATGAATGAAGGTATGTGTTATATAAAAATTAAACAAGTATTATGAAAACATAAATATAATAAATATATTATATGAAAACATAGTTCCCATCATAATTCCTAATCATTTGATCTGGTAAAGAAAAAACAAACGACATCATTTTGTGAGGCGATACTTTTTTGTACATGAACAATAAATTCATTAGTCATTTGATGGAAGTGTGTGTAGGTGTTGGTAAAAACCTTAACATTAAAAAATTTAAGTATATTTATGATATTGGTTTTATTATATAATCATGTAATAATAATATATAAATGAGTGTGGAAGGAAATAAAACAAAAGTGATCGTTGAAGAACGTTACCTCTAATTTGGGTAACTCCTTTCAGTTTATATCAAAGGACTTCCTTGGTTAGCTTCTTTTCAAGAGGGAGGATTCTAGGATGAGGGGAAGGGAGGTGGGAGATTATTTTCTAGGTTTTAGATGAGATATAACAATCAAATTGGTGTCAAGAAGTGAGGTATGAGGTTCCCTTATAATTTAGGTGAGGGGCACTTTCGAAAATCCTCCCAATATAAAAATACATTAAGGCTATTCTATAGACAAAGACTTAAAAATGGACTATAATTGAATATGGTAAGAAATTATAGACTCTATATTATACCATTTGTAATTATTTAATATTTTAATTATTTTTAACTAATTTAATAATATATTAATTGAATAAAATATTATTTTTGTCAAATTTGATACTATTCATTTAATTTGACTTCAAATACATCAATATAAATTTGGAATTAGAATATAATGCTCCGAAACATCTATAATATATCCTATAGATCTATAAAATGAATTTTAAACCCTAACTAGTCCCAAATATATCAAAATTAATACTTTTAAAATCAATTATTTTGTTTTTCTATTAAATAAATAAATAATATTTTAGCATTTAAGGTTTTTATATAATTTCTAAAAATTAAAAGTAAATTTACATAATTAAAATAATTACATCAAGATAAAAATATATATTTAGTTTCCTTTATAATTTTTTTCTCACTATTTGGATACATAAATGATATTAAATATAAATAGAGTGACTTTTTGTAACTATCTTTGATTTAAATAATATATAATTTATTTTCATTGAAAAGTGTCCATTAAAAAACTAAATTTTCATCCTAATGTGATAAGTGTATAATCCTCTTCATAAAATAATTTTTTTACATGTTTAGTTCATGGTTATTTGTAATGGACCGGACCACTCCGGCCCATTCCTTTGTCAAAAAGAAGGCCACGAAGTGTTCTAGAGGGTAAAATGGAATTTTCCCACACTTTCTAGATTTTTGAAACTACACGCTATGTAGTTTGATTACATGCCGTGTACCCCCTTGCCGGGTATATCTCGTGTTGAAGTTCGTGTCCTTGCCGTGTGAAATAAACGGGTGCACGCCGTGTACCAAAAACTACACACTGTGTAGTCTCTCCCCGCGTGCGCATTACTGTGTATTGACCAGTCAATGGCTCTGTGTCATGTTAAAGCCATGTCCTTGCTGTGTGAAATAAATGGGGACATGCCATGTATCCAATAATGCACGCCGTGTAGTCCCTCCCCGCGTATGCGTTACTGTCAAGTCGTGTGTTGGCCAGTCAACGGACGCATTCCATGTTGAAGGCCGTGTTGGAAGCCGTGTGGTGACCGTGTGAAACGGCCGAGTACATGCCATGTACCATAAATTACACGCCGTGTACTTTTTATTTTCTCGCCTATAAATGGAGGGGTTCCCTCCTCCTTTTCAACCCACCCCTCTCCTCCCCATTCCTCGGAGCAGAGCTCTCCCAAGAGACTCGAAGGCTCATTTTCTTCCATAACTTATTCATCCGAGATACGATTTATGATCCGTCAACGGCCACAGGATCATAACGACGAGGATGAACTTATGAGCTTGGATCCGTTGTCTTTCCTTCGGCCTTTTCTTTCCAAATTCCACCCGAGCAGGTTTTACCGGGACTCGACAGAGGTGAAGGACGCCGACAAACGTCTTGTAAGGTTGATCCAGGATGCGTTGTGATCAGAACCAGTCGAGGTAGGGATATTACCTTCATCTCTCTAATTTGTGCAACATTCAGGGTGGGTATCCTCTTGTTTTCATGAGAAACATTTGAACCATTAAATAAAGATAATAACTGGTTAAAGAACAGGGATGTGAAAGTTGTAATGTTTATCATTGTTTATCCTATTGATATGTTATGAATTGAATAGGCTTATACCTGCTGAAAATCATGGTCGTTGGGGGCCTTTTCTTGTGCAATTAAAGGTTGCACTATCTTCTATAGCGTTTTTGTGAATGGAACCTTGTGGAATGGGGAATCTGGTTAATCACGTAAAGTTTGCTGATTAAAATTTGGAACCCTTGTTGGATCACCCCGGTTAAACAAAATGGAATAATGAACACGTGGGTTTTGGCTTGGTTACATGGTGTGGGAAGGGGGGTGGGGGTGAATCCTGTGTTGTAATGAATAGAACGAGAAGTAGGGCTGCGGTAAATGATGTTAAAGGTGAGATGATGTGGCACGAACCTTGTTTTGTGGGTTGTTGTGGATCAGGTGGGCAGTGGGGCTGTGATAAATGGTATCAAGGGATGATGATGTACGGTGTAGTTGTGGTTATGGTAGTTGCAAGTGGGGATTCAGGGATGGGTTTGAATGTGAACGAACTATGGGTTGTGAATAATAAATAAAATGTGGAAGAGTTAATGAATGGTGGTCATGGTAATAAAACAGGATTAATAATCAATGGGATGGTTGGTTAATAAGAACGGACTTGCTGTGTTGCTTGTGTTTTCCTAACTTGATTTGTGGATGGTTGGGATATGTTTCACAAACGATTGATGTGATTGGTAGTGGATAGTTTCGCAGTAGTGAAGAAACTATTAAGTTGATTCTGTTGAAACATGAAAAACGAAATGGGGTTGGGGTTGTTTGTTGTATGCATTCTTCGTAGTAGCAGTGCCGAGGCACGTTCTCAGTTCTTTGATTAGAAGCCATAGGCTGGGCTGAGTGTTTGGTATATATATATATATATATCTGTATCTTTATGTTTTGACTCACCCAACCCATGTTGAGCACTTAGTTCCAAACACTCCCATTTCATGGGAGATGGTTTTTCCCATAGTTACTAGGTCCTTCCTGCTCCTTCTTCCCTAGGATGTTATGCATTGAGGGGACCTTACCCCTAAGACTCTTCGGGTAGGTTTAGATTGGGGTGGATTGGCCTAAGACTCTTCGGGCAGGTTTGTTTTTCCAAGAACCTTTGGGATGAGGCCAAGGTGTGTGCGGGCGGGATACGTGGTTGTGAGGCCTAGGTGTGTGTGGCCGGGATGTGTTGTTGTGAGGCCCAGGTGTGTGCGAGTGAGATACGTGGTTGTGAGGCCCAGGTGTGTGCGAGTGGGATGTGTGGTTCTTGAGGCCCATGTGTGTGCGGGCGGGAAGAGTGTGGTAGCGTCAGGACATTCGCCATTAGGAAGAGCAACTAACTAGTGGTAAATGGTGCGGGGTACCCAATAATCTTGTTCTTATATACTACTACCAGTTGTGATTGTGTTTTTGGTGAATGTGGCTGGTGAGGTTGGGTGGATAGAATGCCTTTCTAGGTTTCTTCTGTTGTTCTCACGGGACATTAGGATGTCTCCCCACTTGTGCATGAGAGATTTAGGTTTCCCTACTGAGTATACTTGTATGCTCACCCTATGTTTACTTTCAGGTTTTCAGGAAGACTACTAGGGCCGTCCGGGACCCTACTAGTCAGACAGTTAGAGTTGTTGCAGTTGTTGTACTCTTGTTTTCTTTTGGTATTGTACTATGAGCTTTCTTGTACTTTCACCTTGTTATAAAATTGTTTAAACAAGCATGTGGGATTGGTTTGGGTTTATTTCAATACACTTGTTCTTTTCCTTTTTGGGTGGTTGACTTGTCCTATTTCCCGATATTAAATAATAAAAAGGGTAATGCCTCCCATATTTGTGAAAACTCATACCCTTGGTGCTAGTCGCCACCCTGGGGCCTACTAGAGGCGGGACTCGGGGGTCATCATCTCCATTTCACCATTGCCAGCTCAGGAGGGGAATCTTTGGTGGGAGGGGGTCATGACAGAATGGTATCAGAGGTGATGGTTGAGAGATAGGATGAAGTCTGGAGGTAGGCACAGTGAAGATTTCATGGGATGGTAGGGCAACCGTGTTAGTTAATCTTGGTGCGTGACATAGGCCAGGGAAGATCGACTAGGACACGGAATTTTAGGGCCCCCCATGATCCGATGCAAGGACTCTGAGCCTACCGAATGACCAAGTGAGTCTACATTTATTGCTGGGTAGAGACCCTAGGGAAGGTACATGCATCATCATGATTGTGTTTTACTTGATTTGGGTGTTCTGGGAAAGAAATTGAAATAAAAATGATAAAATGAAACCTTGAGAAATTCCTTGCTACTTGGTCTTAGGCGATCCTTGTTTACCATATAGCTATGGCACCCGGACTTCATCCCCAGGTGGCTCAGACGGACGAGGCCCAGCAGATTCAGGCGGTCGATTAGTTGAGGATTGACCGAGAGGAGGAAGATAGCCAGTGGAAGAAGACTCCTCGTTCTTTCCAGCGGCTGACCCTGAAGAAGTACGAGGGTAGTACTTCAGATACGGAGACAGAGGGGTGGCTTCAGGAGCTAGCGATTGCTTTTACCTTGATTCGTGCTCTGAGGGAGTACTGGGTTCCCCTATCAGTGAGTCAGCTGAGAGGTGTGGCGCGATAGTGGTGGACGCTCTACCTCAGAGAGAGGATAGAGGAAGAGGTTTCGTGGGCTGACATTGAGAATGAATTCAGAGAGGAATTCCTTTCTTCCACGATCAAGGCAGAGAAGCGGCAGGAGTTACTCTCCCTTCAGCAAGGGAGTATGTTTGTACGAGAGTTGGGGATCAAGTTCAAGGATCTTCTGCGCTTTGCTCTGGATCTATTTCCGGATGAGGAGTCTCGGGTGAGATTTTTGGAGGAGGCGCTTCGTTCTTCGCTCCAGTATGCTATTACCCCCTTCACCCTTCCGACGTACTTGGCAGTACAAAAGAAGGAACAGGTTGTAGAGAGGATGCACTCACAGGGAGGTGCACCACGTGAGGGGATCCAGCTAGGCTCTTCAAAGGGGAAGGCAGTCAGCAGTAGGTCTCCTGCGACGGGACCTTCTAGGTTCAGGCCAGTGGGGAGCAGGCCCCAGCAGTTCCATTTCAGATCTTCGGGTCCTCGTCCTTTTTTCAAGAGCCTAGGACCGAAGTGTTTTTATTGTGGAGGTTTCAGGCACGTTCAGAGTCGGTGCCCGAACCAAGATCAGTACGATGGAGGTGGGTAGGTTCAACACCCACCTCAGCAGCACCAGTTGCCGGCAAGGCTCTTCCAGCAGCAGTAGGACCATGCTCCTCCAAGGTTAGACTTTGCGGGAGGAGGCAGACCTTAGGGTGCTCCTCAGGGACCTCGACTAGGGCATGGTCAGGGAGGTGGATGACATCAGAGAGGTAGGGGAGCAGGGCGTGGACAGTTGCACACAGCAGAGTTGGCAGCTCCGGTAGGACCAGAGGTGGTGCGAGGTATGATTTGTTTATTCAACAGTCTTGTTTCTGATTTGTTCGATTCGAGAGATTCACACTTTTTTGTTGCACCTGGTCTAGCCCATGATTTGGGTCTATACGTAGAGAGACTTTCTGTACCACTGGTGCTGAGTACACTAGTTGGAGGACAGACCAACGTATCTTGTGTTTTCCGGGGATGTGGGTTGACGTTGGGACCACATCGATCTAGTGGGGACCTTCTTCTGTTACAGATTCATCCATAAGATGTAATCCTAGGCATTGACTGGTTGTTTTCTGTTAGTTCCGTTATCGACTGCTTCTGGAGAAGAGTCGTGTTCTCCGACGTGGATGGGCAGCGCATATCTTTTGTTGGCGAGAGGAGCTATCAGGTTGGAAGCTGGCATGTGAAGCCTCTCTTTTCCTTGTTAGGTGGGTTATCAGTGGTTCTAGCTGATATAGAGATGATCGATATCCCAGAGGTTATTGGGGAGTTCCTCTATGTTTTTCCTGAGGAGGTTGTGACTCTACCCCCCCCCCCCCCGACGTGACGTTGAGTTCGGGATATACTTACAGCCTGGTGCCCGTCCGATTTCGATGGCCCCTTATCAGATGGAACTTTCGGAGTTGAGGGAGTTGCGGATTCAGATTTATGTTCTGATGGAGAAGGGTTTTGTTCGACCCAGCGTATCACCATGGGGTGATCCAGTTTTTTTCGTGAAGAAGGCAGATGGTGGTCTCAGGATATGCATAGAATACTGAAGGTTAAACCAGGTAATGGTCAAGAACTGTTACCCCCTTCCAAGGATAGATGATCTCTTCGTCCAACTGATGGGAGCAGGTTGGTTTTCTAAGATTGATCTATGATCTAGATATCATCAGCTGAGGGTAAAGGATAGTGAAATCTCAAAGACAGCTTTCAGGTGCAGGTATGGGCACTTCGAGTTTGTAGTGATTCCATTTGGAGTTACGAATGCACCGTCCATGTTCATGGGACTTATGATCTTTGTCTTCTGAGAGTTTCTGGACCGGTTCGTCATTGTGATTATTGATGACATCCTAATCTACTCAAGATCAGATGAGGAGCACGTTGATCATCTCAGGGATGTCCTAGAAGTCCTTCAACGCCACCAGCTTTACGGGAAATTGTCGAAGTGTAAGTTCTTGACACAATAATACAATTTCTTGGGAACGTAGTGTCTCAGCATGGAGTGTTAGTGGACCCATAAAAGGTGGAGACAGTTGTTTCTTGGGTAGAACCCAAGAGCGTGGAAGAATTTCGTAGTTTCCTGGGGTTAGCAGGTTACTATCAGAGGTTCGTTTCAGACTTCTCTCGAGCTGCTACTCCATTGACAGCTTTGACTTGGAAGAACCAGGTCTTCCTATGGAGTGAGCAGTGCCAGAAAGCTTTCGACTACCTAAAGGAGAAGTTGGTCAGTGCTCCTGTACTCAGGTTTCCAGAGGAAGGGTTGTTGTATGAGGTGTTTTGTGATGCTTCTGGCCTTGGTTTGGGGTGTGTGCTGATGGAGAAGAAGGGAGTGATCTATTATGGGTCTAGGTAGTTATTCCCTCACAAGCGTAACTATGCCACCCATGACCTAGAGATTGCAGTAGTAGTGTTCACACTAAAGTTGTGGCAACATTACCTCCTTGTGGAGCATTTTGTGGTCTTCTCAGATCACTTGCGCCTACGTTATATCGTCTCCCAGCGTGAGCTGAACCTGTGGCATCAGAGATGGGTCGAGTTTCTCCACGACTATGACTTTGAGATCTCTTACACTGAAGGTAAGGGCAATGTTGTGGCTGATTCCCTAAGCAGGAAGTCACATCAGGAAGTGGTTCAGGAATCCACTGATGCTTAGAAGGCGATGGGAGAGTTGCCTGCCTTGCACTTGGATGCAAGGGTAGAAGGTGTTAGAGGTTATTTTTTTCAGATGACGGTGCAATCCTCCTTGTTGTAGTAGGTGGAAGAGTCTCAGTGGGGGGACTCCAAGGCGGAAGTAATGCAAGATCGTGTCAATCAGGGAAACGCTCCAAAAGTATGGTCAGAGGACAGCCGACATCGGATGCTTTTCCATGGAAGGTTGTTTGTTCTGGAGGCAATGCGTGAGGGGGTTCTCCGTGAGTCCCATAACTCAGCCTTGGCGGTACATCCAGGAGTTTCAAAAATTCACTGAGGCCTAAGGGAACAGTTTTGGTGGACCGGGGTGAAATGGGCAGTGGCAGAGTTTGTGGCTAAATTCCTAGTGTGTCAGCAAGTTAGGCTAAAAACCATGTTCCCAGTGTTTTGTTTCATCCTTTAGATGTCCCTGAGTGGAAGTGGGATGACATCTCAATGGACTTTGTCACAGGACTTCCTAGAGATCAGGGTGGTTATGATTCTATCTGGGTAGTGGTGGATACACTGACGAAATCAGCTCACTTCTTAGCAATTAAGGATTCAGGCTCGGTGAGTACCATAGCACATAGGTGCGTAGACGATGTGGTGCGTTTTCATGGAGTTCCAAAGACTATCATCTCAGATCGGGATACTTGGTTTACCTCACGAGTCTGGAGGGGGTTACAACATGCTTTTGGCACCCAATTATGCCTTATCACTACTTTCCACCCCCATATCGATGGATAGACAAAGCGGACTATCCAGACGTTGGAGGACATGCTGCGAGCATGCGTTCTGGATTTCGGAGAATCATGGGTACGACACTTGCCTTTAGTAGAGTTTCCCTACAACAACAGCTTCTACTCTACTATTGGCATGGCACCGTTTGAGGCTCTATATGGGAGACCATGTCGTTTACCCATTTTTTGGGCAGAGATTGGTGAGACAGGTGCTCTTGGGACAGAGGTAGTACAGAGCACCATATAGAAGGTTCATCATGTGCGTGAGAGGATGAAAGTGGCTCAGGACTGACAGAAGTCTTATGCTGATTGTCGAAGGAGGCATTTGGAGTTTGAGGTGGGAGACCACGTGTTCTTGAAAGTTTCCCCTCTACGGGGGCGGTGGAGGTTCCGGAAGGGGAGAAAACTCTCCCCTAGGTTCATCGGACCTTTCGAGGTGCTGAGGCGAGTCGACGAGGTGGCATATCGGCTGGCCCTGCCACCTCAGTTGGAGAAGGTTCATGACGTCTTCCACGTCTCCCAGATTCTTTGGTACTTACACGATGACTCCCATGTTATCGACTGGGGAGAGTTATATATGGGAGACGACGCGATCTTCGAGGAACGACCAGTCAGAATCAAGGATCGTAAATAGAAGGTGCTCCGTGGACGAACCATCACCTTGGTTCGTGTGTTGTGGAGGCATGGTGGCCTCGAGGAGAGAACTTGGGAGCGGGAGGCCCAGATACACACTCAGTACCCGGAGTTGTTTTGACTTGTGTTTTTGCTTTTTCTCTTTTGAGCTTTGTGTTGATGTTATACTATGTACCTTTGATATATGGAATGCCTGGCTAGTCGGTTGTGAGACCTTTTGTTTCCTTGTTCTCTGGAAGTGTGTAGCATGTCTGGATGTGTGAGAAAAAGGGAAAACCTGATCCTTAATCGAGACATATTAATGCGGATGCGATTGAACCTGCGCAGGCAAGTCAGTGCCGCCTAAAGCGGATAATATCTTGACATAGGAGAAGGAATTTCCCCAAACCACATGTTCAGGTAGTGTGTTGGTTGTGTGGTGTTGGGGGTAGTGCAAGTTGAAAAATACTATTGTATGAAGATGGGAAGACCCAATTCTTAATCGAGACACATTAATGAGGACGCGATTAAACCCGTGTAGGCGAGTCAGTGCCGCCTAAAGCAGATAATATCTCGACATAGGCGAAGGAATTCCTAACACATATGATTAGGTTTTTTGGTTGGGTTCCTGTTATAATGAGAACCCTAATAGGTATCTTTTTGGGTTCCTCTGGGTTGGTTTTTGAATTCTCGAGGACGATAATGTTTTAAGAGGTATTTGATGTAATGGCCCAGACCTCTCTGGCCCATTCCTTTGTAAAAAAAAGGTCACAAAGTGTTCTGGAGGGTAAAATGGAATTTTCCCACACTTTATAGAATTTTGAAACTACATGTCGTGTAGTTTCAGTACACGCCGTGTACCCCCTTGCCATGTATACCCCATGTTGAAGGCTGTGTCCTTTCCATGTGAAATAAATGGGTGCACCCCGTGTACCCCAAACTACACGTCATGTAGTCTCTCCCCACGTACGTGTTACCGTGTGTTGACCAGTCAACGACTGTGTTCCATGTTGGAGCCGTTTCCTTGCCGTGTGAAATAAATAGGTACACACCATGTATCCAATACTACATGCCATGTAGTCCCTCCCCGAATACGAATTACCTTCAAGAAGTGTGTTGTCCAGTCAACGGCAGCGTTCCGCGTTGAAGGCTATGTTGGAAGCCGTGTGGTGACCGTGTGAAACAGCCAAGTACACACCGTGTTCCATAAAGTACATGCGATGTAATTTTTTTTTTCTCACCTATAAAAGGAGGGGTCCCCTACTCCTTTCAAACCCACCCCTCTCCTCCCCATTCCTTTGAGCAGAGCTCTCCCAAGAGACTCGAAGGCTCTTTTTCTTCCATAACTTCTTCATCCGAGCTCTGATTGACGATCCGTCAGTGACCACGGGATCGTAATGATGAGGCAGAACTTCTGAGATTAGATCTGTTGTCTTTAATTTGGCCTTTTCTTTTCCAACTTCCACCCAAGGAGGTTTTTCCAGGACTCGACAGAGGTGACGGTCGCCGACAGACGTCTTCTATGGTTGATTCGGGGGAGCATTGTGATCAGAACCTGTTGAGGTAGGGATCTTACCTTCGTCTCTCTAATTTGTGCATCATGCGGGGTGGGTATCCTCTTGTTTCCATGAGAAACAGTAAAACCATTAAATAAGGATAATAACTGGTTAAAGAATGGGGATGTGAAGGTTGTTATGTTTATCTTTTTTTATCCTATTGATATGTTATGAATTGAATAGGATTATGCCTACTAAAAATCACAGTCGTTGGGGGCCTTTGCTTGTGCAATTAAATGTTACCCAATCTTCTAGACCGTTTTTGTGAATGGAACCTTGTGGAATGTGGAATATGGTTAATCATGTAAAGTTGGATGATTAAAATCTGGAACCCTTTTGTGATTACCCCGGTTAAACAAAATGGAATAATGAACATGTGGGTTTTGGCTTGTTACATGGTGTGTGAAGGGGGGGGGGGGTGGAAAATCCTGGGTTGTTACGAATAGAACGGGTAGCAGGGCTGCGGTAAATGATGTTAAAGGGGCAATGATGTGGCAAAAACATTTTTTGGGGGTTGTTGTGGATCGGGTGGGCAGCGGGGCTGCGATAAATGGTATCAAGTGATGATGATGTACGGTGCAGTTGTGGTTATGGTAGTTGGAAGCGGGGCTGCAGGGATGGGTTTGAATGTGAACAAACTATGGGTTATGAATAATAAATAAAATGTGGAAGAGTTAATGAATGGTGGTCATGGTAATGGAAAAGGATTAATAATCAATGGGTTGGTTGGTTAATAAGAAGGGACTTGATGTGCTGCTTGTGATTTTCCTAACTTGATTTGTGGATGGTAGGGATATGTTTCACAAATGATTGATGTGGTTGGTTGTGGATAGTTGCCCAGTAGTTAAGGAACTAATAAGCTGATTTTTTTGAAACATGAAAACTTAAATGGGGTTGGGGTTGTTTGTTGTATGCATGCTTCATAGTAGCACTGCCGAGGCACATGCTCAGTTCTCTAATTAGAAGCCATAGGTTGGGCTGAGTGTTTCGTATATATATATAGATATATATATATATATATATATGTATCTTTGTTTTTTGACGCACCCCACCCATGTTGAGAACATAGTACCGAACACTCCCATTTCATGGGAGAGGGTGTTTTCCCATAGTTACTAGCTTCTTCCTTCTCCTTCTTCCCTAGGCTGTGATGGCTTGAGGCGACCTTACACATAAGACACTTCAGGTAGGTTTTTATTGGGTTGGATTGGCCAAAGACTCTTCGGGCATGTTTGTTTTCCCAAAAACCTTAGGGATGAGTCCCAGGTGTGTGCGGGTGGGATACGTGGTTTTGAGTCCCTGGTGTGTGCGGGCGGGATGTGTGGTTGTGAGGCCTAGGTGAGTGCATGCAGGATATATGGTTGTGAGGCCCAGGTGTGTGCGGGTGGGATGTGTGGTTCTTGAGGCCCAAGTGTGTGCGGGAGGGAAGAGTGTGGTAGCGTCAGGACGTTCGCCGTTAGGAAGAGCAACTAAATAATGGGAAATGGTGTGGGGTACCCAATACTCTTGTTCTTATTTAATAATACATGTTGTTATTGTGTTTTTGGTGAGTGTGGCTGGTGAGGTTGGGTGGATAGAATTCCTTACTAGGTTTCTTCTGTTGTTCTCACAGGACATTAGGATGTCTCCCCACTTGTGAATGAGAGCATTAGGTTTCCCTAATGAGTATACTTGTATGCTCACCCTACATTTACTTTCAGGTTTCCAGGAGGACTACCAAGGCCGCGCGAGAGTCTACTAGTCAGACAGTTGGAGTTGTTGCAGTTGTTGTACTCTTGTTTTCTTTTCGTATTGTACTTTGAGCTTTCTTGTACTTTCACCTTGTTATAAAATTTTTTAAACATGCATGTGAGATTTGTTTGGGTTTATTTCTATACACTTGTTCTTTTCATTTTTGGGTAGTTGACTTGTCCTATTTCCCGATCTTAAATAATAATAAGGGAAATGCCTCCCATATTTGTGAAAACTCATACCCTTGGTGCTAGTCGCCACCCCGGGGCCTACTGGAGGAGGGACTCAGGGGTCATTATCTCCCTTTCACCATTTCCAGCTCAAGAGGGGCATCTTTGGTGGGAGGGGGTCACGACATTATTCCAATATATTTTGGTTTTGACCCATTTTTAAACTATTTAACTCTTACCATGACATCTTGTGTTTTTACACTTTAAAGGTTAATATAGTTACTATAAAATGCCAAAAGAACCATAAATGAATCATGTCTTACATATTAAACTTTATCACAATAATTAGGTCTAATATTATATTTTAATAAATTTAATATCATTTAATAAAATATTATTTATTTTAAAATATCATTAGTGTCAATTGTGACACTATTCATTACTTGACGTTTTAAAAATATCAAAAAAACTTGATAAATTAGAAATGATACTTTTTATTCATAATTAACATGTCAAAGTAATTTCTAAAATTGATTTTTGACATTAGTTATATCAATTTATGTTTACTATAATATTTTTAATTTCATTTATTTGATTCATAATTTAACTAAACAATTACTATATCATCATTATCTCACCATTTAAGGTAATTATTTTAACAGTAAAAATTATGAATAAATTACCATAATGTAGATAAACATTTTATATTTATAAATAAAATTTATAGTCTAACATATACCATATATATAACCTTATTAAAATTATTTTACTTATTAAAAACAAAAGTGTGACAAAACTGACTTTTCATTGAATTTAATATAATAAATGTCATACTCTCAATAAATTGGCTGTAAAAGGTTATAATTTTATCACAAGGATTATTTTGGTTTAAAAAAACTCATCCAGTGAATTCAGTACAAGTTTTATCATAATTATAAAATATTTATAATATTATTTTTACCTTTAATTACCTGATTTACCCTTAACCTTGGTAAATAAAAAGTTTCACTAAACTTATTATTCATATTTTCCAAAAATAAAGGGGAACTAGTTGCAAAATTCTAAACATCTGAGTCCAAATATGGAATCCATTTTTCAAAATTCAAAACACATAAATTGTATAAATTAATTAAAAATGATTCTCGTTGATATAAAGAGAAAAATAGTTTTTATTGTAAAAACATTCAAAAGCTCATAATTTTTTTATCCAGTTTCAATTTAAAAATGATTAAAATTACCCTAATTAGATTAAATGATTGAAAAATGATCTAATTAATCATTAAAACAATTCAAATATATAATTTAACACTAAATAAATTTGATGAAAAATTTGTTTTCAATTAAAATTTTGTATTTATTACTACTCATCACAACATGAAACTTATCATAAAAACACCAAAAAATTAAAACAAAGTAAAATTTTAGAGTATAATTTAAAATAAAAGTGTATTTTTTAAAATAGAATTTATAAGTGTCAAAAAACATAATTTAAAATATGTTTCCCATTAAAAGATGGAAAATTTTCTTCAGAAAAATATTGCTTTTTATTCTTAAAATTGAATTATTTTTTATCTTATGACTGTAAAATAATTTGGATTAATGTAAAAAAATTTATTAAATATATAATATAAAAATATTAGAATTTTGTTAATACTGTCCATTACTACTAATTTAACGACTTGGTTTAAATAATATTACACTATTTGTTTAAGCTGGGTGTTGTGAGCAATGTAAACTATCAAAGAAACTGAATTTATTTAAGATAATTCATACCGCATAATCATGGTGCGCTGCAATTCTTCATATTGAGGTTTTATATTGTGAGGATTCAATGATCATGTGAAGACCAACATATGAATCTATCATAGTTTATGTTCACTAAAAGTGGAAACTCATTTCATGGTTTGTTTCTTGATGAATAACTTTTAGGAGTTGAAACAAAAGTTTTAATAGTGTGGCAGTAGTTTCTTAAGTCAATGGAAGGTTTAAAATTAAACTCAAAGAGTAGTGTAACTTATTGACTAGATATGGACCTATATAAAGAGTTATGGTGTTCCAACTCTATTTTATAACCAAGTGTATGAACTGTGGGTGCTTATAACTTAATTTTATAATAACCAATAGTGGAGAATAATTAAGTTAGTGTTTCTTACTCATTTTGTATCTACAATTAAGAAATTTGTTTTTAGTGTTCTCCCATGGATGTATGACTTTTTCTAAACCACATAAATATTGTTTGTCCATTTTTTTCTTTTTTGTAAAGAATGATCATAGAGTTCTATGTGGTGATATGGTTTATTATCATCCTAGTTCTAGAAAACATTACTTGGATGAAGTGGTTATCAGACTAAATCTATGTCTGATAACATTATGATGTTTTTCAACTCTAAAGGCTGATGTGATTGGATGGATATCTCTATAGCATCAAACATACAAAGGTTCACTTCATAGGGGTTCTCCTCCGAACATAATCATTCCTAAAAATCGAAGATAAAAGAAAAAATTATTTGATACTATTTATAACACCCCAAACTAACTCAACCAAATAATGAAATAAAATGGGTGCGCTATGGGTCCCCGGGTTCACCTCCACATACTAAGGGCGAGAGTCTATGATAAATTTTGGGGAAAATCTTCTCTTAATATCATAATAATTAATATTAAATAAGTAAAAATAATTCCTCCAAAACATAATATAAATGTACAAAAATTGAATTATATTTGAAAGAATACCATAATAAAATAATTATATAACCATGTTGGAAAAAAGCGAATAATGAAAGTTATAAATCAAATATGTAAAAAGGATTCCCCACTGGGTTGATCATATAAAAATATAACTAAATGAATAAAACTAAAAAAATATTAAGACACTCTTTGGTTCCATCTCCAAGTCTTATTAATATGCTCTAGTATTATCACCTATGAAACGTATATCCATACATGTTTATCATACATAATGTTTTCACATCCACTGAGGTTTATGCACAAGACGTGAGTATAAAACAATACACACCACCAACAATAGTACCCCTAAAATATGACACAATATAACAATGTATATAAGAGAAGGTAAATAAAGTAGTAACACTTAGCAATAAAGTAGTCAGTCTAGACCATTATGTGCTAACCAGGACACCATGACACTTAACCATACCCAATTTAAAAAAATATGATAAATCACATATATCATACCATTAATGAAATCCCCAATAGTGTTCCAAAATCTATAAGAATAATTTTTTAGGATTAATATCTAAATAATGGATCACATCACATCCATTAAGAGGGAATATACACATGAGGGCTGGATCAAAATACACCCCCTTGTGGAAAGATTGTTATCCCAAAGTTCATTACATAAAACCAACGAATATGGATTAATTGAGGGTTAGATCACGATATACTACACTCAGGTAAGGAACACATATTAAAGGAATATCATGAAATACTTGTTTCTGATGCTTTCCATTGGGGTTGTACACCACACACACATCTTTCCCTAAATTCTGACTTTATAAAGTGGGAGAATTCATCACCTTAATTGGAAATGTCATCTACCTGATTAAAATGGAATAATAGAATGTCGATTCATCATTCCATGGACACCTCCTTGGACCTCATCGACTTGTACGAGCCTCCATCATAGATTTGATTCATGGTTGTGAAACTTGTTCTTAGTGGAATTTTGATGTGGACATCAGTTAATTATGATTCTTATTTCTTGAAAGGGTAGAAAATATCGGTCGGGGGGGGGGGGGGGGTGGGTAGTAACATTGGGAATGTCTGAGAACTTATGAATGTTGGGTAGGTTGGTAGATAATAAATACATAATCTTTTAGAGGTCATCTCATTTGTGAGGCATCTTAGGCATGGAACCTATGACATCCAAATTAAGTCATTTGGTAGTTGAAATTGGGGTTGTAAGACTTTTGAAGATATTTACATTAGGAATTCCATATTTATTGAATTGGGTATGGATTTTAGAATGAGTCACAAGTTTAACGCCATGTAGAGATGAATGGGTGATGGGTTTAACATCTTGTAGAGATGTATCACGTCACAATTTTAACATCATATAGATATAGATTAGGTAATAGGTTTCACATCTTGTGGAGAGGGATGTGTGGTTAAGTGTTTCCTCATGGGGAATACTTCACACTTGGGATGTGTTTAAGTGTGTGCTCAGGGGGAAGATTTCAAAATTGGGAGTTGGGTGGTGTGTGTATCTAAGGGGGAATATTTCACACTATATATTTGGTTATGTTTATCCCCAAGGGGGATATTTTACATTTGGTAGTTAGGTGGAGTGTGTCCCTAGGGGAAGAATTTGGTTGAGAGATTCCACAAGGGTGAAGATCTCAAACTCTGAGGTTTGGTGGAGTGTGTCCGTAGGGTGGAAATATCACACTAATAATTTGGAGGAGTGTTCCTTGGGGGAAGATTTCACAATTTGTGTGTTTATAAGTTTTTTTTACTAGGAGATATTTCACACTCATAATTTGGTTGGGTGTGCCCCCAAGTGGAAGATTTCACAAATTAGATTTGGTTAAGAGTTTCCCCTGGGGGAAGATTTCACACTTAGGAGTGTTGTTATTTAACCTCATAGAAGAATCCTACATAAATTGTTGGTAAACAGGGATTAAAACACATGTAGTTTAATTCCATAGTTTAAAGTCATGTGATAGGATTGGTCCATACATTTTAATGTCATGCGGTAAGGACATTTGGGTTATAGAAGGAGTGTTAATGAGGTGTGGGTCCTGCAAGAAGGGTGACATCCACAGAAAGGGGAGGAGTGGAATCCCATGAGTATAATACATGTTGAATCATGTGTTAATTACATAGGGTAAGTCTATATATTAGTGTCATGTGCTGAGGATTTTGTCATGCAGTTTAATGTCCTATGACTAGGACGTGGACCAAGGTAGTTTTACATCATGCATCTTGGATGTTAATGGGTCTACAACATGAGGGGGACCATGCTAATGTGAGTGTAAGATATGAAAAAAAGAACATCTACTAATATTGGTATTTTTTCCCTCAGGGATTACTCCTTTAAGGATTATGTGTTCACTCTTGATGTTCCTCTAGGTAAGACATTGTACTGATCCGCCAATTCTCATTGGCTTGAGAGTACAACGAGTCATTACTAGGCCTTAAGAGACATCCCCAAGACGCCAAAGGCTGGAGATAAATGCCGAAGGGTTTCCAATAAAAGTGGGAGATGATTTACCCTTTAAGGAATAACCCAATGAACCAACCATAACCAAACATTTACTATATGATGCATAAACAATTGAAAGACAGCTAAGAAAATTCATTTAAGTCAAACACATCAAAGTACACAACAACAGATAAATAACTCAAGACTATCGAAAGACACCAAGACACCCTCTATGGATCCACACCAAGCTCTGTGCACCAAGAACCACCACATCACCCAAGAATCACCCCGAACCACTACCAATGAGATGCCTTACCTTTACCTATGTCTCAGAATATGACATCTGCAAAAGCACCAAAGTGCCAAAGTAGGGGCGAGTATAAAACTCAGTAGGTTTTCCCCAATGACTTCTCTACTCACACCGATAGGATAGAAGAGTTATCAACAATTACATAAAACAATGTATATAAAAAAATTTCTTAAAAGTAGTTTATAAATAAATATAAAGAAGTTTCCATAACCGTTCATTACCAAAACCAAACAAGTGCAACTGAAACCAATTTTTCAGCAAGATATTTTTCCAGAAAAATAAACAAAAAATATTTACAACCACTTCCCAATATCCATATATCAGCATACCCAACCATTTCTCAAACCCATGTAATCAACCATGCATGCTACATTATGAAAGTTCCATACTCATGAGCGGTGTTTCGTCGATCTACCAAGTCGTCACAAGGTAATTGTTTCCTATGCGCCATCAATCCTTTGGCACTGAGAACAAGGTCAAATTTCAACCAAGACCCGTATATGTAATTCCTATGTTCCATTAAAACTTTGGCACTGAGTACAAGGTCATATTTCAAACATGCCTTTTATATGAAATATGAACACACAACACATATGCCCAACGATCAAGCCAAAATAAACCTTTCAATAAAAACACCTTTTTATTGAAAACTATTTCCGTAAAATCCATTTCAATTCCAAACCATTTCAACTCCAAACCATTTCAATAAAACTACATTTTTATTGAAAACCACTTTTTCATCAACCATTTCACAATTCCAAAAAATCCATAATTTAAAATCATCATTTTAAATTAAACCCCCTTTTGCACAACTATTCGCCAAGATCACGTAATTTCACAAAAACCCTAAATCATTACAAATTAATATTTTTTCCATTAATTTTACAATAAATAAAAAAAATGAATCTAATCCAATAAATTTTACCAAGATGAGTTGAGAGAGAAGCCGCCTACCTCAAAGGTCGTGACGAAACATTAACAAGAGACGAAGAATGCACAAGAAAGCAGGTTTATTCTCCAAGATCTTCCTTATATCTCTTATCCTAACAAGATAACGACTAAAAATTGAAATATTTTCCATCCAAAAACGTATATCTACCCAATATAGGTTCAGATCTGAGAAACAATGGATATAGGAGAAGTAGATCTAAGCAGATCTAAGAAATCATGACAAATCCGTAAAGAATGGTGACATACCTCAAGAATCAGACATGAAATCACCAAGGGAAGGCTCTGGAATGGAATCAAATCATCTGGGAAGGGTTATACAACCATATAGGGAGATTAAAATCTAAATAGGGGTGTTTTGAAGCCAAAACGAAATAAATAGTGCAAAAATGAGAAAGCTCCTAGAAAATAGGATCTAGATTTAACCTCTACGCAAGATTTGACCACATGGTTTGTGCCAATCGTGTATGGATTGTGTGACCTTAATTATTGTCACAAGACTCTTTATAAAACACCCAAACTCTCCCATCCTTCAACTTTATCCTTTTTATGGAAACACATTTTTTATGGAAATATCACACTTTATGGAAACACCCCAATTTATGGAAACAACCAATAATATGGAAACATCCAAATTAATTGAAACACTCTATATTATGGAAACTGTATATTTTATGGAAACTCTCTATTTTATGGAAACTCTTTATTTTAATAAACACCAAATTAAAAAAACACGAGGAAAGGGGATATGTACCCAAAACTGGGGGTACTACATTCTCCCCACCATTGGTCTTTCTGTCCTCGGAAAGTAGACAACCACTTGTGGAAAAAAAGAGTTCCATCCATTTCTCTTTCATTTCCTTCTCACATTCCTCAAGTCTCTTCCTAAATCTAACCATGTTTCCATAAAACCCGCAATAGGCCAATGCTTTTCCCAGGCAATACTTTCTCTTGTCTATCCATGATCCGCACTGGAATATGTACTAGTGATGCATCCGGTTCTAGATCAACATGATCCTATCTGATCACATGGTCAGGATCAGGGTGATACGTTTTTAACTGGGATAAAAGGAACACATTATGCATCGGACTAAACCATGGTGGTAATGAAAACTAATATTCCACCTCTCCAACCCATTCTAGTATCTCAAAAGGGCCAATGTATCTAGGAGATAACATGCCTTGATTACCAAAACAATGATGTCAAAGCCTTGGAGGGATCCTGAAGAAGACATGATCACCCACAATGAACAACAACGGTCTTTGACTATGATCTGTATAAGATTTCTGATGACTCTGAGCTGTCTCCATCCTCTTTCTAATCAACTGTCCTTTCCTTGTTGTTTCTTGGACAAGGCTTGGTCTGACTAGTGAAGTTTCTCCCATTTCCACCCAGCATAGTGGAGAACGATAAGGATTCCCATACAATGCTTCAAACGAAGCCATGAGTATCATGGCTTGATAACTTTTATTGTATGAGAACTCCACTAAGGATATATGCTCCTCCTACGAGCCACCAAAATCCATTACCCAAGCCCGAAACATGTCTTCCAATTTTTGTATCATGCACTCGGATTATCCATCTATTTGAGGATGAAATGTCGTGATCTTAGTCAACTGAGTTCCAAGGGCATGCCGTAATGATTTCTAGAAATGAGATGCGAACCTCAGATCTCTATCTGAGACTATCAACCCTAGTACACCATGCATCTTCACCACTTCTTAGATATATATTTTTGAAAGATCTTCCACCATATGAGTGTCATGAATAGTGATAGAATCGGTCAAATTGGTTAGACAATCCACTATCACCTAAATGGAATCGTGTTTCCAATCCATTATTGGAAGACCTATAACAAAATCCATTGCTATCTGATCCTATTTCCACACTGGGTTGGACAAATATTGTAACATACCAGCTAGTCCCCGATGCTCTGCTTTAACCTGCTGACAAGTTAAGCACCGTGAGACAAACTCGACCACCTTCCTTTTCATGTCGATCCACCAAAACTGCACCTTCAACACCTTATACGTCTTCTATGTACCTGGATGTACAACCCATCTTGAATGGTGGTAAGCATAAAGGAGTTGTTCCTGAAAAAATATAGGTACAACTATCCAATCTATGAAACACAAAACATAACCTCAGTCAAGTTTCTTGCCATCAATGGTCTCCCCACCATTGAGTTTTGAACTTACAACTCGACATTATGCATCATACATTTGTGCTTCTTTGATCATTTTTACTAGATCAGGAACAAGTGTATCTGAAAAAAAAACTAATACATTACATCTATCTTCACATTCTAAATGCATGTCGGCTAAGACCGACATCAACTTCCATTCATCTGAAGTTTGTTTCACCAACTGAGAAAATGGATTTATACTCAATGAATATACCACCAAATTTCCCTTACCCTGTATGTACATCAAGTAAAAATAAAACATCTAGAGATATTACATCCCTCTCCTTTACCTGAAGTTCAAATCCCTTTGTGAGAAAATGTGCTTCGGGCTCTTATGATCCAAATGTACCGTGAATTTCTCACAAAAGAGATAATGTCTCCACACTTTCAAAGCATGGACCACTACTGCCAATTCCAAATCATGATTTGGGTAGTTCTTTTCATGCACCCTCAACTTTCGTGAGACATACAGAACCACATGATTCTCTTGCATGAGAACACACCCCAACCCTAGAAATTTGGCATACAGCCGATGATTCCTCAAGATCCCACGCACTGTCACCAAGTGATGCTCATGCTCCACCCCTATCTATGAATACAACATAATATCATCTACAAACACTACCACAAATGAATCCTGATATCTCTGAAATATCCGATTCATCAATTCCATGAACACCACTTGCACATTCGTTAGACCAAAGGGCATAACCATATATTCATGATGGCCATATCAACTTCTGAAAGCTATTTTAGGAATATTGTCCTTCCTCACCCGCAATCGATGATATCCAGACCTCAGGTTGATCTTGGAGAACTACTGGACTCCCCTAAACTGGTCGAACAAATCATCTATTCATGGAAGTTGATATTTCTTCATTATCGTAACTTGGTTATGTCTATGATAATCAACATAAAGCCTCAAAGTTCCATCAACCTTTTTCACAACAACACCAGCGATCCCCACAGAGACATGCTAGGCCGGATAAAACCTTTGTTTTTTAACACTTCCAACTAGAATTTCTGTTCTCAAAATTTAGTAGGTGCCATCTGGTAAGACAGAAGTGAGTTAGGATTAGTCTTTAGAAGGAGATCAATCGTAAACTCTACTTTTCTTATGGGAGGTAACCTAGATGATTTCTTGAGAAAAACATCCATGAACCGATCCACCACTACCGGAAGAGAATTCTACTCTACACCCTTTATCATTTCAAACAAAAACACTCCCAACTGATATGATAATGTGCCATTGTTGGTACCAACAAACCCATTGCACCCTACCTTTCATGCCTCTCTCCTCTAAAGAGATGTCTAACACCATCGTTGGTCGTAAAATCCACTGTTCGCACATTAAAGTTGATGTGGGCTGTAAACGACACCAGCCAATCCATTCACAGGATTACATCATAACCATATATCTCAAGTACTGAGAAATTCCACATTAGCTCAACCTCGCCCACAACGATACCACATGCTCTACACAAGAGGGCTCGACACTCTCTTCGACCCAGAGAAGTTCGAAGTTTCAAAACCGAGGTCATTATTTCTACCCTTAAACCCAGCAACTCAACCACAAGTGCAAAAATAAAAGAGTGTGAAGCACTCGTATTACCCATGGGTACCACCATTCTTCGTCCGCCTAGAGCTCCCAATAGATCCCACTTCGCTACTGATGCTTGATTCACCATCTCTATGTAATCACTAAAACACATCACTACTATTTTTGAACGGATCTGTTGCCTTAACCATGCTTGGAAGATCCTTGACTTCAATGATGTGTTACTCACCACCTCGGGTGAAAACCGCACTAAGCTCATAAACTTAGCTACAAACTCCATCTCATACATATGCTCTTGCTTCAAACTGAAGAAATCAGCTGTGCACTGAATTCTGAACTTATGTGGGTAGAATTTTTTATTAAAAAAATTCTTCAAAGCCTTCCCACGTCATACCATGGTTCGTTCCCACTTGTACTACCAACTCCCACCATTGAAGAGAAATATCCTCTAGCTTATAAGTTTCTAGCTTTACTTTCAGTTATACCAGTGTCCCCAAGAATTTTTAAATTCTGTTCATTCCGGATAGCCACGTCTCTGGCATTTCCGGGTCCGAATCACCCCTAAAGACGGGTGGATCCTACATTGGGAACTGATCTACATAATCTACATGGTTTGGATCTTCCCCTCTATTCACACTTCACACAACTTGGAAAGCTTGCACTATGCTCAGAAAAAATTATTGGTTCACCTGGGGCTCGGTGCAACCACGTTTTCATTGGCCACATCCAGTTGGTCTCTACGACACCTACCCGATATCTATAAACAGAACAACCAACCTTGTGTATCACTTCCATAGACATCAAGAATCCTCATTTCAAATTGGATAATACAACACTATCACACTGAGGCTTTCCACCTTTCCACATTTTCCGTTTTATAAACGGACAATGAACTCCGTCAATCTCACTCTCTAGCAACTGTTGGATTATCATTTCAAATTCTATCACAACAACAATCACAACATTGTTTTTCCAAAAAAAACTTTTTCCATGTTGAACAATTTTTAAAAATATTAAACATACCTTTTGAAAATCAACCAATTTTCAAAATACACCAAATACCCTATTTTCAAATTCTTTCACTTGAAAACAATTTCTGCATTTTTCAAAAATTCGCACCTTGCACAAAATCCTTACTCATTCCTCACAATGAGATATGCAATACTAGTGGGAATTCCTTCCTTTAAAATGAATTTCATACTCATATTATTGGTTAAACTAATGACAATGAGATCTCTAACATTATAGAAGTGTATCCAAAACACTTATGGACCCAACACCCTGGTAACATGAAGTTCAGCATAAACAGGTTAGCTATGTCCTTTTATGCTATACATTTCAAGTTCTGACAATCCTACTCCTATCTAAGATATCGACCCAAGGAATAGAAAAGTAGGAATTTAAACTCCAATTATAGGAACATAGATGACTACTTGTTTGGCAGGGACCGAACAAGTTGATACCATTTGTAATGATACGCCAATTCTCATTGGCCAGAGAGCACAATGAGCCATTACTAGGCCTTAAGTGACATCCATAAGACGCCAAAGGCTTGAAATAAATGCCAAAGGGTTTCCAATACAAGTCGGGGTTGATTTACCCTTTAAGTAATAACCCAATGAACTAACCAACCATAACCAAAAATTTACTATATGATTCATGAAAAATTGAAAGATAGCTAAGAAACGTCATTTATGTCAAACACATCAAAGTACACAACAACGGATAAATAACTCAACACTCTCAAAAGACACCAAGACACCCTCCATGGATCCACACCAAGATCCATGCTTCAAGAACCACCACATCACCGAAGCATCACAATGAATCACTAGCAATGAGATGCCTTACATTTACCTGTGTCTCGGAATACGACATCTGCAAAAGCACCAAAGTGCCAAAGCAGGGGTGAGTATACAACACGGTAGGTTTTCCCCAATGACTTACCTACTCATTCCACTAGGATATAAGAGTTATCAATAATTATATAAAACAATATATAAATTTTTTTCTTCTCAAAAGCAGTTTATATATAAATATAAACAAGTTTCCAAAACCATTCATTACCAAAACCAAACAAGTTCAGTTGAAACCAATTTTTCAGCAAGATATTTTTCTAGAAAAATAACCAAAAAATCTTTACAACCATTTTAAAATATCCCTATATCAGCATACCAAACCATTTCTCAAACCCATGTAACCAACCATGCATTCTACATTATGAAAATTCCATACTCATGAGCGGCTACTCGGCGATCAACCAAGTCATCACAAGGTAATTGTTTCCCATGTGCCATCAATCCTTCAGCACTGAGCACAAGGTCATATTTCAACCAAGACCCGTATATGTAATTAACATGTTCCATTAAACCTTTCACACCAATAACAAGGTCATATTTCAACCAAGACACATATATTAAATATGGACACACAACACATATGCCCAATGATCAAGCCAATGTAAAACTTTCAATAAAAATACCTTTTTATTGAAAACTATTTCCATCAAATCCATTTTAATGCTAAAACATTTAAAATAAAACTCAATTTTTATTGAAATCCATTTCTATTGAAAAACCATTTTTCATCAACCATTTATAAATTCTAGAAAACCTATAATTTAACATCATCATTTTAAATTAACCCCCCTTTTGCACAACTATTCACCAAGATCACACAATTTCACAAAAACCCTAAATAATTACAAATGAATATTTTTAAATTAATTCACAATAAATAAACCAATTTTAATATAATCCAATCAATTATATCAAGAGGAGTTGAGAGAGAAGCCGCCTACCTTGAAGGTCTTGATGAAACATTAACTACAGTTTAAGAACGCACAAGAAAGCGGGTCGATTCTCCAAGAGCGGCTGTAGATCTCTTATCCTAGCAAGATAACGGCTAGAAATTGAAATTTTATGCATAAAAAACGTAGATATACCCACTATAGGTTGACATTTGAGAAATAATGGATATCAGAGAAGTAGATCTAAGCAGATCTATGAAATCATGACAAATTCGTAAAGAATGATGACATACCTCAAGAATTGAACTCGAAATCACCAAGAGAAGACTCCAGAATGGATAAAACTCGTGTGGGAAGGGTTATACTACCTTATAGGGAGAGTAATATAGAATTAGGGGCGTTTTGAAGCCAAAAAAAAATAAATAGAGCTAAAATGAGCATGCTCTTAGAAAATAGGATCTAGATTTGACCTCTACGCAAGATTTGACCACATGGTTTGTGCCAACCGTGTATGGATCAGGCAACCTTAATTATTGTCCCAACAATCCTTCTAAAACCCCCATACCCTCCCATCCTCCACCTTTACCCTTTTTAGGGAAACACAATTTTTATGGAAACATCACACTTTATAGAAACACCCCAATTTATGTAAACAACCAATATTATTGAAACATCCAAATTAATGGAAAAACTCTATATTATAAAACTATATATTTTATAGAAAATCTCAATTTTATAGAAAATCTCTATTTGAATACACACCAAATTAAAATAAACGTGACTAAAGGGGTTGTGTACCCAAAACCAGCGGTACTACAGACATGATGTAGACACTGATATAATAGAGTGAAAATCAAGGGTCTTGATGTTAGGGTGCCTATGATTAGAAGAAAAATGTATTAGGGTACTGATGATTAGTATAAATGAGTATGGTAAAGTCCCAATTAACACTTGAATTAATGTGGAAAAACATAAGAGCAGGTGGTACAGATCACACAAAAATATTAGGTGTGGTTGAATCAGTCCTATATTGGTATGGGAGCCCGAGTCACTCAAATTTCATGAAAGGGTAATAACTGGAATGTGGCACAAAAAGGAGGCTCGGAGAGTGGGTTTTTATAAAGTTGGGTTTTTTGGAATATTGGGGATTTAAAAAGTCCAAGTATCTCATAGAGGTTAGGGGTCTCATGGAGGTCAGTGGTCTTATGAATGAATTTATTTTTCCAAATATGGTGACGCTACCTTGGAGTAAAGTCTTGATTTCCATGGGTTTGGTTTTTCAAAGTAAATTTTTCTCACAAAACCCTAAGAGACAAAAATTTATCTGTTCTTATAAAAATTCTATGTAACTTTATGAAAGGAATCATTTTAATGGGATGTGGTTCTGAAAAAACCAAGGGGAGGTGGTTTGACAAAAATGGACCCCTTTGAAAGTCCATATCCTCTATCTTCTAATAATATTTTGAGTATCATAAATTAAAATATTTTCTCAGAAGCTTAAAGATCTTGTAACATTAAATGCTAGACATAGGTGGGTATTTATATGACCAATACAGTTAGGAGAATTAGTTTCATGAAAGATAAAGGATTTTATGGAAGATCATGAGCTTCGCAAACTGACGAGGTTCTTTAAACCAAATATCCACTGTGCGAATGTTATCACCTCATGATTTTTGTGGTCATGGACTTTTGAGAACTGGATTTACATTGCATGAAGGTCAGCTCTTAAATATTTTCATGGTCAGGGACCTCTGTGAGCTATTGGAATTCATAAATGTTTCAACTTTGTGAATCCAACCCCAAGATGTATTTTTAATCTGTTTTGGCATGAATTTACTTCGTACTAGACATGTATTCTTTGAAATCTATAATTCTATACATATTTAATTGTTAGAAAATGTACCACCTCATAATTGGATCCAACTAGGGAGAGGAGGGTAAGATTCTATGGTAAAACCACAAATGTTTTGTGATTGGAATGCCCTTTTCTCAAAACTCAATCCAACTATATGCCTATAAATAGGTGTATGAGTCCCTTAGTGGATCATGAGATTTTCATAAAACATAGGCTAGTGATATATTTTCATAAAACTAAATATCTTCATGGGAATATTGTGATATCTATCCTCACTGCTCTCAAAAGTCATTTTTTTATGAATAGTGGTTCCATGAATAGAATTCTACAAATATACTTCATTGAACCTAACCTTCATGATAAAACCTCCAAAAAAACTCTATGAAAGAGATTCTAAATTTTTTAAAGACTTAATCAATATACACTTAGGGTTTTAAATCATTCTCTCACCAATTAAGGGAGATAGTCGGAGCCTGAGACTCTCTAGAAAACCAACTGACATTATTAATGTGTACTAGTGAATGAATAGGGAAACTCTAGTGGAATTTATTTATACATGAATATAGGGATGATGAAGAGTGTTAACCAAGATTCCCAAGATCTTGAACAAAAAAGGGGTGGTGTGATGATTGAGGATAATGACTGACCATATTTGAAACAAAATATCAATGACCCCCTTGTTGAAGATGGAGATAAATAAATGAGGGTCGACCAATGACCATGTTTGAAGAACATGACCTATCTTAAAAATGTTTTCATAATTATTCTGGGGTGTGTGTCTAGGATGATAGGTGATCCTTTGTGGATAGGAACCATTTCAATCAAGGGGGTCCCTTCAAAAATGAAAGATGACATGGATCCATGGTAAGGTTGACACAAATCAAGGGGATGAATTGGTGGAATGTTAAAATAGAGTTCAACACTCTCATTATTACACCACTATAGATTTAAGAGCATTGGGTGGGTGTATAGGTCTACAAAAAGGTCACACTCAGATTCCAATGGAGCAGTGTCTCAGGTGTCAAGTGAAAGTCGGGGAACATGAATGATGTGGTATGTGACTTACACCAAAAAGGTAAAGAGTTTTATGAGGTTAGGTCCTAAGGAACTTAATCGTTTTAAATCACGCAATAGGGATGATGTACATGAGGTTTAAAATCTTATAGTGAGGTTGATTTATATGAAGTTTAACATCATACAGTGTCGATGACGTACCATAAAGTTTAACATCGTGTGATTTGGGAATTCGTAACACTGTTTAGAATCTTGTTACTTGGACACATTAACTGATATGGATAAAAATAGCATAGCCAAGTTAGAGATGGTCGTAAGAGGGTAACACAATAGGGGTACCCCCTAGAGTGGATTATGAGGAAAAGGGAGGTTTATATTTGGATATAACATTTTCCTCAACTGTGGGGTTCAGTGAGCACAACTAGGTTTTTTCTAGGGTCCATAGTGGGTCCCTAATAGCTTTGTACCTCTTTCTTTTCCCCCATATTTTAGCCAAATCACGGGATAAACCTGGTGGTGGAGTTTGAATCTTTTTTAGGTTTCCCCAATAGTTTTTCAACTTTAAAGATGTTTGGGCATCTTGGATTTGGTAGTTTAATGTCATACCATTGGACAAACAAGTTTCAAATAGTTTAGGGTCATAATACTCATACCTCAAAGTTTCCAATAATTTATGGTCATAATTCATGGACCATGACTCATAGTTTAAGGTCATTGATCTTGAACCATGATGTTTCAAATAATTTATGGTCTTAATTATTGGACCTAGGGGGACCCCCTGTAATGTTTCTTATGATGTCCTAGGGTTAAAAACAAATTGAAATAATGTGCCTTGGAGGCATTAAACCAAGCATAAGAAACTAGGGTGAGTCACAAAAAATTTAAGGTCATGGTTCTTGGACAAAAATGTTGTTTATCTCAAAGGGATGTGTATAGAATAAAGTAGATATAACCTAATGGGAATGAGGATTCTTGATGGCCCTACCAAATAGAATATCTCTAAGATAACATGTACACAATTTAAGGTCATGATTCTTGATTGGGCTCTTAGTTTATGGTCCTAGAGTGCAAACCAAGGATGTGGTAAATAGTTTAAAGGTCATAAATATTAGACCATAGGGGACCATCTATCAATGGAGTTGGAATGGAATATAAGGGAGGTGACCTTACTTGAATTTAGGGATAAGAAGGATGTATTCCACATGACACATTCTCACAATGAATTTCACATAGTTTAAAGTCATAATTTTGGGATTTGGGATCCTATATAAAGGTTTTAGAGTTTGTGCCAATGAGAAACCTTGAAAATACATTTTTTTGAGAAAAATCCCTAAATAATAATAATAATAATTTTTAATCCATACTTTATGGATAAAAAATGAGTGGTATGGAATTCTAATTATTTATAGGGGAGAACACAACAAGGGAAAAAAGTGGCCGACTTAAAGAATTCTTGTAGGGTAGATCAATAATTTAAAGACATAGATAGTAAAAGGAGAGTAACTAAAGGGTGGGGAAAAACTGATGACCATGTTCAAAAAAGAGGTTCTACACTCACGCCATCTTAGGATGTGGTTAAGAAATGTCAGATCAATTGTTGACCAATTTATAAATTTGGGAGCCAACATCCATTATCAAGGATCCTTTAAGGAGTGAGCCTAGGATGAAAGGTGAGATAGTATGTCTAAGAATGATAGATATTGGGGAGTCCATTTAGATCAGGAGGAGGATTATTATCCAAACTGAATAAATCATAAAGAGTGAATGTGTAAATGGGTGATGTCTTAGAGATAATGTTAAGTACCCTGGGATATATTCCTCCATGTGCTGAAATGCACCAGATGAACATATCATTAGTTTAGGATTAAGCCCGAATTGAAATGGGGGAACCCTAAAATGATTTTATAGTAGTGTTAAACCTAGGATAAAATATTCATGCATCATTACATATCCCACGAGGATGAGAATCAGCCATACATAGTTCTAGAACAAGACATGATAGGATATCAACACCAGAGGGGTAACATCCTCTCTAATGGGGAAATCAAATCATATCATATTAGTTATATGAAGAATCCTATTTCCACTTCATAGGGTAAGACTACAATTTAATGTCATATTCTGAGGATGATGGTTTTTTCATCCCATATTTATCATATGAGGCACCCTAGTTTTATGCTGGGTAAGACTACAGTTTAATGTCATGTGTTGAAGATGTTAGGTGTTTTTTTATCCCATACATTTCATATGAGGCATCTGAGTTTCATATGGGGTGAGGCTATAGTTTAAGTTTTTGTACTAAGGAAATTTGTATTTACAGTTTAATATCATAGAACTTAGACATTGGGTTCTACTAGTTTAATGTTATCGTGCTTGGACCATAGAGAAAACTTCTAGTTGAAGTTCATTGAGCTTGGACCAAAGGGAATGGGTGTCCTAAGGAGGATTGTTTGGTGTTAAAGAGTTATTAACTGATGTGAAAGGAGGGACACGGAGACCCTTTTACACCCAAAACTCGAAAAATATACCCAAGTTGATGTTATTACCCTGAGGAGAAAAGACCCTATGATGAGTTGATGGTAGAGTTTGGACCTAGGATATGAGATTCGTCCATCGCTATATATCTCATGGGAAAGGGAATCAAGATATATAGAGTTTTGGTACATGGCATGGTAGGAGACCAATGCTGCCAAGGGTATTTACTCTTGAGTGTGGATATGAAATCATCTTATATTTGTGATATGAGGCATCCTAAATTTATATGGGGTAAGTCTATAGTTTGAGATCTTATGTTGAGGATATTGTTTTTTCATCCTATACTTATTGTATGAGGTATCTCAGTTTTATATGGGGTAGGACTATAGTTTAACATCATGTGTTGAGGATTTTAGTTTTTATTTATCCCATATTTATCATATGAGGAATCCCATCTTTATCTGGGGAGAGGATATAGTTTAACATCATGTGCTAAAGACATTAGTTTGTTTCATCCCATACTTGTCTAATGAGGCAATCCGATTTTATACACCGTAAGGATATAGTTTAACACCATGTGTTGAAGGTATTGGTTTTTGTCACCCTATACATGTCATATGATGGATAGCAATTTTACACAGAGAAAGTCTATATTTTAACATCACGTGTTTAGGATGTTAATAAGGCTTACAAATTGAGCCACCCATTCCTTCTTTCATCATGTCAGGTCATAAGGGAATCTAAAACAACTGAAAGGTCATGGAATGTGATTGGGGGGGGGGGGGGTGATGCCTAAATAGGAGGCCCATAAGGTCTTTTGGGGGAGATAACATCATGGGTAATTGGTGATTTTTGATAAATTTATGATAGAACCTAAGGATAAGAGGTATAGGTGTTACTATATATCCCATGGGAATGGGAATCATGCCACACATAGTTCTAGAAAAATGTAGGGTAATAGGCATTCTAAAATAACAAAGATGAAGAAAATCATGAGAATAAAGGGAATATGACCATAGTTAAAGGTTATAATGCTTGGACTAGGAGTAGTTACATTGAGGGTGTTTCAGTGGTTCTTAAGAGTTGAAACACAGTATTATGTAGGGGAAAAAAGGCTCCAACACCACACAAAGAAACCCTGGAACCAGTTATACATAGTTTAAGGTCATAAGGTTCGAACTGTGAGAATTTTAAAAATAGATTAAAGTCAAGATGCTTCAATTCGGGGAATGATTATCTTAATGTAATTTTTATGGCTCAAAAGAGGTAAAAACTAAAATGAAATGGGGGTTATGAAAGTCCATGTTCCACATAAATATACTAATGAAATCAGAACATTGTTTATGATTATAATTCTTGGATAGTAAGTGTGGGAAAGGGGAAAAATGTTTGGTGAAATTAATTTCAAACCCCCGGGGGAAGGGTTTATGAGGAGCTGGACCCAAATAAAAAGGGTATAGGAATTAGTATATATCCAATGGGAATATGAATCAATCCACTTATAGTTTTGGGGATGGTATAGAAGATCGACAATGGAGGGGTAGTTTCCTCTATTGATAATTCACTGAATCATCCCACAATTAACATGGTGTATCCCATGTTTTTGACATTGAGTAAGGATAAAATTTACTGTCATGTGTTGGGGATATTCCATTTTTGGTCATACCACATCATTTATATGAGTAATTTTATGTTAATTATATATGGTAAGACTGCAGTTTAATATCATGTTCCAGGGAGGTTGGACATTTCTATTTATGTCATACAACATAGACTATGGTTTTTTAGTTTATGGTCATGGAGCTTGGACCAAAGGGTCTACATATAGTTTAATGTCATAGTACTATGACCGAAGGGGTGGATGTTAGTTTATGTCTATAGATATTGGACCCTATTTTCTATAGTTTATGGTCACATAACTTTGAAAATGGTTACTGTATTTTAAGTTTGCATAGCTTTTGACCATGAATCCTAGTTTATGTTCATTGAATTTGGACGAAATGGGCTTCATGAAATGTATTTCTTGAGAAACCTAGAGTTTGTGAGGGGTGTTATATGCTATCCATACGTAGTGATTATAGAGTATACTCCATTGGGATGGACTTTATGGATAATGTAAGGCTATTTCCATTTGGGCTCCAACTTTAATGGATTTTTCCATGTATTATAAAATTTATAATATTCAGTACTAAGTTATCCTAGAGGGAGGAGAAGAGGTGAACCTTCTCATTGAACTCTCTCGTTATCTTTTTCTATTACCTCTGTACATTATGAAAGGCCTGAATCCCATTTTACTCATGGGTTTATGATTCATCTAAACAAACTTTCATCATTCTATTTGGAATATTCTAGTCATAAAAATACAATTGGAGTGATGTAAACTGAACCTAAATGTGTAGGAATACCTCTATTCCATACAGTAGGGAGTATGGGGTCATCTGGGTTGAAATTCGAGTTTTCATTTGATAGTCCCAAAAAGAATTAGGGATCTTGTTGGGACAAATTTTTTTGTTTTTTACAACCATTTTCTGCAATTTTTTAGAGTGGGTCTTAATGAATACCTCAATCATTCCATTTACCTACGCATGGTAGTGAGACGTATGGTTGGATTAGTTGTTCTACCTAAAATAAAATTTATTTATCTTAGCAGACCATAATTTATTTTCCTTTTCTGTGAGAATGGCACAAGGCACCTTAAATCGATGGATGATGTGAGATATCACAAAACTAATCATAGATAAGGTTTGGACTTCTTTTAATGGAACCACATATATATATTTGGAAAATACTTATATTGTGGTTGAAATGAAACTAAAATGTCATGTTTTCACTGGTGGGTATGGACCCACAACATTGAGTCCCCATATTATAAAGGTATAAGTATATTTGGTAGTTCAGAGAAGCTCTGGTGGTCGATGCACAATATTGGCATGGATTTAACATGCACTCCACCTCTTGGTAAACTCAATGAATTCATGAATTATGGTAGGCCATAAATATCCCAATATCTAAATTTAGTGGGAGAGCTTAAATCCCAACTGATAGGATTCATAGGATCCAACATGGACCTCCCAAATAACCTGAGTTATCTCACTTCCGTGGAAGATATAGAGAAGAATCTCATGGGACCCATGCCTAAAGGGGATTTTATCAAGGTTAGGAACACTTTAAAGGGTAAAATGTGTTGCAAGATGGTGTATTCACTAAAACTTGGTTCATTTTTGTGGGAGAATCCCAAAAAATATATAGTCGAAAAAGAGAGCCATATAATCAAGAATTTCCTTGGAAATGGGGGTATTTGAGGATACTAACATAGAGGTACCAGTAGCTAGTTGATTTACCTGTCAGTTGTAATTATATAAGGTGGAATGGGATATTACTCTATGTTGTGAAATAGGAATTATTAGGTCATTCTAGTATGGTTCTCCAAGATATGTTGCTAAACTTTCTAATGAATTATCTTGACCATTCTATGACTGAGGAACATGGGTCACCTTCGACTAGGAATGGAACTGGGCTATCAACTGATTAGTTCATTTCAGAAGGTGTATGATCTCTAGATTTTTGACGATGTAGTCACCCTTTATTTGTTTGATTATTATCCGAGAGTCTCCCTTCACATGTAAATAGGGAACATTAATCTCAAGGGATAACTCAAGATCAGTAATGATATCTTGAAACTTTGACTTGTTTTTAGTGCATCCTTATGACAACATGAATGATTCTGGAAAGCTGATCTGTGCAAGAGTTATGAAGATAGTCACCAGGCCTACCCTATTGGGCATGGGATCATTGAACTGTATATCATTCAGGCTATGGGAGGCATCATAGTAATGCATATTCCAACATGGTATAACCTTATCCACTAAAAGATAAGTTTCATCTAAAAAATTTACATTCCTGGGAAATTATTCAGGGTATGTATGCGTGTCCATAAATACATCCAACCCCTAGCCTTTAAAATATTTATATGGGACAAACCTGATGTTGAACTTCTACAGGGTTTACACTTAACATACCAATCTTTCTATTACTAGGGGTGATTTAGGATATACATTAGCAGATCTATTAGGGACACCAGCTGTATCTCATGATACTTCAGATAATTCTTCTACTTATACACTTTCAAAACTAGTGTGAGGAAAATACTTTTTATTTGGTAGTATCTAGTATCTATGTTTAGGAGAACTTCTCTAAGATAGTATAGTTTTTTCCCCTAACATCATTATTTTTCTAGTCTATAAGGGCATCGAGGGGCCATTCCAGGGTAGTCACATAAAGGACCAAATGATTTTCTGATATATGTGGAATCATAATCAGAGATTGTAGAAGGTATTTCATAATATTCTAAAAGGTGGTATGTAATTACTAACCCCACTGATAAATGATTCTTTTTTTCTAGATCCTTGACAAGGGATTACACTTTTTGGAAATATTTTCCATAAATAGGTGTATGTATGTTAAGTAGCCTTGGAGGCCTTGCAACACCAGAATATTTTTTAGGGGAGGCATTTGACTGATAGCCTTGATTTTTTGTGGGTCAATCTTTGTGATTTTGTATCTTATGATAAATTTAAGAAATTTTCCAGAGGCAACCTCCAATGAACATCTTAAGGGTTCATTCTCACGTCTCGGGAGAAGAGGAAGCCAAAAACTTTCTCATTATCCTTGATATGGTCCCAATGATTACAATATTTGAACACTAGATTATACACACAACATTCCACCAAAATCCTATGAATTATCTTAATGATGTGGTGTATGGACCACTGGTAATTGGATCCAGCATTATTCAAGATAAAAGGTGCTTCATGATAGTAAAAAGTTCCTTGAGAAGCCCTTAAGGTGGTGTAATCCTCATCCTTTGGGGAATATAGATCTAATTATTCCTAGAGTATCTTTCTATGAAGGAAAAATTCTATAAACTCCCATAGAATCAATCGAAAACCTTGTTACCAGAAGGTGGAAATAATCCATTAGACAATGGTGGTTGAGGTCCCGGAAGTCGACACATAATTTGATCTTCCCATTATTCTTCTTGAATGGGACAATTTTGGATATACACAAGAGGTACTGAACCTACTTGGAATTTTTTCCTTAATAAGATTTTAAACTTTGGCCACAATCATAAAATTGTAAGAGAAGCACATATTTATGGGAGGTTTTTTGAACTCTTGATGACCCACTAGGATGTCATGTTGATGGAAAAAAGACTGAGGTTATAGCCCTAGAATCTATTCATAGATCCGAGAGAATAAATTATGATGTTTTTTTTTGAAAGACCACATAATACTACTTTTCTTATGGGGGCATGGATTTAATAATTAGTGTTGGACATAGATCGTCCTAAGTTCCTAGGCTAACCTGAGTTTTCACATTAATAGTGGTGGAGAAACCATCTTTAAATATAGGAGATTTGTCTTCCAAATCCTCTTCATTATCTAATATAGGGGGAGTATAGGGGGGAGGTGGCTCTTATAATCTAGTCAACCCAGCAAGAGCATCAATTTCTACTTTGGCGGATATAAAATCCTCATCAAGGGAATCTTATTTTGCTGAGACAGTGGCTATAGTATCTATTTCTCTGATTTTATTTGGATTCCCACTATGAATTCCACAGTTAATATATATGAAATATAAACATTTCATCCTTAATCTAGTCAGACCTACTTTTTGTAACATGTGAGAATATAGTGGATCGATGTCCATGGGGTGAACCTATTTATACTTCATAGGGGTAGGGTTTGAAAATATCAGTTGGGCATGTCCTTTGTGGGAGTGTGAGGTAATTTGAGGTCACTATTTTTTCTTGTAAATAAAAAAACAACCCTTATCTCTGACATCATGAGCTCTAACTGATGAATTTGGAAAAAAGATATGATTTAATTCTCCACATGGATCAGCTAGAGAGGTCATTAGATCGCTAGGTGAATGATGTACACAACTAGGTCGGTCTGGACCTTTTCCCCTCACCTTTTGTAGTAACAATCATCCACATAGAATACCTTACAAGATTCAAAGTGGGGAACATTACCCTAGAGTACCCCTACTTGACCATCAAGGGAGTATTTGAGGCACTGATGGTATGAAGAGGGGACTGCTACATGCAAGTGAATCTAGGTCATCCTAGTAGCACATTTTAGGTAGTATCTAATGAGACGAATATACATTTATTTATTGATATCAGACCAGCAGAACGAGTCTTCAGCTAAAAGTTTCCATGTGGATTATGATCACTCTTATCATACCCATAAATTTTTAGGTTAGAGGGAGTTAGATATGCTTCAGTGTGTCCTAGATTATAGAGCATCCACATTGGGATGAGGTTGATCTTAGAGACAGTATCTACTAGAAAATAGAAGATATCTACACCATTGAACAAACCTATGATATATAGTTATCCTATGTTCCCCTGAATGATGACACAATTTTATTCTCTAGAAAATGAGATAATGTATTGACATTACTCTTTTTTGGAATCTTCCATATAGTCCACCTTTGGGATAGCTACCACAACCTTGAAATGAATGCGGGAGGGGGGGGGGGGGGGGTAAAAGATTTGGAAATGGAATCACACATTTCCTTTAAAATGTGGAGGACCTCAAGAATCAAAATCGACATAGGTAGTCTAAAAATGTACTTTATCACATCATACTTATGATCCAAGGGAATATTTTTTTCTACAGAGGGTCATTCCTTGGCAAGGGGCATAGTTAATTTTATTGTATGAACTGTTAGTATATAGATAGTACAGGTGATATTCAACTGATTGATAGCTGGTATAATCGAAAAAACTGATGTTTGGGTGTCGTTCAATTGTGGTTGGGTCGTGGATGAATGAGGCTAATCTCTGCATGATCGTAAATAAGTTGTATAGTAAACTAATATATTTGGCTACGAAGGCATACCGGAAGGCATAGTCTAGGAGGGATATGCTTGTTGATCCCTACACAAGGCTTTCTTCCTAGTCCTAGAAACCTGAATAGCCTAGTTTGAAGCATTTACATGAGTATTATTAATTTTGGCGTGACCTCTACCTCTCCTTTGAGGATGTCTATTGGAGGTGATTGAGGGGTTCACATGACATTCCTCACTATTGGGGATTGTGAAGTTTTCCACCAGTTAAATAGAATTCAAGGTGGTATACTCTTTATTCTCATAAATGGAATAGTCTTATGTGGGGATTATAGAAACTCGGAGATTTCCATACATAGATATTACATCTCTTTATTTGAATACTCAATACATTACAAAAAAACATGCCAGGGGACTATAATAGATTTTTGAAAGATCATAAATGGTTTCAAAAAAGAACTTCCCATTTAACACTCTTCATAGAAATACCCTACATAAAAACCCTCTTCATAACATGGGGAAATAAAATATAAGAAAAGGTGAGCCCAAATGCTTAGTAAGGGTAAACAAAGAAAATACGTAAACATAACTTGAGCATAAGGGTATGAAAATGTGATAATTACAGATTAAAACCATATTCTTCATGTCATAGATCATAAACATGGGTCATGAAATTAATATTTTCAGTTCATAAGACACGAATCATAATAAAATAAAATAACATGATCTATAAGAGCATAAAACCTTTATAAGATATAAAATTGTGTCATACATATAAGCATAGAAAATATTATGTCAAGGATACCCACCAATACATTAAAAACTTGTTAGGATTGGGCAAACAACTGACGTACCTACTTCAGGCTTGGGCTAACCACCCATGCACCCTATTTTTTAGGCTTGGGATAACCACTCATGTACCCTTTTTTTGGGCTTTGGCTAACCACCATTTTACCCTATTTTTCAGTCTTGGGATAACCACCAATATACCCTTTCATCTTATAGAACATTTATCATTACCCAATTCATTGGGGGAAGATATAGGTCCCAACCATCACATAATATAAATCATAAAAATGTGTGCCACAAGATCATAAAAAAGTCATCAAATAATAACCCATTAAATGAAATAGATTTCATAAAAATTTCATCATATGATAACTTTTGTAAAAGATACAGGTTTCATAATCATTTCATCATTTCATTATAGCATAACTCATGAAAAGAAGCAAGTTTCATAAGAGTTCCATCATGGTGTAACCTAAGGAATAGAAATGTGTTTCATTAACATATTATCATCATACACATAAAACATTCATATAAATAATAAGAATGATATCCATGGATCACATCCTTAATAAAGAACAATTAACCTCGAAAGATATCATCTTAGATAGATAAGTTTTTTAAAAAATAACATGGAGCATTTTGTAAACAAAATAAACTTTCTTTAAAAATAACTATTTAAAACGCAATTTTTTTAAAGGTCATTTTATTTTCAATTAACATTTAAAACTTATAAATAAATATTTTAAAAATCATTTAAAACATTTCTTGGGGAAAATTTCCTTTCACTTTGATTTTTTTAAAACATAAAACATTTTGAAAACTATTTTCTTTGAAAATAACCTTGAAAACTTATAATAGAATATTATAAAAAAATTATTGGGCATTATGATGAGAAGTTCCTTTCATGTCAAATACGATAAAATAAAGATTCCTTTAACGTTTTTTGTATAATCCAAAGAAAAAATATTTGGGAAATGAAATAAATATTTCATTGTTTTTTTAAAAACTAAAAAATTGTTAAATATTTATTGAATAAATCATTTTATGAATTAAAAAAAATGACTTGTTTTTAAAAATCAAGGTTTTGCAGGAAAAATTGTTTTCATTTGAAAAAATTATTTTTCTTAAAAAACATAAATTTTTAAACCATGAGTATATAAAGAGAGAAAATGAAGATAAAACATGTATTATCATAGAATAACCATAGAAGATTAAAATTCATGAGATTTTTAGAGATGTATCATAATATTCTATCACCAGAAACATGATCATAAAAAATCTCGATAAATCATGGGGTTGTAACATAAATTTTTTACCACTTTAGTAACATTGAAACATATGCCCCATGAATTAATATCATTAAACGAGACTTAAAATATCACAAGGATAAATAAATTCATGATATTAAATGAAAAAGGGGTTGAATATACGCATTTTATAAGAATATATGTGTATAACCTAATCATATGTCTCAATAAATGAAAATTAAGACAAAATTACTTAAACCAATTTTTTAAATTTTGAACTATAAACACCATGAAAGAGAGATCCTAAAATGGATTTTTAAATATAAATAATAATAATTATAAGAATCATAAAATACATTTATTGGAATTATATACACCAGATAAACAAAATATGTGATGGATATTGAATGCGTCTAATAGAATTAAAAAGCGAGATGGAAATCCCTTACTACATTAGCAATATTTTTAATAGTAAGCCCCAATAAAGAATAAATTAAAATAAAACATTAATTTTCATTTAAATAATTATATTCATGAAATAAAATTTCAAAGGATAAATATATACACCACAAAAATAAAAGAGTGGTGAATTTTCATATGTCTCCTAGAAATAAAAGAGGGACTAGAAATTCCTTACCTTAAGTCTTGACATCTGTCGTATTCATCAAAAAATTATAGATAATAAATATAATTTTATTATAAATCAATTAAAGAACAATATTAATATATATAATACCACATATAATTTTTATATGACCTATTTTACTTGTTTATTAATAATTCCATGTTAACGTTACATTTCAGGCAACAACAACTTTGTTTTTTGTATATGTTTTGATTTGTTATTTTTTAGACCTATTGATTTGAAAATTATATCATAATATTTATAATTTAAACCATTATATTAATATAATGTATATTAAGTATATATGTATTTATATAAATTCATGAAATTTAGTGATAGAAAGTGAAATACACCGTTCATGGAGACGGTGAGTCGTACATACAAATGAAAATTGTTTCCATTTTCTTTTTAGATTGAAATAGAAAAATATAAATTATATAATATCATTATAGAAAAATTTTTAGGTCATATATATCTCATATGTTCATTGAAACCATATTTACTACCTTAAATGTATATTGTGAACAAATCACATCACTTCGACAGGCAGTAGTCTCCTATACATATGTGCATTGTTATCATATTACCACAAAATGGAGAGTATGAAGGTATGTGTGATATTATGACTCTATAATAATTATAATTTAATAAATTTAAAATATAAAAAATAAATACCTCATTATTTCTATCCTTAAGAGGTGGAAATGGAATAATGAATGACATCAGTTTGTGAGGCGGTAGTCCAACATACACATGTAGAATGATTTCCTAACCCATTTTATAAATGTGGATATGGTTTTGGGTCATACCATTAGCATGAAAATATAAAATTATATGTAATATACTTAGTTATTTATATCATCATGGTATAATAATAATTTATGTTGGTGTAGGAAGAAATAAAACAAAAACACTCATTGATAAACGTTATCGCTTCTTCGGGTATCCTCAGGTTTTCACAAAATACCTTCCTAGGTTGGATTTATATAAAAAATAAGGCTTTTAAGATGATGTTAGAGAATTTCGGAATTTATTTTATTAGGTATTGGATGAACTAAAATGATTTCAATGTGTGAATAAGAGAGGATAAGGGGGTGATTTTTATAATAGATGTGAGTGGCACACTTGTAGTTTTTATTGAATGAAATAATTCCGCCATCATTTTTTTTATGTCAAAAGGATCCAATAATGGACTATACTAGATACTAGAAGATATAATGCTGAAATATTTCCATCCAATTTATTACGGACAAGTTTTTTGTCATTTTATCCATTATATTTTTAGTTTTCTCCCTACAGTAAACCCAAATTTATCTTAAACATACTACATAATTTTTAATTAATTTACTTTTAATTTTGGTAAAAAATTAAAATAAAATTAAAATATAATATAAATTATTATGATTCCAAATAAGAAATCAATTTTTTCTTAACGTAATATGTAAAAGGTTTAACATTTAATTCAAAATTAATCCCATAGATACGATTCAAATAATTGTTTTTAAAGAGAAAGTAATAAAAGGTTTATAATGTTTTTATATAAAAATTAAATATTAAATTGATTAAAATGAAAAAATTGGATTAATGGATGTATAATTGACCTAATTTTACTTTTATACCAATTTAATATTTAATTTAATTTTATAAATAAACAATCCAAAAAGTTATTTCTCAAGTAATGTCTAGTAGTTTTCATTATTCATCAAAAAATTAATATGTTTAGAAAATTATAAAAAAATCACCTTAAATTAATTTCAATATTCTGATTTAATAAATTAAATTTAAATTTTCAAATAAATTTTCTAAAAGATTCAAAAATAATTTTTAGAATAATTATTCCAAAAAATGCAACAAACTCGTATTTTAGAAAATATAATTTTTAAACGTAAAATTGGATTTATTATTATCTCTTAAATAGAAAACACATAAGATAAATGTTAAAAATTTAATTTAATATATAATATATAAATTTAATTAAAATAATTCATCAATAGTGTTTTTTAATTAATTTAGTTAAAACATGTTTGGTCATATAAATATTGTTTTTCAGACAAATATTTCTTTTATTTTCCAAAAAGTTTTTATTTTCAATTTTAATTAATTGGCCATCAAAAAATTTATTTTTTATACCTATATAAACCACCTATTTTTATAATTTAATTAATAATATTCATACCCTACATTCTAATTGTTAGGTAGTAACTATCATATAATAATATTTTTATAATATGATATGTTTTGTTTAAACCCAATGATGCAGATATGGTAAGATAAACTCGGTGTTTCATGTAACACAATATAAAGTCAGTGTTTCATGTAATTAAATATAAAAATAGTATTTCATGTAATTCAAGAAAAATTTAACTTTCTTTGTAATGAAAAATATCAAAAAGATTTCAAAATAAATCATGAAATCTCATGGTGTTACATTCTACCCCCATTAAAATGAATTTCACCCTAAAAATTCATCTCAAACATCAAAGGTTTAACATTAGAAAATTAATTCATAGAAACCCACATTATAAAACGGTTTAACAAAAAAATAACTTTAAAAATAGAAAGGGATGTGTAAAAGTCACCTAGAATAACACATGCAAGGTTTCCAAATAGTAAAACATAGATTTCAAGTGGAAACATGGATATAGAAGATAAAAATAACAACCAAATATTAATAGAGAGTGATAGTGAACATTAATCACAAGAAATTCTGTGATCCAGAGAAGGTTAATGTCTATAAAGATCTAAACCAAATATGTGTGAAAAATGTCATTGATATCATAAAAAATGAGGATAATATGGAAACATTTAATTTCAGGATCCTTTTCCAAAGTTTGGGGAATTTATTTTTGTTCTATACATAGAACATATGAAAATGTACTTGATATATTTTTATTCCATATGAAAAATTTCATCCTTTGGTTTTTCCTTGATCAGTTTACACATTAAATATTACTCAAAGAGATTAATTTTACGTATCTAATATACTAAACAAGATCCATAAAATAATGAAAAGTCATTAATTCTATCTCTAGTTAAAAAAAGTTAACACTGGTTATACAATATAGATAAATATTCATATTTTTAGGCAATATGTTAGTCTCTAAAGCCTCATCCAAAGTTCAACATAAACCATTATATAAATGGTTAACCTTATAACCCTTCCAAAATTCACAATTTATAAATAAGGTCACTAAATTTTTCAAAATCAACATAACATTAATCCTCCAAATATCATTAAGAATCTCGTAATGGTAACATGCCAAATATGTGAATACATTCATCACATATTCTCATAAATCTTTGTAATAACTAGAATTACCATAAAATATCAATGAAAACATTAATACTTCCTTACTACTTGAATAAAACCATAGATTATTGAACTGACTGACAATCATTTTTTTTGATTTTCAAAATGCCGGTTTGAGGGTAGCCGGTTCCCCTACAAGCCGGTTTGAGGAGAACCGAAAAACCACATCGTCGTTTCAACAAAATCACGATATTAAAGCGGGAAAACCAAAAACCAAATCAAACGCCATGGTGACCACGTTTCCCCCCTCGATCCACGAGACCATCAACCGCACGCCGCTCTGTCACCTCGGGCTGCGCCACCACGCCCTGACACCACGGACGAACTGTCGCCTCGAGACGCGCATCCAAGTCGCCGGCGAGATGCACCAGTCCGACTACCGATTTACCGCCAGCAACAGAAGAGTCGCCGACCAGACGCCACCATCATCCCATCCACCGGAGAAGAAGCAGGAGGAAGGTGGGCTTCACCAGCATCCGACAATACCACTACGCCGAGGCCAAGAATCATCCGCCGCGGAAAACGCCAACACGCATTGAGAAGGATCTAGAGCGCTCCGAAGAGTGTGCTGTTGAGAGAACCGGTCTTACACTCAAGGATCCATCCAAGAACGCATCAAGAATCCACCAAAGCAGAGATCCAAGGCCGACAGAACCATTCAACCCCCGGCCAGATACACTGGAAAGAGATCCATAAACGAAAAACAACCATTCAGAAAAAACAACACAACCATCAACCATCACCTCCCTGAACGAGGGACCGGTGAGGCTCACGCTGCCGACCACAACTGCACAAAGAAAGATTAAACCCCCCGCGCTGCCATCCATAACGTCCACAGATGCAACTCTCAACCTTAAAACCCTAAATCAAAGAACAAAGTGACAATCTTACCCGGCCAGACCAGGGACTCAGGCGCCGAAACAACATCGAGTCGCGAAGACCCCGATACGCGCAGGATGAGTCCAAACATGGTATCGACAGGGAGAAGAGCACCACCTCAACCTCTGAAACAGGGAGGAAGAAGAGTCGATCCGTGCCGGAGGAGGCGGCACGAGAGAACCCTAGCGGTGAGCAGAGCCCCTTACGGGCTCATGGCCGATTAATCAGGAATCTCCTTCATAGATTATTGAACATATTGAATATATCCATTAATGTTGTAAACTCCACCAATGATAACATAAACCAATTTTTCTATAAATCATTAATAATTTACAATGTTATCATTCCTATCAAATTTTTCTTATTCATATCCAACATCTCTTTATCCCAACATCATTAACCCAGTATCCAAATCATATTAAGGATTATCACCCCTTAACCAAAATATCACCTTACTATTAATTCACTTTTCTAGTCTATCAGTACTATTTAACATATTCTAGAAAGTCATTAATAAAAAACATATACAAAAAAAATTATATATGTATATTTTGATTCATATACCCTATTTATAGAATTATAATACACAAACATATTAATTATTCCACATCGCAATTAATCCATTAACTAATCTTCATCATATTATTCCTTAGTTTTTACTTCCTTTAATATGTCATTCATAGTATCTTTATCATCAATAGAGAAACCATTAATCATACAACAATTTTTATTCCCTTCATGATATTTTCTGTTAGGAAATGGATTTTCATAGTTCCCAAAAATTTCAAATTTAAAACTTTCAACAATCAATAATACCTTATGGAGAAAATTATTCTCATCAATTCCATTAATTGAAATTTTATTTTTTTATATGTAATTAATTTCTTCGTGTAATTATTTTCCACACTAAAAACATCTTATCATTCCTTTAAGACATTCCTTGGAGTTCCTCTTCCAACATTCCAAACATAAAGAAGGTTGAATTTTCATTTCTCAATGGTTTCCACAGCCTAAACTCTCAATTTACTCTATCCTTATATTCTTTAGTGAGTCTAACAGTTGGTTAAGGTTCAATTTATTAAACATATATCATGATAATTGATTATGAATAATCAAAATATACTTCACTCTAGTAATCATCCCATTTAGATACTCATTATAAAATTGTTTTTCATATTCAATGATAACTTTATACTTTCTGGTTCCTATAACAAACTAACCCAAAAAATCATATTCTGAGCAATGATAATTGTAGAGACCCAAAGCTTGACATACATGGACATTACATTAACTTTTCGTAATACTTAGTACATAACAAAAACAGACACACAAGGACCATAATAGTTTAGTGTCTTTGGAAACTCGAAATATAGTCTTCTAATCGTGGTGAAAGATCTTCAACATCTCCCATAAAGATATTCCCCTTTTTTTCTTACTTAAAACCTTTCTTTATGTCCTGGGGAAAATAAAACATAAAAGGGGGGAGCTCAAATTCCCAGTAAGGGTAACCATAGAGAATATAAAACAATCCATAAATATTTGAATGCAAAAACTTGAACATAAAATCTAAACATCAAAATCTTGAACAAAGACATGAATCTTGGAAGTATGTAAGGCATATATCATAAGAGAACATCAATCATGATAAAATAGCATGGGAATAAAACATGTAATTGTGTAAACCATTAAGCACGTGATATGATTTCCATAGTAGCCAAGGCATTGCTGCCAAGACCATCTTAGTGGACATAGTCCCTTTCTGAATCAAGTTCACTCCTCATTCCAGTCCTGTAACACTGAACCGGATTAACTTACCATTCCATCCATGTCTATCTCATGAGATATAAATATTTTCCCAATGCATTAGAGGGAGATATAGGTCCCACCCATATCATATTGAAATCATTCTTTCGTGTTCCACAATATAAACATAAATCATTCATCATAACCCAAGAATAAAATGGGTTTCATAAACATCATTCCATCATAACATAATCCATAAAAAACAATTGGATATCATTTCATCATAAGAAAAGTGAAACCATTTAAATCATAGAGACATGATACTTGAAACATAAAAATATGAAATAATGTTATCTTAGATGAAAAATGGTTTTGATAAAACACTTGAAATGAATTTTTGAAGAAAATATCATTTTTTCTTCAAAATCATTTTCTTTTCACAAAATGTCATGCAATTTTAAAAGAAAAAGATTTTTTTGAAAATATTTATGAAATCTGTTGGAGTAAGCTTCATGAAAATAAGGCTTTATAAACCCATAAAAATCCTTTCATGCTGTATACGTTAAAAAAACATTCTTCTCGTACTTTTGTTGGAAAAGTCAAAAAGTACCTCGTATGGTAAACAAAAGAAAGATTCATTCCATTCGATGTGGTAAAAGTAAAAAAAGGGTAAATAATGACTTAAAAATACATGTAAGAAAAGTAAACATATTATGAAAACATTTTGAGAACATATGGACATGGATAATAAACATAACCCCTGTAAATACTTACGAATAAACAATCTCGGATAAGAATGAGATTGGAATAATTATCCCTTACCTTATGTCTGATATGCTTCATATGTATCTGAACCTCTTGTATAATGATATAAATAGTGTCATTGACTTATTATAGAATCATATTCATTGTTATGATATCATATATGGTTCACTTATGACTTTATATTACCCGTTCTTTTGTAAATTCCATGTTAAAGAGCATTTTGGGTAAAATGGTTTCATTTGTCGTCCGTGTTTTGACTTGTATTTATTCATATGATTAATTAGATCATGATTACTTCATTCCAGAATATAAAACATGATTTATATATAATATATATTCAGAATATACATATATATAATAGATTAATAAAAGGAAAGAAATACACCATTCATGGAGATGGTAGGCCGTACGTACGCATGAATGCTGTTTTCATTTCCTTATTGAATTGAATGGAATTAATTATATGAAATACATGTATATATACATAAATTTAGTAGAATTATTATTTCATATATTTAATTATTACTTATTATATATACTTTATAATCATTCATGAATGGTTCACATGGAGAATGAATCTCATCGCGTCGTGGAGACGGTAGTCCGTACGTACGCACAAGCGATGATATCATTCCCATGATCGTGGAATTGCATTGAATTGTATGTATAATATTTCATAATCAATATCAATTTTCAATAATCATATATAGTTATTTATTTACACCATTATACCCATCCAAGTAAGGTGGTGGTCTAAAACAGATTACACCATGGTGTGGAGACGTTATTCTGTACGTACGCACGCGCAACAATTTCGTTTTCCGTAGGATGGATAAATGGTGAAATAGGGTTGTTTAATACTTATAATAACATATAAGTACATGAGTGATACTGATGTTATTACTTTATAATGAAACAACTAGATAATAAGAAGTAGACAAAGAAATAAAGTTGAAAGAATCGGTAACCGATATTACCTCTTCTTTCGACACGCCTTTTTGAAACCTCCTCTTAGGGCATTATGATTGGTCTTTGAAAAAGACCATAACCTCTAGGATTTTTCTAGGGAAGTGGAGAAGAGAAATTGGATGGGGTTGGCCGAGCTTGAAGGATCAAAGTGGTGTAAGGAGGAGAGGGACGAGGTTCCCTTTTATAAGGGAGGAGAGGGGAACCTTTGGAAATATAAGAAAATATTAATTTATATTAAATACCAACCCCACTTAAAAACTTCCAAAATGACTCAAATACAAATATTAAATGATATAGGGTTTTAATATCATCAACCAATAAAATTTAGACATGTTAGGAATTTATTTTAAACATTGTCAACTTGATTTATCCTTATTTAATCAATTTAATTTTATTTGTGGTAATAACATTATTAATTTTAAATTATTAAAAATAATTACTTATTTGTTGTTAATGGTACATAATTGGATAATTTATAACATTTTAGACCATATAAATTTAAATTTATAATTTTTAAATATTTTTGTGATTTTTAAACAATTTTATAATATGTTATTTTTATAAAATAACAATAGTGTCAATTTTGACACTATTCATTTATTTGAATTTAAATAAACAATATACAGAAGATATGTTCAAACTAAAATATTTAATAGATTCATAACATTTCATATATATCTATAAAAGTAGTGGATCATATTAAATAGTTCATATAATATTTATTTTAATATTTTTAAAACCATTTATTTGATATTTCTCTTAATAAAATAATTTCAACATCACTGTTATGTTACCTTTAATGATAATTATTTAATCCCTAAAAATTATAAATAAATTCATATGATGTATATAATTTTATTATATTTCATTATACTATTCATGTTCGATGTTTAATGAAGTTTATCACTAAATTTAAATTAATATACTTATAAGATTTAAGAGAGTGACATGTTGTCACTTTCCTTGGTTTTAATAATAATTAAATTATTTTCAAGGAAACAAGTCCATAAAATGAATCTCTTCCGACCCTTAGGTGATATGGGTGAACTTTTTGTCATTAAATATAATTTTTTCAGGTGTTAGGGTAATTTTATAATCTTATATTTACCCTTAATTACCCGATTTACCTTTAACTACGGTAAATAAAATTTACCGTAGTTACGATTCATAATTCCCAAAAATAAAAATTAGCTTATTAACATAATTTGGAACCATTGGTAGCAAATATTGAGTCCATTTTTCAAAATTAAATACATAAAATTTGTAGAAATTAAATTAAAATTAATCCCGTTGTCGAAAGAAAACGGGTTTTTGTTTAAAACATTGCAAAAGATTGAATTGATTTAACCTACGAATTCAAGGGAAAATAAATGATAATTACATAAATTATATTAAATGGTAAAAATATATTCTATTTATACTTTAAAACAATTCAATATTATAATTAAACCATATAAATAATTACGATGAAAAAAGTTTTTTTTAATTAAAATATAGCGTGTTTTTACTATTTATTAAAATATGAAAGTTATCAGAAAAATATCAAAACATTATCCAATGTAAATTTTTATATCCTAATTAAAAAGAAGAATTTTATTTTGTAAAATTGAGCTTATAAACATGTAAAAAGCTAGATTTTATGTGGGTGCGCCCTCAAAAGGAGGCAAAACTGCATTTTTTGAAAAATACTTATTTTACCCGAAACATTTATTTTGTTCACATAAAATGTTTTAGAAAATTTATAAGATGAATAATAATGTTATAAAATTCAAAATTTAGTAAATACTATTGATAATTACTAGTCTATAATAATATTATAACAATATATCGTCGTTTAGTGATGTCACGACCCGTCCTCGGGGCTCGTGTCGTGACTACCCCAAGCCCGCCTTCCATAGGCCAGGGGCTGGCGACTAGCACCAAGGCGTAACTTCCAACAAAAGGGAAGGCATTGCCTTTGAAAATTAAACAAGAACCATAGAGTAGCAAGCGGAGAAGTAGACACTAAGTAAAAACTATAACGAGCTGTGCTGAAAGTAAAAGGGGCCGGAAATACAAGCCCAACTGTAAAGTACAACTGAAAGGGAAAAACAGCAACTGAAAAGTAAAAGCCACTACACCGAGCTGTCCACTGGAAATCCCACTTGAAGGGTGGGTACAAATAGCTCCACTGCTCCTCGGGTCCTGCCGTCCGCTCCGAGCACGTCCGCCCAGTGGTCCACCTCCAGGTATCGTCCTGCTCTGCAAACCTCAACCACGATCAACGATGTCCGTTGTCTGCAACCAACACAACGTAGTGCGAGCATAGCCCGTGAAGGGGTGAGTATAAGCTACTCAGTTGGGACCCTGAGACCCCTGAAGGTCTCCCAAAATCCACAAAGGATAAACCACAATGAAAAGATAAAATCACAAAGTAACAACCGACACTACTTAGGTATATGCCCATACATATATCTAAGTCATCAATTCCCATTCGGCTCCAACATCCGAGCCCAAGCACAACCCAGTCCACATAGGAAAACAAACGAATACCCACCCAGGAAAGCACAACACAATCCACAAAGGAGAGTAAACTGTAAATCCACACAGGATAGTTCAAGACAATCCACAAAGGAGAGTAACACAGGATTCAGCTCACACAGGTATACTTCTTCGGATGACGATAAAGATGATCACTGATCCATCTAAGTCGTCAGACCCACAAAGGATCGATAGGTACTAACCCCCGCAAAGACCCACACAGGATCGGGCCCACATAGGACCTATAGGCGCTGGCTCACACAGAACTGCAGAGTGCTAACCCACATAGGATCAGACCCACATAGGATCGGGCCCACACATGACCTGTAGCACTGATCCACAAAGGATCGTTGAGTGTTGTAGTCGTCGCCATCCACTGAGGATCTCTGCATAGTCATCGTCGCAGTCCACTGAGGATCTCTGCATGGTCGTCGTCGGAGTCCACTGAGGATCTCTGCACGGTTGTCGTCGCAGTCTACTGAGGATCTCTGCACGGTCGTCGTCGGAGTCCACTGAGGATCTCTGCACAGTCGTTGTCGCAGCCAGCTCTAGGGTTCCCGCACATAGCAAGCTCGTTCGGGAGGGTCCGCTCCACGAGCCGAGAGGCTGATACACCAACTGTCACAAAGTCTGAAGTTGATGTATCCAAAAGTTCCGTATCGTCAACATGAACTCAACGTCGCAGACGACGCGTCAATCGGACGCTCGGTCTGAGAGTTATTGGCTTTTTCGTCCCAGGGGCCCGGTTGGTTTTTAAAGCAAAACCAACCCGACCGTACTCCACCTGCATCCAAACCTCGAGCAGAGTAAGCCAAAATATCCGTCTCACTTAGAGGAATCCACCAAAGCTGATGGCACGTCAATCGGACGTCCGTAACTCAAGATATGAGCGTTTCCACTCCGAGGGCCCGGTTGGTTTCGTGTACGAACCAACCTGGACGAACCCAAAGTATTACGAAACCTTGAGTGCGATATACCAAAACGACCATCTCAATCCAAGGATCGCATTTCTGCTGACGGCGCATCATTCGGAGTCCCGTTGCTCAAGTTACAGGAAAAATACAGAAAACGGTCCGAAGACGGGGGGTCCGGGCCCGGGCAGACCCGGCCCGACCCCCCTGGGTCGGCCGAACCGGGTCAACCCAAACCGGTCCGACCCGGCTGGACCCGGTCCGGCCCGGCCGAGTGGCCGAGTGCCGCGGGGCGCTGCCCCCGCGGTTTGGAGGTGCCGCGGCGGCCCTATCCGGCGGCGCGCCGGGGTGCCGCCGCCATCAGCTTCCGCGAGCCACTGGAGTTGCTCCGGTGGTCCGTTTTCCTTCCCTTTTGCGCCGTTGCCCCTCACGGGTTCCGTTGTTCCCTGCGGGGTCATCAAAATGCCCTTGCGTCACGTTTCATTATCACCCGCCAAATCCGCACAACCACAAAGAACGACGGAGGGTTGTCGGGCTGTGTTCGTTTGGCCCGCACCCTCCGCATTAGATAGAAACAACAGGAGAAAATTCAACACATGAAACAACAATTTTAATGAATTAAAATTGTTCTTATTGTCCGGGTTCTTGACTTTTAAAAGAAATTATCACGGTAATAAAATAATTAATCACAACAACCCCTACCTCGTATAGTTATTGCACGCAGGTTTTTCACGGAAATTGATCACTGCGGAAGGAGGCGATCGTCGTGTCACGGTAGGCGTCACGTCGTCGCGGAAGGGCGTCGCGTCGTCGCGGAATCCGGCGTTGTGTCGACGAACTCAGCGGACCAAGAGACAATGGATTTAATTGTAAATAATTAAATCCGTGTGTTGTTATAAACCACAAGGAAGTTTAAAAAGAAACCCGAGATCTCTTACCTCAAGCAGTTGGTGATCAGAGATCGGGGCGGGGAAGAATGTATCGGATGAAGCATCGGAAAACTCCGAGGGTGACAGCATTCTTTGCATTCTTCGCATTCTTCACGTTCTTCGCAAAGGAGTATGAAGGCACAAGAATTCTGTCAAATCCTCTCAACGTGTAATACTCCAAATTTCATGTTGGTCTTATTTTATTAATACGCCAACAAACGAAAAGGAGGTAAGTAACGACCCATTAATTCGTATAATTAATTCAACGAAAGAAACTACCCATTTGATTCACGAATAAAACCGCCCAATTAAAGGGTGCGTTAAGAAATTAAGAAAATGCGTCAGTTGACTTTCATAATGACGGGTTTTCGCGGGTGCGTTACTTAGCGGAAAAAATGGTGGGGATCGTGCGAGTCCCACCTCACAAATATCCTACCAAGAGGGTAGGATATTTTTGGATAGCATCATATCCGGATCAACTCAGCTTAAACCGCATTAAGTGGCTTCAATTGGCTTCCAAGTGGCTTAAGTGAAATAAAATAAAGTTTATCCTAAAATTATTTTATTTCTTAACTTTTAGCCCGAAAATTAAAAACCACAACTGAGCAAACGCAACTCCGGAAGAGGCGTTTCTAAGCAAGTACCGGCGCTGCGATTCCATCAGTGCCCTCAGAATTCGATTCTGAGCACCGGTTCAGAAGATAGAAAACCCCGGTCGTCCGTTCACTGAACGTACCCGATCCAAACTTCAGAAAATAATTCCGGGCACACCGGGCCTCGGAATCAGGTGCCTTCAGAAACTATGTTCTTGTAAAATTCCAAAGAAAATTATGAAAAAAATTTCCTTGAAATTTACGGATCTTTACATTACTTCCACCTCAGGGATTTACGTCCTCGTAAAGATACATCATAAACTAGGGAAACAAATGTGGGTACTGAGCATGCATCTGAGCCTCCCGCTCCCATGTGCTCCCCTGGAGGTTCCCATGCTGCCATCTGATGCGTACTAGAGGAATCGATCATCCATGTAGGACCCACTCCTGTCGATATTCGATCTCCACTGGGACCTTCGTAAAAGTCTCCCCATCATCCACGTCTAGCTCCCCATAGTCAATGAAGTGTGTTGGGTCATGCACGTATCTCCTCAACTGAGATACGTAGAAGACGTCATGCACCCGGTGCAACTGAGGTGGTAGAGACAGGCGATAAGACACCTCGCCAATCCTACTGAGGACCTGGAAAGGCCCGATGAAGTGTGGAGACAACTTGCCGCCTCGGCCAAATCTCTGCAAACCACGTCGAGGTGAGACACGCAAGAAGACGTGGTCTCCATCCTCGAACTCTAGTGGCCTCCGCCTCTTGTCTGCATAAGACTTCTACCGACTCTGAGCTATCCTCATCCGCTCCTGGATGACCTGGACCTTCTCTGTCGTCGCCCGGACCATCTCTGGTCCCACAAGTGATGACTCCCCAGGGTCTGTCCAGCACAAAGTAGATATGCAAGGTCTGCAGTACAATGCCTCGTATGGTGCCATCCCTATGGTGGAGTGGTAGCTGTTGTTGTACGCGAACTCCACCAAGGGTAGATGATCCTCCCAGCTGCGACCAAAGTCGAGGACACATGCACGGAGCATGTCCTCGAGAGTCTGAATGGTCCTCTCCGTCTGACCATCCGTCTGAGGGTGAAAGGCGGTGCTCAGACGTAGTCGCATCGCGAACGCTTCCTACAACCCCTTCCAAATCCGGGAAGTAAAACGAGCGTCCCGATCGGAGACGATAGACGATGGCACACGGTGAAGCCGTACAATCTCCTGAACATAGAGACGCCCCATGTTCTCCACTGAGCCCTGCTCTCTAATGGGTAAGAAGTGTGCTGACTTGGTGAGTCGGTCAACAATCACCCAAATGGAGTCGTGACCTTTGGAAGTGCGTGGAAGCCCAGTCACGAAGTCCATAGATATGCCATCCCACTTCCACTCCAGGAACTCTAAGGGATGTACCAAGCCTGCTGGCACCTGATGCTCTGCCTTCACCTGCTGGCAGGTGAGGCATCGTGAAACGAACTCTACCACAACTTTTTTCATGCCTGGCCACCAGTGTTGTTGTCTGAGGTCCTGGTACATCTTCGCCACTCCAGGATGTACAGTTAGAGGAGAAGTGAGAAACTCTCTCAGCACCTCCTCTCGTAAAGCAACTGGTACCAAGGTACTTCCTCTAAAAAAGACGTTGTGCTCTGCTCCAAGGGAGAACCCATCAGGTGCCTGTTCCGAGGATATTTGTCCACACTGTGTCTCACAGTCAGCGTCCCCACGCTGTGCATCTCTGACCCGCTGTAGAAGTGGAGAAGAGACTGCGAGAGACTGAAGGAAGGCTGCTCCGTCCCTATCCACGAAGGATATCTGCATGGTGGCTAGCTTCTCTCTTGACTCCTCAAGTAGCTGAATGCCCGTCCTCCTGCTGAGGGCATTAGCTACCACGTTACCCTTCCCAGGAGTATAGACTATCTCAAAGTCACAGTGCTGGATGAACTCGAGCCATCGCCGCTGTCTCAGGTTTAGGTCCTTCTGAGAGAAGATGTACCTGAGACTCTGGTGGTTAGAAAAGACTGTGAAGCGTTCGCCCATCAGGTAGTGCCTCCATGTCTTCAGTGCGAAGACCACTGCTGCTAACTCCAGGTCATGGGTAGCGTAGTTCTGCTCATGCGGTCTCAACTGACATGATCCATAGGCAATCACGGCCCATTCCTGCATCAGGACACATCCAAGTCCGGTCCTTGATGCATCGCAGTAGACTACGTATCCAACTCTCTCCTCAGGAAACCTCAAGATAGGTGCGCTGGTCAATCTCTGCCTCAGCTCCTGAAAGCTCTGCTGACACCTGTCTGACCACACAAAGGATTTCCCCTTCTTCGTCAAAGCTGAGAGTGGTGCCGCAACTCTGGATAAGTACGACTCAAATCTCCGATAGTATCCAGCTAGTCCCAAGAAACTCCGCTCCTCCATCACGCTTCTGAGTGGCTCCCAAGCTTGTACTGCCTCGATCTTCACGGGATCCACTGCAACTCCCGCCTCAGAAATGACATGCCCCAAGAAGTGGACCTCACGTAACCAGAACTGGCACTTCGAGAGATTTCCATAAATCCGGTTCTCTCAGAGTGTGTCTAGTACAACCCGCAAGTGGTAGGTTTGCTCCTCCTCCGTGGTCGAGTACACCAAAATGTTTTCGATGAAGACCATGACAAATCGATCGAGGTATGGCTGGAAGATCCAGTTCATGAGGCTCATGAACACTTCTGGAGAGTTGGTTACGCCTAAAGTCATAACCAAGAACTCATAGTGGCCACACCGACACCTGAAGGCCGTCTTCTTCACGTGCTCATCTCGAACTCTGAGCTGATGATAGCCTGACCCGAGGTCTCTCTTCGAGAACCACCGTGCTCCCTTGAGCTGATCGAAGAGTTCATCAATCCTCAGTAGAGGATACTTGTTCCTCACTTTCACATGGTTCAGGAGATGATAGTCGACACACATTCGCAAGCTCCCGTCCGCCTTCTTGGCGAACAATATCGGGGAAGCCCAGGGTGAAACACTGGTTCGGATGAACCCCTTGCCCTGCAAGTCCTCCAACTATACCCGCAGCTGTCGAAGCTAAACGGGGGCCATCCGATACGCTGGAGTGAATATCAGGGCTGTCCCGGGGTACAGATCAATATAAAAGTCTACCTCTCTGCGAGGAGGTATCCCTGGAATGTCATCGGGAAAGACGTCCGCGTACTGATCCACCACTGCAGGAAAACTAGGACTCCACACGTCCACTGCTCCTAGGATGAGGATAGACAACAGATGAATGATGGGCTGTCCCCTCCTCTGCGAGAGTCCCTCCTGTACTGCAAAGGCTCCCTTCTCGCTGGTGAAGGTGAACCTGCTCCCGTCGGTGCGCACACATCGCACCTTGCGCCTAAAACAGTCAATCTGAGCATGGACTGTAGATAACCAATCCATGACCAAGATGACGTCATAAGGCCTCGACGCCGCTACAAGTAGATCCCAGCCAAAGCTCTTGCCTCCTAGAGTAAGCTCACACTGCTGGCACCAGTGTGTAATCGTCGAGTCTGCTCCCATAGGAGTCTCTAGCCATAAGGATCGAGCCAACGGCTCTGTCGGAATCTCTGAGTTTTGAACAAGGGCAGCGACTATGAAAGAGTGACTCGCTCATGTGTCTATTAGAACTGCAGCAAGGGTGGAATAGACACAGATCATACCTCGAATCATCTCTGGTGCGCCGTGGTCGTAGGCCTCCACTGCCTGGAGCTATGCCTGTCTCTGCCCGCCAGCTCCCTGTGGTCGGGGCAAACCTCCGGGTGGTGGTGGTGGCAGAGCCTCAAAGCGTCGCCCACCAACTGCTGCTCGACCAGCTCCTCTGCCTCGTCTGCCTCCTCCCTGCGGATCGCCACGGTCGACCCTCTGCCTCGGCCTGGGTGGCCCCTCCACCGTCTACTGCTCCTCAGTACGGCGGGTCGGGTAGTCACGAGCCAGGTGGCTCTACCCGCCGCAGGCGTAGCACTGCCTGCCTCTCGGAAGGCTGGCTCCGTGCTGTGTGCCCCGCACTGCTGAGCCAATGTCCTGAGGTCGTCTACGAGAGGGTCTGGTCTGCCTGGAACCCTGAGTCATCCATCGGCCACCTGCTGCCTAAGATTCCTCTACCTGCCGCCCTGTGGTAGGTCTCGCTGTGGACTCAGCCAGAAATCTCTCGATCAGAAGGGCTCTCTCCAGTACCCCTACCTGGGTCGGGATGCTGAGGGAGATCAGCGATGCCCTGATCTCGTGTCTCAATCCCTGCTCGAATGTCCAGGCCCGGAAGAAGTGGTCTCACACCATGTCGGTCGAGTAGTGAGAAAGATCGGTGATCCTCGCCGTGTACTGGGTGACTGTCAAGCTGCCCTGCCGCAGCTGAAGAAGCTCCTGAATGCGCACCGCACGGAGGGTGGCCGGGACGAACTCTAAGCGGAAGAGGCTCTCGAAGTCCTTACAGATGAGAGAGGCCTCATCGTGCACCTAGAGCATCAAGAACCACCATAGTCCTGCTGCTACGTGCAGTAGGCTCGTCACGAGGATCACCATGAGGTCTGCTGGTGTCCTCACTACCCTGAAAACTCGAACAACCGCCTCCAACCAGTCCTCGGCTGCCTAGGGGTCTGTCTCCCCACGAAACCGGGGTGGTCGCTGGCGCTGGAACTCGTACAGAGCTCCGAGGTGATGTGCATCATCATCGGTCGGTGCTGGAAGCATCGGGGGCTCGGCGGGTAAAGGTACCGCCGATGCCTCTGCTGTCAATGGGCCCTGTACCGAGGCCTCGTCGCTCAGCAGGCTGTCATCGCGCTCTACTCTCGGAACCCTAGCTGGCTGTTGTCGTCAGGCCATCCTGAAAAGGAAACAAGTGTGCCACGGTCAGAACAGTATATCTGGTGAGCTAACACAAGTAATCACAAAGAAAACTTGAAAACACAAATGCAATCAATGTTTTCGTGCATTAAGTTGGAAATCAGAAATCAGGGTCCTGGTGTACAGATACGTCGGCCGCCGCACCAACACTGGACTCCCTGGACTAATAACCACACCCAATACGCTAAACACTGTTGCTTCACATAGAAGAAAGATCAGAGTCTATGGTAGAACCGACCACCTCTGATACCAATTGTCACGACCCGTCCTCGGGGCCCGTGATGTCACTACCCCAAGCCCGCCTTCCATAGGCCAGGGGCTGGCGACTAGCACAAAGGCGTAAATTCCAACAAAAGGGAAGGCATTGCCTTTGAAAAGTAAACAGGCACCACAGAGTAGCGAGCGGAAAAGTAAACACTAAGTAAAAACTGTAACGAGCTGTGCTGAAGGTAAAAGGGCCCGAAAATACAAGCCCAACTGTAAAGTACAATTGAAAGGGAAAAACAGCAACTGAAAAGTATAAGCCGCTACACCGAGATGTCCACTGGAAATCCCACCTGAAGGGTGGGTACAGATAGCTCCACTGCTCCTCGGGTCCCACCGTCCGCTCCGAGCACATCCGCCCAGTGGTCCACCTCCAGGTACCGTCCTGCTCCGCAAACCTCAACCACGATCCACGCTGTCCGTCGTCTGCAACCAACACAACGTAGTGCGGGCATAGCCCGTGCATGGGTGAGTATAAGCTACTCAGTAGGGACCCCGAGACCCCCGAAGGTCTCCCGAAATCCACAAAGGATAAACCACAATGAAAAGATACAATCATGAAGTAACAGCTGACACTACTTAGGTTTATGCCCATACATATACCTAAGTCATCAATTCCTGTTCGACTCCAACATCCGGGCCCAAGCACAAACCAGTCCACACAGGAAAGCAAACGTATACCCACACAGGATAGCAGAACACAATCCACAAGGGAGAGTAAACCGTAAATCCACACAGGATAGTTTAACAGAATCCACAAAGGAGAGTAACACAAGATTCAACTCACACAGGTATACTTTTTCGGATGACGATAAAGATGATCACTGATCCATCTAAGTCGTCGGAACCACAAAGGATCGATAGGTACTAACCCCTGCAAAGACCCACACAGGATTGGGCCCACACAGGACCTGTAGGCACTGGCTCACACAAAACTGCCGAGCGCTGACCCACACAGGATCGGACCCACACTAGATCGGGCCCACACAGGACCTGTAGCACTGATCCACAAAGGATCGCTGAGTGCTGTAGTCGTCACAGTCCACTGAGGATCTCTGCAAAGTCGTCATCGCAGTCCACTGAGGATCTCTGCACGGTCGTCGTCGCAGTCCACTAAGGATCTCTGCAAAGTCGTCGTCGCAGTCCACTGAGGATCTCTACACGGTCGTCGTCGCAGTCCACTGAGGATATCTGCACAGTCGTTATCGCAGCCAGCTCTAGAGTTCCCGCACACAGTAAGCTCGTTCGGGAGGGTCCGTTCCACGAGCCGAGAGGCTGATACATCAACTGTCACAAAGTCCGAAGTTGATGTATCCAAAAGTTCCGTATCGTCAACAGGAACTCAACGTCGCAGACGGCGCGTCAATCGGACGCCCGGTCTAAGAGTTATTGGCTTTTTCGTCCTAGGGGCCCGGTTGGTTTTTAAAGCAAAACCAACCCGACCGTACTCCACCTGCATCCAATCCTCGGGCGAAGTAAGCCAAAAGATCCGTCTCACTTAGAGGAATCCACCAAAGCTGATGACACCTCAATCGGACGTCCGTAGATCAAGATATGAGCGTTTCCGCTCCGAGGGCTCGGTTGGTTTCGTGTACGAACCAGCCCGCCTGAACACAAAGTATTCCGAAACCTTGAGTGCGATATAGCGAAACGACCGTATCGATCCAAGGATCGCATTTCCACTGACGGAACGTCGTTCGGAGGCCCGTAGCTCAAGTTACGGGCAAAAGACAGAAAATGGTCCGAAGACGGGGGGTCCGGGCCCGGGCCGACCCGTCTGGACCCAGTCCGGCCCGGCCGGTCGGACCGGCCTGGCTCGGCTCGGCCGAGCGGCCGAGTGCCGCGGGGCGCTGTCCCCGTGGATTGGAGGTGCCGCGGCCCCACGTGGGGCTGCGTTGGACAAGCGGAAGTGGCTTCTGCCGCGGCGGCCCTGTCCGGCGGCACGCCGGGGCGCCGCCGCCTCCGGCCGCCGGCAGCTTCCGCCGGCCACCGAAGTTACTCCGGTGGTCCGTTTTCCTTCCCGTCTGTGCCGTTGCCCCTCCCGGGTTCCATTCTTCACTGCGGGATCATCCAAATGCCCTTGCGTCACGTTTCGTCATCGCCTGCCAAATCCGCACAACCACAAAGAACGGCGGAGGGTTGTCAGGCCGTGTCGTTTGGCCCGCACCCTCCGCGTTAGATAGAAACAATGGGAGAAAAATTCAACACATGAAACAACAATTTTAATGAATTAAAATTTTTCTTATTGTCCGGGTTCTTCACTTTTAAAAGAAACGATCACGGGAATAAAAGAATTAATCACAACAACCCCTACCTCGTCAAGTCGTTGCACGCGGGTTCTTCGCGGAAATTGATCGCCGCGGAAGGAGGCGATCGTCGTGTTGAGGAAGGCGTCGCGTCGTCGCGGAAGGGCGTCGCGTCGTCACGGAATCCGGCGTTGCGTCGACGAACTCAACAGACCAAGTGACAACAGATTTAATTGTAAATAATTAAATCTGTGTGTTGTTATAAACCACAAGGAAGTTTAAAAAGAAACTCGAGATCTCTTACCTCAAGCAGTTGGTGATCGGAGATCGGGGCGGGGAAGAATGTCTTGGATGAAGCATCATCAAACTCCGAGGGTAACGGCGTTCTTCGCATTCTTCGCGTTCTTCGCGAAGGAGGATGAAGGCACCAGAATTCTGTCAAAGCCTCTCAACGTGTAATCCTCCAAATGTCATGTTGGTCTTATTTTATTAATACGCCAACAAACGAAAAAGAGGTAAGTAACGACCCATTAATTCGTAGAATTAATTCAACGAAAGAAACTGCCCATTTAATTCATGAATAAAACCGCCCAATTAAATGGTGCATTAAGAAATTAAGAAAATGCGTCAGTTGACTTTCATAATGACGGGTTTTCATAGGTGCGTTACTTAGCGGAAAAGAAACAGTGGGGCTCGTGTGGGCCCCACCTCACAAATATCCTACCAAGAGGGTAGGATATTTTTGGATAGCATCCTATCCAGATCAACTCGGATTAATCCGCTTTAAGTGGCTTCAAGTGGCTTCCATGTGTATTAAGTGAAATAAAATAATGTTTGTCGTACAATTATTTTATTTCTTAACTTTAAGCCTGAAAATTAAAAACCACACCTGAGGAAACGCAACTCCGGAAGAGGTGTTTCTAAGAAAGTATCGGCGCCGCGATTCCATCGGTGCCCTCAGAATTTGATTCTGAGCACCGGTTCAAAAGATAGAAAACCCCGCTCGTCCGTTCACGGAACATACCCGAGCCAATCTTCGGAAAATGATTCCGGGCACACCGGGCCTCGGAATCAGGTGTCATCAGAAACTGCGTTCTTGTAAAATTCCAAAGAAAATTAAGAAAAAAATTTCCTTGAAATTTACGGGTCTTTACAATTGAGACCTGGTATTGCGTACAACACACGCTATCGAGGAAGGTCACGATTGCGTTTAATGCTAGCCAAGTCCGGGTTGCGTGTTGTGTAAGACTCCTTTTTTGTTTCGTTATAATAGAATCCAAACTTTTTTCATTTATACATTGAATATATATATATATATATATATACAATCAATGTTGCGTAGAAGGACTATTATCCAACGAACTTGAAATTGTTTGTAACACAATCTAAGAATAGTGTTGCGTATACTGCAAGCTAACACAGTGTTGCATATAGCACAAGATAGTCTTGTTGTAGCATAAAACACATGACATAAAATAAATTTAAATGAATACTTATCATAAAATATCGGGTTGTTACATTCTACCCCCTTAAAATGAATTTCACCCTCGAAATTCGTTGGGGTTATACATGGTCTTCTACTTGAAAGTTTCTTTAATTGAAACACAAATCGTAAAATGAAATACCAAAACTTAACTTTAAAAACTAAAGTATGAAACGTAACAGTTACCCAAATTAACTAATCACTGGGTTTCCACAAAGGACAACATAGGTGAAAATATGGATATGGAAGAGAAATCTAACCATCATGTTCTGATGGAGAGTGGTAGAGAACATGGCTAGGAAAAATCCAACAATCACAAAGCCATAGATTTGTGATGATATAAGGTACCATGTGATTCATCGGATATAAGAATACTAGGACAACATTTTTGGGTTTCAAGATCATTTCCCCAAAGTTGATGAATTAAAAGAAATACATACATGATTTTGGTAAAATCTCACTGTTGTTCGTGAATGGAACAATTTCCACTTCATCTCTTAAAGAAATGAAGTTGAATTTGTTATTCGTGAAGTGTTAGCAGATCATGTGATAGAATGATGGGTCATTCTATCTGTTTCAAACAAATGGTTAGGAAAATATATAAGTCCATCTTATGGTGAGATTAATCATATATGGTTCCAAAAATGGACTTATACTTTATTTATCATACCGCTTAATAAAATAAAACTAGTTTCCACTAACCATGGACTTTCTGTAGGCCAGTGGAAGGCGATAAAGTCCTATCACACTTTAGTTGTGGGTTTGATTCCCACAGCCTTTTCTGACACAATAGGTTGTCAGCTGTCCTGCAGGTTTTCCTTTTTCTAAAACTACACTATTATAACATTCTATAAATAATATTGAAAAAACGTTCTAGCCTTAAACAATACTAACATATATCCAACATAATTCATTCCAATATTTAGGATTATCTAAAATACTTCTGTCCAAGTTCATAGTATAAAGAAAACAATTACTAGAAATGTCATCTACCAAGCATGTGAATACCATCATTTAACCCCCATATATCATATGATATATCTTGATGGTCAAATTACAAACATGTGAATAACTTAATAATTTATTCTCTTGAAAAATGAATACCCATTGAACCTTAGTGAAAACATGAGTGCTGTCAAAAGTTAACTCTTTCCACATACCAAAACCCCAAAATTCTATATACTCAAACCATGATATAACTATTTCCTTATATCAGTCATGAGCTCATGAATACTGTCAAACATTTCATTTTCTCTTTATCCATTCATTATGCGCATATCATCTAATTTCCAAAAATATCTGAATAACCTTTCATGGTTACCAGTACCATTCATCATAAACTTTCAAAACATAAGGAAAGACAATAGTGTAACAATCCTTAGATGTATCTTTATTCCATAGTACCATGAGACTACTTATACAACATTACTCTTGATAAACATGTAATCATTCCACTACCTTCTTAAACCCTTGACCAAGCTTGAACAATTATTTCACATAACATATCATTTGTAGTCTCTTCATCATCATCCACATTAATACTACCCATATGACCATGCTGATTCTCTTTATGAGATTTTCCCTTAGGGCATTGGTTTGCATAAAGCCCGTACATTCCACATTTAAAACACTTAACCATTGTTGATGTCTCAACAATGCTATTATCCTTTTCCATGGTGTTAACTGAAACATTCTCCCGGATGCCTCTTCCCACATGATTTACATGAGGGGAATTGAACATTCTTTCCTCTATGATCATCATGAAACTTCATCTTTCTATTATTAGCTGAGTCATAAAACTTACCAAAGTTGAGATTATTGATCATATTATGAGATTTCTGATTAGGAATAATAAAGATATGTGGACCTCCAGATCCAATTTCATTTGGTTTCTCATGAAGAATATCATTCCATTGTCCCTCATATCCTCTATTTTCATGAATCTTCCTGTTTTCATCCATTTTCTAAAACCCAAAAAGAATAGTGTGAGAGGCAAAAATCATGATAGAAAAACAACATAATAAAGGGGGAGTACCTCAAATATCTATCATCTTAGGTTTAATTATAATATCTTTAGCGCAATTATAGGAATATAACTTATACATATACTTAACCTTAGGGACATCCCTAGACATACCTTAGAAATATATCTAGGGATCACAATAAAGTTCTCGCATCCTAGTTTCCAAAGGTTGACTAAACCTTTCCTCTGATACCAACTGTAGAGACCCAAAGATTGACGTACATGGAAATTACATTAATTTTTCAAAATAATTAGTACATAACAAAATCATACACATAAGGACCTTAATAGTTTAGTGTCTTTGGAAACTCAGAATATAATCTTCTAATCGTGGTGAAAGATCTTCAACATCTCCCATAAAGATCTTCCGCTTTTTTTCTTACCTAAAACCTTTTTCTATATCCTAGGGAAACGAAAACATAAAAGGGGTGAGCTCAAATGTCCAGTAAGGCTAAACATAGAGAAAATAAAACAATCCATAAACATTTGAATGCAAAAACTTGAACATAAAATCTAAACATCAAAATCTTGAGCAAAGACATGAATCTTGGAAGTATGTAAGGCATATATCATAAGGGAACATCAATCATGATAAAATTGCATGGGAATAAAACATTTAATTGTGGAAACCATTAAGCACATGATATGATTTCCATAGTAGCCCAGGCATTGCTACCAAGACCATCTTAGTGGAAAAAGTCCCTTTCTGAATCGAGTTCACTCCTCGTTCCAGTCCTGTTACACTGAACCGGATTAACATAACGTTCCAGCCATGTCTATCTCATGAGATATAAATATTTACCCAATTAATTGGTGGTAGATATAGGTCCCACCCATCTCATATTGAAATCATTCTTTCATGTGCCACAATATAAACATAAATCATTCATCATAACCCAAGAATAAAATGGGTTTCATAAACATCATTCCATCATAACATAATCCATACAAAAAAATTGGATATAATTTCATCATAAGAAAAGTGAAACCATGTAAATCATAGAGACATGATACTTAAAACATAAACAGATGAAATAATGTCATCTTAGATGAAAAATGGTTTTGATAAAACACTTGAAATGAATTCTTGAGGAAAATATCCTTTTTTCTTCAAAATCATTTTCTTTTCACAAAATGTCATGAAATTTTAAAAGAAAAGGATTTTGTTGATAAATAGTCATGTAATCTTTTGGAGGAAGCTTAATGAAAATAAGGCTTTATAAAACCGTAAAAATTCTTTCATGTCGTATACGTTAAAAAAAACATTCTTCTCGTACTTTTGTCGAAAAAGTCAAAAAGTACCTCATATGGTAAACAAAAGAAAGATTCCTTCCATTTGTTGTGGTAAAAGTAAAGAAAGGGTATAGAATGAATTTAAACATACATTTAAGAAAAGTAAACATTTTATGAAAACATTTTGAGAACATATGGACATGGATAATAAGCATAACCCCAGTAAATACTTACGAATAAACAATCTCGGATAAGAATGAGATTGGAATAATTATCCCTTACCTTATGTCTGATCTGCTTTGTATGTATCTGCATCTCCTATATAATGATTTAAATAATGTCATTTACTTTTTACAGAATCATATTCATTATTTTGATATCATATATGGTTCACTTATGACTTTATATTACTTGTTCTTTTGTAAATTCCATGTTAAAGAGCGTTTTGGGTAAAATCTTTTCATTTGTCGTCCGTGTTTTGACTTGTAATTATTCATATGATTACATAGATCATGATTAATTAATTACAGAATATAAAACATTATTTATATATAACATATATTTATAATATACATATATATAATAGATTGATAAATGGAAAGAAATACACCGTTCATGGAGACGGTAGGCCGTACGTACACATGAACGATGTTTTCGTTTCCTTATTGAATTGAAAGGAATTAAGTATATGACATACATATATATATAAATAAATATAGTAGAATTATTATGTCATATATTTTATGATTACTTATTATATAATCTTTATAATCATTCATGAATGGTTAACATGAAGAATGAATCTTATCGCGTCGTGGAGACAGTAGTCCGTACGTACGCACGAGCGATGATATCATTCCCATGATCGTGGAATTGCATTTAAGTGTATGTATAATATTTTAGAATAAATATAACTTTGAAATAATCATATATAGTTATTTATTTACACCATTATACCCATCCAAGTAAGGTGGTGGTCGAAAACAGATTACACCACGGCGTGGAGATGGTATTCTGTACGTACGCATGCGCGGTGATTTCGTTTTCCGTAGGATGGATAGCTGGTGAAATAGGGTTGTTTCATACTTATAATAACATATAAGTATATGATTTATACTTATGTTATTACTTCATAATGAAAAAACTAAATAAGAAGAATTAGAATAAGAAATAAAGTTGAAAGTATCGGTAACGAATATTACCTCTTCTTTCGACATGCCTCTTTGAAACCTCCTCTTAGGGCACTATGATTGGTCTTTGAAGAAGACAATAAGCTCTAGAATGTTTCTAGGGAAGTGTAGAAGAGAAATTTTCAGGGTTTTTCCGATCTTGAAGGCTCAAAGTGGTGTAAGGAGGAGAGGGAGGAGGTTCCCTTTTATAAGGGAGCAGAGGGGCACCTTTGGAAATATAAGAAAATACTAATTTATATTAAATCCCAACCCCACTTAAGAACTTCCAAAATTACTCCAATACGAGGATTAGATGAGATAGGGTTATAATATCATCAAAAAATAAAATTTAGACATGTTAGTAATTTATTTTAAACATTATCAACTTGATTTATCCTTATTTAATCAATTTAATTTTATTTGTGGTAATAACATTCTAAATTTTAAATTATTAAAAATAATTACTTATTTGTTGTGAATTTTCCATAATTGGACACTTTATAACATTTTATAACATAAAAATTTAAATTTATAATTGTAAAATATTTTGGTAATTTTTAAACAATTTTATAATAAGATTGTTTTATAAAATAACAACAGTGTCAATTTTGACACTATTCATTTATTTGAATTTAAATAAACAATATACAGAAGATATGTTCGAAATAAAATATTTAATAGATCCATAACATGTCATATATATCTAGAAAATTAGTTGAGCACATTAAATAGTTCATATAATATTTATTTTAATATTTTTAAAACCATTTATTTGATATTTCTCTTAATAAAATAATTTCAACATCACTATTATGTCCCCTTTAATGATAATTATTTAATCCCTAAAAATTATAAATAAATTCATATGATTTAGATAATTTTATTATATTTCTGGAGACTATTCATTTTTGAAGTTTCATGAAGTTTATCTATAAATTAAAATTAATATACTTATAATATTTAAGAGAGTGACATGTTGTCACTTTCTTTGGTTTTAATAATAATTAAATTATGTTCAAGGACAAAAGTCCATAAAATGAATCTATTCTGACCCTTAAGTGATATGGGTTAACTTTTAGTCATCCAATATAATTTTTGAATGTGTTAGAGTAATTTTATAATCTTATATTTACCCTTAATTACCCAATTTACCTTTAACTGTGGTAAATAAAATTTACCGTAGGTACTATTCATAATGCCCAAAAATAAAAAGTAGCTTATTAACAAAATTTGGAACCACTGATTCCAAATATAGAATCCATTTTTCCACATTCAATACACAAAAGTTTCAGAAATTAAATTAAAATTAATCTTGTTGTCTAAAGAAAACAGGTTTTTGTTTAAAACATTGCAAAAGATAGAATTGATTTAACCTACGAATTCAAGGTAAAATCAATGATAATTACATATATTATATTAAATGGTAAAAATATACTCTATTTATACTTTAAAACCATTCAATATTATAATTTAACCATATAAATTATTACGATTAAAAAATTTGTTTTTAATTAAAATATAGCGTGTTTTTACTATTCATTAAAATATAAAAGTTATCAAAAAAATATCAAAACTTTATCCAATGTAAATTTTTATATCCTGATTCCAAATAAAAAGTTTTTTTTGTAAAATTGAACTTATAATCATGTCAAAAACTAGATTTAATATGGGTGCACCATCAAAAGGCGGCAAAACTGCATTTTTTGAAAAATACATATTTTACCAGAAAAATTTATTTTGTTCACATAAAATGTTTTAGAAAATTTATAAGATGAATAATAATGTTATTAAATTCAAAATTTAGTTAATAATATTCATAATGGCTAGTCCATGATAATATTATAACAATATATCATTGTTTAGTGAACCCTAGTATTGCGTACAACACCCGCTATTGAGGAAGGTCGTGATTGCGTGTAATGCAAGCCAAGTCAGGGTGGCATGTTGTGAAATACTCCTTTGTTGTTTCTTTATAACAGAATCCAACCATTTTTCATTTATACATTGAATATATATATATACCCTCAATGTTGCGTAGAATGACTATTATCCAACGAACTTGAAATTGCGTGTAACACAATCTATGAATAGTGCTGCATTTACTGCAAGCTAATATAGTGTTGCATATAGAACAAGATAGTTTTGTTGTAGCATAAAACACATGACATAAAATAAATTAAAAAGAATACTTATCATAAAATATCGGGTTGTTACACTAATCATAATAGGAAACTAAATAATCATAAAAATAACTTATAGAATGTATAAATCATTACAAATTATTTTTATTCTATGTCACATTAGGTTTATATTAGGTTATTCATAGTCATCATATATTAAAATCCATTATGATGGTTCGTAAAGAGTGTTTAAATTTCCAAATAATATTCCCTAGGAGTGTAAAACTAGGTGTGCAAAAAGGCCTACTGTCATGCACTGGGTGATGATCAAGTCCAGCTCAATGAACCATTTTAGAGTTATTATCCCCTAGTTCCTCTATGCTAGAGACACATCCACTTGTAGTATCTAGAAAATGATGTAATTTCTTGGAAATAACTTAATCTATTCATTACAAAAAATCCAGGACATTTTCCTATAATTAGACTCATCCTTATACTAATCATTAGTTACATCCCAAGACATATCCTTAAAATATCCTTAGTGATCTCACTATAGTTTTCTCATCATAGTTTCCAAAGCTTAACAAAACCTTTACTATGATACCATCTTTAGAGACCCTAATCTTTTTATACATAAATATTAAATCTATTTAGATTAATATTCAATACATTATACAAAAACCCGCCTAAAAATCAAAATAGTTTAGTGTATTTGGATACTAGGTACAAAATATTCTTATATAGTGAATAATATTTAATGTTTCTCACAAATATCATACCATTTAGTAATCTTCATAGGAGTACCCGACATAAAACCTTTATTCATAACCTAGGGAAAGTAAACAAATGAATGGGTTATCTCATATGACAAATAAGAGTAAATAAGAGAAATATGTAAACATAACATGAGCATAAGGGTATGAGAATGTTATAATAACATATAGAAACCATACGCTGCATATTATAGATCTTAAACATGAGTCATGGAAAAAATATTGGAAGTTCATGAGACAAGAATCATAAGGAAATAAAACAACATGGGTCAAGAGAGCATAACATTAGAATAAGACATAGAATTGTGTCATACATATAAGCCTAGAAAATCTTATCTTAGGGATACCAACCAAGATAGTAATAACATGTTAGGATTTATATAACCACCCATGTACCCATTCCATGATTGGGATAACCATCCATGTACCATATTTTTTGGGCTTGGGATAACCAACCGTGTACCCTCTTTTTTGATCTTTGGATAACCACCTGTGGAACATATTTTTTTGGGATTGGTCTAACCCTTAGTGTACCCTGTGATCTCATAGAACATTTTTCATTATCCCATTAATTGGAGGGAGATATAGGTTCTACCCATCACATAAATAAAATCATATACATGTGTGTCACAAGATCACAAAACATTTATCATATCATGAACCATAAAATAAAATGGGATTCATAAACATTTCATCATATCGTAAACTGTGGAAAAGAGACACATTTCATAATAATTTCATCATTATATTATAAAATATCCCACATAAAGAAGTGGGGTTTATAAGTTCTTTATCATAGTATAACCTATAGAAGATAAATGTATTTCATAATCATCTCATCATCATAACCATAAACCATTCATAGAAATAATAAAAATGGTATTCTTTGGATCACATCCCCTGTAAATCCTATGTAATTTCGAAAGAAATCATCTTATATGGAGATGGATTTTGAAATATCAATTAGAACATTTTTTTAATGAAAATAACATTTAATTGAAAATCACTTTTTAAAACATAAAACATTCCCAAAATCATTTTCCTTTCAGATAACATTGAAATATTATAAATGAATATTTAAAAAAATTAAAATATTTATTGAGGAAAATATTCGTTCACATTTAGTTTAAAAAAAACCACAATTAAAATACTTTAATTGAAAATAAATTTGAAAACTTATAAATTAATCTTCAATGTAATTATTTTCCATGAAAATGGAATGTTTCATTCATGTTTTACATGTTAAAACAAATATTACTTTTATATTTTTAGTAAAATCCAAACATGAAATTTTTTAGAAAATGATATGAATATTTCATTCAATAAAATTTTTAAAAATTAAAAAACGGATATTTAAAAAATCATTTGAATAATGTTAAAATAATTTTTTAAATTTTTTTAAAACATATGGTTTTTGAAGAAAAAGTGTTTTTGATTTAAAATTTCATTTTCCTTAAAAATGTTCTTTTTGAACTATTAAGTACATAAAGAGAGGAAGATGGAAATAAAATATTTATTCGCATGAAATAAAAAAATTATAAAAAATTTCATGAGTTTTTTGAGATATTGTTCATAATATTCAATCATTAAAAACCTGATTATAAACAATAACAAAAAATGATGTGATTGTAACATAAAGTCCTTAACACTTTGGTAACTATGAAACCTCAGACCGTTGTAGCAGTATCATTAAATGAGATATAAAATATTATGAGTATAAATAAATTCATGATATAACATATCAAATTTGATGTATATAAACTTTTTATACAAAGCTTTGTGTATAACAAAATCATATGTCTCAAGGAAGGAAAATTGAGACAAAATTTCATTTATGATTTGGTAAATTTTGAACCGTAAAACTCATGAAAGAGATATACTAAAATTGTTATTTAAATAAAAATAATTTTAATTATAATAATAATAAAATATATTCATGGTATTATATACACCAAGTAAAATAAATAGATGGTGAATATGGAATGTGTCTCGCAGAAGTAAAAAGTGATAAAGAAATCAATTATGACTTTAGTAATCTTATGAAACATAAGACCCAATAAAAAATAACATGAAATGAAAAATTAAATATAATTAAAATACGTATATTAATGATATAAAATTTCAAATGGTGGGTATATTCACCACAAAAAAGAAATGAGTGGTGAATTTGGATATGTCTCCTCGAAATAAAAGAGAGACTAGAAATCTCTTACCTTAAGTCTTGACTTCCGTCATACATGTTGAAACCTACTATATAATAAATATAATTTTATTATACATATATTAAATATTTATATTTATATATATATCATACCACATATTATTTTATTATGACATTTTGTTACATTTTTATAAACAATTCCATGTTAAAGTTAAATTTCGGGTAACAAACTCTTTATTTTTTATATATGTTTTGATTTTTATTTTTTTAATCCTATTAATTTGATCATGATTTAATATTATCAATAATTTTTACCATTATATAAATATATTATATATTCATTATATACATATTTATATTAATCCATAAAATTTAGTGATAGAAAGTGAAATACACTATTTATGGATATGATAGGTTGTACATACGAATGAACGTTGAATCAATTTTCTTATTAGATTGAAATAAAAAAATTTAAATGATATATTATCATTAAAAATCATTTTTATTTCATATATATCATTTATTTTAATAAACCCATCCAAATTACTTTCCATGTAAAGTGTGGATGAATCACATCACTTCGTGAGGCGGTAGTCCTCCGTACACATGAGCGACATTATTGTATTCCCACAAAATAAAGTGTATGCAGATATGTGTGATATTATGATTAAATAAAAATAATAATACCATAAATATAAAATATAAATAATTAATCCATCATTATGTCCATCATTTAGAGGTTTTAATTGAAAATTAAATGACATCGGTTCATGAGCTAGTAGTCTGCCGTACACACGAACGATGATTTCATAACCAATTTGATGAAAGTAGAGATAGCGGTAGGTCATTACCTTAAAATAATAAAATAAAAGTATATGTAACATAATGTGATTATTATATCCTCATTATATAAAAACAATTTTATGTGGTGGAAGAATAAATAAAAAAACTGATCGTTGATGAACATCACTTCTACTTTGGATATCCTCTTTAGGTTTTCACCACTGGCCTTCCAAGGTTGGATTTATGTCAAAAATAATGATTATATACTTATATGATAGAATTTAGGAGCTCATTTTTTAATGTATTGTCTGAACCAAAAGGGTTTTAATGTGTGAATGGGATATGATAATGGGTGGCCTTTTATAAGTGAGGTGAGTGGCACACTCGTAATTGTTTTGAATGAAAAAAATCCACCCATATTTTTTTCATGTCATAAGGATCCAATAATATAGTGTTATAGAGATTGTAATATTTAAGGTCTAAATATGTCCATAAAATGGGTTTTTTAAAAGTTTTGTTTATTTTTAACCCTAATATTTTTAGTGTACCCCCCCCAATAAACATTTTTGTACCTTAATTGTTGTAAATAAATTTTATTATTTTTACTATTAATATTGATGAAAATTTCAATTGACATTATTAGATAATATAATTTAATATAATTAAAAAAATTGAATCCATTTTATATAATTCAAATCACATAACTCAAACATTTTAATTTAAAATTAATCTCTTAGATGTGAGGAGAATGCGGGTTTTTAAGGAGAAAATGTGCAAAAGTTTAAAATAATTTTATATTGAAATTCTATATGATACTAATTCCAATAAAATAAATTGTATTAATAGATTTATAATTTTACTAATTTTACATTTAAACCAATTTAACATATAATTAAACTCTATATACAATATGAAAGAAAAGGAATCCTTCATTTAAAAAGTAGTATTTTTCATTATTCACCAAAAAATTAATTATTTCAGAAAATTTTAAAAAATTCACCGTAAGATAATTTTTATATAATTATTTAAAAAATTACGTTTATTTTTTCAAAAAATATTGTGTAATTTTTAAAAAATATTTCTAAAATAAGTGCAAAAAAAGGCGAAAAAACAACTTTTTAGAAAAATTCAGTTTTTAAGCATAAAATTAGATTTATTCTTATCTATTCTCTAGAAAACACATAAAAGGAATTTTAAAATTTTAATTGAATATATCATATATAAATTTAATTAAAATAATTCACTATAATTGGTTTTTTCAATTTATTGAGGTAAAATAAGTTTTTCCACATAAAATTTGTTCTTATGAAAAATATTTCCTTTGTTTTCAAATAGTTTTTTATTTAAATTTTTAATTATTTGGCCACAAAATAATTCATTTTATATACATGTTTAACCCAAATATATTCATAGTTTAATTAATCCTATCCATACCTATCATTTCGAAGGCTATATAGTAAATATCATATAATAATATTTTAATAATATGACACGTTTCCTTTAAACCCAGTGTTGCATGTAAGGAAAGCTAAAATTAGTGTTGTGTATATCACGATATAAATTTTTTTCCTGCATTTAACATAATATAAACTCAATATTTCTTGTAACACAATATAAAATTCTTTTTTCTTCTAATGAGAAATATAGAAAAGATTTTAAAAAATTACATAATACTGGGGTGTTACACTCCACCCCCAATAATATGAATTTATCCCTAAAAATTTATCTCAATCATCAAAGGTTTAACATTTAAAAATTCCATCATAGAAACACAAATTGTAATTTTTTTTAATAAAAAACCTTCTTGAAAAAGAGAAAGGGACATGTGATACTCATCTGGAATAACACATGCTTGGTTTCAAAATATGATAACAAATGTGGAAACTGAAAACATGGACACAGAATATAAAAATAACACCCAAATTATGATAGAGATTAATAGAGAACATTGATCACAAGAGAGTGAGTGATATAGAGAAGTTTAAACACCAAACATACATAAACAAATGTGGAATGAAAAAGGTCATTGATATGATAAAAAATTATGATAATAGGGTAACATTTTATTTGAAGATCCTTTTTCTTAATGTTGGTGAATTACTTTTTCATATATGCTTAGAACATATGAAAAGGAACTTACTTGATATATTATTATATCGTAGGAAAATTCCCATCCTTTGGTTATGCCACGATTAATTTACACTTCATATCTTACTCTAATAGATGAATTTTTCATGTCTAAAGTACTAAATAAGATCCATAAAATAATGATAAGTAATTCCTTCTATCTGTAGTAAAAAAAGTAAAACATGGTTATCCAATATAGGTGAATATTTATATGGTGAAGTGACACGTTAGTATCTAAAACATCATAAAAAGTTAAACTTAAACCATTACCTAAATTTTTAACCATATGAGTCTTCCAAAATTTAAAATTTACAAAGAAGGTAACTAAATTTCTCAAAATCGACAAAAAACTAATCATCCAAATATAATTAAACAATGCATAATAGTCACATACCAAATATGTGAATAGCTTCATCCAATATTCTCTTAAATCATCATAATAACAATAATTACCATAAAACATCAATGAAAACATGTATACTTCCTCATTCCTTGAATAAAAACATAGATTATTGAAAACATTCCATAGATCAAATATTGTTGTAAACTCTATAAATGATAACATAAACTACTTTGTAAATAAATAATTATATAGTTCCATGATAATCAATACTATCCAATTTACTTATTCATATCCAATACCTCTTTATCCTAAACTCATTATCTCAATATCTAAAACATATTATGGGTTATCTTCTCTTAATTAAAATACCCTTTCCATTAAATCACTTTTCTAGTACATCAGTACCATTTAAACATTTATTGAAATTAATTAATAAAAATATACAAAAAAATCCTTATATATATATTATGATTCATATATAATAATTTTTAAATCCCAATACATAAGCACTTCAATTATTCCACCTCATCTTAAGGAAATTAGCTAGGATTCATCAACTTGTTTCTTAATTCCTCCTTCCTTTCATATGTAATTTATAGTCTCTATATAATCAATAAAAAACCATTACTCATACAACCTTGTTGATTCTCTTCACTAGCTCCCCCATTAGAATATCAATTTTCATAATTCCCATAGTTTCCATATTTAAAACATCTAACAATCGATGATACCTTAAGGAGACCATTATTCTCATCCATTTAATAAACATCAATTTTAATTTATCATATATAATTACTTACTTTTTTTCCTTCATTTCCACACTAAAAATATATTATTGTACCTTTGAGACATTCCCTAGAGTTATTCTTCCAACATTCTTAACACAAAGGAAACTGAATGTTCTTTCCTTTATGTTTTCCACCACCCAAACTTTCATCGTACTCTATCCTTCTCTTCTTTGGTATTTTTGAGAGTTGGTTAAGGTTAAATCTATTAATCATATATTGTGATAACTATTTAGTCATAATAACAATATCCTCCACTCCCTTAATCATCTTATATATATGATTATCAAAACAATTTCAGTCACATTCAGAGTTAAACTAGTTCATTCTAGTTCCCCACATTGACTAAAACCAAAAAGCACAGTATAGTAAACAATAATCATAATGGGAAAAAAATAGTCATGAAAAATCACATATAGGATTTCTAAATCTTAAAACCTTATTTTTAATCTTTTTAACCATAGTTTTGTCCTAGGACATCCATAGTCATAATAAACTTCAATCCTTTATGATGGGTTTTAAAGAGTTTGTGAATTTCCAAAGCATATCCCCACTGTGGTTCAAACCATGTGTGCAACAAGACATGTTTTCATGAACCAAATGTTTATCTAATATAGCATAAGGCACCTTTTTTACTGTTAATACACCTAGGTACCTATATGCCAGATCCGCATTAACATGTAGTACCAAGAAAAGGATTTAATTTCTTGGAAATGATATGATGTGTTCATTAAAAATATTCTAGGATATATTCCTATAATTTGACTCATCCTTAAACTTATCCTTGGAGACATCCCTAGAAATATCCATATAAATATCCCTTGGCATCTCACTAAAGTTTTTGATCCTAGTTTCCAAAGGGTAACTAAACCTTTTCACCATTACCAACAATAGTTACCTAGGGCATTTCATATGTAGATATTACATATCTTTATATGGATATTCAATAAAATGCACAAACACATTCCTGAGGACCAAAATAGTTCAGTTTTTTTGGATACTAGGTCCAAAATATTCTTATCTAGTGAATGATATTAATTTTTTTACCCGAAATATCTTCCCATTTAGTATAGTTTATTGAATAAATAAATATAAAACTGTTCTTCATAACCCCGGGAAAGGAAACATAAGAAAGGGTTACCTTAGATGCTTATTAAGGGTAACAATGGGAAAAATATAAACATAATATGAGTATAAGGGTATTAAAATAAGATAATAATGGATAAAACCACACCATTTATATCATAAATCATAAACCTAATTCATGAAATATATATCTTGTTTAAAAGGCAGGAATAATAAGGAAATAAAATAACATGAGTCACTAGAGGATGACGTTGAAATAAGATATAAAATGGGGCATTCCCTTAACCACAGAAAATATTATTTAAAGGATATCCAAATAGACATTCATAACATAATCGGATTGGTATTAGCACCAGTGTACTTGCATCAGGATGGGGATAACCACCTGAGTACCCAATTATTTGGGCTTAAGATAACCACCCATGTACTCTCTTTTTTGGGCCAGTCTAACCACCAATGTACCCTATTTTTCAGGCTTAGGAAAACCCACAATGTACCCTATGATATCATATAAAATTTATCATTACCTAATGCATTGGAATAATATATAGGTCCTACACATCACATAATTAAAATCATACACATGTGTTCCACATGATCATAAAACATTCATTATATCATAACCCAAGAAATGAAATTGTATTCATTAACATTTCCTCAAGTCAAAACCTGTGTAAAATAGATAGGTTTCATAATAATTTTGTCATTTAATCATATAATAACCAATGAAAATAATTGGGTTTCATAATATTTATATCATGGTATAACCCATTGAATAGAAATAGGTTTAATAAACATCTTATCATCATCCACATAAACCATTCAGATAAACAATAAGAATAATATCCTTGGATCATATCCCCAATAAATAATAACTGATCACAAAAGATATCATCTTATATAGAGAAATATTTTGAAATATCACTTGGAATATTTCATAAGGGAAATAAAATTTCTTTGAAAATCACTTTTTAAAACATAAAACATTTTCAAAATCTTTTTCTTTTAAAATTACATTGAAATCTTATAATGGAAGATAATATAAATTATTTAAAACAATTATTGAATAAAATATCCTTTCACTGTGAAATATAATTTTATAAAACATAAATTATTTTAAAATTTTTTGAAAATAACTTTGATATTATAAATTATTCTTCAAATTAATGATTTTCCATGATTATGGGATGTTTTGTTCATGTTGTATACGTTAAAACAAAGATTCCTTTCACATTTTTGGTAAAATTCTATCATGATTTATTTAGAAAATGACATGAAGATTTATTTCTTTTTTTTATAATATTAAAAATTGGGTAAAATTTACTTTAATAAATCATTTTAATCCTGTTAAAAATATTTTGGAAAACATTTTTAGAAAACATGGTATTGGAAGAAAAAGGGTTTTAGATTGAAAAGATGATTTTCATTATTTTTTTTCAAATCGTGATTACATAAAGAGTGAAAAATTAAGATAAAATATGTATTATAAATACATAATTAGAGTATAATGAAATTTATGATTTTATTGAGTGATTAATTAAAATATTTTATCAATAGAAACATGATCATAAAAAATCATGAAAAATGATGAGATTATAACATAAACTTTTTACCACTTTGGAAACTTTGAAACATAATCCCTATGAATTAATATAATTAAAAAATACTTAAAATATCATGATGATAAATAAATTAATTATATTACATGTGAAAGGAGTTTTAAATAAACATTGTACAAGATGATAGGTGTATAACATAATCATGTTTTTCAAAGAAGGAAAATTGAAACAAAAATACCTTACATATTTGGTTGATTTTGACCCATAAACCTCATGAAATAGAGATACTAAAATTAGTATGTAAATAAAAATAATTTCAATTAGAAGTAACATAAAATAAATTAATGTTCAATATATACATCATATAAAATAAATAGTTGGTGAATATGGCATGTGGCTCATAGAAGTAAAAAGTGAGACATAAATCTCTTAATAATTTAGTAATTTTTTGAATTATAAGACCCAATAAAGAATAAAAAAAATGAAACATTAAATATCATTAAAATAATTCAATTCATGCTATAAAATTTTGAAGGTCTAGTATACACACCACATAAAATAAACAAGTGCTGAATTTTCATATCTCTCTCAAAAATAAAAGAGACACTAGAAATATCTTAGTTTAAGCCCTGAATTTCACCATACACATTAAAAAATACTAAATAATAAATATAGGTTTATTATAAATATATTACACACACACACATATATATATATATATATATATATATTATTCCCTATATTATTTTCTTATGTCTTTTTATTACCTATTTATAAACAATTCCATGTCAAAGTTACGTTTTGGGTAACAACCATTTTGTTTTTTATAATTTTTTTGATTTGATGTGTTTTTGGTTATTTTAATTTGATAAGAATTTAATAATATATATAATTTCACCCATTATATAAGTATCATACAGATTAATTATATATGTATTTATAGTAATCTTTAAAATTTAGTGAACGAAATTTAAATACACTGTTCATAGAGACGATAAGCCAATAATTCTCATGAATGTTGTTTCCATTTTATTTTTAGATTGAAATAAATAAAGTTAAATGATATATTATATGTATAAAATATTTTTTATTTCCTATATACAATATATTTCCATTAAACCCATCCTTATTACCTTCCATGTAAAGCGTGAACGAATCACCTTGCTTCTCGAGGCGACAGTCCTCCGTACACACAAGCGACGATATCTTATTCCCACAAAATGGTGATTATAAATATACGCGTGATATTATGATTAAAGAATCATAATTATATAATAAATATAAAATATAAAATATAAATTCATTATTATTTCTAGCCTTTATATGTGGAAATGGGAAAAAATGACATCGATTCACGAGGTGGTAGTTGACCATACACATGAGCAATGATTTTGTAACCCATTTGATGAAAGTGGAGATGAATTTAGGTATTTAACAAACAAATATATGTATATTTAATATAATACGGTTATTATATCATCATGGAATAATCATAATTGAAGGATATGAAGGAAAAAAAACAGAAATTCCCATTGATTAATGTTACATCTTCTTCTGGTATACTCATTATGTTTGCACCAAAAGCCATACTATGTAGGATTTATGTCCACAAATAGGCTTTTATAATGATAATACTGAATTTGGGAAGTTATTTAGGTAGGTATTTGAAAAAAAAAGTTTTTATTGTAACATACCTGGTAAATAAATAATATTACATTATAATTCTATCAATATTTTTGAATAAAATGTTAATATTACTTTAAAGGGAATGCTATGCTCGATGGCGTACCCAATACGCAACAACGAGTTTCTTTGAAATCTTACATTGCACACTAATAATATAATAATATTATTATAGTTAACGCCTAGCCATTGTAATGGAGAGAATGAACATAAATAACTACAAAATTATTACATATGTTGGTTAAATATTTTTACATTCATCCAATAAATGTTATAGGCTTAAAATCCAAATGAATCCAATTTTAATAATAAATACTCAAATAATTTTTAAAAGATTGTTTTACCGCCTTTTGATGGAGATTTTATTTAAATATAACTTTTGACAATTTTATATGCTCTATTTGTAAAAATAGACATATTCTTCATTATTGGTACATTGAAATTTACTTTGGTTAAATTTTTGGTATTATTCTAACAATGTTCATTTTTTAATGAATAGTGAAAAATACTGCATTTTACATCAAAACTGCTTTTTCATCTAATTTTAATATATTGTTAGATTATCTTTTTAATTGGTTTTAAATTTTAATTAGAATATAATTTTACCATTTAATTCAATTATGTTCATTATAATTAATTTCACTTTGAAAATGGACATAAACAAGTGCCAAACTTTTTATAGATATCGCTTCAAAAAACCCGCTATTTGTTTTGACAACATGAATTATTTTTAAATTAATTATATCAATTTTTGTGTTCAGAATTTGGTAAAATATATTCTATATTTGGAATCATAAGGTCAAAATTATGTAATAAAGACTCTTTTGCTTTTGGACATTATGAATAGTAATGATGGTAATTATCTTTAATTATCGTGATTAATTAGTAATCAGGTAGTTAAGGATAATAAAATAATATCATAGTAATAACAAATGACCCAAAATGTGTCCTAATGCTACTGGTTGTGTCATGGCCGACCATGATATTCCTTTTTCCAAACTTTGGGGCCCCATGGAATCACTTTTGTGTGATAGTGACACTTTATCATTTTATTTTTAAAGAAAGGAAAATATAACAAAAGTATGTATCACCCAAGTAAAACAATTTTAGTTTTGTCTGTGTAAATTATCCCTTAGAATATAAATATTTATTGTAAAGATAAAAATATTTCCTACATAATAGTATTTTTTTTATAATTTTTAGACATTAAATAAATTAATTTATTTATGAGACCATGATGATGCAGTGATTACCTCATTAATGAACGCTTTAAATAAAATGAAAAGATAATGTAAAATCTAGGACTTACACTTGGAAAAAACCTATTGGATGAGTATATGTCTAACCATTATCACCTTATACTCGAAATATATCAAATTGGGACCTTCAAAATCCGATACTCATTTTAAAATAAAGTAACATTTCTTGACTTTCCAAGAGTTCCCCTCGCCCCTCTTATAAAAGGCCCCCACATCTACCTCCTTACCCACACCTCTGAAGCCTTTGTCTCGGCCAAACCCTTCCCATTTCATCTCTCCACATCTCTCTATTCATCATTGAAGCCTCAACTTAGGCAGAAATCTCTTCAAGAAACCCTTTTGGTTCAAACCAAAGGGAGTTACCCGATTTAATGGTAATGTCTTCTCTTATGTTCTTTTGTTTTATTTTGCTTCCCAAACCCCCTAAACTCTTTTTATTCACTTATTTTGTAACAAAAACAGTATCTTAAATATACTAGTATGTTTTTATAAGAATTATTCTAGCTACACTTACACACACATCCGTCTAATGGTTAAAGAACATATTGTTTCTGTGGATGGTGAATTACTGCCTCACGAAATGATGATTGTTCAATATTTTTTTAACACCATTAAAGGTAGCCATTATGATGTAAATGTATTTTATATATGATATATATATATATATATATATGGTATTTATGTTTTCTATATGCTTCTGTATTTAATATTTAAAACATACCTTCATTCTTTTCATGTTGTGCAAATGTGATAATTTCATATGAGGAAGTGTAGACTACCGCCCCCTCAAGTGATGTGACTCATTCATGCAATACATGGAATGTATAAAGAATGAAATTAATGAACTTATGTGACCTATATAACATATATATTATACTCTAATTATAATATATATATCTCTCAATTATTTTTAATTCCATTAATATGACAAAGAAATGAAAGTAGCGTTCATGCGTGCGTACGGCCTACCGTCTCATTAAACGGTTCATTTCATTTATTTTAATCTCCATATGTTATGGAATAGTATAAAATGAATATTTACAGGATATTTATGATATTTAAATCATTAATACTATTCTTTAGATGATGTACTTGTAAATACATGGAAAATTATTTTCAAAAAAGTTCATTTTTCACTCATGTACCAAATATCGACAAAAACATCTGATATGAACTCACATAATTAACTAATTATTATAAATTTATAATATGTGATATGAATTGAATAATAAAATTTAAAATAAGGTCCTTAATATATTATAAATTTACAAAAGTTTATTATTTAGGAATATAAATAAATGAATAAGAAAAGTTGAACTTGAGGTAAGGGATCCTACATCTCTCTTTCTTTTTAAGTACTATTTTTATGTAACTTACTTTAAGATACTCTTTATTATGTTGGGGGATGTTATTTTATATTACTATTGCTGTAAATTTTATGTTAATATTATTAGAGACCCTATTTTATCTTATCCATCCATTTTAGGAAGTTTTATGTGGCGTCGTTAGGCTGCCGAATTTTCATAAGGGGATTTTCATCTCAGTTTTTATTCCCGTGAGATTCATGCTACATTTGCCACTATTTCATTTTGTGTGGTGTATGTACTGCCAAATATTTTACTATTTTTATAATATAATCTCATTTATGGGTATTTACATCTTCATTGTATGAACCTTCTTTCATGGGGTGTACGTTTCGAAAGTTTCCCAAATTGGTAAGGGAACCTTTCACAGTCCTCCTTTTAAAAGACTTATTTTGTTATGTATTTTAATTATATCTTTTTATGTTGGGATATGTTCTTTTATATCCTTATTGATGTAAATTTTATGTTCAGGTTATGAGATACAATTTTCTCTCTCATCCACTAATTTTATGAATTTTAAAGTGACGTCGCTAGGCTATAGAAGTTTTCTCAAGGGAACTTCTTAACCCAATTTCGATTTCTTTGGGTTCGACATGTAGTTATTGAATATTTAATAATTTTAATATGTGTGAATGAAATTTGATTGTTTTACAATTAATATACACTTATATTGGGTGTATTTATATTTCTCACACATAATTATGAGATTGATTTATCCTTAATTTAAAGATACCTTCTTTATAAGGTATTTCATCTCATTCTACATTTCTATTGAGACTTCATTGTTGTTATGCACCAATTTACTCTTATATAGTGTTTATAATGTCCTTTGGAATATTATATCATGAATCCCTTTATTCTCATGATATTATAAAGTTCCAATTAAATGTTATTCCTCAATTATTGTATTCAAGTGTCTCTCATTTTGTTAAAAACCCTTTAACTAAAATATCCTTTTAAATGTTTTAATGATTTATTCTTATAAATATTTCTCATTAATATCCATGTTTTCAAAATGGTTTTGAGGAATTATTTATATGGATATTAATGGTTTAAAATGTTAAAAGATTAAAAGTGGTATGGGCCACTTTGATTCAAAAATCTCTTTATTAAATGTTTTAAATGGTTTGGAAAATGGCTTTTAGAATGGATTCATTATTTCAATATCTTAAAATGTTATATTGTTATTGCAATATGGGAATGTTATCTTTTCCTTTATACTTAAGTTATGTGCTATGATTATGTTATGGTTCTTGGGCATTGTTTATGAAGACGAGTGGTTCCGTGATAAACTAAGGGTGGGCGAGCCCGATATAGTTCTCCAATGCATTGTTTAACGTGAAGGGGTTAAACGCTAAGGTTTATCTAAAGATATTTAGGGAATATACTGTGATGGGTATTCCAAATGTAACCATGAGGGTTACTCCCTACATAATAATGTTATGAATGCCTCAAGTTACCTTTATGTCTTATGATTTCTATGAGTTGTTTGTAAATTTTATGATTTCATGAGGTATGATAAAGGGATTATGTTTTATGAGTAAAGTATGATTTCATTGATTCTTATGTATACATGGACTGATGTTTTCATTCTGTATTGTTATAACCCTTACTGATATTTTTATGCTCATCCCATGTTTTTGAAATGTTTTTCACCGGACACAATGTTGAATAGGGTCAAGGATGTGATCAAGGAAATGTCAGGCTTTTTAAAATAAGGAACTAGACATGACTCTTTTGATCAAGAGTTTTTATTTTGTGAAAAAAATGGAAACAGAGTATATGTGTCTTCTTTGTAATCTTTGAGATGTAATAGTTATGTCCTAATTCCTTAAAACTCTAAACCTGAAAAGATCTTCAATCTGAATTATTCAATTTAATTCAAGATTAAGTATGGTTTAAGGCTGGGTCCTTATAGTTGGTATCAGAGGTCAGTTTAGATAACTTTAGAGGTTAGAGTTTGGTTTCAGAAAAAGTGACAAGTTGTGTATAACCACAAGGGTTAGAATATTAAACGGATTCATTGTTTATTTTAAAGATAGAATTAGTTTTAGATAACATAGATAAGTATATCTTGGTGTTTATCTTCACCATTATTATATGATGATTTTACTGATATACTCACACATACCTTTTTGGTTTTAGTAAATGGATGGATCTAGCTGGCACCAAAGTAATAGTGGATTTGAAGAAAACTATGATGATTTTATGAAAGAACAACGGAATGATATGGGAGCTACAATGAGAAATCTTGTGGTTATCCTCAACCAACTATCTGGAGTCATGATTGACCACCTGTACCTTAGTGATTTTTATAAGGCATCGTATATGTGAGAATCAAATCCCTACGGAAGTTCAGGAAATAATCATAAAGGTAAGTATGTTAAAAAACATATGTGTCAAAGATGTGGAAAGAAACACATAGGAAAATGTTTTAAAGGGACAGAAAGATGCTATAGATGTGGAAATGTTGGTCATAAAGAAAGAACCTACCATGGAAAAAGGAAGCATCTAGTTGACTCTAGAAAAGGGAAAGAAGTTCTATCTAAAGTATCAATTGAATGTTTTAAATGTGGTGTGCATGGTAATTATGCCAACACTTGTCCTACGAAGAAGTTTTGGGAATGGGGTCACCAAGATCCTACAAATATTCGTTTACCAATACCTAATGCCATTCCGATTGAGGAAGAAGAAACTAACAATGAATAATGAAATGTATAGATTATTTCTTAACATATGTTTTCTTATTATTGGAATCTTAATATGATTCATGATTTTTTTGTAGGAAAGAAGTATTTCAGAATAAGATGAAAAGGAGTGGTTAATGGATCATGAAGAATGTTGAATGATTAAGAAGTCAACATATAAGGGATTCAAGAGTTATGGTAGATTTTAGGATGGTGAAATTCTTAAATGTATTATGTATCTTTTGATGATGGGGATACATTAGAAGAATTTTTATAGTATATTTAACCCTGATGTTTGATAAATGAAAATTTTATTCAAGGAATAATTATCATTTATTTTGTGGATATAGTTATAAAGAGCCATTTAAGTTTATATGATCCTTTAATTTGAGGCAATTACTAGTTAATACATTTTGGGTTGCAAAATGAAAGTTATTAGATAACCTTTGTGGTTAAAATATGTTATGGTTATTATTGAATATTTTATATCTTTTTGGGGAATTTTTTAAGAATCATATACTTTTGGAAAAAGGACAACACACAGACTGTGTGACAACCCGTCGCATCGGACAAAGCTGCGGGGATTGAACCCACGACCAAAGTGCAACTTGTATTTATCACCTACCACTGGACTACTTGAAGTCCCTGGTTATTTTGAATGATTATTTTTAGTTAGATTATTTTATGATTAAGAGTATGTTTATTTTGGGTTATCTATGGAAATTATTAGCATATCATGGAGGATATGTGATTAGATTAATTACCTTTCAATATGAGACTTTAAAAGTAACTGATGTAATTTTGGAGAAAAATGTTAAGATTTATCTTAGGAGTCTATGTGATTAAATCCTTCAGAGATTTGGGTTTCAATCTTAGTTTGGTTACTTTGAAGAATTTTATGGATATATGTTTATTGAATGGTCTTTGTTGAACTTTGGATTTTGTTTGAAAATTTTTGGAGATTAGGAGTAGTTTTTCTGTTTGTAATTTTTTTTTCTTTTTTGGGTATTATCTGATCTCGTACTAAACTTTTTGGTTTGATTTTGGTTAAGGTATAAATAGATGGGAAATATATAGTTTTATTTTTTGGATTAGGTGATTCTCAAGAAGTTTATTATAGTACTCTTAATGCGAACAAGTCTACCTAAATACTCGTCTTTTGGAGAATATATGAGTTTGAGTAAAGAATCTAGTAAATGTTGAAAGTCTACATGACAAGTAAGAATGTTTCCTTATGATTTGGTTAATCTCAAAAATAAATTCTTCAATGAAAAGTAACTTAAAACAAAAATGTTGTCTGTTAACTTTTCCTACTGGGGAATCTAATACCATTTAACCCATCACAAGTTTGTGATTTTATTGTGGTTAACATTCTCCTAGACATGTTTACTATCACTCTCCATCAGAATATGACCCTTTTCTTCTCTTCCATATCCATATTTTCCTACATGGAATCCTAGTGTGGGTTAAATCAGGTGACCTTCATACTTCTCTCCCTTTATTTTAAAGTGATAGTTTTACTGACTCTTGTTCCGATGTGGGACTTTCAATGAAGTTTCCAAGCCCAATTTGGAAATTTCGAGGACGCAATTCCCAAAAGGGGTGAAGGAAGTAAGATCCCAGGTAAATAAATAATATTAAATTCTAATATTTATCAATATTTGGGAATAAAATTTTAACATTAATTTAAAGGTAATACTATGCCCGATGGCATACCCAATACGCAACAACGAGTTTATTTGACATCTTACGTTGCACACTAATAATATAATAATATTATAATAGTTAACGCCTAGCCGTTGTAATGAAGGGGATGAAAAGAAATAACTACAAAATGATTACATATGTTTGGTAAAGATTTTTACATTCATCCAATAAATTTTAGAGGCTTAAAATCCAAATGAATCAAATTTTAATAATATATACTCTAATATTTTCTAAAAGATTGTTTTACCGCCTTTTGATGGCGAACATTTTTTTAAATCTAACTTTTGACAATTTAATAAGCTCTATTTGTCAAAATAAAAATATTATTTATGATTGGGACATTGAAATTTACTTTGGTTAATTTTTTGGTATTTTTCTTACAATGTTCATTTGTTTTAATGAATACTGAAAAATACTGCATTTTACATCAAAACTGCTTTTTCATATAATTTAAATATATGGTTAGGTTATCTTTTTAATTGGTTTTAAAGTTTAATTAGAATATATTTTTACCATTTAATTCAATGGTGGTCATTATAATTAATTTCACTTTGAAAATGGACCTAAACAAGTGCCAAACATTTTATAGATATTGATTCAAAAAACCCCGCTATTTGCTTTGACAACGAGAATTATTTTTAAATTAATTATTTCAATTTCTGAGTTTGGAATTTGGTAAAATGGATTATATATTTGGAATCATAAGGTCCAAATTATGTAATTAAGACCCTTTTACTTTTGGACATTATGAATAGTAACGATGGTAATTATCTTTAATTATTCTGATTAATTAGTAATCGGGTAGTTAAGGATAATAAAATAGTATCATAATAATAAAAAATGACCCCAACATGTGTCTTAATGATACTATTTGTGTCATGGCCGACCATGGGATGCTTTTTTACAAACTTTGGGACCCCATGAGATCACTTTTGTGTGATAGTGACACTTTATCATTTTATTTTTAAAGAAAGGAAAATATTACAAAAGTATGTATCACCCAAGTACAAAAATTTTAGTTTTGTCTGTGTAAATGATCTCTTAGACTATAAATATTCATTATAAAGATAAAAAATATTTCCTACATCATAGTATTTGTTTTATAACTTTTAGACATTAAATAAATTAATTTATTTATGACACCATGATGATGCAGTTATTACCTCATTAATGAACGATTTAAATAAAATGGAAAGATAATGTAAAATCTAAGAATTAAACTTGGAAAAAACCTATTGGATGAGTATATGTCGAACCCTTATCACCTTATCCTCTAAATATAACAATTTGGGACCTTTAAAACCCGAAACTCATTTTAAAATAAAGTAACATTTCTTGACTTTCCATGAGTGCCCCTCCTCCCTCTTATAAAAGGCCCCCACCTCTACATCCTTACCCACACCTCTCAAGCATTTGTCTCAGAAAATCCCTTCCCATTTCATCTCTACACATCCCTCTATTCATCATTGAAGCCTCATCTTAGGCATAAAGCTCTTCAAGAAACCCTTTTGGTTCAAACCAAAGGGAGTTACCCGATTTAAATATAATGTCTTCTCTTATGTTCTTTTGTTTTATTTTGCTTCTCCAACCCTTTAAACACTTTTTATTCCCTTATTCTATAACAACAACAGTATCTGAAATATACTAGGATGTTTTTATAAGAAGGATTCCAGCTACACTTACACACACATCCATCTAATGGTTAAAGAACATACTGTTTCTCTGGATGGCGAATTACTGCCTCACGAAACGATGATTGTTCAATATTCTTTTAACACTTTTAAAGGTGGACATTATGATGTAACTATATTTTATATATGATATATATGGAATTTATGTTTTCTATATGATTCTGTATTTCATATTTAAAACATACCTTTATTCTTTTCATGTTGTGCAAATGCGATAATTTCATTTGAGGAAGTGTGGACTACCGTCCCCTCAAGTGATGTGACTCGTTCATGAAATACATGGAATGTATAAAGAATGAAATTAATGAACTTATGTTACCTACATAAAATATATATTATACTGGAATTATAATATATATATCTCTCAATTTTTTTAATTTCATTAATATGACAAGGAAATGAAAGTATCGTTCATGCGTACGTACGACCTACCGTCTCCATGAATGGTGCATTTCATTTCATTTTATCTCAAAATGTTATGGAATAGTATAAAATGAATATTTATAGGATATTTATGATATTTAAATAATTAATACTATTCTGGAGATGATTTACTTATAACTACATGGACAATTCTTTTCAAACAAGTTCATTTTTGACTCATGTACCAAACATCGGGAAAAACATCTGATATGAACTCACATAGTTAACTAATTATTATAACATTATAATATGTGATATGAATTTAATAATAAACATTAATGGAGGTACTTAAGATATCATAAATTGTAAAATGTTTATTATTCATGAATATAAAGAAACAAACAAGACAAGTCAGACTTGAGGTAAGGGATCCTACCTCTCTCTTTTTAAGTAATCTTTTTTATGTAACTTACTTTAATATCCTCTTTATTATGTTGGGGGATGTTATTTTATATTCCTCTTGCTTTAAATTTTATGTTAATATGATGAGAGACCCTATTTTATCTCATTAATCCATTTTTGGATGCTTTATGTGGCGTCGTTAGGCTGCCAAATTTTCACAAGGGGATTTTCATCTCACTTTTTATTCCCGTGAGATTCATGCTACATTTTCCACTATTTCCTTCTGTGTGGGGTATGTACTGACAAATATTTTACTATTTGTATAATATAATCTCATTTATGGGTATTTAAATCTTCATTTTATGACCCTTCTTTCATGGGGTGTACGTTTCAAAAGTTGCCCAAATCGGTAAGGGAACCTTTCACACTCCTCTTTTTAAAAGACTTATTTTGTTATGTCATTTAATCTAAATCTTTTTATTTTGGGATATGTTCTTATATATCCTTATTGATGTAAATTTTATTTTCAAGTGATCAGATACCATTTTCTCTCTCATCATCTAATTTTATGATTTTTAAAGTGACGCCGTTAGGTTGTCGAATTTTACCAAGGGAACATCTTAACCCAATTTCAATTTATTTGGGTCCAACATGTAGTTATTGAATATGTCATCCTTTGAATATATGTGAATGAAAATTGATTGTTTTACACATAATATCCACTTATATTGGGTGTATTTATATTTTTCACACATAATTATGAGATTTATTTATCTTAAATTTAAGGATACCTTCTTTATAAGGGATTTCATCTCATTTTACATTTCTATTGAGACTTCATTATTGTAATGCTCCAATTCACTATTATATGGAGTATATACTATCCTTTGGAATATTATATCATGAATCCATTTATTCTCATGATATTATTAAGTTCTGATTAAATGTTATTCCTCAATTATTGTATTCAAGTGTCTGTCATTTTGTTAAAAACCCTTTAACTAAAATATCATTTTAAATGTTTTAATGATTTATTCTTTTAAATATTTCTCATTAATATCCATGTTTTTAAAATGGTTTTAAGGATTTATTTATATGGATATTAATGCTTTAAAATATTAAAATCTTCAAAGTGGAATGGGACACTTTGATTAAAAAATCTCTTTATTAAATGTTTTAAATAGTTTTGAAAATGGTTTTTTGAATGGATAAATTATTTCAATATCTTAAACTATTATATTGTTATTTAAATATGGGAATGTTATCTTTCCTTTATGATTAAGTTATGATATATGATTATGTTATGGTTCTTGGGAATTGTTTATGAAGATGGGTGGTTCCGTGATAAACTAAGGGCGGGTGATCCCGATATAGCTCTCCAATGCATTGGGTAACGTGAAGGGGTTAAATGCTAAGGTTTCTCTGAAGAGATTTATGGAATATACTGTGATTGGTATTCCAAACGTAACTATGAGGGTTACTCCCTACCTAAGAATGTTATTAATGACTAAAGTTACCTTTATGTCTTATGATTTATATGAGTTAATCGTGAATCTTATGATTTAATGAGGTATGTTAAAGTGCTTATGTTTTATGAGTAAACTATGATTTCATTGATTCTTATGTATACACGGATTGATGTTTTTTTTCATATTGTTATAACCCTTACTGAGATTTTTATTCTCATCCAAAATTTTTGAAATGTTTTTCAGAGGACATAAAGTTGAATAGGGTCAAGGATGGGATCAAGGAAATGTCAGGCTGTCTAAAACAAGGAACGAGACATGACTCTTTTGTTCAAGAGTTTTTATTTAGTGAAAAAATGGAAACTGTGTAGATGTGTCTACTTTGTAATCTTTGAGATGTAATAGTTATGTCCTAATTCTATAAAACTCTAAACCTAAAAATATCCTCAATGTGAATTATTCAATTTAATTCAAGATTAAGTAAGGTTTAAGGCCGGATCCTTATATTTATGGTGTGAAGAGGGGAGGGGAAGGGGTGACCATTTATAACTAAGGTGAGTTGGGTGCTTGTAATGCCTTTGAAAGGAAGAATTTAGCCAACATTTTTTTGTGTCACAAGGCTACAATAATGTAAAATAATATATAATAGAATATATATTTTCTCTATATGGAAAAAAATTAGTTTTGGAAAGTTTTTGGGTTATTTTTAACTGTTTTATTTTTTTAACACCCCTGATAAACCCATTAGTACCTTAACTACAGTAAACAATTTTTACTATCCATTTTGGTAAAAAATTAATGTTGAAATTATTATTAAATATAAAATATTTTGATTTAAAATTTTTAATCCATTTTTCTTCATTCTATTCACATAAGTGGTAAAAATTTATTTAAAATTAATCTCGCAAACGTGACAAGAATGCATTTTTTTAAAGAGAAGATGTTCAAAATTTTATAAATATTTTATATAGAAATTAATTATTAACTTTTTTAAAATGGAATAAATTAGATTAATGGATATATAATTGAACTAATTTTACTTTTAAACCAAATTAAAATATAATTTAACTTTATATATGAACTAAATTAAAAGCTTGTTTTCAATTAAAATTGAGTATTTTTTTATTTTCATAAAAAATCATCTTTTCAGAAAATTATAAAAAATTAACCCCAAGATAAATTTGATATTATGATTTAATAAATTAAGTTTATTTTTTCTAATTAATATTATAAAAGTTTCAAAAAAATATTTTTTAAAAGAAGTACGCCAAAAAAGAGACCAACCATTTTTTAGAAAAATACAGTTCTTAAGCGTAAATTGGGATTTTTTCTTATCTCTTTTGTAGAAAACACATAAGATGAATGTTGAAATTTTCATTGAATATATAATATATAAATTTAATTAAAATAATACACCAAGAGTTTTTTGTTTAATTTATTGAAGAAAAATGTGTTTCTATGCATAAAAATAGTTTTCCGGAAAAATATTTCCTTTCTTTTCAAATAGGTTTTATTTTCATTTTTAGTTAATTGTCCACCAAAGAATTAATTTTATATTCACGTATAAACCATCAATTTTCATAATTTAATTAATCTTATTCATACCTATCATTCCAATGGCTAGTTTGTAACTATCATATAAAAATATTTTAATAATATGACATGTTTTGTTTAAACTCTCTATTGCATGTAACACAATATAAATTTGATGTTGCATGTAATGAGAGATAAACTCAATGTTTCTTGTAACATAATATTAACTCAATATTAAATGTAAAAAAATCTAAAATTATTGTTTCTTGTATTTTAAAATTTTGAAAATATTAAAAAAATCTCAGAATCATAGGATGTTACATGGAGGAAATGTAGCGCATCTCCCAATTCAGGAGGATTGAAGTAACTAGGTGTGTGAGATGGTTTTAGCATCAATGGGGCAATAATATTTCCCTTTCGTCTTAGACATCTATTATTCCGGTACAAAAAATGCTATGATGAAAATGTGTAGGTTGAAGTCAGAGGAGGCACGACTTCCACATGATGTTCTAGCATACTAAAGCAGGCACGTAAAATACCATGGATTTGAGTGACTATCTTTATAGCCAACCAATTAGCGTACTTATGAATCCCATGGATAGGAACGTATTTTCACTCCCTAGAGTGTTCAATATCTTTGTTCGGGTAAGCAAAAACATGTTCTGCCTATACTGGAATATCACTCAATCTGACTAAGACACAATCTAGTTGGTCCTAGATTCAATCATTGAATACAAATCATTATTTGATGATGTTTATGAAGATCCTATGATATGAAAAGTGATTAGAGAGACCAACGAATCCATCCTCTCGGTGTATATAGAACTCTAGAAACAACATAAATACCTTTTATAGGAAACATATTAAATATCTTGTGACATGTGAATCCCTAAAGGAATTGGTTTTTTACATCTTTCTATGAAATAAACCCTAGGAATTTATAATTGACGTTGGGGGGGGGGGGGGTTGGGACCACATTATCTTGTCTAGGGGGTTGGGCTTAGAGAGGTTGTGCCTGGTAGGGATGTACTGTGTGATACTACACATGGAAATGATCATATGAAAATTGGGTCAGTAGGTGCACCAGCTCAAGAACCTCTACATGCACAATATAATATCTATTTGTTTTTATGGGACTTCTCATGGGCTTTGGACGTGGAAATGGGTCTGACTATTGTTTGGTCCATTGCAAGGCTTATTCGAAATTCTAAGCCTTTTTATAGAACACCTAATATCTACCTGAGTAGTTTTGGGAGATGAGGTTAGAAACCAAATAATTCTTAACTTTCTGGATGTACATCATAAGTATCTATTATTGGGAAATTGACATGTCGAGTGAGTAGATGATTCCCTTATATTAGGAGATTACGTTAGAAACTCACTCATTGTGAATCTTCTTGCATTTGAAGAGTTCGACAATGCTCATCTTGAAAAAGGGGAAGATAAATTGGTAGAGTAACTATCTACTAAGGTCCTCCCAACCATAAATAGACACTATGAGAAACTATCTATACCATAAGAACACATCCCCTTTTTGGGATTAGACAAAGCATTGGATCTTGGAGGCTTCCAATAATTATGGAGTCCATAACATTAGGCTACACCTTGATGTGTAGTAGGCAAGATGTTGTTACGGGTCATTCATCCCATTAAATGGGGTGAATATAGGATTAACAAACTCTAGAGTCACATGAACATGGTCTACCCATTCTAGGTATGAAATTACTTCAGGAAGAAATACCATCTATCTTGTTTTCAGATCCTTGAGATGAGCAAAGAGAGCAGTTATCATTTCATATTGAAAGTGTTTGTGGCCACCAACTCATTGTAAGGCTCCTTGAATCTTGGAGAAACACAAATTTGATCTTAAGGAAGATAACCATGTTACTCAGGTGGGGTGGACGAATCATAGCTCAGTCATTTTCTATAGCCCATGACCTCTTCCTTAGCTGGGTGTATAGGGCCCCCAAGTTCAAATCAGGGCACTTGACCAAGGAGGACTAGGTATCCCACTAGAGGAGATACAAGACCTCTTATAAAGTTTTTAGGGTCTAGGTACTACTCAATAATGAGCATAACATTGATCCTTTTATAATCCTCAAGCTCATGAAGTAAAGAAACCATCATGGGGCCCAACATTGCTTTTGGATTAACCCTATATGGATCCATGGGTTTAGTATTTCCTTGACCTTTTTCAATGCATAGAAGAGTAGGTAGTAACGTCTGATTTTTTGGGACATCAAAGGCCTAGTTCCAATATCTTCTAACAAGTGTGGACACCTTCCGAGGGGTATTCCTAGTACTATGATGCCCCTAGATGTGGATTTTCCCTATCATGTCCTACATATGTGGCACTATTTCTCTAATACTCTAGTAGATCGCTGGTGACCACATTCACCATGGAATTAATCAAATAAGAAACTTCACTAATAGTGGATGGTCTGGATTGAATGTCCTGTTGCTATCGTAGGATAGGGATGAAAAAGAGGGAATTTTATTACCCTCATCCTTGGATCAGAACATGTTGAGATTCCTCCTCCATGACTCTATTTAGAACAAGAAGGCCCTTAATTCTAGTTTTTTATTTACTTTGGTGATAGCCATATGGCTTAGGCTGATGAGCTATTAGGAGCACTATGATCTCATCCCTCTTACATTATTGGTGGATTTCATTGAGGTGCTCATGGATCCCTTGATAGTACAGTTTCTAATTCCCAAGATTATGTAATGTCACCCAAATAATCTAGAAAAACTACTTCTTTCTTTGTGAGGGACTCTAGGATGTCAAAATCTAGAATTATAGGTTTCTAAAACATGCAATATAGCTAGGAGGTGGCCAAAAGCTCCCAAAATTCATCTTTTTTTTACTTTTAGGGGATGGTCCTACTCCTGGTCGGCCCTAGCCATGACTATTGTAGGATGAGATAATGGTGGTGGCACCGATACATGACTTTCTTGGGACTAATCTACTAGGAAATGGGGTTCCTCATGGGTCAAATATCTTATACATTATGAGATGTATCTTGGAGGTAGAGAAAACTTCAAGATCATATCTATCTAGGATAGAATGTTTACTAATTCCTCATATATGAGGGTGGAAGAATCCCTTTGAGGATCAATAGAGTTTCCACTATCATCTGAGGGTGTCAACTCATACCTTAACATATTTCCATATTCTTCCATGGAGGTATAGAGGAGGGAATATGAAAGTGCTATAGATATATACACTATGAGTCCTTAGAATGGGGCTATAATGTCCTCCACCTGAAGGTATCAATGAAGGTATTTAGGGACCTTGTGGAATTTAGATATTGTGACTGTAAGAATCAATCAATGGGTTCCTACCCCAAACTATAGTACTTGGCATTTAGGTTCCCATATCGAGTAATCTGTCACCCTGGAGTATGAGGTTCAATGATGACATGACACTTCCTAGGGTTCCACCTCTGTTGGGATGAGACTTCTCTAAGTGAGATCTGTTTAGAGTCACTTAGGTTTTCTCCATGTGTGTTGTGGATTATTCCATGGTCACAAACCCCATGATGGGTGTTTGATCTCCTTCCCCATGATGGTTCTTTAGAGAAAGGCATGTATTTAGCATGGGAAGGAACTCTACACTAGTTTTGGTGGTAGAGGTTGGACCACTACCTTGGTTGATGGTGGTTTGGGGAGGAATTTATATGGGTTAGTGATGGTGGGGGTAGGACCTACAAATTAATTGGTGATGGTGTAAGGTGGACATACACATTTGTTGATGGGAGTGTAGGTAGGACCTCCGTAGCTGTTGATGGTGGTGTAGGGAGGACCGCTGTATTAGTTGATGGTGGTGTGGGATGAAATATACATTGGTTGATTATGGTGTGGTGAGGACCTCTGTATTGTTTTTCCTTATTATTATATGACTTGTAACAACTGTCAGTGGCACCCGGGACATAGAGAGTCAACCTGACCTACTTATGATGCAATTGTGGTATCAAAATCAAGTGTATGAAGATGGATCCCCATTGAGTATTTGTGGGCATTTTATGGGATTCACTATTGATGGAAGGGGATATAGGAGTTTTAGAAGATCCATTCTATCAAGAAACATTATGGGTTTTCCCCCAACATTGGCATTGGGTGTTCTGGACCAGGGCTAGTAGATTTTGGATGAATTCAACCCAATCTTAGACCTATGTAAGCAATCTATATTGGCTCTGGCATAGCCGGGTGGGATCCCACATTGGTATATCTTGAGTGGGGGTCTCTACCGGAATGACATTAACATCCCCTACCTCCTCGGTATTGGGGAGTGAGCTTTCAGAGTGCGAAAAGGGGAGGCTCCCAAAGCGTTTCATCATTAGAACGCAGGGTAGTTTCCCCTTGTGTGGCCCTCAGGGACGATGCATTTAGTGAGGAATAAATGCCTCTAGATCCTCTAAGGCTATATCCATTGTATAAATAACCCCTTATTTTTGATATCAGTGAACAAGGGTGTCAATCACCCTCCTCTGAATGAGCTCAGAGGTTGAGATGAGGAGTGGCACTCAATAGCCGAAGGAGTAGTGGTCTTCATGGTAGGAGTATAGTCTTGTGGGATTTCTACCCTAATATTTCTCCTATACCTATGCCCTATAGAGTTATCTCACCAATTTCTTGTATCTTGAGTCTTATAAGATAGGTGCATTCATCCATTAATTCAGTTACAGTGAAAGTGATGCCCAATTCCTAAACATCAACCATTCTTCCTAAAGTATAATAGGGATCCATGTTGATGATGTCACCAAAAAAAGATTAAAAATATTATCTCCCCCAATTCATTAGTGAGTTTCATGATGGGACCACTACTTTCTTGGTGGGACCCGGTGTCAAATATCATGATTCGATGACATGAAAATATGATGGTTCCCCAAATGCTAATAGTTCTCATAGTTATGGGGGATTTTTTTCACTTCAAGTTCATTATTTTTGTTTTTAGTGCTTTCCAACAAGGTTTTGTGCCACATTACCTTCTTTCCTTATATTCCATCTTTCCAAAGGCATGCAAATTCCATCACTTTAATAAGTTATGTTGGCCCATTGATCAAAAGAAATTATGGGAATTCAGTTCCACATTCTATGGATTCTTCTTTGGAGCTCAGCACCTAATTCAAGTATCCCTTGTATATTTGAATGATGTTCATGATACTCATTATCAGTTCCATCTCAAGGTGGATTCTAGTTAATTACACTACTTGTGTATCTATTGGACCGAAGCCTTCACCCTGGGGAGGTTCAATGGTTTGGCATGTCGGGGAACATTTGGACATTGGTTAGGTTGGAAACCTGTAAAGTCTTTCTATTTTGGGGGGAATATCATGTGTGAGGAATACCATTTCCTTTATGTGGTAGTTAACATGAAGGAAAGAAGTCTTCATATGACTTTTAACTTAAGAAGTAGATAGTTATTGCATGAGTTATGGATTCTGGATCAAGTCATAAGTTTTACATCTTATAGATATGGATGTGCCATAAGTTTAACATCTCATGGAGATGGATTAGGTGAAAGGTTTAACATCTTGTGGAGATGAATAAGGTCACAAGTTTAAATACTTTTAGAAAAGTATAGTTGTTTATGTGTGTCCCTAAGGTGGAGATTTCACACGTGGGATATGGTTAAGTGTGTCCCGGTAAGGGAATATTTAACGCTTGGGATTTTGGTGGAGTGTTTCCTAAAAAGGAAATATTTCACACTCTAGATTTGGTCATGTAGGTCCCCATGGGGGAAGATTTATCACTTGGGAGTTTGGTGTAGTGTGTCTCTAGGGGGTATATTTGGCACTTGGAATTTGATAGAGTGTGTCCCCAAGGGGGAATATCTCACACTCAGAGGTTTGGGGCATTGTGTCCCCCAGGGGGGATTTTCACAGTTTGAATTTGGTTGAGTGTGTCCCCAAAGGATATGATTTCACACGTTGTATGTTTAGTGGAGTGTGTTCCTAAGGAGGAGTATTTCACACATAGAGTTTTTTTAGCATGTCCCCAAGGGGGAATATTTAACACTATAGATTTGGTTAAGTGTGTCCCTAAGGGGAAATATTTAACACATGGGGGTGTCAGGATTGAACCATGTGGAGGTGTCCAACATTCCCTATCGGTAACCATGGATTGAAACCCTTGTAGTTTTATTCGACATTTTAAAGTCATGTAATAGGACTAGTCCATTAGTTTAACATTATTTGGTAAGGAATCTCTTGTCGTGGAAGGAGTGTCAAAAAGGGATGGTGTGGGGATTGTTCTTAGAAGTTGAATGAGGGTGCTTGAAGAAGGGTGACATCCCAAGGAAGGGGAGGAGTGGAATACCATGATCATAATATATGGAAAATTATATTCTCATTATATAGGGTAAGGATATAGCTTAACTTCATGTTGTGAGAAAATTATCATGTAGTTTAACTTCATATTACTAGAATGTGAAGCTAGGTAGTTTTATGTCTTTCATCAAGAACATGATTGGGGATACACCCTAAGGGGGAACATGTTAAGGGAATATGAATATCCAAAAAAGGATTATCTACCAAGATAAGTAATACTTTTACCTTTGTTATGATAGATTTAGGTATTATATATCCACTGCTCATGCACCTCTGGGTGAGACATGGAATAGACACTTCCATAGAGGAGTGGAAATTAGGGTTCTTGAAATTAGAGTGAAAATGGTTAAGAGTAAAAGTGATTATGGTACCTATTATTAGGAAAAATAGGCCGGGTAATGGCTTAGACCACCCTTGACGCAAATTGGACAAACATAAGAGAAGGTGGTACTAGTTACACAATGATTTGGTGTGTGGTTAAACCGGTCCTAGATTAGAATGGGGGCCCTGGGAACTCACCATTCATTAAAGGGTATTTACTAAAAAGAGGCACCATAAGGAGTCTTAGAGGATGGGTTAAAAAAATTTAGGGTTTCAAAAAAGTTTGGGGATTTAAAAAGGCTGGGGTATTATAGAGGGAAGGGGTCTTATAGAGGTTAGGGTTCTCATGAAAGAATATGTTTTGAAAAACAGGGTGAGCCTGCCTCAGAGTAAATTCTTTGTTCCCATGGGTTTGGTTTCAAGAAGGAAAATTATCTAGAAAAACCCAAGATCCACAATGGTATTTATTCTTATGTGAATTATATAAACATTTACAAAAGTAATTTCCACAATGGGTTGGGGTTCTCAAAAACCCATGGTATGTAGTTTTGTAAAAGATTGCTACCTTTGGCAGTTCATCTCCTCTCTCACTCATAAATCTTATAAGTATCAATAATTTAGATATTTTCATCAAATATTAAAGGTCACATACCCATAAATGTTCGACATGGTTTTGTATTCATAGGCCCAGTGGAGGCAAGTTCATCAGTTTCACAAACGACGAAGGATTTCATTGAATAGTAGGATCTTTACGAACTGCTGAGGATCGCAAACCAAAGTTAGGTTTTGTGAAGGTTATCACCTCGATCTTTGTGTAGTCATGAAATTATGAAAACCATTGTTACTCTAAATAAAGGTCACCACCTCTTCATGAAGGTTTAGACCTTCGCGAATCGATACCCTTAAGTGGATTTTAATCCATTCAGACCGAATTTGCATTAAAATGATCATGACTTCCTCAACCTATCCCATGAAACATGTATTTTAGCATCAAAAATACCTTTATATCCTAAAAATATATATAATAAGTCATAAAACATCTTTTTTAAGTGACCTTTCATTTGAGGGTGGGTCATGACACATCCTTCTTGAAAGGGATTATCTGTCTGGTAGATCGCTAAATACCACTAGAGAAGATGTAATAACTGAGGGGTGGAACAAGACACACCACACTTTGGGAAATATGAATGGTTCATCTAGTAGATCATTATATCATTATATATCTCTAAAAAGAATACACTAGGTATCCTTAAGTCTGAACTTGGGCCCCTAGCATCTACACCACTATATGGGGACAAGCATTTCCTCTTGATCATGTTGCAACACATCAATATCAATATCATAATCCAATACCCATGGAATACATGACCATAATGATAAAACTCTACTTGAATGCGTCAAATCCAATATAACCAAATCTTTAGATAACAACACTAGTTTGGGAATTCTTGTCATATCCCCCATCCCTTAACCCATAACATAACCCATCACTCTCTATGCTATGTAGGATAATATTTCCAATCCATGCATAAAATCACATACTAAGTTAATCAATATAAAATAGTTCACCCATAAAAAATAATAGAAATCATCCCATTATCCATGAAAGGACCTACCATATACTTTTCCTTTCCAAAGTCAACTAACCTTACCACTCCCATAGTGGTTATAATTATTTAATTGTTTACTGAACACCCATTTATCAACATGGAAAATAGTTGAAACCATCATTATGATATCATATACCCTATACTAATGTAGATATCTAAACATACTTTCAAGATATACATGGATTTCCTCATAATTTACCAGCCACTTGGACCCTTAACCTTGCTTCCAAAAAAGTACTCAAGGCCCAGAGAAACAGTTTTTATTTATTATATTTCATTTGAGAAAATATAGATTATATCGCCCTGACCCCAGTTTCCCAGAGTTGGTGCATTGTTACATAACATTGGCATGATCACAAGAAAGATGAAATCTCGAAAGATCGATTAGTTTAGTAGCCTTGGAAACACTAGATATATTCATAAAGTTTTACATTACATCATAAAAATGAAAACTACAAAAATATAGTCTCCATAGTCCACACTCTTATCCCTTTATACTATCCCTGCAGGTCATTCATAAGTTACTTCTTCACATCCTGGGAAAAATAAATCATAGAAAAGGGGTGAGCTCAAATACCCAGTAAGGAAAACAATATAGCGGAAACTTTTATAAAGAAGAATAAAAATTTAAGGCAATGTATAACTAAAACAAAATCCTTTTAAACTTGAACTTTAACATAGTATGGAAAAAATAAAATGAAATAATGCCTTATACTTATTCACATTGATATTCTACTAATTGAATAATCACATGCAATATCAATAACCACTTTCATAATGATGGAATGCATAATTCCAGACTATCATAACCACATAGCCAAGGCCTCGTACCAAGACTACAAAAAATATTTTGTCAAGGCATTGTGCCAAGACACTAGTTTGTCTCATGAGAACTACCGATGCATCGAGGAGCTATAGCGGGCTCCACCCGTCACATATTAAGTCCAATGCATTCCCATATGAAAAGGTTTAAACATAACATAAACATTCGTATTAAAACTAGAATACAAAATGTAAATACTTCATCCATAAACCATGAATGGTATAAAAATAACACTTGCACAATCAAACATATCAGAAAACCTTCAGTAAAATATAGATGTTTTGTATGATAATAAATCAACTTCAAATAAGAATAAAATCCATTAAAGGATGTTGACATAGATGAAATCAAAACTCTTTTTAGAGAAATATCTCTTTCTATTTTGAAATAATTTAAGAGTAATATATCTATAAAATAAAACATTTTATTTGAAAATATTCTAATAAGATTTTAAGGGAAGCTTCAAATATTTTATAACGACAGAAAATAGCTGCACCTGCCGTATAAGTTAAAAAAACATTCTTACCTTAATTCTGTCGAAAAGGTTAAAAAAGGTCTTTTTTGGAAAATGACGGAAATATTACTTTATAAAACACTTATAAAAAGTCAAAAAAGTGTATAAATGACTTTAACCCATATTCTTGTAAATAGTAAAAATGGTTTGAAATACATTTTTAAGAATCATAGATGTGGATGATAAATAAATTCCCGTAGATTATTACGTATAAACAACCTCAGATAATGAAGAGATTGCGAAATAAAACCTTACCTTGTACTTTTCCTTGGATGGGGTAGTTTAACCTCCAGTATAATGGTGAAATAATTGTTATTAAATTATACAAGAATCATATATATTAATATGATATCATATGTGATCTTTTAACATTTCTTTGTTAATAATATCTTAGTATTATCGTCGTTTCGGGTGTTAACTTACTCATTTTCTTTTATATGTTTGGTTACATAAGCCATGTTTTTCATGGATAGGTTGTATCTTATTCATATCAAAAATGATATCAAGTCCTTAAACATTATTTTTAAATCATCAAATGATAATTATACATGAATGGATATGATGGAGAATGAATCTCATCACGTTTGTGGAGACGGTAGTCCGTACGTACGCACGAGCGACAATATCATTCTTTTGATATTAAAATAATATATAATTTGATGGTATATCATATATAAAGAACCATTATCATGTTATATTTATTATTTACATGAATTACACATCATTATTATACCCATCAAAATAATAATGTTTTGAATAACAATTACACCACGAAGTGGAGACGGTAAGCCATACGTACGCACGTATGGTGACATGTCATTCAAAGGATGGATAGAATACTGAAATATGGTTGTAACATGTTTATAATAACCTAACATTATATATAATATACTTGAGATATTATTTTATAATGGCCATAACAAATAATGTAGAAGTGGAAGAAGAAAGGAATTTGAAAAAGGGTGGTGAAATCATGACCTCTTCTTCGGGTTCTTCCTTTTGATTTGATCAAAAGGGTTCCATAGGTTGATTTTCTGACTAAAGGAAGGCCTATAGGATTACGTGAGGGAAGTTGAGAGACTATTTGAGTAGGGTTTGGCCGAACCAAAAGGCTTTGAACGTGTGAATTAATGAGAAGGGGGAGTGCCCTTTTATAAGAGGGGTGAGGGGCACCTTTGGAAAAGCTAGAAATATTATTTTATAATAAATTCATATTTGGATTATAATGGCTCCAAAGTGGATTATTTAAACGTTAAGTCAGTTATAGGTCGTAAACTACTCAACAAATATTATTTAGACAGGTTTGGGTTACTATATTAACCTTATCTCTAAGTATTAACTCTTAGTTAATTAGTTTCACTTTTACAATGTCTCTTTGTATTTTTATATTATATGGTTAATAAACCTACTATATACATCCAAGAGACCCTAAAGTGGTCAATTTATGATACACCTATCATGATATTAGTCTCTTGGACGAACCTTAGATTTTTAAGAATTTAATATCAATTAATAATATAATATTTGTTTTAAAAACACTTTTATGTCAATTTTGACACTATTCAATAATTGATTTTTGTAAAACACATAACAGAATGATTACTTCAAAAAAAGTTACTTAAATAAATAATAACATGTCATATTATCCTAGAAAATTATTTGTATTTATAAATAGTATCAAATTACATTTATTTGGGTATTTATAATATCAATTATTCTAATTTTTCATTAATTAGGTAATTACTGCATCACCATTGTGTCATAAATAAATTATATTATATAATGTCTAAAAATTATAAATAAAATACCATTATATATTAAATAGGTTTATCTTTCTAATTAATATTTATAGTCGAAAATACAACATATATAACCCTATGTAAAAATTGTTTTTCTAAAAGATATATACATATGTCATTTTTGTATTTATTTTAACTTAATTAAAATAAAGTGTCCCTATCACCTACAAGTGGCTCCATGGGGTCCCAAAATCGACCCAAAGATGCCCATGGTCGGACATTTATCCACAAATAAGGCTAGGACACGTTTTAGGGTAATTTAGTATTATTATAATATTATTTTGTAACACTTATTTACCGGATTTACCCTTTAACCATGGTAAATAAAATAATTACCGAAGTAATTTTTCAAAATGTCTAAAAATAAAAGTTAGCTTTTTACACAATTTGGACATCATGATTACAAATATGGAATCCATTTTTCCAAATTCAAATCACAGAAGTGGCAGAAATTAATTGAAAATTAATTCCCGCTGTCAAAACAAAAAGCGTGTTTTTAAGATACAATAACTATCAAAAGATCGATACTTGTTTATGTCCGGTTTAATTGTGAAATTATGTCCAATGACCAAAATTGTATTAAATGGTAAAAATATATTCTAAATATACTTTAAAACCACTCAAATTCATAATTTATCACTATTAATTATTTTGATTAAAAATGTTGTTTTTAATTAAAATTTAGTAATTTTGACTATTCATCAAAATATTAAAGTTATCCGAAAGGTTCCAAAATTTCACCTTAGGTTAAATTCGATACTTATAATCCAAAAATGAATTCCATTTTGAGAGATAAAATTTATAAAATTTTAAAAGTAGATATTACTATTCATAACAGCTAGTTTGATTGGTTGTGGTGTGTGTTAGAACTTGATGTTGCGTACAACACACGCTATTGCATTATTCAAAGAGATGCGTACTGTAGAAGCTTGGGGTGTTACATAGATAAACCATAATTAACCAACTTGTTTAATACCCTTAAGGGGGTAAGTATAATCACAACCTAAACATTATATGTCCCTCACATTTCATCTCATACCCAAGTCCATTAATTATCCTAAAAAGGGATATATCCAATAAAATTATAAAGTGAAACCATCTCCAAAATGAATTCCATTTGGTATACATACACTATACATATATTAATAAACTCCAGGTGCCCATCCCATGACCCTTGTAATTAATACCAAGATTAAAGACTCATTTAGGCTTTATTTTACATAATTAGTACATACTATCCAAAAATATATAGTTAAAAGGGGTTACTTGAAATTCACAACATGAAGTGGGACACATTTTCCATTATCAAGAGTATCGACCCAGCATAACTCACAATTTGATGACCTTCACAATCCCAAATCTATTTCCTAAACCTGAATTACCTAGCATGTAGATAACATCACACATGTTCATGAAATATATAACTTAGTATAAAAGGTCACACCTTCCTAATACTTATCCAAATTTACATTTTTTATTTCATTATATGACTTCATTGTGTTCACTTGAAATTTGGAAACCAAATAAAAATAAATTATTAAAGAATATATGTTAAAATACCCATGAGACCATGGGCACATGTAAGAAAATTTAGGTCTCCCCTTATCCTAAACTTTAGGATACCACTTTCAAATAAGTCTAATTGATTGAACATTGAACAAATATCTAAGAGCCTTAGAAGTAGAGATGATGGAGAGAATGAATGGGAAAGGGATCTAAAAATTTGAGATATTAACTAGGAGTATTTATTTATTTCTATAAAAAATTAAATGTATGCAAATTTTAAAAATAACTTATTAGTCCACCAGGTACTCATTGTTTTTCCATAGGAACCCCCTACTACTGTACAATCACCGAGTACCCAATAAAATTCCACTAGGTTACCGGTTGAATCTATTACATTATACTGTCATTTTATCATCTTTATACCTTATAAAAAACTTTTGTAATTCCATTTAAACTTTCAAATTATGTAAAAACATCCTCTTGAGAGATATTAAACCAAAAAAATCAATTAAATGTCTCATTTTGTTAAAAAAGTCTCAAAAGGAAGATCTATGAATGTCAAATTTTTTCAGTTCGACCAACCCATAAAAATATAGTTTATTACATCTAGAAATAGTGTAAATTATATTGTTAAAATAAATATGTTTCTTATAAGCATAACCATTGAGGAAAATTCTTGTACAATATTTGTACACTTGTATATTCATATCCTTCTTGATCTTATAAACATATTTTTTACAGATGGATTTTATTATATGAGTAAATAGAATAAGATTCCAAGTGTTATTCTTATATATGTATTTAAGTTCCTCCCCCATAAATAACATCTAAGAGGATATATCTAAACTAAGATTCACTAATTTAAAAGAATAATTAATTTATCCTCTATAAATAATAATTATATAAAATACCTCTTGGTGACATAAAATAAATTCCATACTATTTATCTTTTCTCCATGTTATACCCTCATGGTCTAGACATAACTAGTTTTTGATTATCATGCACTAATAATACTTAAAAGAAAACTAGTTATTATTTAATGTAATTATCCACTGTGACTATATTAATTTATGTAATCACTTTCTCCATTCATTCATTAATTAAAATTCTCACCCTAAATTCCATAAAAATTATATCCCCAATGATGAAAACTTTTTGGGAAGTGGGATCCCAAAAATGAAACCCATTTAGATGTTCAACACACCCTGATAAAATATATTTTATGTATCTCAAATCCAACCTCAATATTTCCTAGTTATTAAATAATTCATATAAAATACTTAACAATTTATGTAACTAATAATAGTTAGCCTATTTATTAGTCTAATTTAAACTAAAGTATACTGATTGATCATATGGAAAACTTCTTCACCAATTCCCCTAAAAAATATTTTTTAAAAGCACAATGCTTATAAAAGGGTAAGGATATATTTCTAATATGAGGTAAAAACTTATGATCTATGGGAATATTAATGTCTAACTCAAAGATATATTTAGGTTTTTGATGTCATAATGTCATAAATGATTTTATTATGTTAGTTTATGTAAAAATTATCTATTTCTTCTTGGATATTTCACCTAGAAGTACATAAAAGTGATTTGATATTTTCTCTTACTTCATCACAATAAATATATCTTTTAAAATATTCACTATACATTTCTTAACATATTTAAAACACTTGATATCATCTAATGGTTTTATGAATAATATATTCCTCTATAAGAGTTTCTCATGGTGTACTCTATAGATAGGTGACACCTAAAAAATGTCCATATTCAATTCAATTATAAATAATATAATAATTTTTAAGTTGTGACCATTTTCCATATACAATATTTCTTCTAATATAGGTTAATTTTCTTCAAATTGTTCCCTTAGATATTTTATATGATATGTTTTTCTTTAGTTAATTATACTTATAAATAATTTAACTTTCTAGATGGTAATTTGATTTAATTTTAGTTTTTTAATGATAACATATATTTTGTTTTACTTTATAAATTAGTTGGATAAAGTTATAAGGAGGGGGATATGAAGAAGAATACAATCCATATTTTCTGGTGATTTGTAGTTCCTAGTGGAACCCCATTTAAAGCTATAATAAATTTTTTATCCTGATAGTTTTTATATCCTGGAATTTTACATCAACTAGAGTTATATTGGTAGTGGAACTGAGTTCTTATAGTAGTGTACTAAAATTAAAATTAATAACTAGTATTATGGTGTGTTCTTCTAAGAATCTTTGAAAGACCGACCCCTAATTCAAAATTAGGTGATGCAGAGGCTGGAATTTTCCAAGTCCATTGTTTTGTGTTTTGGAGGTATTGGAGCTGTTGGTAGTGAGTTTACAGGTAGATAATAGAAGGAAATATAGATTATTGGTAAAAATTTAACTTTAAAGTAAATCAGTTCTTTAGATTATATTATTACATAGTGATTCATTGACCAATGGAGTTGGAGATTAAGAGTTCCCTCTAGTTGTTGTAGCCTAATCCTTACACCATGATTTGAGATATTTGAAGTAACCTAGGTGTAGTATAAGAATTATTGATTATTATTTTAAAAATTATTAAATTAATCAATGTAATAACACTATATATAGGGTACCATATTTGAGTTCATTCATAGCTATCATCTAAATAATTTAATTATAAAAAACAAAATTAAAATTATACCTTGGTAGGACAAAGAAATCATCATGTACTCCACTCATCTCTATATCATTTTATCTTAAAGAGACCATAAAAGAAACCCTTTATATAGTCTACACATACAATTGATTCTCTTAAATCATATTTATTTAATTCTTATGTGTTATAATATATGAAATAAGTGCACCATAATATCCCTTCAACCGTGTTAAGAATGTAGAATTGATCTATTAAGGAAAGACTGATATAAGTTATTATTCGTTTGATTTATATCTCCATAACAAGAGATATAACATTAGAGTAAGATTTAGTTCATTAAAATAGTTCTATTAACTATTCTTGGCTAAAAAATGATCTTAAATTGTTAGGTTTAACTCTCCTAGATTGCACTTAATCCTTTAGATAAGTTAAACACCTTAAATCAGGCCAAAATGACATGAATTTATTAGTAAACATGTCATAAATGTAATGAATTTTCATCCCTAACGTGTGATAATATTAAATATCACATGATTAATTAAATTATTTTAACTCAACCCTTTCCCCCCATACTTGTTGAAAAAACATTGAATGCGTAATTTTAATCAAAAAATAATATTTTTCCAATAATCCATTTTATGATTAAATAACATGTGAATAGATTGAGAAATAAATTTAGTTCAAATTACTATAAATTGAGAAATATATAAATTAATTTAATAATCAATTTACTTGTGATCATTAAAACATGGATGTTCCCTAACTCACATACATGGGGCCACTTCATTCTAAACTCCAATTTATCTGAATTGGTGGAACTTTTTTATGTATTTTGTGTGTGTCCCTCTATTAATTTATCTCAATAATAGTGAGTCATACTCATAGAAAAAATGTGGTATATCTAACACATTATTTCCATTAAATAGATGAACTTATTTCATAGCTGAAATAACTACCTAAAAACATGTAGTTTGTAATATAATCTCATTTTCTCATGATATCTCATAAAGGAGGATGCCTACTTTGTGTCATCATCCTTTTATGATTTTTTATATTTTTTGAATTTATTGGATTGAAATTACTTCTTCTACCATGTACAAGAATGTATTGAAAGCCTCGACATCCTAGTTAGGTATCCAAAGATATATTATTCCTTTTGGAAGCAATAAATCCTATCTTAAACATTTAATCAATGTAATACGCTCAATGATGCACCAAGCTACCTCTATAAAAACATAAATGGAAAGGTTTTGATCTTGAATCAAAGTACGTGATCAAATTATAGACATTGATAATGATCATAAGTAGATAAAACAATACATATGATCACAGATAGGAATATCCATTGACACCAAAAACATGTATTGTTACTATTTTCAGGTTAATTCTCAAGATCTCATTTACTCATGATCATTGAGTGTGACCTTCCTGAGAAGATGTATCAATGCTTATGATCCCATAGCTCCAAATGGTAAGAAATCATATGTGTACAATCATTATGATCTCCCTAGCCTATAGGGGAAATCTTAATATTACTTTAATAGTAGCAAGAGGTTCTCATTATAGATAGGATCTACTATAACATTTTTATATGAAATATAATACCAGTAAATTACTATGTAAATTGTTTATGAAAAAGTAAAAAAAAATTATGGTTTGAATGAATCATACATAACTCTTTATATACATGATTTTAATTGAATGGTACTACTCAAGTTAAGTTTATGGAGCCAAATATTAAAAAACTCCCAATTACACAAGATCCATCTATCTAACATTAATGTATTAGATTTGAAAAATATGAACCTAATTCGGTTGAGTTATATATTTAGTCATTGATACTTCTATTTTTTATTCATGGATTCTCAGTTATCTACAAATTTATCACATAGAGTAAAAAATTCCTCAAGATATTATATGCTTAAGTATATTCCTTTTTTCCTCTATAATATCCTTGGAAACTTGGTTAGTAACATTTTTGTAATATTATCACAATATATATTATAATAATATTTTACATTCATATAATAATTTCAAGAACATGAGCAAATCATTTTGTATTTATAAAACTTATTTAGTGGCATCTAAATTTGCAACATATATAGTTTTTTATAGATATGGATAATATTGGATTAAATGACATTCTCTTGCTTGTTTAATAATAAAATTGTGATGCTAGATCAAATAGATTTGTAACAAGGCTAGTTTTTATCCCCTTGATAACTATAATTCATTCTTAGGAAAGTATTGAGAACATAAACCTTATACTTTATCATGTACTATTTAATTTCTATTACTACTTCCCCATATAGTCCATCTAGATTTATTTAATATTTTCTTATCATAATTTATTTATTGAAAAAATAAAATCTAGTACATAACATGAAATATATGATAGACCCATCACTGAAGAATATGGAGCTGCGATCATTATCTTAATCTCCTCCTGTGTATTATACACGTATTCTTGGATAGATTTATTTCATGTGACATAGGTAATAATACCCTATTTAATTGTTAGATTTAATATTTTTAATACCTTATTAATATATGTGTTATGAAATGGTTTAAGTAATCCCTATATAAATTTCAGTAGATATTGTTCCCAAGAACATGGATTTTTATTTTAATTCATTCTTTGAATAAATAATTTCATCTTATCTTCATCTATGTGTAAGACAATTTTTTGTTTTCTATGTGTTATTAACATATATAACTTTGAAAATAATGTTTCCCCCACTAACCACTTATAAAAACATAGATAAATAACCCTTCCTGATTTATAAAAGGTTCCTTTCAATATCTATACTATAAAAATGGTATGATACTTACAATAATCTGAATTCAAATGGATTTCAATATATCAATTAGTGAATCTCAGGTTTTATCCATCTTACATAAAATGTAGATTTGGAATGTTCCTTTTCTATGAGATCTTGTGAAACTTGTTCCTATGATAACTACTTGTTAATCATGAGGCTTTACTTTATCCAAGTATATGTGATTTAATTATCTCAAATTGAGATGTACACCCTTTTATTCAAATAAAGTATTTATCATGGATACACATTTTCTATCATATAGATGTATATAATATCCTTATAAACCATCATGATAATTAATTAATACATGCTATGCATTTTTCTTGGTGCATGTTTGTTTGTTTACTTATCCATAAAAAACATGTTTAATCTAAACACATGAGCTGTGGCATAATGGATTTATTTCATACGATACATATTTAATATCCATTTTTCTTTTAGTTGGAATTTAGTTCTGCTTTAACAACACTATTTATTAAGCATGTCTCAGATGGGAATGATATAAGTATTTCAAAACTTATATGAATCATCATCGATGCTCCTTTTAATAACCCCATGAATTTGATGTGTATAAAGAAATGTGTGTTTAGAAATAAACCTACTCTATATTTAACGATTGACGAATTCTTGGTAAAGTTATTATTTGTCTTACCCACATGAAGTATCTTTTATCTTCTTAACCACATCAGTTTTTACTTCTCATTACATTTCACATACATCCTAAGGGAATCTCTTAAAGTATATAAATTTACCTTTATATTATACTTTAAAGACTTTATAAATATCTTTTTTTGAACTAATTATCAATGGTTTTGGATTTATCAACTTTAATATTAAATGTTTACTTAATCATTATACCTTATAATAAATCTTGTCAAATACTAAAGAGTTTTAACTAAAAAGAATTTTAAACACTCTTCTTGGTATTTTCTTAACATTTTCTTCCATTTTTGTTGACCTAGTATTATCTTCTACAATAGGGTATTATTTGAGTCTTATGTTTTATAATCACTATTAATTACTATCATAGGAGATTTGTAATTCATGTAAAATTAAACTACAATTTATGTATGGTATACCATTCCAATATTTATTTAAAACATGAAATAAAATACTATCACGTCTAAACTGGACATTGAGATAATGTTTTTAGTAATATACATTACAAGAAAATAGTTTTTAAATAAAATAATCTTTCCCAATGGGAATTTAAAGTTATGATATTCTCTAGTTTATATAGGATTCATGATCTATTAGTAACATGGATATCCAATTTATTATTGAAATTTTTATGATCTTCCCTGTTTTTTGTATTTATATGAAAATGTGTGAGTTCAAAAATATTATCATATAAAAAATAAGTAAAAAAATAATATTACATTAAATGATGAATATAAATAAACTAGAATCTTTTGATTTATACTTAATCAATTCATTTTAGTTTCTATTCTAGTGACCTTTCCTACCAAATTTAATGAAAATCACTTCATGTTCAATTCACCCCTATTTATGATTGGTTTTTTAGAATGATATTGTGAAGATGACTTTTTCATTTCACTTTCCATTAGCATTTTAATATTTTATTTCCTCTTATTCAACATAAGAACTATTTTTTTATTTCTTTATTTCCATATCAATGTGTAGAACCTTACCCAAAAGCCATTGAATCAATTTATCCATATGATTCATTTTTTAATTCATAATGGAACTTGAGTAACTAGGTGATTTGGATTATAGACAAATATTTATTGAAAAAATGTTATTCAAATTTAATCCTAACAATATTAATTAATTTTTGTAACATATCATCATGATAAAATGAGGTCCAACTAGGATTTTATCATTCAATTTACACATTTTTAGTGTTATAATAATCTCATTTATTTCATACTTCATTTTCTTCTCACAATATTTATGTAGATGAGACAATAGGGTATAAACATATATGTTCTCATGTTTCTTTCAGAACTCACTAGAAATTGATGATAAAATTAGGATTTATCTATTAAATATATCATCTATATGTTTCTTACAATATCTTTTTTCACCCTCACTTATTTCCATTGGTGTCTTATTAGGTAGTGGGGACTCTGACATATATAATTTACATTCATATTGTAGTAATATGTGTAATCGCCTATATAAATCTTAGAAATTCATTATAGTACTGGTATTATATTCCATTTTTTATATAAAATAAATCATTAATACATCAATAATTTTATCTTGACTATTGATTTTTATATATCATATTTTTATTAATCTTTAATGTATTATACAATTTTAAAAAATATGAGTAGCCCTCAAATAATTGATTTAGAACACTCAGTCTCTTGATTCATTTATTTGAAATGATCATTAAACCTCTATTAATAGTATCAGTTATGGTATCACCACTAATCTATGAGCCTAAGGTAGTATTTTTACTGACTAACCACATTAACTCACCGCTCCATGATTTTTGGAGAAGAGTCTCATATCTTATGATTATAAAACTTGGATTAACTCAACACTTTCACTTAAAATTATACCAAGTTAGTAATGATTATTGTTGTAATAGTGGGTTTCATAAACCCAACTATGCAGTACTTTTGAGTACCATATCATGTATACAATTTATATAGACATGATGATTACTTACCATTATAGTGAATATATTTCTGTATCCACTATTTACTGGTAATTTCCATAGATTAATTGTCGTATCAAAAGGTTATAGAGGAAGAGAAGGGGTTGGATCAGTTATGCATCTGGTTCCGTCAACTCAAATAATTAGAGATGTGGTTCTTGAAGAATCCTACATTGATCAGCCCACTTGTAAGTATTCTCAATAGTTGGTCCTGGAGAATTCAAATACACAAGTCCAATTTATGATCCGTGGATATGAGATGCCAAGTGGCTCAGAGATGCCAGTGATGGTTCTTTAAGTAAGGTAGTCCTATGCTGAAAAGGTCAAGTCCGGTAGTGTCTTGAGACCCTCAGACCGAAACACCCTTGGTGCTAAATTTGAAATTTACCAGAAGGCTGGGAATGGGGGGAAGAAAAATTGTTTGGAGAATAAAGCAGGAGAAGGCTTGACACTCAATTTGGGGAACCGATTTGAAAGTTTGGATGTTCACGACCCACCATTAAATCAAGAGGTGGATACTTCATTTGATGACAACTATAGTCAATTTTTAGTTGATAGCAAGGACTAACTTCAAGGGGAATATCATAGCCCTAGAAGGAAGAAGGGGAAAAGGAACTCGAGACTTGGGGAAGTACATAGTGGTCCGAGGGAAAAAACTGAAGGGATGCAAGGATTACTCCCACTTACTGAAACCAATGGAGATGAGGTCGGACAAGAAGGAAAGAAACAAGGAAAGAAAAGGCCTTCAGAATGGGGAAAGTGAAGCATCAAGCGGGAAAACAACATTCAGGGAGGAAGAGCATGACGAGTGCTTGAAACTTATCCAGCACTCCATGGAAGAAATGATAGACAAGGCTGTCTGACCCAATATATCAGAAGATTAGATTAAAATAATTTATGAAAGAAGTTTGCAAGTCGATGCCAACGAGGAGAAAGAAGCGTGGATAGATAAAAAAGAACAAATTTTGGCCCGAGGCTTCAACCAGAGCAAAATCAACTCGGAGGAATTCATTCAGACAATGGAAAGGATGATCACTCACCTTGAAGAGCTTATCAGAGAGGATCCAGATATGCAGGTTTGTATGCTGAAATGGGAAATTTATATAGTAGCTGATTCAAGTAACCTTAGCCTAGTGTTTAATAATTTTTTGAGTTCTTTCATCACGTAGTGGTCTCTTGTGTGTGAACTTTGGTTTTCCATTTTTCTTTAAAATGGGATAATAAAAATTTAAATTTTGATTGATGGAAAAGGTTATAGTAGATTGCAGACTATAATGAGAACCTCAAGATACTATGAAATTAATCTTAAACAAAAGTCTTATGTAATATAAACATCATACTTATTTGACACAATAGATGTTAGACAATAAGGTTTTAGGGGTGCATAATAATTGAGACTTCTTCTCATGAGGTTCATACTTGGTGATCTCTAGTAGTGAGATCCTGAGGATAGACCTGCAAATTGAAAAACCACTTATTTCGAGTGTCATTGGTTTCTCCTATCGACAGACATGTGTAATGGTCTCCCAACATGAGATCATTGCCAATGTTTTTCAGTTGATCACATACATTTATGAAAGGTAAAATCTATGATAATGAAATTTTAGTGAGGTAGTTTATTTTTTGTGCATCATTGGTGGCATGACATTGGTTGAATGGAAAAGAAAGTATTTGTTGCTCCAGTTTAGGGAAGTTATATATCTTAGGCCACGTTGATAAGGATGGTAGTACCTTAATAAAACCATGGAAATGGAAGTCGAGGGTAAATCCGTCAAGTAAGATAAAAAAATAATAAGGAAAGAAAAAGGGAAATGACACAGGTGTGTGTCATACCTTAGGATATATTAAAGATAAAGAGATTTTATTACACAATGTGTGTTGTAGGTTGGTTGCTGATACTATGAAAATCCTTATCTCTTTAGGGGCCGTGATGGGTCATTAGATCTTGATCTTTGTCTATGAATAGTATTCACTGCAATTGAGATATGGTTCTAGAGAGTCACACACAATAGCATATTTAAGAATGTTCACTATTCACTCGAATAAGAGTTTTGGACATGGTGGACCCCACCCCTGGGGTCTGAGATTTATCCAAGGTGATAAGATCACAAAGTAATAAATAAATTCATATTATTTGAGTTAAGAATAATTGGACTTGATTTTTTTATGAAATGTACTTACATGTTTTAAAGTAAATACAGTGAAAATATTAATTAAATGAATATTAGTTTAAAATATTCAATGTTCATTTAATATTTGTGGGAAGTACGATCCGAGTTAATGGATCAATTATTATCAAATAATATAATTATTATATTATAGGTAAATGATAGTAATAATAATAAATTATATTTATGTCTTTGCATAGTAGTCATAATATCATTTATATAGAGTGTTAATTATTAAGGGAGCCGGGGAGGCTATACAAGATAATTTTTTCTTGCACTTTATAAATAGAAGAAGAGAGGAATATACCAAGGACTATTCATGGGGTTTCTATCTCTTCTTTTATCTCCCATGTTCTATAGAGAGAGAGGATTTGGATATAAGGATTTTAGATTGAGCTCCCACTCTTGTATCACAAGAAAAATGATGTGGTGATCATTGGAGAATCTATGGCATTGTCGAAACTCCACACTAGCACCCAGGTCTCAACGATTGGTGTTCTGACAGATTTTTGAAGTGGATGTGGATGATCTAGAGTAATTTGGATTCAGATTCTTCAAAAAACAATCGCCAATGATGAGCAGATGTCAAGCGACACATAGGATCTAAACCAGGTATTTTATGGTATTATATTTTTTTTCTTAATATTCTTCACATGAGATCCAAGGAATAAATCAGGCATCGATTCATGCGATGACGACAAGTTCATGTCATTCGTCGGTGGAAACATTTAAAATCTTTTATTTCGGGGAATATGTTACATGTCTGGTACCTTAAATTTTACCAGAGAGACGTGTGATAATCTGAAGTCAAAGAAAAAATAAATAGGTATTAAATTGAATAAAGGGAAGTGTTATGGTCCCTATGCTGCTAACAATGAATAAAACTGATATCGGATGTCCAAGTTAATTCCATACAATGTTTTAATTGCGAATTCAAAAAATCTCTAGGTAATATTTTTTAATAACATATATAGTTTTCCTGTTAATTTTACTCAGAATTGTGTTCTAAATTAATCTCTAGTGAATCATTGCATTTCGGCCTGTGAACTCGTGGATGGAAAAGTGACTTATTTTTTTGAAATTAATTTCATTTAATTTCATTTTTGTATTATAATAAAATTATTTTTTTATAATATTATTATCTTCAAAGGCCTAAATTTTTAGGATTCTAAAAATTTTTATATAAAAAAATAAGTTGGTTGTGGTTATTTGAAGAATTTGACTTTATGAAAAAATTAAAAATGGCTGGAAATAATTTATTGAATAAGAAAAAAAATAAAAAAAATAAAATCTTTTTTTGAGATTTTTCTAGAGGGGCCAAGCGCCACCCCCCGTCTCCCCATGGGAGGAAACCACAAGTGGCCCACCTAACCACTTTTTATACACTGGTGACCCCCGAAACCTGCTGTAGCATGGCGGTGGCTCGCCCTGGCCGAGTGGCTCCTCCCCTCGTAGGGTGCTTCAGTAGATACTGACCCCCTCTTCAGTCTGAGCGGTGAGAAAAACCATGACCTCCTCCATCATGCTGGAACCACCTCTTCAATAACCTCCCTCAATCTGGTCGGCCTAGTTATCTACCACTACCACGAACCCACTTGGATCAGGCCACTTGAAGCCGTGTGCCTCCTACTCTACATAGACCCATGCTGGTCGGACCAACTTCCCCCCCTCACATCTTGCTAGAACACTATTGTTTCTCTTCCCACCTGATCTAGGAGACACCTATGGCACTGCGTACCCCAGTTTCCACTACTGTGAGGCCTCAACTAGACTTCCGTGATGCCACCGATGATCTACCCCGTCTACTTTCGGCCATAGATCCCTGCTACGGCCCTGCTCAATCGACACTGACAAAACCCGCTCCACTATGAGGTTCCTTAAGTGGCCAGATCCAATATCAGATTATTCACTTATGGTCTCCATCTGGAGGTAACCCATTTTACAAGTCTGGTTGGTCCAATGATAACCCAAAATAGGTCTGAGCAGATCATCCTAGCTTGGAATGAGTGTGGGTGGACCTTCCTGGCCTGGAATGCCCCTACACAGGAATGACATAGCCTAGAATGGTCCTACTTAGGTTCAGTCCAACTAAAACAATCCATGCCCAAGGTTTTCAAGTCATTTAATTTATATTGTAAATTAAATTAATTAAATATTAATTTTTTCTTTAAAAATTAATTTTGGATTAAATTAATTTAATTTTGGTATTAACTTAAATAAATTTATTTTATTTTATTTTTCGTTTTTAAATTAAATTAATTAATGGGACCAAACGAAAAAATTATTGAATTAAAATAAGGGTGAATTTTAATTCAATAAATTGATCTCAGTATATTATTAAAGAAAGTTCAATTTTTAATTATGTATTTATTATAAATACGTATGTTTAAAGTGTATTTGACTGGTCATGATGCATGGACCAACCATTGCATGTTTTTTTTAATTTTATTTATTCAATTTAAATATTGCATGGTTTGTAATAAGTTGTTAAATAAAAGGTGATTTCCACGTCGTCTCATTGTCATTATTTGTATAAGGGTCTGTGGGTCCAATTCAGAGCTATATTTTATAATCCCCAGTTTCTCTCACCTAAGAATGAGTACTATTGTATAATGATGTGATGAGGAGTGACACACTTCGTGCCAAGTAACAGCGACACACCAGATAGGATCTTGATGCATTGGATGTGTAGGTGCTACAACTCGAGTCACAAGAGACACAACTTAAGGTAGTTCCCTTAGGGTGTAGGTTGATCTACTATTCACTCCATGGATCCACCATTAGAATCGGCTCATGATCAGGTCATCATTTTTTTTCATGGTTTATTATTTGTTTTATGATTAGTTAATGTGAAAACACATAGAATAATAAAGAAGCACGTATATATAAAACGAACATGTGACACGATGGATTTTCTATTTATAACATGGTCAATTGTGAGTGCGATCACATAGTAAATACAAATAAGATAGGAAATGATTTCATTTGTCACATTAATAACACAAAAACCCACAAATAAATATTAAGTCTAAACCCCCTAACATCATTCAAATTTGGACAAAATCAGGTGTTTAGGGTTCCAGTCATGCCATAGCTGAGGGTGGCTCTTACTACTGGGGAGTTATTATGAGAACAGTTGGTTGACTTAACTAATTTGGTAGTAATTATTATCCATCTATAACTTTATATCATTTTATATGCAAGAATTTAATAAATCAAGTTATGATTTTAAAAGATGGGAGTTCACTCAGCAAATCAAGGAACTGCGAGTTAATGCTATTGGCCAGCCAAAATCCTACCTTGAACCCTCTAGGTAGTGGCATAGAGATAGATTATCGATTATGAGTGGATGTTTAGGGATACATCCCACTAGAACACTCAATCTATAGAGTATTCTAATTCTATCATAGATGGATCCTAGAATTTGATAAAATTTTTAGAGACATTTAATGATTTAATTAATTAATCAAAATATCTAAACTAGTAATCATGGTAAAAATCACTAATCTTCTAGATTTTTTTATGTAGAAAATGGAGAGGTATGCCATAAGAAATACTATGATAAAAATGGAAAAATTAAATCCTTATACTAACACGAGTATCCAAGAATAGTACGAGAACTTGTTCATAGTACTATGATATAAGAAACTTAAGGTGTTAGTGTCCCCAACACCTATTAAGTCATCTCATGAAGTGAGGGTGATAAATTTTTTATAAGAGACTCATGTATAGAGAATATTATGGTTATGTCATTATGATATCATTAACATCTGATGTTAGTTTCAATAGCTAAACCAGGACATGTATGATATAACATGTAGTCTCATCTCAGAGAAGTCTTTGAGGAGAAAGTGAAGCAAGATATGAATAAGGAGATGTTAAAACAAGTAAGTGAAAATTGAAATATGGATCATGAACTTCCAATGGATCCCTTCCTCATATCATTTTTACCTATTTACTCGTATCTTGTTTTAGGTTAAAAAAGGATAGAATTGAGTAGATGCTTCAATAACTTTAATGGTAAGGTTCTCTAAGTAAATAAGAAAAGAAAAGAATGTTTTATATTTAGTTATTATGGAAAAAAATTGAAAGAAAGGATAAAAAGTTCAATGGGAAGTAACACCAAAGTCACATTTGCAACGTCTTTCAAAAAAGTGGTATTAAGAAGAGGTTATTTGAATTGAATATTATGAAATAAAATATATGGAAGTTTAATCACCATAAACTGATTTAAAGAAGTAAGTTACCTACTTCTTCTTCATATATATTCATCAATGTAATGTTTCAGTCTTACTTATTGGGTATTAAATACAGTTTTCATTTCACAAATGTGTATTCATATACTGTAACCAGGTAAGTATTTAAACATTACTAGAAGTAAGATGAATTCTCCAAGTGCCTGAGAAATGGTGATTCCTAAGTCATAAGTGATAAATACACAACTTCTTATTGTGAATTAAATGATTATTGTAGAACTGTTATTGATTCCGACCAAAACATTAATCTCATGTGTCCTTGAAAACAAGGGGACATTATTCATGCTTTAGGAATTAATGTTTTTTTGTGTTGTTTAATAATCTACCGATAGTTCAGTTATCCATGAATCATAGGAAATACCTGATGAATATAAAATGTAAGTCTCATTTACCCAGTTATAGAGTGATAAAAAATTTTCAAGAAAAACTAAAGTGGATATCAAGTATATACCTATTTTGGTATTTAGGCTCGATAAATCTAAACACCATTGGTATTATCGACGTTTTATTTTAGACAAAGAATCCTTTAGAAATAATAGAATTCCACAAATCTTTCAGAATTAGTTCAAAAAGTGAGCATGAACTATTCCAAGGGAAAGATAGTGGTAAACATACTTCTTAAGATTCCTTTAAGGGATTTAGGAAATTAAAGTGAAGTATATGCATGGTCAAAAGATATAAGTTTCTTTGAGATGACATTCCAAAGAATATCTTGAACAAGAAACAATCGATCAATATAATATTGCATAGAGCAATTCCTAAATGCACACTAACTTATCTACGTCACAATATTGATGTTAATGAGGAGGATTGATGATGATGTCTTACATGTTAACATTGATAAAAAATGTAACATAGAGAAATTCCAAAATGCAAATTTTATTCATCAGAGTTATGATGTAAGGAGAATCAATTTTGAAACTTGTAAAAACACCCATTATATTTTATAACGTACTTTTGAAATAATAATGATATCGTATGTTCCAACTAGAATGAAAAATAGATATCATATGATTCAAAGTATGATGGAAATCCATTATTTCATAAGAACATGTGTTTGTATGCAAAGAGTTTGTTAGGTTATAAACAAACTTGAATCAAGAAAAACATAATGTGCATCAAATTTAATTGTACTAACACTTTATTAGGATATTATATAAATCCCTAAGATAGAAAAGTGTTAGTCAAGTGAGATATTATATCTCTATAAAGGGTGTACATCTCTATTAGAGATAGTGGGAGTCAAATTTAATTGGGTTTAGTCAATTATTAAGATGCACAAGTAGTTAGCATAGAAACTAGTTCCACAAGTGCATGTGGAACAATAATGTTCCAGAGACACATACAGTGTAGGAAGGACAAAACCATGGTGATGGTTTTTGTATTCACCAAAATTAGTGATATATTATTCATTGAGAATAATATTTCCTACAAGTAAGAAGTATATATAATTTGGAAATATAGACAAGATCAACTAAAATTTAATAATGGATTCCTTATATCAAAACAAAAAGGGGATTAACATATAGAATACTATGGTGGGTATTCAAATGAAATGATACATGGATGGTACAAGCATAATACCAATAAGGATCGATTGGTTATACCAAGTCGGTATGCCTAAATCATTTTGAACTTTAATTTTCATAGATAATTTAAATTATCATATTTTTTAGTATTGTATTTCATGAACAATAATAGTGGAAGGTGTCTCTACGACATAACTAGAAAGGGATGATCATGTTAGAAAATTCTAAAAAAGTTGCAAGTTACTAAAATCCAGTTTAGGATTGAATTAAGCAAGAAGATCATTGAATGTTCATTTGGAATGAACTATTCCCTTGTTTTTACCAAAGGTTAGTGGGATAATCAATGTTATCCATGAAAATATGTTGGTTAAAATATAGAAAACAACTATTTGTCTTATAGTTAGTTAAGACTGGGGTGAAATTTATTCTCCAGTGATTGACTTAAAGTAGCAACCTATGTTCAAGGGAACATGATCTACTAAGGAGGATCTAAATGTTGTTTGGACCAAGTCAATCATACATATATTGAAATGTTATTGAAAAATAAAATATGGAACAATTCAAGAGATGAATTATTAACAATGTCACATGGAATATATCTCTCAAGGATTGACATGCCCAGGACATGGGAGGAGATTAATATGGTAAGTTGAAATCCATAAGCTTATACGATGGATCAATCACTCATGCCATGATATGTACAAAAATTGATATCTCCAAGATATAATTTAAAGTAGGAAGATATCAACTATATCTAGGAGAACTGCATGGGAAGGATTCAAAATAATCCGATTGTACTTTGATAAGTACAATAGATGTATAGGTGGGTTGTGGAGAAGAAATTATACTAATTTTTAGGGGGCAAAAACTAGTATTCCTCTAGATAAATGTGATCTAATATCACAGTTAGACTATGATGTTGAGTGAGGAAAGGTTATATAATCCAGTAACAACCATACTTATAAACACTGAGTATGTTTCAGCTTATGAGGAAGTTAAGAAGTAGTTAAACACAATGATTTATTCTAGTTCTTGGAATCACACCTAGTAAGTAAAGTATTATCATAATGTAAATTATGATATTATTACTATCTAAGATGTAATGTTTTGATAGTGGAAAAAATAATATAGTCATGGTTTCAATATATTTTGATGTTTTACTCAAGGAGATGAGGTCGTATATAGCATAATTTTTATGCGGTGGAATTGTGGCAGGCCCAACAACTAATGTTGTGACTAAGTAGAAACACGATTTTCATCATGTGAGAGATAAAAAGTTTGGTTAGCAAGTTGTCTCTATTACAAGTGGGAGTGTTGTAATAGTGGATTCCACAGACCTAATTATGTAGTAATTATGATTACCATATCATGTATACATGTTAGATATACATGATGATTTCCTACCATTAAAGTGTATATATTTTTGCATCCACTAGTCAATGGTAATTTCCATAGATTTATTGTCTTATCAAAAAATATAGTAGATATCAAGATATAATGAGAACCTTGAGATACTATGACATTAATGTTAAACAATGGTCTTATGGTTTAGATACATCTTAATGATTGTACATAGTAAATGTTTAACTATCCGCTGTTGGGGGCTCATAAGCTTTGAGACTTTTTCTCATGAGGTTCGCACTTAGTGATCACAAGTTGTAAGATCATGAGGATAGACCCGTTGATAGTAACACCACATGTTTCTAGTGCCATTGGTTGTTCCTATCCATGGACATGTGTAATGGTCTCCTAACTTGAGATCATTGACAATGTGTGCCATTTGATCACATACATTTATGAAAGGTAAAAATTATGATAATAAAATCGTGGTGAGGTTGTTCTGTTGGGTGCCTCATTGGTGGCATGACATTAGATGAATGATCAAGAAAGAATTTTCCACTTCCAAGATAGAGAAGTTACATATCTCAGTTAACATTGATCAGGATGGAAGTACCTTCATAAGACTATGGTCATGATAGTAGAGGGTAAATCCCTTCAATTAGATCAATAAATAACAAAGGAAGAAAAAGGGAGATGACACAGGTGTGAGTCCTACTTTATGAGATATTAAATATAAAGAGATTATATTACAATGTGTGTGTTTGTAGGTCGGTTTTCACTTCTGTGAAAATCCTTATCTCTTTAGAGGTGATGATGGGTTGTTAGATGCCGCTATTGGTTTGTAAATATTATTCACTGATATCCGGATAATGATATAGAGGTTTACACTCAATAACGCATTCAAGAATCTGTCATATTCAATTGAATAAGAGTTTTGGACATGATGGGACCCAAAACTGGGGCCTGGGATTTGTCCCTAGAGATACGATCACCAAAGTAATAGATAAATTAATATGATTCATGTTAAGAATAATTGAAATTTAATTTATTTATTAAATGTATTTACATGTTTTAAAGTAAATACATGGACAATATTAATTGAATGAATAAAAGATTAAAATATTTAATGTTAATTTTATATTTGTGGGAAGTAAAAACCGAGTTAATTTCTCAATTATTATCATGTAATATATTTATTATAATACAGGTAAGTGATAATAATAATAAATGATATTTATAGATCAGCATAGCAGTCGTAATATCATTTTTATAGAGTGTTAAATATTTGGGGAGGAAATACCAGATAATTTTTCTAGAACTATATAAATAGAAGAAGAGATGCACATGCCAATGACTATTGATGCGAATTCTCTGTCTTTTCTCTCCCTTGTTCTGGAGAGAGGGGCTCTGGATCTAAGGAGTTCAGATGAAGATCCCTCAATTTCATTAAAATCAAGGAAATACAGAGATCGTCAGAGTGTCTAAGGAGTCGTATAAACATCGTTCTAGCACTCAAATTTTGATGGTATATGCTTCTACATATTTTTTTAGCACATGTGGTTGATCTAGAGGAATTCAGCTTCAGATTATTCAAGTAGTGATTGGCAACAACAAGAAGATGGAGAAAACAAATTTGTATGTAAACCAGGTATTTTATGATTTTAATTTTGTGCTAAATTATCATTATGCGAGATCCACAACATAAATTAGGTAGAGATTCGCCGATGAAGAAGAGTTCATTTATATCTGTATGTGAATTTTTTTAAAATCACATATTTTGGGGCTACTGATACGTGCCCGGTGCCTGAAATTATTTATTTGATATTTTTTTAATTCAGTCTATTACTCATGTTTTTAATCATGGATTAGAGGAGACACCATCAACCATGGGTGACTAGAACCTTGAACCATGGTTTCATTCAAACTTCAGTGGTGGAAGGGTTTTTCAAGTTAATATTTTTTTTTGGATTTTTAGAGTTCATTAAATTTTCATTATGAATTAAATATGGTTCTATTTATCATACTTGTTTCTATGTGATCACCCTCAAAACTCTAACCATTCCTGAATAAAATAAACCATCATGATTTTATTCATTTTTATAATTATATTCTTGTTAGATATCCTATTTGATCATATAACATCCATGCATTCAAATAATATAATAATTGTCCATTTGAGATAAAACAATAAATAATGACATGACCATTAACTTCAACCTAATGGTTGATCCATCAAGTGGATGATAGATCAACCGAGACCCTAGGGGGACTCTTTGGGGCACACATTGTCTTAGTTTGCAGTGCTAGTCAACATTTGTGTATGGGTACTTGTTTATTTTCATTCCAACTCTCATCTGAAACCACTTTGTAATGGAACTATCCATTCTAACAAGGTATACTCATTCATATGTTTTGGGGGACTTTGAATGCGAGATTAAATTATTATCATAAAAATATGAACATTTATTCCTTTATACATGTAATGATGGATGGATAATTCATAGATCATCTAAAATGATATCTAATAAATGATTATTACTTTTCAAATCTTAAATTAAATAATTAAATTTAATAAAAAATAGGAAAACATACACGGGTCAATCATAATTCAAAATGAGTCAAAAAACATTAAATTTTCATAACAAAATTAAATATGATAAAATTATACTTGAGGGAATTTAGAATGCATTAATATTGCATTAAAATATTTTTAGTTCAATGTTTACATATTTTTTGATTCCATAAAAATTTATTTAAATTAAGAATAATTTAAAAATAAATTTAGGAATTTTTTAGTTTGGGTATTATTGGCTTAAAAATTTCACTTGGAAGCCCAAAAAGGGTTAGGGAAGGTCAGTCGGGCCGAGTGAGTTAGATATGACCTAACGTAGGCTAGCCTATGTCGAGTCAACTTCGAAACCCCCCGGTTCAGTAGGACCGAGACACCCCCAGAATGGGGAAATGGTTTGATGAGAGCCACCTGAATATGCATGAAATACATTTTAAAAAAAGTTTTTTTGTTATTGTACAAGCCAGTTGGCGATGAATGAGGAAGTGATGTCCTTTGGTCAATTGGAGTGGCTGTCAAGCATGTAGTGTGACACAACCACCCTTCAGTTTTTTTGTTTTGTATTGTTTTTTTCAAAAACAATTTTGCACATTTTTGGGTCTTATCCTACGCTGACGCGAACCTGTCCCCCACCTTACAATCATTTCTCTTCAGCCAATATAGGGTGATCCTATGAGAAAGACTTCCCCATATTGGGCTTTAGTGGAATTTGGAACTTATTGAATCCATCTAAGATAATTTTAGAGCATCTAATATAAATTTTTACTTAAATAATTGTACTACTATTTTGATACTAATTGAAGGAACTCAATCATGGTGGAAACACTCTTGGATATTATTTAAAAAAAAATCAATCGAACCAATATGATAACACTAAATCAGAACAAGAGGTTTGAGTTTATCCCTGGATCACATGATATTAATATAAATATGATGAAAAAAAATCAAAATAGAAGCTTGGTGAACAACATGATCATAGTGTACCCCGCACATCTACAAATCATCATAGCTCAAAGGCCACAAGAGAGACACTATCTAGATTATCTACATAGACACATGAAGCTCTTGAATCTCCATTGTTAAATTATTATGTTCTATAATGAAAACAATTAGTCCCCCATGGATTACTTTGATCATGTGAGGAATGAAAACTTAATATGATATGAAGGATTGAACTGATATTATTATTCCCTAAGTTTCTCTCTCCATAACATTAGAGAGACACTACTCAAAGAAGGGTTATATTAGAGCTAAAAATGATTTTATCAGCACTAGAAAAAGCATAGATAAAAGTTAAAAATATTAACAAAAATTAAAAAAAAATCGAAAAATCAGAGGGGGATTTAATAACGGTGCTTGACCCCCCCCTTAAACAGTGCTATTGAAGCCCCACCCGCATTCCCTACCACCCCCCGACATGCCCCAACCCCTCCCCATCCCTTTAATATTGCTTGCACCCCCCTTCACTAACCCTCGTACGGCCCCTACCTTCAACAAGATTCGAACTCGGGACATCTCCCCTGCAGGCCTGGGAAATTTACCACTCCTCCATACTGCTTTACTCTCCATTTAACGATATATATATATATATATTAATATTTATTCGTATATTAATATATATTTATCTTAATATATATAGTTATATTAATATATATATATATATATATATATTCCTATAAATATATATATACACATATATAGTTATATTAATATATTTATATATTTATTCATATATTAATTTATATTTATATCTATTTATTTTTATATATTTAGTTATATTTTTTATCAGTATATTTATTCATATATTAATATATATTTATAAGATCTGTTTTAAATACATTTTATAAAATATGTTATTTTGTGTGTGTTTATAAATAAATACATACATACACACATGTATATATATATATATATATTATATGTGTATACATGTGTCAACCTCACCGTTTGTGGTGAGGTGGTAATGGTTTGGGGGGTGAGGGGAAGGTCGTGGGGTCAAGTACCCAAGATTTTGATTTAATGTAATTTTCATTCTTGCGTCGTGTACCACTTTTGTGGTTGTACCCAATTTTTTTATTATATATGTGTATATGTAAGTATAATTAAAAATATTTATATATATTTACAAATATTATATATTAATATGTATATACATATGTTTAGGATATATAGATAATATATATCAGTTTGTTCATATAGACACAAAAATACACACACAAACACATTATATAGGTATAAAAATATTCATATCTTTGTATTTTAAATAAATTAGATAATATTATTATTATTTATATAGGGATTATATATTGAGAAATATATTTTATATGTAAATATGTTTAATTATTTATTTATAAAATCAAATATTTTATGTGTGAATATATAAAAAATATGTATATATTAATACATATTTGATAATAAATAACTGTATACTATGAAAAAAAATAAAATTTAACATCAATATTATTAATATAAATTCAATCCATTTGAATAAATTCACCCCCACTAAAAAAGATAAAAAACCTCCACATGAAAATTTATGGCCGTTTGAAGTTTGAACAACATTTTCAACTTATATTAGATCTTCTATTAATTTTTTTGTTTCTTCCAAATTATTATTAAATGAAAATAACTTCATGATAATTAGAAAATTATTAATTAATAATATTTTTTAAAATATTTTTATGTCATTTTCACAACATATCTTATATATCTAGTGTAAATGTCTATTTATACCTATCTAAAAAAATTTGAAATATATATATTATATTTATATCAATATAAATATATTTATATTTTTATATATCAATATATTAATTTTAATGAAATATTTTGTTAATACACAATTTATTAATTCTTGTAAAAAGGGATGATAAAGAGCCCCTTTATCATAACTACTAAAAAATTACTAATAAAGGTAGGCCCTTTAACAGAGCTAAAATAAGTGCTGATAAAGGTACTATATTTATCAACTATTTTTTATCATTGTTAGAGAGTAGCATTGTGAAAATCTGATTTTGTGGTAGTGAGAAATTGGAAGAGAGAGAGTGTAAATTCAATAAAATAGTGCTATTCACTATTCATGACTCAAAAATGAGTTTAGATAGTTTGGTTGAACTCTCCAAAATTACTTTTAAGACTTTGGATAGGTTAAACCTCTTAAATCATTACAAATTGACATGAATGACTTAGTAAATCTATAATAATAGTTATGAATATTTCACCATTGACTTATGAAATTATTAAACATCACCTGATAAATTATAAGCCATTAATATTCCCTATTTCTTCCATAATTATTTGATGAATCTAGAACATGTAATGATTGTTTGAAAAATAATATTTCTCTAATATTAAATTTTATAGTTAGATAACATATTAATACCTTGAAAAATTTATGCTGTTTTCATTTCTCTAAACATGAGTAATATTTAATTGAATTTATTAATTAATTTTCTTATGATTAATCACACTTTAAGGTTATCTAACCCACACACGCAAGTCTTACTTCATCCTGAACTCCCATTCATTCAAATCGGTGGAACTTATGAATAAACTTTATGTGTAAACCTCTATTCTCTTATCTCTATAGTAGAAAGTCATAATAATCAACTAAGATCAGTATCTAGCTACACATCATGACCCCTAAAGAGATAATGACATATCATAGCTATGAAAAACTCTAATGAGCATTAAATATGAAATATAATATATTTATCTCAAAATATCTCATGAAATATGATGAATACTTAATGTCATCATCCTTTTATACTTTGTTTATATTTTTTGGATATATTTTTTGAAATTTACTATAACTACCAAAACCAAGGATTTAGTCAAGTCACTACCATCCCAGTATAGTGGGAAAAGACATCTCCTTCATTTTAAAAGCAGAAAATATTTTCTAGATCATTCAATCAATGTCAAAACACAAATAACGCACCCAACACAAGATACCTCTCAGAACATATAAATGACATGATTTTCATCTTGAATCAATGTATATGATAAAATGATACACATTTATAGTGATATTATGTTTAGATACCAACCCACATGCTCATATATTAGAGCACCCATTAACACCCAAAAAATGTGTTTTCCTATGGAAGGTCAATCCTCATGATCTCCTCTTCTAAATACCACCAAATGAAAAATTTAAAATAAGAAGTCTCAATGATTATGAGCCCCAAACACTTGATAGTTATACATTATCTTTTTCTGATTAGTATGATGTATCTTGAGTATAGTATATATGTTTAATTTTACTCTCAACGTTTTTAGAGGTTTTCATTATAGCTTGGATATGCTGCTACCTTCTGACATGACATGTGAACCAAGAAAATTACCATGTAATTAGTATATATACAAGTAATAAAACTATAATGTTAAGAATAAATCAAACATAATTCTTGGTATAGATGATAAAGTAATCAATAATTTCTTCTCAAGTTGGGTCTAGGACAAAAAAATTTCTAAAAATGTTAAAATGCAAAAAATTATATTTTTTTGCAATCACTTTACTCTGACATGTTGGTGTTTCCTTTAGTTATTACTGTTTCAGTATGAAGATTTTCATTTCACTATGATATTATTGGTTATATTTTTTGTTTAATGAAGGAATCTATTGGGGGATTGAAAAAGGGAGAGGGTTACACTATTAAGTTTAGAGGTTTGGTTATTACAGCATGATGAATGTAATTAAACAAATTGCATTGAAATTTAATAATTGTTAAACCAAAATTTTTGGGTGATTATTATCAATGTTTTGGGAGTTTTAGATGATTTGAAATCATTATGATGTAACATTGGTCACCAAATCATGTTTTTTTAGTCTCTCTTGTTAATAAATTAGTGAAGTTTCTAAATTTGTATTTGATTCCTTCATCATTCTTCAAACCCTACTAATCTTACGGCAAGGTTTTTTTGTTTTTAATATACTTGGTTACCATTTAATCTTTTATCTTCTTGTAATCTAGACCTTATTATCCAAGGTGATCTTATTTTTCAATTTTTTTATTATCTATTGTTTCTTTCTTCTCGAGAAGTACATTTGAGAGTTTTGGATCAATTTTGATGAATTTATGTCAAGGGATTAGGGGAGGACGTTGTGTAATAGTTTTTTATATGTTTTCATGTAATTTTTGATATTTTATTTTATTTTATTTCTCCCATTTTTTTCATTGTGATTATTTAAGCTTTATTTAAGGAAGGGGATTCATATTATCTCTATTTTAAATATATATTGACATGGATTAATCATGATTTAGTTTTCCATATATATTGATATCAGACTTAACAAATTAATATAATGAAGTAGAAAAAGAAAAGTAAAGGGAAGAAGTGAATCAAATATATTTATTATGTATAATGTGATTTCCTTGTTACTATTTGTTAATGTGGATTAATTATCATGCTAGAATGTTGTTGTGATTTGTTATTTTTATTGATATATTAAAACATACATAAAATTAGTAAAATATTTCAAGGTGGTAGTGAATGGGAGAATATGAAAATTTGTAATTAACATTTAATGATGTTATAATACATATAAATTAGTAAATAAATGATGTAGAATAATTTAAGTGATTGTTTATTTTATTTTAGGATAAGATTGTGATATTTCCTTATTTTAGTAGTGGTAATGTATTTTTTGTGGCTTAATATCAGGGGTTAAAGAGGTTTGGTGTGGGTTACTTATACATTAGTGGAGGAAGGTGTAGTTGTGATCATTGTAGTGGTAGTTCAAAGAGGATGATGTGGTTAGTGTTATAATTTCATCTTGATATGGAAGCATGAAAGATTAATATAATGAAATTATTTAAAGGGGAATGAAAATGGATTGTTCTGTATAAATGTGATAAACATGGGAAAAAAGTTCTATAAATAATATAAGATAATTTAAAAATGAATAATGTGGAAATTCGAAGTGCGATCATTGGAATAATTGTGGAAAATATAATATCAGGGTTAATATATAGAATATTAAATAGAAGAAGTTGTATATATATTATAATATTTATAAGGTGATATATTATGTGTTTATAGGTGGTAGTGGTTATTTTTGTATGATAGTGGTGATATGGCATTGGGTAGTGTTTGTAAAGGTGATATGATAGGAAATAGACTCTTATGTTGGGATTATGTGTGTATATATATTCATTTTAGTTTTTTTATTTCTTACAAACCACCACCCAAATCATTTAATTAGACATACACCCATATGTGTTTTTGGGTTCCAAGTATACCCCCAATATACAGGACATGGGTGATAAAGATAACCAAATTCTCCCCAACACTTCTCTTTTCTAAACATAGTTTGGATATGTTTTGACAGAATGTGATTATGGTATGTGGTGTGTGGATAAGATAATAATGTATTCATGTGGTAATGTATTGGTGTTGTGCTTATAGGTTATGTGTCAATGGTATTTGGTATGTGGATGTGGTTACAGGGACATTTCAATGATGTGGTGTGTGATTGCGGTTTGTGGATATTGAAGGGATTGGAGTGCCAAGTCATATTACATTAGGATTGGATGTGAGGGTGACCAGATCAAAGGGTTTCTGGTGCATGGTACCTTCTCAATATTTATATTTTCATTATTATTATGTTACCATATTTCTGTATGGATTTGGTGAATGGGACATTGGGATGTTGGGATTGGACTTATCTTTGGAGAAATAATGTGTCATTTTTTATACTTCTTAGTAGAGTATTTTTCTATTTATTTTATATTTTAATAAGAGTTTTTAGTGGGGAACCAACTTAGTATACTTGTATAGTCACATTTATCTTCTATATCATGTATTTTATAGTTTTTAGTAAAGATTTGGTGGTTGATATCGACATTAATAACTTACGGTGTCCGTGCTTGGTGTTGGTTTCAATATCGCATGATTAATTCCTTTATTATTCATTTTGGAGACTTTGTCACTTGCATGAAATTTGAGGAATTTTACATAAGGATGGATTTTTTATTAAATATATTTTATTTATGGTTTATTCTTATCATTCTGGGGATTTGTGAGGTTAATACCTCCTAGATTGTCTGATTATACCCTCAGTGTTAGTCATCAACCCATGAACTATGGGAGGTATGTATTAAGGTTCAAACATTTATTTACTGCTAACCCTAGTGGGATTTCAATGGGGATTGGTCATGTAATAGAGGTATAATAGATTTGGTTGTGATTTATAATGGAATTTGGAGTTAATCATTTGTGAGGATTACATTAGTTTGGTAGGGAAATAATATCACTCTATCTTTGTATTCTCTATTGAAAAGGGAAAACAACTAGGATATAGATTCATCACATATATTTGATACACGTATCTTAAGCCTATTGAACATACTAAAGTGAGATAATGTTGATTTTTGGGTGGATACCTAGGTGTAATACATTAATCATACTTGTTTGTGCCTTTATTTGAATAGGGGAATAAGTTTAATATATTTAAATAAGTTTAATTAAATGATCCTTAAATTAAATCCTATCCTGGGCTTAAGAGTTGAAATTTTTTGTCATAAAATTTTCTGGTCAAAGTCATGCCCATGTAGTTAAGGTGGGTGGGGTATTTCAGGATACTGTAATTAATTATAGATGGGTTAATGTGAATGAAGATGATTCCTAAAGGAATGTGTTGTATGAGTTTCAATGTTAGTGTTTTCTAAAGTATGATAAGGATTCCAAAATTAGATGATAGATAAGTGGTCAAAAAAACTGATGAATGATTTTTATTAATATTTGTATGGAATGTGAATTTTATTGAATTTCATAGTATCTTGTTCTATGGTGTATCTCGATAGGGGTGGATTCTATTTATTGATGATCATAAAGAGTCTAAGGTGTCCCTAGTGAAGTTTCATAATAATTTATAAGCTGGTTTTCTATCCTTGACATGAAGGTATCATGGTGGTTGGAGTTTCTCACTCTTTGGTGGGGGGATTGAGTGTGATAGGGCTTAGTGTAAGGTTTATAAACATTTTATTCTAAAATCATAATATTCTTCTAGATAAGGAAGTGGGGGAATGAGATTTTGGGAAAACTTTTATTATAGAATCCACTGTTAGGTAACCCATTTTAGGATACCATCAAATGTGGAGTTTGTAATGCTATTGGAATGGAAAATTTCTTCTCATGATGTAAGTTATTAGAATTTCCTAAGGAGTTAAGTTGTGGACCAAGGACCTATTTTGTTTAGATAGTTGAGGTTTTAAACTATATAGAGTGGGTTTTAGAATTATTTTTCTCATTTAAATGATTTTGTAAATTATTTTCCGTTATCAAGTTCTTTGGTGAGGTTTTATATATTTATGGTAGTTGAGGACATCGATCATTCTAGGGTCAGACCATCTTTAGTAACCACTTCTACACAGATAATTAGTTTCCAATTATTTCACCATAGTATTTTCTTCTGAGGCATTATCTGCAACAACTAGGTTAGTAATATTTTATGTAGTATATATAAGATTTATCTGGAAGAGGATAATAGTTTTACTTTACCCATCCTCATGGAGTAATGTTTTAGTATTGAATTGGTAGGGTACATCATCTGGGGTAGTTGGGTTAAGGAGCAAGACTTATATGGAATTTCCAACACTGAGAGGTACATAGATCATTCAAGATACCAATTTTTGCTAGTCTACCTTGATGTGTACCTTGTTTAATTTAGGATCATCTCATTCCTTTGACGTTCCTTGATTATTTTGAGCACAAGGTATTAAGGTGGAAAGAACTCCAACACCCTTAGTGTTGGCTACGCTAGTTGGAGGTCAATATGATTTGTTTATGGTATTTTAGAGATATAAACTAATGATTGGGAAATATTAGTAATTATAAGAATTATTCTTATTGTAGATATAAACATAAAATTCCAGAATTGTTATAGACTAGTTATATTATTTGTGTCTTTTTAAAGATTTATCATGGAGGGGAGTTGTTTTCTTAGTATCTTTCATTCAAAGGGAATCCAAAAGAGTGTCCTTTTTGAACCATCTACACCAAAGAACCTCATACCCAAGAAGAGGTCACTTCAAAGAGAACCCCAACTGTGAAGGATCCACTTCTATTTGATATGGCAGAGCATCCCGTGAGGTGACAACCTGAGAAGTGATGAATCAACACAACAATTTATCAGTACATGTGGGTTACACCATTCTTCCAACCCAGTTCTGAATTGAGTGACCCAAAAAGATGAGAAAATTTAGGGGAAGGTGAGATTCTCCCAAGAGTGGGAACCCAAGAATCGAACCCTTCAACTCCGAATGAAAGAGACAAAGAAAAAAACTCTCTTACATGAGAAATCTATAACAAGACACAAATAATGTTTGACACCACCCCCTTAACATGATATCGAGTTTGGGATAGTGTTAAAGTTTGGTGTCTCTCGAATTTCCATGTCTTTTTATGGGAAGAAATCTTTGGATTTATGCGATTTGTGGATTTTTAGGAATGATTTGTTATAGAAATTTTCATCTGAACTAATGTGTTTCCTTAATGTGATCTAGTGTTCCTGAAGTAGGTGGATGTTATTTTTCATATATACATTAATAATAATTAGTTTAACTAAGAATCAGTAAATAATCACTATCCACTATTAAGGATTAATGTCTTATTTGACGAATTAAAGGAATTTATAAGGTTTTTAATGATCAATCTATGGTCTGATTATCATCAGTTGTGGTCAAATGAGGAAAATGAACCAAATTTTTCTTTTAACTATCATTATATATTATTAAAACTAATAATTATTCATTTTGGTTCCATGAATTCATTGACTATTTTGATGTAATTAATATCATTTTTTAGTTGTGTTCATAGAATATTTCTAAGTGTATTTAATATAAAAGGGGGTCATTATGATCATTTGAGGCCTATTTTGGTGGTCCTATGATGACATCAAACATATGGGAAGATATACAAGTGAACATTCTAGATGTGGGAGGTTCATTTCCGTGGATATGTCATGTCTTAGTAGGGAATAACTATTGATACTTTTAGGATTGAGGTAGTTGTTTCTGGGATAGTTCCTAATAAAAAAACATAGTTATTTAGTTTCCTTAATCTTGTATTCTAATATAGGTGGGTTTTATTATACTTCCCTCATATCAAATCATTGTGGATAGCTTTGGAGACAGGACATCAAGACTTTGTGTGGATAAATCTGTAATAAGAAACGTTTTAGTACAAAAAATAAAAGATTATGAGTGTTCGTGTTCATTATTTTTTTAAAAGAAAGAGTCATGTATGAGGTATTTTTATATTCTTATCATCTTATTTTGGTTTTTTTCTAATATAGAGGAGAGTGGTGATATACTATTCATATTATCAGATACATCCACATAAATGTAACTATACCACCTTTGGTCTTGAGATAGAGGTAATAGAGTTTTGTTTGAAGTTTTGACAGCATTATCTTATTGGTTAGAATTTTGTGATCTTAATATATCACAATATCATGTGATATATCTTTTCTAAATGATATTTGAATTTTTGTCAGTTGTGGTTGATGGATTTATCATTTTATTATTACTTAAGTATTTATCATACATTGAGTAAAAAATGAAATAGATGATGTACTTTGTTGGAACTCTCATGGTGATGTTTCTTATGAGTTTGGAGATAAATTAAGAATGATGGGAGAGATTTAAACCTTGTATACTGATATGGAGAAACTTAGTGAATAAATTTTCCTATACTAGATGATGGTGTAATGTTCCATTACCCAAAAAATTGAAGGGTCTCAATTAAGAGACCCTAATATTTAAGTGTAGAGAGACCATGTCATCATTGGAAATTCTCTAAGGGATGGTTAGAGAATGGATAAAATCACACAATATTTTTTGGTAAGATATTTTTAGTGATGTGAGAATTGGTTCTTCATTAGTTTCAAAACTCACCTCTAGAAGTACATCCTGTTATATAAAATATGTATCATGCTTTGATGATCCACTTCAAGTGGATTGGAATAAAGAGGTTTATGATTGAGTTCTTGTCTTGGTATTTGGTCTATCATAGCGTGAAAGACATGCATAGAGTTATTTCTAGTTTTATATATCCAGTTAACACTACTAAGTGGAAATTGGAGGTCATTTAAATATATTTATTTAATAGTTTATGTCAGACCTGGCCAAAGTTCGGGCTCGAGCCATAACTACCCCAAGATCGACTCCATTTTCCAGGGAGTGGCGACAAGTGCCAAAGGCATAACTAACATGGGGAGGCCTTTTCATAAGTACATGTATGAACACAAACCACCATCTCAATGAAAATTCCAAAAGATAGAAAGAGTAAAAATAATAAAAAATCTAAGGGAATAACCATGCATGCAAAACCTCTAGATATTACAAGAGTATGATAGTAAAAACTGAATAGTAAAGGAGAAAAATATACTCCCAACCAAAAAAAGGTCCCAACCAGAAAAAAATTGTAAGAGTAAACTATTAATAAATACCAACTCTTGAATCTGAAGTTGTGACCACCATACAAAGTCCAAAGTACCAGGTATCCCTAAGAACCTTTGAAGTCACCACCGACCTATCTATCATCTGCATAAGAAACAAAATGTGTAGGAAAATACAGTATAGGGGTGATTATATACATACCTAGTAGGACACCCTGAATGTAAAAGGGGGAGAAGTAAGAGACACAACAATAAATAAAGATAGTAGAAGGATTCAAGATACAGATAAAGAGAACAACTCAACCCAAACCAAGAGTGAAAGTAACCTCATCTAACCCAAAAAGGCTCAACAAGGTGAGTAGATGAATTACACATTTATTATTTGAAACCTATATTAGGAGAGTAGACTCATCCAAACATGAGAATCTAAAAACAGAAAGAATATTACATACCTATAGTGACCCTACTTTATATTTTATTACTATTACATCATTTTAATGGTAAACGACATAATAGAGTTACAAAACCAGGATCCAATGGTTTAGTGTCTTGGGAAAATTAGGACCATAAATAAAATTCACATAATAAAACATAAAAATTATATAATTTATTCTTCTCTAGATTCTTAGTTTCATTCATGTACTCCTTAGTATATGCAATCACCTGAGGATATAAACCAAAGAATGAGGTGATCAAAAAGGCTAGTAAGAGGATAGATAAGAACATGAATCAATATAATATGCGTGAGCATAATAATAATCAGCATAACATAATTATTGGATAATCATCATAATCATTAGAGGAAACATTAAATGAAGGCATGAAATGTGAAAATTCATAAAAATGAAACATCACGTCTTAGTGGTCAAATACCACAAATAGTTGTGAACAAATCTAGCATCATGTTCACACATAACATATGTGCTTCATCATAACAACATCATAATTATGAACCAATATAGAATAATTTTCCTGGATATTGAAAATTATCTCATGAGATACATCACATTACCCAATTCAATGGAGTGATATATAATTCTAGGTGCACCTGTCATATCATATCATTTACATAATCTTTCATGCCACACAGAATGTATAACAATCATTTCCATAAAATAATGCATTGAAATGAAATGGGTTTCATGATAATTTCATAAAGAATAATTTCATGAATATACATTGGGTTTCTAAAAATAAAAAGGGACTAACATATTTGGTATAAGAATCATCAATCTTTAGTGAATAAGAGTCAATATCAAGATAAGTAAAAGATGGTTTTTTTAGAAAGAAGAGTTCTTTCGAAAATAGAATTGAATTTGTCTCAAAATAAGATTGAAAAAATGAATATCCCATAAAAGTAAAGGTAAGAGTAAATAAATTATATTTTTGTAATTTTAAAAGAACATACACACTGAAATTTGGCATGAATTAGTAAGATAAAAAAATAGAAATTGGGTTTCAGAATACCCTTACCTTATTTTTGAATGCTTTTTCTACTTTAATATTCTAGATAATAAAATTAGATTCATAAATTAAAAAAAACAGAACCACATATACATTTATTTTATTCATCATAATTTTATTAATATATTGTATGTCCATTTGCATGAGTTATAGTGTTCAATTTCATAGTCCAAGACTATTTGTTTTCTTCGTTTCCATGATCAGTTCACTAGTATACATGTATGGAAGATTGTGTAAAATGGGGATAATTATCCGGAATTGAAATTATTTGTTATTAATTAACATAAAAAAGTTTAAATGTTCTTTTATATTTTTTTTCATATATGAGGATGATTCATTAGATAAAATGTTAATGATAATCGTTTATATTGATTCTGGCAGTTTTCAATCACAACGTACTCATTTTGTTTTATTATTTAATATTATGTATATATGCTAGTTAAATATCATAAAAATGTTATAAAATATATTTTAAAATATATTTCAAAAATTATAATTGTTTTATGGACATCATTTAAGGCAATAAAGGAAAATGAAAACTTGTAATCCTTGAAAGGGATAAATCAACACCCCACGAACGTCATTTTCATTTTTAGAATAGAAGGGAGATTAAAAGAGGTTTGATGATATATTATTCAATTAGAATAATAAAATTTAAGTATATGTAATATAATAGAGTTATCATTACACTTCCATGAGTGTAGGTTGGGAGATAACATGAATATAAAAGAACTTGAAAAGAAATTTAAAGAAATCAAATGAGGATTTCACATGCTGAACTTATTCTGCTTGAGAACTTCCATAAGGAAATTGGATTTGGTCATTTATTGAGACCAAATGCTCATGCAATTGGGATATGGGATTGGAAATTTTATTGAGAATAAATTGTAAAATCTTCAAGGCTTGGAAAGTGTGAAGAGAATAGATAGTGAGGGGTGATATTTATAGGGGATATGAGGGATGTTTTTTTGATTATTTTATTCATTATTTTTTTATTTTGGATTAGGACTATGAATAGTTTGAACCATATCACTATATATATTAAATAATTAATAATATTTCAATATTATGGTCTTACATCATACATACATAATCTTTGACTCAATAATTCATGTATTTGTTAAATATCGTAAATTACTGTATTTCACTACTCATTAAAAAATCAACTATTTTAGAAAAATAAAAAAATTCACCACAATTTTTTTTAAGTGTAGAATTAAAAAATGAAATCCATTTTATGAAAATAATTTTATAAATTTTATAAATTTAATTTTTAATTAAAATAATAATTTATTTTGAAAATACCAATTTTAAAATTATAACTGATTTTATAACACTTTGAAATATTAATTATGGTATCATAAAATTTATATTTTAATCATAATATAAAAAATAATAATTTATGAATCTATTTAAATAAAATCTTTTAAATCCTTATATTAATTATATAATTTTAAATAAATATTTATGTTTAGTAAAAATTCCAACAATTAATAATTTATAAAACATTTATTTACTTATAATATGATATAATTATATCATATTATAATGTATAAGATTCTTAAATATTATTTATAATTTCATAGAGTAGGTTAATATTCTATTGGCCGAATTACTATTCCTAATGGTTATGTTACTATTCCAAGGGCCAGGTTACTATTCCGTAGGGATATCTTCCCTAATTTATTTAAATATCACTTATTTCATTCTTCATTTATGATAATTATGTTATCATAGGGATATAAATTCTATGAATGTGTTTTATACTATATAACATAATTACAAAAGGGGAAAATTCCATTGATAAAAGTTTGAGTCATTACATTCTTCCCCCCTTTTGAAAAATTTCCCTCAAAATTTAATTTTACATAAAAAAGTGAGGGTATTTCTCCCTCATCACTTCCTATAGTTACCCTATTGACATTCATACTTATGGTTCCACCATATTACTTTGATCACATGAGTATTCTTATTATGTAGAAATTATCTCTATAGTCAAAGATAATCACTGGATGCTCCTCATAAGAGAGATAATTTTCCAACTGTAGAACATATAGATTTAGTGCATGCGAGGGATTTGGTATGTACTTTCTCAAGAGAGATACATGGAATGAATTTTGTTCTTCAGACATGATTGGTGGAAGTGCAAGTCAATGGCCACATATATGACACGATAAGGAATCTCAAAGGGGACAGTGTACCTAGGTATAAGTTTTACCTTCTTCCCAAATCTCATGATGCTTTTCCATAGAGATATATAAAGAAATAACTTGTCTCCATATTTAAACTCCAAGTCTCATTGATGATTGTTTTCATAGATCTTCTGTCAACATTGGGATGCCTTGATGTTCTTCCAAATGGTTTTCATATTTTCTACCATTTCATTGACCATTTCAGGTCTTATAAGTTTATGTTCACTGATTTAATCCCAACATTATAGTGTTCTAAAATTTTTCCCATAAACGGATTCATATGGGTCTATTTGGTTACTTGAATTGACAATATTGTTGTATGATAATTGGTCTACAGGAATATGTTATTACCATCCTCCTTTAATGTCTATTGAACATGCTCTCAACATGTCTTAAAGTGTCTGAATAGACCTATCTAATTGGACATCAGTTTGTGGATGATAAGTTATACTAAAATTTAGATTAGTGTTTAGATCATGCTGGAATCCTTTCCAGAACATGGAGGATAATCTCATATCTCGATCATATACAACTGATATTGGTACTCTATACAGTATTAACACTTCTCTATTGTCTACTAGTTCATGTTGAACCAATCTGAAGACCTATCAAATTTTGATAAATTGAGATGTTTTGGTGAGATGATCCACAAAAACCCATATAGCATTATTTCCTATGGATGTATTCAAAAGTATGGTGAAAAATTCCATGGTGATGTTTTCCCATTTCCATGTTGGTATTTGTATGTTTTTCATTATCCCATTATAATTTTTCCATTAATCCTTCACTTTATGACATACTAGACACTTTTATGTATACTCAGCGATATCATTCTTTATATTGTCCCACCAATAGTGCTATCAGAGAACTTGATACATCTTTGTGCTTCCTGGGTGAATAGAGAATGTTGAGCTATGTGCAACATTAAGAATCTCTTTCTTTATCTCTATATTGGATAGTAAACATAGTCATGACCAACATCTTATGACTCCTTTCTCTTCAATTTTGAACTCTAAGGTTTTCTCCTTTCTGATTTCTCTACCTTATTCGAAATTTTCACATCATGCCTTTGAGTATCCTATATTTTCTCCCTGAGTGATGGTTGAGAAATTATTTGAGAAATTATTTATGATTTTTCTTCCTTAATTATTCTCATGTCTATCCTTTACAAATCTAATAATATTGGATCATTATCAATTCTTACCATTGAAAATGTCGCAAGATGCTTTCTTCTTAGAACATCCACCAATTTATTCACTTTGCTAGGATGGTAGTGGAATTAGAAGTCATAAACCTTAATAAGATCTAACAATCTTCTATGGAACATATTAAGATCATTTTTTGTGAATATGTCTTTAAATCTTTTAGGATTAGTGTTTATTTCACACTTCTCCCCATAGAGACAATTCCTCCATATTTTCAATTTGAGGATCACAGCTACCAACTCCAGATCATGTGTGAGATAGTTTTGATCATGAATTTGCAACTACATTGAGGTGTAAGATATCACTTTATCATTTGGAATTAGTAACCATCCTAAAAACTTATTTGAAGCATCGATGAAATCCAAAAAGAGTTCCTCAATTATCATAAGTGTGAGTACAATTGTAGTGATAATCTCATTTTTAACTCTTTGAAGTAGTCTCCGCATTCACTGGTCCAGAAAAACATTACACCCTTATGATTTATCTTGGTTAGTGGGTTTGAAAATATAGAGAAGTTCTTCAAAAATCATCTGTAATACCTATCTAGACCAAGGAAACTAAAAATATCTTTTTTGTAGATATTGGCCTAGTAAACTCTTTGATTTCCCTTTTCTTGGAAGGGTCTACCAAAATTACTTTTCTGAAAATAATATACCCCAAGAATTATATTTTTTTCATTTAGAAATAACCTTTAATGTAATTTTTACGATGTTTTTCCCTTAATTTTTTTATCACGGTATTGAAATGATCATCATGCCCCTTTTATCTTAGAATATATCAAAATATCATCAGTAAAGACTACAACACATTTTTAGAGGAAATATCTAAAGACTATATTCATTATGTCCATGAATATTTTTTGAGAATTATTACGAAGGGAATAAATATGAACTCATAGTTTCCATACCTCATTTTAAAGGTAGTCTTGCGAATATATTCCTTACATACCTTTAATTGGTGATATGGAGACTGAAGGTCCACCTTATAGAAAAAATTTCCCCCACACAATTGTTCAAACCAGTCATCTATCCATGAAAGGGGATACTTTTTCTATATCATGAATTTTTTTATCTCATGATAATCAATTAAGAGGTACATTTATCCATCCTGCATTTTGATAAAGAGGACTGGTGCACCCTATATTGATTCACTCTGGTGTATTAAACCCTTGTAAATATTATCTTGAAACTGCTTCTTCATTTCTTCCAACTCAATACTCTGTATTCTATATGGTGTATTTGATATTGGCACAGATCCGTGAATAATTTTAGTTGAGAACTCAACCTCCTGGACAAGAGGAAGACCAAAACATTCTTCGAGGGATCACATCAACATAGTTCCTCACAATGGTAATGTCTTAGATAATACTTATCTCCTTTGCCTCAATAATTTGAGCTAGATATGCCTTCTTATAAGGAAATAATATGCACAACTGAGACAATAATCTTGAAGGAGATTAATTCTCCTCCTTAAAAATGTACAGAATTGGGGGATGTCTTAGGATGTGAAGAGTGATCTCCCTTTCCAATAGATGATGTTTGATTTGTATAAAGATAACCAATTCATACTGAAACTAGTATAAAACTCCACCAAAGAAATAATGACAAGATTTTCTTGGAGGTTCAGTCCACAAAAATTAACTGAAGAGGATTAATATACTTTGGATTAAATAATTGCCCCATTTTCTATTCTCAAATATAACTCAACCTCTATATTTTTAGGTGGTTTTTATATAGTTCAACTAAACATGAAATATATGAAAGAATACGTAAAACTAGAATCAAACAGTATGTTTACTATTATTGAATGAATAACCATCATACCTATCACCACATCATTATCAAGTTCCACCTTAGCATTAGTGGTGGCATATGATTTCCCTCACTATATTGGACTTGGTGGCTACTGATGCTGATTAGAGTTAAAGAGTTGAGGTTTAGTGTAGTGTATTTCATAGTTCCCTTGCTCCCTACAGTTAAAACATTGAACCATAGGTGGTTCTCTCCTTTTCTCGACCACATTCTCTTTCTTCCACACATCTCTTCAATGTTAATGAGATTGGTGAAATTCTCTCCCACAATTGAAGAGTTTCCCCATTCCTTTTAGGAAATTCTAATGATGCCTTTTCCGACATTTTTTTAACATTTTAGTGGTTGAGTTTTCATTCCTCCATTGTCATTAGATCATCCGGCTTGAAAATACATATTTTTTTCTTATCTCTATACCAATGAGACCATTCTCCAAAATTCATCTCTAATTTGAGAGAACATCGAGAAACATCTTTATAACTCCCAAAGTCTGAAATTTCAAGATCCTTTCAAAGGAGGGGTTTTAAACCACTAAAGAATCTATCTATTTTTCTTTGATTATTGATAACAAAACCTAAAGAATTCCTTGGAAGCCTTGTGAAATTTTCTTCATAAGACATGCTAGATTCTCCTTTCATTGTCTTCTTCTCTAAGAATTCTCTCTCTATATTTTTTTGAAGAGTACAATGGAAATAATTATTAATAAATATTTTATTAATGTCTCACCACTCCATCTCTTCAATTTAATCCTTTGGCTTGGTGTTCTTAATAAAAACCCACCATTAGATAACCTCTCCATTTAAATGATAAATTACCAGAGTCACCTTCTTTATATTAGAACAATGAAACACATAAAATATCTTCTCTATTGATTTGACCCATTGTTCTGTGACTAGTGAATCATACGATCCACTAAACATCGGTGGTCATTGCCATATAAAAGACTCGATATCTAGTTTCTCCCTCATAATGGAAGGAATGCATTCAATATTATTCATGTTATTATATATATCATGAGACATATGGGTAATAATCGCCATGAAATTTTTAACTCCACCTCCCAAGGCATTGGGGATGTCATTTGGGAAATCCCTGCATTATCCCGCACACAGGTTATAGTCATGGTTTCGCATGGTTTCCACCATTTTCTAAAATAAAAAAGGTTTGAACAAAACATAAGTCAAAAATTGATAAATAAATAATTCATTAACATTTTCAATTAACTCTAAAGGAATATCTTATAGGATCCCTATGTTTATCATTTTTATGAAACAAAGTTTCTTGGGTACTTACATATACTTAGTGTCATACTACGTTTTTTTCACTAATATTATCTAATCATAATTCCCAAATTAGCAAAATAGTTTTCTTCTACCAACTATTATGACCCTTATTTCTCTTATATCACTATTACATCTATTTTGATAATGATGAGCAATGATGCTCTTAAATTGGAAATAAAAAAGGAAACTACGAGAGTTAAAATGTGGGAAGTTTACATTTATCCTTTTTAATAATTGGTAAGAAGTTAGGGGGAAGAGAGTTGGAAGGGATAAAGGACTCATCATGAACTCCCTTGTTTTCAAGTGAATCCACAAGAGTGTTCAGTTCCCGATAAGCATGTGTGATGATTTAGCCCATTATATCATGTTGATCATGGAAAACAATCAATTTCCCAGCCAGCTTCCAAGAAAGATGTACCTGCCCTATTCTAACAGTGTGGACCAAGGATGTGGAGTCACATTCAAACCAAATATTATTAATATTCCTTTGAAGTTCCATGTAGACTACATTTATCATACCATTCATTTCTTCTTCTAGGGCTATTGTAGTGCCACATAAACCACACTGGTAGACCATAATATCCCACACTGAGTCACTATACACAAACATGCAACCTGGTAGCCCAGGGTTCACTTTCGAGGCTCCATTTATGTTACAATTGATCTATATAGTAGGGGGAGGGGTTCAGGTAATTTCAATCATGTTATTAGGAGGAGATAAGAAGACACTAACCTTTATATGTCTTAGAATCACAAAATCACACACCAAATTTCTATAGTGCGCTGAATGCATAATGTCAGCATGCTAGATAGACATTAGATTTTCAGGTAGTTAATTTTTTTATTGAATTGGGACTGGTTGTGAATAATGTTTTTGCACTCCCACCATATGATATGTTTTATATCTGCACAAGCAACCTAGAAAAGTTTGGAAAGCTGTCCAAACATTGGAATATTGAGCAACGCAAGAAGAAAGGCACTGATTTTGCAGGACTGAATAAGCCAAAAATCAATGTGATCAAATATGGTTTTCCATAAAGGTGAATTAGTTTTATAGAATAAAAATAATTGACTCACTTATTCATGGTATTGATTACATAGGATGCACTTAGAGCATAAGAAGATACCCACTTTCTAGAGATTGGTCTCAATTGGAAATGTATTGAAGGAAAACTTCCTCAACATGGTGAATCTATAGGGAAGTATCCCTTTTTATTGAAAGATGCAATCAAATTGTATGGACCCTATGTGAGGTGTTTGTATAAGGAATTTGAGTATAGATATCCATTAGTGGCTGGTTCCCAATATTGTATGTCACCATGGGTTGATAAGAAATAACTTATCACAATTTAAGGAATTGTGGGAGGAAGGTTGTTCAGGTTTTTTAATTGGTCATCGATGGGGATTCCATAGTTTATGTCAGAAATAGATCTATAATTACAGTCAATAAGGGGGATTCCAGTCCAGTTTCCTATATATAACATGAGAGAGGAGCTAGAACAGACTATCTAATGGGAGTTAATGAAGATCTTGTCAAAGACTGACCTAATACAAGGCCTAATCGATGAGAGCATGTACTAAGTATGATGTGTTCTCAGTTTCTGGATAAACCTACATCTAATAAAACATAGAGCTTCTGATGTATTGCTGAGAAGCTTCCATAGAAAATATGCATGTAGATATTGGTTAAATAGTTCTACTGGATAAAAAGTGCTATATTCTTGATTCCATGGCCCCCTCTAGCATAGGGAAGGCACCATTGTTTCCATGGGACAATAATTATATTTCTCTCCATAATACGTTCACTCAAAATGAAGTTCCTCATCATGGAATTAATGGATTTAATGAAGGATATTGGTCATGAATAAACCATAAAGGAGTACACTAACTTTACGATAATGACTTTCTTTACCAGACATGTTCTCTCGTCCATTGACATGGAATTTAATTTCAATGAATAAAGAGATCTTATAATATGACTTAGGATGATAATGAAGTAAGAATCCCATGATCAACCCTAGAACATAGGCACTATAAGATAGATTAAAGGTAGAGATCCCTCCCTAATTCCTAGTTCATTGATCATGTCCATCTTTTAGGAAGTTGAGATACCCTCACCAAAATAAATAAAATACATTCCCTAACTAATTTCCTAGTCCGAGATGACTTCATAGTGGGTGAGGATTCTCTTGATGTTCTTAACGTTCTTCCTATGTCCCAGAGTGAAAATGATGATATCATTAGCAAAAAATAGATGGCATGGAGACAGAATAATTTTTTTCTAGAAGAATGGTTTTCATATCCCTATTGTTTACAATTTAAAGAAGGAACCAACTAGGGAAGTATTCCACCATGGTAAAGATAATAGCTGAGAGGGGGTCTCTTTGCCTCACCCATCTTGAACACTTGAAGTAGCATTTTGGGGATCCAATTATGAGAATAGAAATTCAAGATGACCTGAGAAGAGTGTCAATCTAGTTGATGAAGAAATCATTGAATCCAAATATCTCAAGAACATTATATATAAATACCCAATGCATTGTGTCAAAGGCCTTTTTGATGTCAATCTTGATCACAATGTTCCCTATCCTCATTGAATTCTTGAAAAATTTCACACTTTTAAAGGTAGTAATCAAGTAGTCCTTTATATTTCTTCCATGAAAAAAATTAGAAATTGATTTCAAGAAATGATATTGTTTGAGATTATTATGATTCTATTTTCTATGATTTATGTGATGATTTTTTAGATCGTGTTGATAAGTGAAACTAGTATAAATTGACTGATTTTAAAGGCATTTTACACATTTGGAATAAGGGAAATAAAATTATAGTTGAAACCCCAGGGTGAGGACCACCATTTGAAATAATGATTAACCATATTGCAAATCACAGATTGTACGTCCTCCCAAAAAAGATAAAATAAATGGTTAGTAAAACTCTCCCGACTAGGTGTGATTTCCTTGTTCAAACTAAAAATAACCTCTCTAATTTCAAACACGAGGGGGATGTAGATAAGGAAAAAATTTTCATCCCGAGTTACCGAATTTAGTATGATACCTTCCTTAAGATTTTAAGACTTTCTTGGACCATAAAAGAGGTTTTCATACAAAGAGACAATGTGGGAAGAAAGGGTATGTTTGTCACTCAAGATCGGGTCCCCATCATTCAAGAGAGAGAGATATTTTTTGTCCTTTATAGAACATTGTAGGGAATTGAAAAATTTCTTGTTCCCATCCCCATCATTGAGACACTTGGCCTCAAAAATTGTCTCTAAGGATATTTCATTTAAACCGTATAAGGTCTTTATGTTTAGAGACCATTTGAGTCTCTTGAGTAATGCCATTTAAAAAGTTGTGTTTCATGATGTCTTCCTAAATGTTCTGTAGAGAAGTCTCAAGTGCATCAATTTCGACATCATGATGTTTGAAATATTACCAGATCCAATCCTTCAACCGAGCTTTCATATTTTTCAGTTTGTGGATGCAAGAAGTTGGAGTATTATTCCAAACAGTGCTTGTTCGGGAGTGTCAAACTGTCTTATGAAATTCTAGAAGGTCATCCCATGCATTATTAAACTAGAAAGATATGAGAATATTTCTATCACCGCCATGCAGGAACACCAGAATGGGTTGGTGGCCTGAGTTGTTCTTTGCAAGCGTGACACACAACATTGATCTCCAGTCCCCCAACAAGGCATTATTCACAAATTCCATTTCAATCCTAATGGCCCTCATACCATTAACTTGTCATCTATACCAAGTGAATTTATCCCCTGTGAGGGTGACTTCTATGAGGTTGGAATCCTCAATGCATTTTTTGAACTCCTTAGTGAAGACTGAGAAGAAGAAACGACCCAGTTTCTTATCATCATGAAGTATATAATTTAAATCACCCAAAAATAATCCATGACTCCATGAGGGAATTATTGAGGCTCTTAATTAATGACCAAGGCGATCTCTTGTCAAGATAGCTATTAAAAGCATAAATAGTAGTGAAAAAATTATTCCAATTGTTCTTATAGTGGAAGTAGGTAAATGATTGATCATCCTCATAAAAAATTTAAGGGCTATCAATAGAGTTGTAGAAAAGAATCCAAATATTGTCTTGAGTAGCAGAGGCCTAATATTTTCCCAAGAGGTGATATTGACTACTATGGGAAAATTTTTCCTGCTCGAGAAGAAGTATTTTGGGTTCAACTATACAAATGACTTATAGTCTTTATTTTACTTCTAGTAGCCTTAAGAAACATTTGGTGTTAAGGTCAGATATGGCTTGACAGTTCCAAAACATGATCCCTATTTTGAACGTGTCATGGGGGTACTTTCCCCCTTTTCTTTTACCTAATTTTTTTTGGATATGCAAGATTTTCTCATATTTTTCTATGACTCTAGCATAGAAATTTAATCATTGGACCCATTAGGATCTTCCTGGTTACTTTTATCATCAATATCAAGGGACGTTCCATGTGCTATTTGCTGCATCTTTGATGATGGGAGTACAAGCACTAGATCATACATACAGGACACAAACTAGTGTGTTGGATAGCTAGGGTCTGATTCTCCTTACTCAATCCTAGCTCCATAACAATGACTAGATTTATTGTGGTCGAATCAGTATTAACATTCTCATATAGTGTAGCCTTACCCGGTGATTCCTGCCCAAGAATATGCATGTATGTAGCTGGATATGGGTGTCCCATGTTCGAATAATGTGTGTTTAGAGTGGTTGAGTCCTGTTAGAATTTTTTAAATTGGATTGCATCACATATCCCATATTCGGAGCTACCTAATATGAGTTAACAAGCTCCTAAAGATAAACATCAATGTATAGGGAAAGCATATCAAGCAGTAGTTATTCATATTGGAGAGTGGAAGCCATTCCAAAGATGGCAGATATTAAACCATACAAATCAACATCCACATTATCCTTTATAAAACCATGATTTTCATCATATAATTTTGTTCTACCATCCACATGTTGAGTATCCATTTGATGAGTCTCCTCTTCTTCCGCTAGATCATCCCATGAGTTTCTATTGGTGGAAACATTACTCCATTACACCATTTTGGGATGGCTCAGTTTATCATTTTTGACGTACTCTACTGCTTTAGCCCTCTTTCCTTATGGGACTTTCTTCCATTCTGTAGTATGAGTGGTGGATGCTAAAATATTATTTATAACACTAATTTTTTTGATTATATAGCTCACCATTTTTCAATCCTTGCCGTGTGAAGGAAGGTTCTCAAATTCAAGTCTCACCTCAAATTTATGGTCATTTGAAATCAGGTATAATTGTACCGATTGGGGAACCTCCATGCATATCTCAACAATTAACCATGCATAGAGTCCAAGGTCCATATTGAGAGTGTTTTGGTCAATCTTTAAGGGAGTTCCAAATCCAGTTTCCAGGTCATTGAGAATTTTGAGATGCCAGTACACCAATGGTATCCCATGGATTATAGTCTACACCTAGGCATTATAATTGTCATGATTGAAGGGATTAATGTTGTAATCCCATTTAGAAAGCTTCAACATTCCTGAATTTAAGTTGAGATTCCTAGTTTGAAATACCATTTTGAAGTAATATTTCCATTCCATCATAATGTGGAAATATCATTTCCTAATCGGGATTAGCTGCCACTCAGAGAGGTTCCAACAGCTCGAAATCCTGTTCTTAAGGTCCATATATGACCAAGTTTTCACTCCCTTTTCATAGGGAACTCAACCCAATAGTGAATTCAAGTAATTTGGAACTTCATAAAAATGAAACATCATGTCTTAGTGGTAAAATACAACACATAGTTGTGAAAAAATCTATCATAATGTTCACTCATAATATATGTGCATAATCATAACATCATCATAATTTTGAACAAATCTAGTATCATGTTCACTCATATTTTAGATTATATCATGAGATAAATAACATTAAAAATTGCATTGAAGCACTATATAATTCTAGATGCACTCGTCACACCATAACAGTTACATAATCATGCATTCCACATAGAACGTATAACCATATATGATATAGAATAACCCATAGAAAGGAAATGGGTTTCATGATAATTTCATAAAGAATAATTTCATGAATAAACCTTGGGGTTCACACAATAAAAATTTAATAGCTTATTTGGTATAAGAATAAAAAATCTTGAGTGAAGAAGAAACAATCCCAAGAGAATTAAAAGGTTTTTTTAGATTGAAGAGTTATTTTGCAAATATAATTTCATTTTTCACAAAAAATGGAAACATTTATATCCCATAAAAGAGAAAGGTAAGATAAAATAAATTATATTCTAGGAATATTAAAAGATCATCCAAATTTGTAAGAACTTGGATCTTCTTTTCAGGTATGAATCTTTTTTCTGGTGTTTTCGAGAATAAGAAGAGTTTCTAGAAATTTAAAGAATACACGACATGTAATTATATTTACCCACCGTGTACGTGGTTATCGAAGGTATCCATCTGCTAGCCGTGTAATGGCCAAGCACATGGGAGTGTGCGGTGACCTAGAGACCGCCTAAAAAGGGTCCGACTAAGGCAGGTATACGCCATGTACTTATAAAGTACATACCATGTACTTTCTTTTTTATTTCATTAAATGGACCAGGGTCACTTCTAATGGACATAACCATCTTCATCTTAACCTATCTCATCCAGGAGCATCCTTATGACCGCAAAGCTTCTCCGAACCCCCGAATCACCGTCCGTTCTCTGAATTGAATGTCATCGATTGCATTGGAATTGCCATAGTGAGTTCTTCTTTATTTTAGAACCACATATCTCGATTTCTCTTATTTTTTTGAGATATCCTTGGTTAACTGTTTTTAATTTTTTTGTAGATCTATGACATTCTAGAGTGATTCAAGGCCTGAGGATAACGTATATCATCCATAAAACACCGAGGTTGGTGGTTTGTGCATTTCTGTAGTTAGTCTTTGAGTTATATGTAAAACAATTTCCAATAACCTTGTTTGGGGTATTGTGTGTGAAAGGTCTTTAGCCCTGTCATTGCCTGTTATGCCTTGTTTGTTTGGATAGATGTTAATTATTTGTGAATAGGGTTAACCTTTCCATGCTATGGATGTTTTTCCATGTTTTCTTGTTTTCACCGTTTGTTCTAGCTTTCATTTTAGGCTTCTTTGCTTTCCATTCGTAGTATTGTAGGATGGAGTGATTTTATCTCATATGTTGTGTTATACTATAGACTGTTTATCCAAATAGTTCTTGAGGTTTACATTGTCTTCCATATATCATTGTGCATGATTGACTTAAAGATAGCTGTGGGAACCTGGTGTAGTACACTATAGGGAGAATGGACATTAAGGGATTCTCTAGAGTGTCTGTTTACTTTTACTTTGCAAGACCATAGGATGGATGGACGTAAGTGCTCCCTCAGAGAGTCTGTAGTTTCAAGTTGAGATACCATAGTGGGAATTGAATGTTGAGTGCTTCCTAAGAGTGTATATAGTTACTAATACTAGACTATAAGGGGAATTGAAAGTGAGTGCTTCCTCAAAAAGTCTTCTCTAAAGCTGAAATAGGGGGGTTAGAGTGTGTGTACTTCTCAGAGGGTTACATGTGTTGTTTGGTTGAACTAGAGGGGTTAGGCTATGAGTACTTCCCAGAGGGTGACCTGTTGGTGTTTAGCTTCTTACTTGACATGTGAATTTGAATGTAATTGAACTATAGGATTGCTTACTTTGAGTACTTCCTTGTTTACTCATTATTTTTTCTTATTTACTTCCATAAATATTCACTAACTGTTAGGCATAGATATTTGGGTGATTGCATAATGGGATTCGTCTGACACCCTATTTGGGTCATGCTTTTGGGCCCAAATAGATTATATGCTTGCAGGTCTAGATAAGGGAAAGTTCCCTTCAACTTCAGATACATGATTGCTGAGGAGTTGGAGAGAATGGGACCAAGATGAGTCTTTCTATGCTACTAAATTTTATCTGTTTTCTTTATTTACATTGGGTTTGTACTATATTTCATCATTGTGACTTATTTGGATGTTTTCCTAGACATATGTATCATGCATCATTCATATATACATGTGCTCTAGTTTATTTATTTGAGTATCCAACTATTTACTTTTGTATGGTATTATTACTACTTATGCTATTGTTATCTATTTTACTTCCACCATGTTACTCTTCCAACGAGGGTATATTTTTCCCACCATTACACCCAAGGCCCTCACTGCTAGTCGGAAACCTCTACCATTTGAGGAAATGCACTTGAGGCTCATGTTGTTTACCTTTGTATGGATTTGTTACTGCTTCTTCTATTATTATCTATTTTACTTCCACTGTGTTACTCTACCAATGAGGGCATAATTTCCCCACTATCACATCCAAGTACCTCACTGCTAGTCATCACCCTCTGGCATTCGAAGAAATGCACTTGAGTCCCTATGACCAACCAGGTACGGGGTGCCTCTGGGTGGCACCCAGAACCGGGACGTTACAAAGTGGTATCAAAGAGAGATTGAATTCAGCTTCGATACTAGTATTTATAGAGCCGTGAAAGAGCTATAATGTATACTATGATGCATCAGGTATCATACTGGAAGTAGTTCTTTTGTAGGGAGAAGGAGTTGTTGCATACAGGTATCAGCAATTAAGGCCACATTATAGGAATTACCCGACACACAATCTTTAGTTGACAACAGTTGTTCAAGCTTTACACTGTTGGAGAAATTATCTATTGGGAGGGAATTTTGTGGTTTTCATTGATCAAAAAAGCCTCAAGTATATCTTCACTTAGTGCAATCTGAATCTAAGATAGTGAAAGTGGGTTGAGTACCTTCAGTCTTTTGACTTTGATCTTGCCTACATGCCTTGGAAGGGAAATGTTGTGGCTGATGCGTTGAGTAGGAGTATGCAGTTAAAGGAATTTCAGGAGGCCATTAGTGAGTGTCAGCTTATGGCTATGTTCTCTGAGATGCATTTGAATAAGCATGATAGACAGATTCAAACATTTCTTTCTTCTGTGGCTGTTACCTCTATTCTTCTTGATTGAGTTCGAGTGAGGCACCTATCATATTCTGAAGGCCTAGTCCTATAGGGGAGTGTGTTCGGGGGGACCCTATTCTTCGATGGACCATATGCGAGGATGAGATCTTGTGTTTTCATGGGTGTGTGTGGGTGTCAGAAGATATACATGAGGAGCTAATGCTGGATTTTCAATCATCAGTTTGGGTTGTTCATCCTGGTGTCACCAAGATGTATCGTGATCTAAATAGTCAGTATTGGTGGCCAGGTATGAAGAGATATTTTGATGGTATTTTCATGAGGTGTTCCACCTATCATCAGGTTATGTAAATGCATCAACGACCAACATGGATTTTTTAGTAGTTACCCATTCCTGAGTGTAGGTGTAATTATGTTGCGATGGACTTCATGATAGGGTTACCGAGGTCACCTCGAGGGAATGATGCAGTTTGGGTTTTCATTGATAGACTCACGAAGGTTTATCAATTCTTATCAATCAAGGAGGCTTTTAGTGTTGATGATGTGGGAAGGTTTTACATTTGATAGATTGTACGTTTACATGGAGTTCCACACTCCATTGTTTCTGATAGGGATGATCATTTTACTTCTTGGGTCTGGCAGGGTTTAAAGTAGGATTTGGGTACACATGTACTTATGAGTACAGATTACCACCCCCAGATAGATGGCCAGTCCAAGCATACAATTTAGGATCTTGAGGACATGCTTCGAGCAAGCAACCTAGATTTTGGAGATTTGTGGGAGATGCGCATACCTCTTGTGGAGTTTACCTAAAATAATAGTTTTCAAGAAACTATTCATGTGGCACCTTATGAGGCCTTATACGGTAAGCCATGAAAATCATCTTTATGATGTATGGAGGTAGGAGAGGCAGTTATTATAGGACCTCTTCTTGTCCAAGAGACCACACAACAGATATTCTTGATTCAGAATAGGATGGCTACTACACAGTCAACACATAAGTCTTATGCTGATCGGTAGAGACGACCTCTGGAGTTTGAGGTTAGAGACCAGGTTTTCCTACATGTCACTCCATGGTTGGGGAACATGAGGATTAAGATATAGGGTTAGATTTCACCGAGGTACGTTGGGCAGTTTGAGGTGTTGGAGAGAGTCGGTCTGGTTGCTTATCAGTTGCAGTTACCATAGAGGTACCAGAATATGCAAGATGTATTCCATATTTCATTGCTCTGAAGTTATTTCTCAGACCCATCTCATGTTTTCCAACCTAAGGAGGTTGAGTTAGATATGGACGCATCATTTGAGGAGCATTCTATCCGGATTGTTGAACGCATTGTGATGGTTCCCCATGGCTGGTCTGTTCCCCTGATATGTGTGCTATGGAAGCACGAGCGAATGCAGAATGAGACTTAGAAGAGGGTGGCCGATGTTCAATCGCAGTGGGTATAGCTGATTGAGGATTATTATTCTACGATGCCTTGGTAGGGAAATTCAGGGACAAATTCTGGAGTACACACTGTGTACTAATATTTACACACCGTGTACTAGGATATTGTGGGTAGCTGTGTGATGGCCATGTAATGGACAAGCACATGGACATGTGGGGTGACCTGGAGACCGCCTAAAGCGGGGGCCAGCTAAGTCAAGTACATGCTGTGTACTTATAAAGTACAAGCTGTGTACTTATAAAGTACATGTTGTGTACTATCTTTGTATTTCATTAAACGGATCAGGATCAGGTCTAATGGGAATAACCATATTCTTCTTGACCTATCTCATCAAGGAGAATTTGTATTACCGCAAATATTTTCCATGCCCCTGACTCATCATATGTTCTCCGAATCTACTGCGGTCAATTGAATTGGAATCACCACGGTGTGTTCTTCCTTTTTCTAGAACCTCATCTCTTGATTTCTCCTCTTTCGTGAGATATCCTTAGTTGAAAATTTTTAGAATTTGTTATATCTATGGAGTTATATGGTGATTCAAGGCCCGGGTTTCACATATATCATCTGTACAATGTAGAGGAAGGTGTTTTGTGCCTTTTAATATTCTATCTTTGAGTTATATGTGTAAAAGTTCCCAATACCATGGTTCGGGGTATTGCATGTTAATGGTCCCTAGCCCTATTATTGCTTGTCATGCCTTATTTGTTTGGATAGAGATTTATTATTTGTTAATAGTGTTGAAATTTCCATGCCATGGTTGTTTTTCCCATGTTTTCATGTTTTGACCGTTTGGTCTAGCTTGCATGTTATGCTTCTTTTTTTTCCATGCCAAGTATTGTAGGATTGAGTGATTTTATTTGATATATTTTGTTATGATGTAGATTGTTTATTCATGTAGTTCTTGAGGTTTACTTTGGCTTCCACATATCATTGTGGATGATTAACTTACACAGGGATGTGGGAACCTGGTGTAGAATACCATAAAGAGAATGGATGTTGAGGGCTTCTCTAGAGTGTTTGTTTACTTTTTCGTTGCAAGTTCATAAGGGGGATAGACGTAAGTGCTCCCTCAAAGTGTCTATAGTTCCACGTTGCAAGACCACTTGAGGAATTGGACATTGAGTGCTTCCTCAGAGTGTCTATAGTTACCGATATGAGACTACATGGGGGATTGAAGGTGAGTTCTTCCTTAGAGAGTCTTTTATAAAGGTGATCTAGAGGGGTTAGACCGTGTGTACATTCTATAATGTTACTTGTGTTTTTTTCTTAAAACAGAGGGGTTAGGCTGTGAGTACTTCCCATAGGGATACCTGTTTATGTATAACTGCTTACTTGAGATTTGAATTTCAATGAAATTGAATAGTAGGATTTTTTTTTACTTTGAGTACTTCTTTTTTTGCTTCTTGTTTTTGCTTATTTCCTGATATATATATTCACTGACTGTTAGGAACAGATCATTAGGTGATTGCCGACTGGGATTCGTCTCAGACCCTGTTTGTGCCATGATTTCAGGCCCAAAATGATTATATGTTTGCAGGTCTAGATAAGGGAAAGTTCCCTTCTACTTCAGGTACTTGATTTTCGAGGAGCTAGAGAACATGAGACTAAGTTCAGGCTTGCGATGCTGCTGGAGTTTATCTATTTTCTTTTTTTTTTACTTTGGTTTAGTACTGTATTTCAGAATTGTGACTTTTTTGGATTTTTTCATAGACATATGTATCATGCGTCATTCATATATATATATATATAAATATATATATGTTTGTGTGTGTTTGTGCTCCAATTTATTTCTTCCAGTCTCATGCTGTTTAATTTTGTATGGTATTATTACTACTTTCGCTATTATTATCTGTTGTACTTCCACCTTGTTACTCTTCCAATGAGGGCATAGTTTCCCCACTATCACACCTAAGGCCCTTTCTACGAGTTTGAATCCTCTCATGTTCGGGGAAATGGTCTTGAGGGCATTTGACCAAACGGGTACGCGGTGCTTCTGGGTGGCACCCGAAACTGGGATGTTACAAAATTGAAATTTGGTATGAAATAGGAATAACCAAAAGAAAGGAAATTGGTTTTGGGAATCCCCTCACCTTATGTGCGAATTATTTATTTAATTTAATATCAGGGATAATCAAATTACATTAACTAATTAATAAATCCATAACCTCATATACATATAGTATATTAATTTTAATTTTATTATGTTCATTTATGGAAATTTTGATTAGTTATAGTGTTCAATTTCATCATTCAGGAGTGTTCGTTTTCATGGTTCTCATGATCGGCTCACTTGTATACTTATATAGAAGATCATGTGAAATAGGGATAATTATCCAGAATTGTAATTATATGTTATTAATGAACTTATGATGTTTAAATGTCCTTATATATATTTTTATAGATATTATTATGATTAATTATATAAATTGCTAATTATATTCATTTAGATAAATTTTGGTGGTTTTCAGTGAGACAAAATCATTTTGTTTTTTTATTTAGTATTATGTTTATATATCGCATCCAGAACATAATAATGATTATAAAATAAATTTGAAAATCTTTTTTAATGATTATAATGGTTTTATGACCAGCCATGAAGGTAGTAAAGAAAAAAGAAAACTTGTCATCCTCGGAGGTGATAAATCAACACCTTACAGATTTCATTTTCTTTTTTTAGAATAAAAGGGAGTGAATAAGAGGTTTGAATCTGGATTATTAAATTTAAAAAATAAATTTATTGTATATATAATATATTTGAGTTAACATTCAACTTGGATGAGGGGATGTTAGGAGAGAATAATAAAATAAAATAATATGAAAATAAATTAAAATAAAATGAAAGAAGATTTTACCTCTTGAACTTATTCTCCCTAAGAACCTCCTCAGGGAAATTAGATTTGATATTTTGTTGTGAAAAAAGGCTACCAGATTTGGTGTAGGGGATTTGGGATAGGATTAGGTAGAAATTGGAAAAATCGTCAAGCCTTGGAAAGTGTGAGGAGAATAGGTGGTGTGGGGTGATATTTGTAGGGGAGGAGAGCATTGTTTTTTTATTTAATTTATTCATTAGTTTATTATTTTGGATAAAGACTATGAATAGTTTGAAACATATCATTAAATATATTAAATAATAAATTGGAGTATGATATTATGGTCTTACATTAACCAAACATCATATATGACTTAATAATTCATGTATTTGTTAAATACCATAAATTAACGTATTTCAGTATTCACAAAAATGTCAGCTATCTTAGAAAAATAAAAAAATCAAACTAACCATTTTTTGATGTGAATAATTAAAAAGTGAACTCCATTTTACAGAAATAATTTTTTAAATATGAGAAATTTAATTTTTAATTAAATTCATTTTTACTAGGAAAATTCTAATTTTAATATTATAACTGATTTTATAACACATTGAAAAATTAATTAAAGTCACATAAAATTATATTATAATCATAAGAAAAAAAACTATTAATTTATGAATCTATTATAGGAAAATAAATTCTCTTTTAAATTTGTATATTAATTATAATATTGTAAAGAAAATTATGTTTTAAAAAAATACCCACACTTAATTAAAAATTTATAAAACATTTATTAACATATACTATGATATAATCATATCATATTATAATTTATAAGATGAATAAATATTATTTATACTTTCATATATTATTACACTATTCTATTAGATGAATTACTATTCCTAATGGTCACGTTACTATTCCGAGGGTCAGGTTACTATTCCATCAGGATAGGTTCCTTAATTTCATTAAATATTACTTATTTCATTCTTTATTTTTGAGAAAGATATTTTAATTGGTATCTCTATGCTATGTATGTGTTTTACACTATATAGAATAATTATATGAAGGGAAACAATTCCATTGATAAAAGTATGGGTTATTACAATACCCTGCGCATCTTCACCTCCCCTAGAAGGAGAGTAACCAAATATTAGGGTTGGATACAAAAGAATATATATATTTTTAGTCAAAATAACCCCAAATTAGAGAGTAATGGGATCTCCATCTCCCAGATCATCCCTAGAAGAAGATTCGTCAATAGTCCCAGAAGCCTATCAATGATTCCCAACATCTCATGCGTCCACCCATAAGTAAACGTCCAAGTTAAACCATGCATCGTCCCTATGTGACATAGTCCAGGGGCACAAACATAAAGTACATGACCCATAACCTAGTACTTAAGGGGGTTACACTCTATAATTATTCTTAGAGGACCTGTTCCCATGTTGATGGGGGGTTCCACTCTAATGTCATGAGGACCCGTACCCTATGTTGATAAGGGGTTCCACTCAGCAAGGTAGATGACATGAACCATGTCGATGGGGGGGGGGGGGGTCCAATCTAAAGGTTAACAATAGATGCCTTGGTACAATAGGGGATCCTACTCTAGTCATCGAGGAACAACGCCCTATCAAATATGGGGTTCCACTTTGGTCACCAAGCACCAACTCCCTATCTGGTAGGGGTTACACATGGAAGGTTTCTGTAGAGGACCAACGCCCATGCGGGTGGGGGGTTCCACTCTAAAGAATGAGGACACCACTGAACATCATTAGTAAAGGGTATAACTTGGTAGTATTTGGTGATTCTTCTTGATCACTACCATCATCTAACATTACCTCTAAAGGTGTTGGGCCTCAAACATTTCACATTGTATCTTCAAATCCCCAATCGAGGAAACCAGCACATTCTATGAAGAAAAACACTTAGGATAGTTTAGTCATAGTCCAAAATCCATGGGAAAACAAAGGGGACACGAAACCTTGTTGTTTTCTAAAAATTGGTCAAGGGGTACACAATATTTGAGGGGACCCACATGGCGTGTGGCCCCACTCCACCACCTTACTGTTTCTCCATCCAACACATGGATCCCAACCATGTAGGAGTACATGCCATGTTGATGGAACACATGGAATGATGAGGCAACCTAGAACTAGGCCATGTCCTTCTAGACATGTGTGTGTATAAAACCCATGTCTTTTTATTTTGGTACACAACGTATTGCTTCACATGGAGTACCGCCCATGTGATCAACCCATGTCCATATAATCAAGTACACAACCATGTAACTGGCTATGTACTTCCACACAAGATCCCACACATTTGATCCTCCAAATGATTTCTCCATTTAGGGAGGTGTTCACGGAGTATAATAGGGATACACATTTTCCCATCGTTATCTTTTCCAAAACCCTATCAACCACTACGGAGGGGCCACATACCATGTGTTCATCATTTGAAACAACATGTAGTTGAGTTTTCTATAGAATCTCAAATCCATGGTTCGTGCCTCAAATCAAGCCTCACAAATTTAGATTCAACCCTATCTCCAAATGATAATAGTGGATCTGGATGAGGATCGATGTTTCCCACCATTTTTCTCCAAATATTGGATCCTGTGTTTCATCAGGAGCTTCACCATTAATCCTGTCCACCGCCAATGCTTCTAGGTTGGATTCCTTAATCTTATATCATCTAAAATATCATCCTTGTCTCACAATGATTGCATATCTTACATCATTTTTATGAGCTAAGCATTGTTCGCCAACCATCGCAGTTCTATGTGTTGGGTCACGATTTGTACTACCAAATAACGTCGAACCTGGACTGTGAGGTCTTATCGGTGAATAATGTGAACAAAAATGATGAGGAAAAGAGCGATAATAAGGGTTTAACCATATTTGAAAAAGGTTTCTTGGCCAATGATCAAGAACAGTGATACCGAGGTTAGATAACAAATTAAAAACCAATTTAATATTGCAGGTAGGTGCATGCTTAGGCTACAATTGGTGTAGATTGATAAAAGGTATCAATCCTCTCAATCCATTTAATCAAAAGGGTGTAAATCCAAAATTAATGAGTCCTACACTATTATTGGATCATTCATCATCAAATAATGTACCCATCAATTATTGAGAGGATTCATTGCATTCGCTACATCCTGATCTCCTCTTAATTCGGTGTTTCGTCGTTGTCTGACGTGATTTTCCAAAAAAGGAGGGAGAATGAGATATAGAATCCTCCCAAGGTTTTTGTAGCTAACTGTAGAGGATTCTTTAGGGATATATTCTTATATAACATTTCATTATGTTAAAATAAAATAAATAAATAAATATATCACTGAACATACCGCCAACAAGAGATGAGTCTGAATGCCCCACGTAGACTAATTTTAGGTCTCACATATGGTAATAACCACATTATGTACAGAACCATGGTCTCAGTTATCTAATCCAAGATTCTGTTTAAGTGTTATACTATTTTCTTTAAGAATCTATGTGTGTGAAATATAAAATATATTTAATATTTTTATGAAAATTAATTCAGGGCACAACGGTCCTCAAAATCCCACACCGTTTTAGCACCTAGCTTTGGTAATATATATAGAAACGTTTCAAAATCATACAAGGAAAAAACTAGTCCTTATATCATCCCCTCCTTCAATATTTCTATTATGGAATAGAAAAACAAAAAAAAAATAACTCGCGATAGTAAGCCCACATCTTGCTCCCTCCCTCCCATGAACAATACTGCACATTCTCATGCTGAAAAACACATAGACCAATGGGATGGTTTGTCCATGTAGAGTCCCCTCTTGTCGATCCATGATCCCCTCCAGGTTCTCTATTAAGGTGGATCCATCCTTGATGTCTATCACTCCCAAGTTTATAACACACGCAAGTTCATGCATGAATTTTTTTAGCTCTGAAACATTGTAGACATCGTGAACCCACTCTAACTATGGGGGTAAGTAGAGGTGGTAAGTAACCTCAGTAACCTTATATATGATCTCAAATGGCCCAATGAAACTCGAGGATAACATATCTACCCAACCAAACCTCCACAATCCTCCTCAATGGGATAATCGTGGGAAGCAATGGTCTCCATGATGAAACTCTAAGGTCTTATGACTGTGATCTATGTAAGATTTATATCTTCTCTGGTTTATCATCATCCAATCATGGATGGGCTGGACATTCATCATCATCACTTGCATGATATATGGGACTAAAATAGATGTGTCACTAATCTCTATCCAGCATAAGGGTTACCTATAGGGTTGCTCGTACTGGGAATCAAAAGGTGTGACCAGTCTTCTAGATGCGATAGGGGTGGAATGTTGTACTCCTTCCCATTTGGGCCACAAATTCCTCCTACAGGACTCTCCACAATCATGACGTAAATGATGCATCCCGATTGTAGAAAATAATCAAGGGAGCCCCATAATGGAGATGGATATCTAGTACAGATATCTTCCCCAAGCTCTCCACCATGTTATACTCCCTTATAGAAAAGAAGTGTTCTGAGTTAGTAAGTTTTTCAACAATCACCCAGATGGTGTCATGGTCCTTCGTTGTGTGTGGAAGCCTTATGACAAATTCCATGGATTTTTCATCCCAGTTATACCCCAAGAACTCAAGGGGATGCAACAAACCTATTAGAACTTAGTGCTCACCCTTCACCAGTTATCAAGTGAGGCAGTGAGAGATGAACTCATCTACGATATGTCTCATTTAAAACCACCAAAACTACCACTTAAGGTATCTTTACATCTTCCCCACACCAATATATACATATATGGAAGAAATTTTGAACAACCACATCACCTCATCCTGCAACATGACTGGGATCATCAACCATCCTTGGAAAAGGATGAAATGATTCCCTCCTTTAGAATACCCATCTAGTTAGTCCCCATGGATATTTGGTCATCGAATAACTCAAATATGATGTATCAAAACTGTTACTCTCTCACATGGTTAATAAGTGGAGGAGTCAACACCATAAACTACAGAATAGATGTCCAATCATCCTCCACTAGGGTCAGCCTCAGGGAAGCCAACTACTCCGAATCCTCCTACACCTACAGTGTTTGGGACATCCTCCTAAGAGAATTTGATACTATGTTTCCCATCCATAGAGTATAGAATATATCATAGTCATAGTTCTACGGGAACTACAACCATCACCAATATCTCAGGTTAAAGTCTCTCTGTGTGAAGATGTAGCTGAGACTCTGATGGTGTGAGTAAACCATAAAGAACTTCTCCATAAGGTAGTGCCCCTACACCCTTAGGGAGAAGTCTATTACTTATATATTTAGGTCATGAGTCATGTAGTTATTCTCATTGGTTCACAACTACCTCGACTTGTACGCGATAACTACTATCCCCTGCATCAACACAAAACCGAGCCCAACTCGTGAGGCATCACAATACACTACGTACTCCATGCCCTCCTCTAGAAGTCTCCACACCAGATCACTCATCAACCTGTACCTCAACACCTTAAAGTCCCTCTAAAAAATCTCATACTAGGAAAATGGTTTCCCATTCTATGTTAGGGTAGTCAAATGGGAAGCAATTTTGGAGAACTATGCCAGAAACCTCTTGTAGTACCCCCACCAAACCAATGTAGCTCCACACCTTTGACCCACTTTTATGTGGATCCCAAGAAGGAACAACATCAATATTTTGTGGGTCCATAGCTAAACCATGCTTAGAAATGATATTCCCTAAAAAAGTGAGCCTAATGAATCCAGAACCAGCACTTCAATAGATTTCTATAAGGATGGTTCGTTCAATGAAAATCTAGAACCATCCTAACTTCTCTAAATTTTCCTCCTTTGATGTAGAGTAGACGAGTATGTTGTCAATAAAGACAACCAAAAAATAGTCCAAGTATGGCTAGAAAACCTGGTTCATTAAACCTATACCCATGCTGGGGTAATTTGTCACACCAAAGGGCATTATTAGGAACTCACAGTGTCAGTAGTGAAATTGGAATAGAAAATTTGGAATATCAACCTCGAAAAAAATTAAATAGTGTTAGGCATTACTGGGATTGATCTTCAAGAACCATCTCACACCTTGAAACTAGTAAAATATCTCATCAATCCTTGATAAGGGGAAATTATTCTTTATTGTGGCCTAGTTCAGGTGATGAAAATCCATGAAAAGCCACAAACTCCCGTTCAGATTATTCACAAACCACATTGGAGCTGCTTAAGGGGACACACTGGGAATGATAGAACCTTTTTATCAAAGTTCCTCCAACTAAAATCCTATCTCTCGTATCATGGTAGGTGCTATATGGTATGTCACAAAATATATCAGAGCAGTGATGGGATGGAAGTGAATGAGAAACTCCATATCCCACCTTGAAGTTAGTTCTATAACGTGATTGGGGAAGACGTCCATGTAATCCTATATAACTAAAGGAAACTAGATACCTGATGTGGCTATTTTTCCATGGACTATACTTGCTAACTGATGGGTGATGGGATACAACCTTCTGTTAACAAAACCTGATTTCCCTTCCATGAGATCTCTATTGCCAGAAAAGGATAATATTGTCCCATCAACATGTCGACATTTGAATTTTCTATGGTGATATCCAATCTGGCCTTAGACTATGGAAAATCAATCTATACCCATGAACACATCATAAGGTTTCATCATAATTACTAAAGTGTCCCATGTGAACCTATCTCCACTAAGAAAAAACTCTCACTACCAAAAGATAAAAGATACAGAAGAAGTGTTCCCGGTAAGAACCTCTAGATGAAGCGGCTGGGCTAGTGCCTCAAATCGGAGCTCCAGATCACACACCAGGAGTATAGAGACAGGAACATGTTTCCTCTAATACTAAAGTAATATACGCAAATAAAATACCATACCTCTAATAATCTTGTTCATTGTTGGATCATAAACCTCCAAAGTCTTCAGTTTTCCATGGCCTCAATCACCAGCTCACTAAGCCTAACATAGGCCACCTAGTGGTGGTGGTGGTAGAACATCATAGATTCATCCACCAAAAAATAGATGCACCTATTTATCTGCCAGCTCCACATCATTAGGGACATCCATTTTCCTCACATAGGAGATCCCTAATCATGATGCTACCTTTTCCGTGGTGGTCCTTCAGCTATCCGCTTGTGCTGCTCAGCATGTCTGGTCGAGTAGTCTCATGCTATGTGACCCCATCCATCACAAGAAAATAATTTCCCCTATCAAGGCTACCTTGGCTGCCCTATCCCAATACACTGCCCTTGACCACATTCTTGAGTTTGATTATGGGGATGTATCCAAAACCAAGCTCCTAGAACATGTTCTCTACTAGCTGCTATAGAAGGCCAAGCTCTATGGTGCTCACTACCATATATATCTATCTAGAATCCTTCTAATAGAAATCTATCTATCACTAGTATATGCTTCAAAACCCCTCATAGGTGGGGATGAATAAGGGTACAATGTTTTATCAGATATCTCAGTGGAGTCCAAGCTCAATCATTCGTACTTAGAAGTAACCATCCCAGATAATTTCAAGGGAGTAAAGCATGAGTTCTGTAAACCTCACTGCATACTCAAACACTGTCATCTCCCCCTTCTGCAGATCTAGAATATCTTAGATCATAACTGAGGGAATGAAGGTGGTGTAATACTCTTCATGGAACAACTATTGGAAGTCTGTTCATGGGAGTGTTGACTCATCATGCATCTTTGTAATAAGTCTCTACTAGTGCATAGTTGCTCCATGAAAAAGACAAGCTACTAGTGTAACCACCTGATCTATTGGGGTCCAAATAAGCCTGAATATATGGACAACCGACTCTAGCCAATCTTATGATACCTTAGGATTTGGCTTGCCATAGAACATCAGTAGCTTATGGTGCTAGAACTAATGGAGTGTGCTAAGATTTCATTCATCCTCATCCTATTATGTTGGAATGATCTGTTGTTCGATAGGTGGAAGTGCAACTACCTTCCCACCTGGGGGAAGGGGGTCATGAGATGGACCCTGGATTGATGTATAGTCACGCATCGGATTGTTATCATGATACAGAACTGGTATCCTGGCTGGCTATCATCATTGACCCATATTGATGTTTATGAAGATGTACCATGGTCAGATGAGAATATATATAAATATATATAATAGAAAACGTGTATTTGATGCAATAAAGATAGTAAAAGGATTAATTTTATATGATGCATATACCATTGATATGTAGAACCAATTTCTTGGTTTGCTGAGCTGATGATAAGGTATTCAAGGTCCTTGTGGATGGATATGTAAGCTACCCACACCATCACTAGACTCTCTGACATGAGAGTCTCACTCGAGACACTTTGAAACTATTTCTCGAAATCCCAACCAAATCCTCTTAAGGGGAGTAGTCATAACAACATACCAAGGAATTAAATTTCTCTAATAACAATATGTCAGGACACAGCCCATGTCGGGGCTCTAGTTGTAAGTACCCCAAGCCCGCCTCTATAGGACAGAGAGTGGCGATAAGCACCAAAGGCATTATTAATAAGGTGATGCCTTTGCATAAGTACCTATATGCACACACACCAATATATCAATGAAAAAGTTTAGAGGGATAAAAACTAAAATAAGAAAAAAATATAAGGGAACAACCATACATGAAAATCCTCTTGATAGTAAAAGAGTACAGTAGTATAAATTGAAAAGTAAATGAGACAAATACACATATAACCAAAAAAGGTAACAACTGACAAAATTGGAAACATGAACTACTGAGAGATCCCATCTTCTGAATCCCAAAACATGACCAAAATAAATGGTCTAAAGTAACAAGTATCCCTATGATCCTCTGAATTCACCATCAACTAGTCTGTTGTCTACATAAGACAAGAAAGGTATTGGAAAATCCCTTGTAAAATCGAGTATATACATACCCAATGAGGAGTAGTAAGGGATACAATAGAAAAGAATGACAGTAAAAGGATACAAGATATAGGGAAAGTGAAGAGCTCAAACAAAACCAAGAGTTAAAGTAACCTTGTCCAAACACAAGTTTCTCAACATGATGGGTTGATGAATTACACATTGAGTCTTCACCACCTATATTAGGAGAGTAGACTCATATAACCCCAAGAAGCTAAACATAGAAGAAACATGGCATAACTCATGCGTCTTCGCCTCCAATGGAAAGAGAGTAACCAAATCCATAGTGTGGATACAATATTATATATATATATATATATATATATATATATATGTTCAGTACAAAGGATCCCAAAAGAGAGAGTAAGTGGATCTATTTCTCACACCTCAGACCAAGAAGACGATTCACCAACAGTGAATCTATGGTGATTGGGGGTTATACTCTAAAGATAGAGGACTCCATGACCTAGTTCTACTAGAGAGTACAACTCAGTAGTCCATGGTGATTCTTTTACATCATTTACTTCGTCAGGCATCACCTAAAAAAGTGCCATTACTAGAACATTTCACATCATATCTCAAAACCCACAACCAATAGCAGCATCTCATTCTATGGGGAAAACAATCTGAATATGTCACTCATGAGAAAAAATATAAGTCCAAATTAAGGAGTTATGGGACACTGAGTTTTCTTCAAAAGATGTCAAGGGGTATATGACATGTGAGGGCACCCACACGATGTGTGGTCCGACTCCACAAATTGGCCATGTCCCTGAACATCACACAACTAATAACCATATAGGAGTACACACCATGTAGGTGGACTACATGACATGTCCATGCTACTGAGGATCAGTTCGTGTACTTCTGGTCATGTCCGTGTACTTTGGTAGATGGCATGTTGCTTCACATCGGGTGTCACTAGTGTGATATAGTTGTATCTATGTACTTGAGTACACGACCATGTACCAAGCTTTGTACATGCACAAGGGATCCCTCCCATGTGATCCTTCACATGATTTTTACAGCTGAGGAAGGGGTATGCAATGTGTAGGAGGGATACATGTCTCCCCATCCTTATCTTTTCCAAAACCCTACCCCCCACTGCTAAGGGGGTTTATGTCACATGTTCATCCATGTACACAACACATAGTAGAGTTTTCTAATTAATCACAGATCCACTATCCATGTCTCGAATAAATCTTTTTTTTCTTTAGATAAGGCCCTATCAACATTAAAAAGTAGTGGATCTGGCTGAGGATTGATATTTTCAGCCATCATTCATCGTATATCAAATCCCGTAGTTCGTTGGGGGGTGGGGGGGGGGGGGGTTCTCCGTTCATCTTGTCTGCCACCAATGCTTCCATGTTTGATTTATTGATCTTAAATAATCTAAAAAATCATCGTTTCTTTCCCATATCTAATCTTCTTTTGATGATCCAAGCCTCATTTGTCAATCATTCAGGGATCAGAGGGTCTGATTGAGCTCGATACCACTTGATAATGCAGAACCGGGACACAAGGATCAATTGGCGAAGAATATGAAGAAACATGAGGAGGAAATGTACCCAAAAAAGTTTCAAACAATCTTTATCCATGATTTCATGGACAATAATAAAGAACGATGATACTAGGGTTAGTTATCAAATTAAAAACAAATTTAATCTGGTACGTAGGATCATGCATAGGCCAAAATTGTCGAAGATCTCTAGAAGAGATTAATATAATAAATCCATTTAATTAAAAGGGTGAAAATAACTAATTTATGATTCCTACATGGATATTTATTTATTCTTCATTGAATAATGTGACCACCAATTGATAGGATTCATTGCGTTCAATGAGTCCTGATATGCATTGATCTGACGTTTTCTTCATCGTCCATTGTGATTCGCTAATGAAAGGGGGTGAAGGATCTCTTGAATCCTGCCAGGGTTTGTGTAGTTAACCCAAGAAGATTATCCATTGAGATATTCTTATAGAAAATTTATTTTCATTAAAATGAAATAATTAAAATAGTTAAATAAATAATTATTTCATGAATGTACCACCATCAAATGAGGAGCCTGAACACCACACACAGACCCAGTTTAGGTTGTTCATATGGAAAACACAATGTTTCAGACTCATCCACGATCATTTTTTTATGATAAAAGATGCATTAAAGAGTTATCCTATTTTTTTAAGAATTTCCATGAACCCAATATAAAATATATTTATTTTTTTACAAAAATTAATTATGGGTGCACCAATCCTCATAATTTCACGTCATCTTAGTGCCTATCTCTAGAAATATTTATTAAAATATTTCAAAATCTTATAAGGGAAAAAACATATCTCTGTAGTTTATTTTTATCTTAGGGAGGAAGTGGGACCACTTTATTGATTATGGAATATTTTAAAAATTCACATATTTTCTTGTTGAATATGTAGTTGACTATGGTAGATGCATTAACAAGGCTATATAAGGATGAGGTTGTGTGATTTTATGGGGTTATGTTGATAATCACCATATAATAAAAACTTTATATTACATAAAAAGTGTATAATATTCTGTAATATTTTTTTGGATATTAATTGTTCTGTAACACTGCATTTCATCATCAAATGGATGGTTGGATGTAATAGAATATCGAGATACTAGAGTACATATTTCATACATTTTTTCTTCATTTTTTGGGTTTATTGGTAAATCATTTTCCATTAGTTTTAATTACCTATAATAATAACTATCAATTATCCATTAGTATGGATCTATTCTTGAAATTGTTTGGATGACCTTGTATATATCTATTGTGTAGGATTAGGGTCAGATATTTTATGATTTTTGGAAAATATTTATTATAGAGCATGGAAAAGAAAGTGAAAGTAATATATAAACCGCTGAAATATACTCTAAAACACTAAAAGTTTCTTGTTGATTAGAAGATAAAACTATTATATTTCATGATTGGTGATCATGTGTTTCTGAATGATTATTATTATCATAAATAAAAGAGGTTTTTTAAGGTTAGAAGATTTTTTCCTTGGTTTATTAGACCTTTTGAGGTGTTGGATAATGTTAGTAAGGTGTCACATCAATTATCTATTCCACCATAAATGGACTAGATCCATGATGTTTTATATGTTTCAAAACATCACATATATTTTCATGAGGAATCACATGTCATTGTTTAGGGATATTTAGATATTGAGGATGATTCAACATTCATGGAGTGGCCTATTGAGATTCCAGATCAATAAGAGAAGTTGTTGTTAGGTAATTTCATTCATTTAGTTTGTGTAATGTTGATGCAAGGTGGAATAAAGAAACGTACATGTGAGTGTGATCGTAAAATTCAAGCTCAGTATCTATAGTTGTTTTGAATAGTTCTCTATATTGTGATGTTGATATTTGGTTATACATTGATATAATTGAATTTATTTCTTATGTTTTGTTTGTGATTTTGGGATGGTGTGATTCCTTTTTGAAATGTATCTCTTAGAGTGTTCGTGATTTGAGGTTTTTTATTTTCCATCTAGGTTTTATTCTGATTCTCAAGGATGAGAATTATTTTATAGGTATCTAATATAGAGGCTCATATTTTGTTTCTTCAATACATTATGGGTTTTAGGTTTTAGAGGTTTTGGGAGTGAGTTTAGAGGTATATTATTGAAGGAAATATAGAATATTGCTTAAATTTAATCTCTCAAGGAAATCCCAATATAATGTTTTAATATTTTAGTATGATTCATTTCCCAGTGTAGCTAGAGAGAAAGAGTTACCTTAGGCTATTATGACATGTTCATCACACCATGGTTTGTGAGGCTACAACATGATGAATTATATTGCATCATATTCCCTTGTTCATGATATACTGGTGTTTTATTTGTTTATTTTCTTATAAAATGATGATTTTAATTCAATTTGGATGTTAACAGGTAGATTTTGTGTTTATGGAAGGAATCCACTAAGAGATTTAAGAAGGGTGAGGATTACGCTATGATTTTTAGAGGCTTGGTTATTATGGTGTGAGTAAAATCAATACAGTATAATATACCTTGAACCCAATGAAATTTAATGACTATTTAATCGTTATATAAGGGGGAGTCGTGTCATGGATTTTAATGGTTTGATTGACTGACCATCGTCATGCTATAATGTGGGTCTTCGCACTATGTTTTTTCTTATTTTTTATTAATAAATTTAAAAAATTTCTGAAATTATATTTAGTTTCTTCATATTTATTTAATCCCTAATCATATTATATATCTACTATTGTTATGTTCTACATCCTTAGATAAACTTTAAGACCTTAGAAACGTGAGGTCAATATCTTATGATTAAAGGTTATCTTTCATCCCTTTTTTTTGTTGTTTCTTATTTCTTTCTTCCTAATAAGGCCATGATATAGGTTTTTGACTAGTTTTATGGTGTTTTATTGATGTATTTATGATTCTTAATGTGTTTTAGGTTTTTGAAGGATTTTCACAAGTTTTTTTTAGCATTTTAATTTTTAGTTTCTTTATATTCACCTGTTTAGGTGATTTTTATAGCTTCATTTGAGGTTTTATATTTAGATTATTTTTATTTTATTCTTGTATCAATGTTGATTATTCATTATTTATTTTTATTTGGTTATAAATATGATATTGAAAAATTAAAGTTAGAAAATTATATTAAAAAAAGTGAGAGGGGGAGTGAATCAAAATGATTACTATGTTTTATGTGATTACTTTTTACTGTATTTTTATTATTGTTGTTTACTATTTATCATTATAGCCCATTTTTGTGATTTGATATCATTTTTATATATTTAACCTCACTTAAAACTAGTAAATTATTTCAATGAGGTAATAAAAGAGAGAATATACAAATATAGATTTTTTTAATATTTTTTGATAATAATAAATTGGTAAATAAATTGTGAAGAATAATTTAATATGTTTTATATTTACTTTTGTCATAATTTTTTTACTACATTTTATAGTAGTGAAAGTGGGTTTGATGTGGCTTGTTATTGTGAGTGAAATAGGTTTGGTGTGTGATATTTATATAGTGGAATAGGAAAGTGTCATTGTTATTGTAGTTTGAATTGGTGGATTTGGTTAGTGACATAGTTACCTAAGAATATATAAGAATTCAATAATAATATAACTAAATTGATTAATGTGGAATGGGAATGGGTGGTTTTGAATAAATGATGTATTGAATTTGGTAAAATAAAATTGTTGTAAATAATATGTGGTAATTGGAAAATTAAGCGTAATGTGGAAATGTAGTTGGAATAAATTTTCAAATTACATCAATGTGGATAATTAATGTAATATAAAAGGGAATAAGGTTTATGTATATTTCATGTTTGATGAGGTATTTTGTTGTGTGGTTAGAGGTAGTAGTGGTTGTTGTTTTATAACAATGGAGAAGTTTATTTAGGCTATGGTTTTTGAGGTGATGTGATAGGAACTATACCCAGAATTTGGGATTATGTGTTTCTATATATTCAAAATAATTTTTTATTTCTTATAAACCTCTACCTAATTTAGGTAATAAAACTAATGACCATATGAGGTTTTGGGTATTAGGTGTGGCTCTAATATCTATGATGTGGGTAATTTGGATGGATGACCACTCTCTATCTAGTACTCCCCATTCAAGATGTAGTTTGGATATGTTGTTATGGAATGTGGTTGGTGGTGTGTTGATGAGATAAAGAGAAAATGATGTGGTTATGTGGCACTTTTGTGGTTATGAAGTGTTATATGGTATGTGCTTACGATATACAATATGTGCCAATAGTAATGTAGTTTTAGTTGAGATGTGGTTTTGTGCTATAAATTTGTGGTTTTTGGATATGGAAGGGATTTGAGTTCTAAAATATATTCCATTGGTATGTGAGGGAGACTATATCCATAGGGATGTATGTCTAGGGTACCCTGTCAGTATATATATTTTCATGATTATTATATTACCATATTTATGTATAGATTAGTGGGTGAACCTTGGTGAGGTTGGGATAATAGTTGACATGATATAGGTAATGAGTAATTTTCATTTCTAATTCATGAATAATATAATATGATTCATCGATATTTTCATGAGTGTTTATGGGGAGGAAACTATTGAGTAAAATTTTATTCTCACCCTTATATTCTATATCCCATTTTTATAAATCTTCACGATAGATTTAGTGGTCTGGATATACATTATGAGTTCATGGTGTTCATGCTTGGTGTTGGTTTCAATGTTTCATGAGCCATTCTTTTGACATTTGTTTTGGATATTTGTTTATTATGTTCCATTACATATATTTTATATTATAAAAGGGATTTGGTTTTATTATATAGAGTTTACAGGTAAATAATTATAATCATTCATAAGATTTATGAGGGTAACGTTACCTATATTGTGTGATTATTTCCTCAATTCTAATCATTAAATGCGTAATTTTGGAGTGGGATTTACATGACACACTTGTCCCACTACTGAAATAGGGGGTTCTTGTTGGGATGGGTCATGAAAGTTCTTTTTTTTATTTTTTTTGATTTGCATATAAATTTATGTTTTATCATCACTCAGAAAGTAGCAGCCAGGGAACCCGTACTCTATTTCCACTTATACATTTCAAACTTATTATAACATCTCTCCTTCTCTTCATTGTCTTGAGAAGGTGGGAGGATTCTACAAGGCCTTAAGAGACATCCCCAAGATGCCAATGGTTGGAAATAAATGCAGAAATGTTTCAATACATGTGGGAGAAGATTTTCCCTTTAAGAATAACACAAATAACCAACAAAAAATAAAAAACATACCACTATATGATGCATTATAACCATGGAATATAACTCAAAATTTCACATATGAAAATCGCACTCAAATAAAGTGCCACAATGGAAGACAACAACATCAAGGTAAACAATAGTGGATAAACTAATCAAACTCCAAGACAACCACAAGACTCCAAGCTCCAAAATCTCTATGCTCCAACATCACCAATCAACCCAAGAATCATAAAGTAGTGATAAATGTGTGATAGTTATCCTTTTCCCATGTCCCGATAGATGACATCTACAAAAGCAATAGACTTCCAAAGTATGGGTCAGTACTGAAAATCAGCAGGTTTTCCCTAATGACTACCCTACTCACACCACTATGATAGAATATTTTGCATCCTTTATATAAAACAATTTATATAAAAATAATTTCCTAAATAGTTTGTAACAGAATATAATAAAATTTTAAATAAGTTTATAACTCAATATAAACAAGTTCTATATCTATAATTTTCCAACAATCTATTTTCAAGAAAATGACCAATCCATGATTTAAAACCATTTCAAAAGTTCAACTTGGCATAACCAATATACTTCCAATATTCAAAACACCATCCATGCATGCTTATCTATGAAAATTTCATATTCATGATCATTGTCTCATCGATCTACCATGTCATCACATGATAATTATGTCCCATGTTCAATCACACTTTTGGAACCTAGAACAAGGTCATATTTCAACCAAGCCTCATAAATGCAATATGAATACACACATATGTATTCCCATAAACACTTACTAAAACAAAAATTACAAAATATTTTGAATAGAACATCCTTTGATTGAAAACCCATTTTCCAAAAAACAATTTCACATGTCTCTTCAAGAAATATTTTAAAATCATTAACTATATTAGTTTACACAACAATTCAACATAATTTCACTATTCTTCCAAAAAACCATAAATCATAACTAAAGAGGATTTATACCTTTATTTTCACAAAACATTCATAATCAATTTCATGAAACTCAATTATTTTGAAACTAATACAATAAATTCTAGTAGGAGGAGTTTAGAGTGTAGACACCTTCCACGAGAGTTTTAGCGAAAATGATAATCAAATGAAACATGCTAACGAAACTGGGTTAAATCTTCATGAACCTTCATTAGATATCTTCCCATATCATTACCAAGACAAAATATAAACTTATTTTTAATTCATAACCATATTTCTACCCACATCAGGTATAGATATGAGAAACCGAGAAGAGGGGTGAAGTAGATCTAAGAAAAATGTCACGAATGATGAAGAACGAACACTTACTATGAGGAACTGGCTTCTAGTAACCAAGTGAATCATTTATATCACCTCCGGATTGATGGGGGAAACTTACTTGACCTTTGGGGAAGAAAAATACTTAGTTAGAGCCACATATGAGGGAAAATGAGGCACCTAAAGGTAATAACATGTTAGATCCACTTTAAAAGAAGGTGGTTTTGCACCATGCATTATTTAGTCACACGGTTAGACAAACCTTATGCCAACTATGCGTTTGCTGCTACCTTCATGATAAATCTTCGCACGGTCTCCTTACACAGTCTCCAAAACTGTGCTCTAATAATTATGAAGCCACTGCCTTAAACATCCCAAACCACATGGTTTCTCCTAGGATGTCACATAGTTTGGACATATTGTGTGCTTCCCATGTGCCTTTACTTTCCCCCAAAAAACACAATTAAAGTTATATAAACCCTCCCAATATTCACCCTTATAAATTATAAACATAAAAATCCTATGTAAGTGGTTACATAAATAAAACTGGGGGGGGGGTGCTACATTCTACCCACCATTGGTATTTCCATCCCTAAAGAGTAGAAAATCTGTAACGTCTGGGAAGAGTTCCAGACATTTCTCTTTCATTTCCTTCTTGCGTTCCCGTGTATCTTTTAGAACATGACCATGTTTCCACAAAACCCACACTAGACCAATTTTTCTATAGGAAATTTCTATTGCTTATCCATAATCTGAACCACAATATATACCAATGAAGTATCCAGCTCTAGGTCAACATGAACCCATCTGATCAAATGGTCCAAACCAGGCTGATACTTTCTATGCTATGATACATGAAACACATTATGCACTACACTGAACCGTGGTGGGAATGGAAACAAATATTCCACCTCTCCAACCTATTCCAGTATCTCTAAATGGGATATGTATCGAGAAGATAATGTTACCCACTTCCCAAAACGTCGATGACCAAGCCATGGAGAAATCTTTAAGAACACATGATCACTCACCATGAATGACAATAGTCTTTAAAGATGAATCACCTATGAATTATGATGACTTCGATCTATCTCCAGTCATTTCATGATCAGCTAAATCTTCTTTGTTTTATCTTAGAAAAGGATTGGATGAACTAGTGATGTCTCACCTGTTTACACCCAACACTATGGAGAATGATAAAAATGCCCTTACAATGCTTCGAAAGGTGCCAAATTTATCAGGTATTGATAGCTATTATTATATGATAACTCCACCAATAAAACACTCTCTTCCCAGGATCCAAAAAAATCCATTACAAAATCATGTAACATGTCTTCCAATGTTTTTATCATCCTTTTGGATTACCCATCCATCTGAGGATGATATGCCACACTCGTAGTTAATTGAGTCCTATGGGATTTCTATAAAGATTTAGAAAAAATGGGATGTGAGGGTCAGATCTATGTCTGGCACTATAAAAACTGGTATACCATGTCTCTTTACCTCTTATTTAATATTGATTTTGGACATATCCTCCACTATTTGAGTTTAATGAATAGGGATGAAATGAGAAGACTTGGTATGTTTATCCACTATCACCCATATGGCTTAGTGTTTCTAGACTATTCTTGGAAGGCAAGGAATAAAATCCATAGGTATATTCTACCACTTACACATAAGGATAGGTATAGACTTTAACAAACTTAATGGTCACTAATACTCTAACTTAACATGAAGACAAGTTAATCACTTTTAAAAAAACTCATCAAACTTCCATTTCATATTGTTCCACTAGAACTGTGCTATCAAATCCTTATACATCATTTTCATTTCTGGATGAATAGAACATATTGAATGGTCATAAGATTGAAGAATTTACTCTTTTCAAGGCATTGGTACAACCATTAGGATCCTAAACCGCACCACGGAACTCCCATCCAACCTTTAGCTCTCATTTTTCTCCCCACCATTGAGTTCTGAAATCATTTTAAAAAATTCTGCATCAGATGTTTGTGCCTCCTTTTCCATCTTCATCAAATCAGGAACCAGGAAAATTGAAATTAAAACAAAATCATCTCTTCGATCCCCATATTCCTCATGCATGTTTACTTGGACCGACATCAAATTCCACTTGTCTGATGCTTCTTTTTCTAGATGATCATATGAAATTCTTCTTAATGCATCTACCACTGTATTGCCTTTTCCTAGTGTATACCTTAAGCCAATATTAAATATCTGAATACACTCTTTCCATATCCATTTCCTCATATTAAAATCTTGTTGTGAGAAAATATGTTTCAAGCTATTATGATCTATGAACACAATAACTTTATCACCAATGAGATAATGATGCCATGTTTTCAATGCATGGACGACGGTAGGTAATTCCAAATTATGTTCTGAGTAATTCTTCTTATGCACTATTAACTTCCTTGATCCATAAAAAACAACATGTTCTCCTTCCATGAGGACACATCCCAACCCTGATCTCGGAGCATCACAATACACCACATACCATTGTCCGGATTTCGATAATATCAATATAGTTGCTGATGTAAGACAAACATTGAACTCTCAGAAAGAATTCAAGAATTCCTCAGTCCATTGGAATGGAACATTATTCTTTATCAAGTTTATCATAGGCAATTCCAGTCGTGAGAATTTAGGAACAGGGCGTCGGTAATAACCAGCGACACTAAAAAAATTCATATCTGAAAGACATTCTTTGGCGTTTGCCAAGAGATAACAATTCTTATCTTATTTGAATCCATTGAAATGACTATTTTAGAAATTACATGGAAAAGAAAGTGTACCAGTTGTATCCAAAAATAACACTTTGATAATTTTGCATACAAACAATTGTCTCTTAAGATTTCCAACACTATCACCAAGTGTTTCTCATGATCATCCCTTATCCTTAGATACACCAATATTTCATCCAAAAACACCAAATCAAAAGAATCCAGATATTTCTAAAATATACAATTCATCAATTCCATAAGGATTTCTGGTGCATTCCACAGTCCAAAATGCATTACCACATGTTCATAATGGCCATATCTACTTTTGAAAGCTATTTTAGGAATATACTCCTTCCGAACATGCAATTGCTGATATCTTGATCGTAATTCAACTTTAGAGAACCATTGAGATCCCCTCATTTGATCAAATAGATAATAAATTTATGGAAGTGGATATATATTATTTATCATAGCTTGGTTAAGCTTACAATAGTCCACACAGATCCTTTGAGTTCTATATGTTTTATTTACAAACAAGACTGGTGTTGCTCATAGTGATGTACTTGGCCGAATGAAACATTTTCTTTCCAAATCTTCTAAATGCACATTTAACTACTTTAATTTTGTTTGTTTCATCCTATAATATGGAAGGGAAATATGAATAGTCCCTATAATGAGATGAATCAAAAACTCTACTACCCTTATTGGTGGTAACCTAGAGATGATCTTGGAAAAAAAATCTAGAAATTGATCCATGATTTCTAGAAAATTGTTACCTTGGAGATATTCCATCGATGTGAAAGTTAATGCCTCTAACTAATAAAAGATCATTCCCACTACTGGAGACAACAAGCCCATTGCACCAATCTTCACAACCCTTTCTAATTTTATGAGATATGTGGGTCCACCCTCAGTCTTGAAACAAACTATTCTATTATAATAGTTGATGTAATACTTGAATTTTATCAACTAGCCCATACATAGGATTACATTATCTACATCTATATCGAACACTAAGAAGTCCCATTTCAGTTCAGCTCCATCAACAGTTATAGAACATGTTTCTACACAGAAAGGCTCAACATTATCTTTGACCTAGAAGAGTTTTATGTTTTATCATATAAGGAATCATATAGGGTTTTAAACATATAAAATCAAAAACATGAGAATTAATGAAGGAATGTGATGTACCATTATCAAACAACACTTGCATGAGGCTAGAATTCAAAAGTATCATACCTATCACAATAGATAGTCTAGCATGATTATCGACAATAATCATCTCAACTATATATAATTTCTCTATCACTACCCTTTTCTAGTTGTTTCCTTACTAAGACTTTACTTATGGTGGAGTCATGGTATTCATAGAATCACCATGTATAGCTCTTCTCTTTTTAGGAGGATGATTCTCTTTTTCGTGCCCCATTGAAGCATATGACCCTAGTGAAACCTGAGAAGTGTTCCGATCACCCGTCCACGAAGCACAGTTACTATAACACTTCAGATTCATGTGGTCAAAGGAACCACATTGGAATCTTCCTACCTTTTTCGTGGGTCTCACCGGAAGATTCACCGATACAACTATTTGATTCTGATTTTCACTCCCACCCTAGAAGTATGTGTCCCTCTTCCGCTTTACCATAACAATAGAGTTCCCACCATTTCCTATAGGTATCATGATACTTCCTCATACCATAGATCATGAGATGTCTCATTTTTCCACCACCACTCTATTCACCATCTCTATATAGTTCAAAATATAGTGAAAAATTTTCATCAACAGAATATTTTATATCAACCATAATTCAATGATGCGTGCTTTATAGGATACACTTGTAGTATCCTTAAGTGATAAGTGCACTAAATTCAAGAATTTAGTTTCATACTCAATGAAAGAGAAATTTTCCTGCTTTAGGCTGAAGAAGTCCATAATCTATTGAATCTTTAATGTGTGAGGATAGATTTTTTTATTGAATAATTCCTAAAAATCCTCCCAACTATGGCCTTGATCTACTCCAACCTACACTGTTAAATCCCACCACTTGCTTGCAAGATCCTTAAGCATGTGTGTTTTCAACTTGAAATTCAGCTCTAGGGGAGTGCCGATGAAATCAAAGATATTATTAATCCAATTTAACCACAAATCAGCCTATTCTAGTTCATAATCACCCAGGAATATGGGTGGATTCTATTTTTGGAACTAGAAGTAATGATCAACTTGTCCTGGTGCATCCCTCTAGTTCCCTATGTCCACAAATTGAAATGCTTGGATGATACTCTAAACCATCTCTTGGATCAACTGTGGCTTAAGTGAAACAACATTCTCCACAACTTCTTCCTGCTGGTTTTAATGATGGAAACCGGGTATGATTTTTCATCCGGTTGGCTTTGATGATGGAAACCATGTATGATTTTATAAGAAAACCTAAAACTCTATAAGCCTCACTCTCTATCAACTGAAGGCTTAGAATTAAAAATTCTACCACATCAACTATTAGATCATTACTTTCAAAAAATCATCCTTTTTTCACATTAAAGCACTTTTGAAGACTTTCAGCCTGATTTAGAAAATCAAACCATTTTCAAAATACACCAACTATGATCTTTCCAAATTCATTAATTTGAAAAAAAATGAAACTTTTTTTCAAAAATCAAAACAGTGCATCAAATAATATATCATTACTCAAAATAAAATATTAAATCATAGTAGGATGTAATTTCTCTAATGAATGTCATGCTTGTCCCATGGGATAAACCCTTAACAATGCAATTCATGTATCCCATAAATGTCTGCGAAACAATTTTGTACCCAACTCTCTATTAACATGAAGTTCAACATAAAATGATTTGCTACATATTTTTATTCTCTACATTTCATGTCTAAAAAATCCCACTCCTTTATAATATTCCAACCCAAGGAATATACAATAATGAGTTCAACTCCAAAACTAAGAAAACTAATGACTACTTGTTCCATAATGAAAAGAACAATATGATACAATTTATCTCGAACATGCTTTTGGACTGAAAAACATTGATACCCTTTGAAACATTACACCTTATCCTTGGCTTGAGAATGTGGGAGGATGAATCTTGGCCTTAAGCAACATTCCCAATATGCCAAATCCTGGAAATAAATGCCAAAGGGTTTCAATACATGTTGGGGAAGATTTACCTTTTAAGAATGCAACAAATAACCAATAACAAAAAACCAAACATACCACTATATGATGAATGATAACAATAGAAGATAACTCAACATTCCTTATACCAAAATCATAATCAAATGAAGTTCCACAATGGTATACCACAACATTAAGGTAAATAGAGGAATATAAACTAATAAAACTCCATAGAGACCACACGAATCCATGCTCTACAATCTCCATGATTCAACATCACCAAACATACCAAGTATCACTAAGTAGTGCAAAACATGTTATACTTTTACTTTTACCATGTCCTGGTAGATTACATTTCAATGCACTAGAGTGCGAAAGTAGGGTTGAGTACTGAAACTCAGTAGGTTTTCCCCAATGAATTACCTACTCAATCCACTAGTATAGAAGAGTTAGATTCATTTATTTAAAACAACTTAAATAAAAAAAATTTCTCAAACATTTTATAATTAAATATAAACAACATCAAAAATATTTTATAACTTAATATAAACAAGTTCTATATCAACAATTTTCCAGCAAGATATTTTTATGAAAATGACCAAGCCATGCCTTAAAACCATTTCACATGTTCCACTTGACATAACCAATCCACGCCACATATTCACACCACCAAACATGCATGATTTTTTATGATAGTTCCATACTCATGAGTGGTCTCTCGTCGATCTACCATGTCGTCACATGATAATTATGTCCCATGTACCATTGCACTTCTGGCACAGAGCACAAGGTCATATTTTGACCAAGCCTCGTAAATTCAATATGAATACACACACATGTATAACCAACACCATTGCCGAAACATACATTTCCAAAATCATTCCAATAAATAAAACTTTGACTGAAAACCCATTTTCCAACAAACCATTTCAAAAGTCTAGCAAATCCATATTTTAAAATCAATATTTTAAAATCAATATTTTAAAATCAAAAACTAAATCACTTTACACAATAATTCACTACAATTTCACAATTCCACAAAATACCATAAATCATCACAAAATATGACTTATTCCACGCTTTTCATAACAATTTTGTAACACCCCATGCTTCCACGATACATTTCTCTTTGAATAATTCAAGAGCTTGCGTTGTACGTAACATGGGGTTTTAACTCACCACGACCAATAAAAATAGCCGTTATGAATAGTAATACCCACTTTTTATAATTTTATAAATTTTATAAATTTTATTTTTCAAAATGGTCTTCATTTTTGGATTCGGAATATCAAAATTAGCTTAGGATGGATTTTTGTAATTTTCTGAAAACTTTTAATTTTTGATGAATAGTGAAAAACACTGTGTTATTGTTTAAAACTGACTTTTTTTTAAATAATTGGTTATTTTATTTAAATTTATATTACGTACAAATAGAAACATAATAACTATTTATGTTAATTTTAATTCATTGGAGTCATTTTTTAATAATATTAGATATAAAAATTTTTGTAGAACTTTTTACCGTCTTTTACCCACCTTCTAGGTAGAGTTGAAAATTTTAATAAAATGTAATTTTACCACTTATGTGAATTGAATTAAAAAAATTAGAGAGACAAAATTGATATCATTAATCAAAACGTTATTCAATAAGATGAAAATAATTTTTGGTGAATAGTAACTTTTGACTTTAATTTACCACGTTTAAAAGTAAATAGTGTAATTAAAGGTAAAAATGATATTATAATAGGCCTAACACATGCCCTAATTCTATTGGATTAGTTTATTTTGACTAAAATTAACCATAAGAATAAAATATGACTCTTTTGGTCCACTTGGATTACATTAGGACATTTATTATAATTTTATTTAAAGAAGATTTAAAGTGTTAAATTCGATGTTTAATAAGTAAAACATTTTTCATATAGGGTTATAGATAATAAAAATTCGACTATAAATATTAATTATAAATATTAATAAATTTTATTCATAATGGTATTTTATTTATAATTTTTATACATTAAATAATTAAATTTATTTATGACACAATGATGATGCCATAATTACCTTATTAATAAAATATTAAATTAATTGATAATATAAATAAAAAATAAATATAAATTGATACTTTTTATGCATTCAACATATTTTATAGATTAATATGATATGTTAGTATTGATTCAATGAATTGTTTTCCATGTAATCATGCTGTTAGGACTCTAAAAAAACAAAATACCAAATAGTGTCAAAATTGATATAAATGAGTTTTTAAAACAAATACTATATTATTAATTGATATAATATTCCTAAAAATATAATTTTAAGACAAATGACTTAGATAAGGTTATATATATCAATAATTAACCACTTGGGGCTCTTTTAAAGTTTTCAGTAATTTTATTAACTATTTATTATAATAATACTAGAATACATGGTAAAAGTTCAACTATTTAACTAAGAGTTAAATCTAAAACACAAAGTTAATATAGTGACCTAAACCTATCTAAAACAAATTGGTTTAGAGGTTTTAGACCCATACCCACCATATACTCTAAATAAATCATTTTGGAGATATTATAAACCAAATTTTATTGTATAATAAAATAATATTTCAAGGTTTTCCTAAAGTGACCCTCACCTCTCTTATAAAAGGGTACTTTCCCTTATCTCAAAATCACACCTCCAATGCCATTTGTATCATAATAAACCTAATCAAATATCCTCCCAAATACCCTCACATATACCTAGTGGCAATACTATGATCATAAAGTCATCCTATGGAGCCCTTTTGATCAACTCAAAAGGAAACACCTGAAGAAGAGGTAAAAATTTCACCACCTCTTCTAAAATTATTTTCTTCTTCGACTTCCTATTTCTTTGTTGTTTCTATTAAAAAATAATAAATCCTGTACCTTATACATACTGTTATGTTATTATAAAAATGTTACAACCATATTCATTATTCTATGCATCCTAGGAATGACATTTCACCATATGTGTGTATGTACCGTTTACCGTCTCCCCGTCGTGGTGTAGTTTGTTATTCAAACACTTAATTATTTGGATGGGTATAATAATGAGTATAACTGATGTAAATAATAAATATAAAATTTTAATAAATCTTTATATATGATATACCATCCAATTACATATGATTTAACCATCAATAGAATGATATTGTTGCTTGTGCGTACGTATGTATTACTGTCTCTACGAACGCGATGAAATTCATTCCCCATCATAACCATTCAAGAAAAATTTCATTTTATGATTAAAAATACGGTTTAATAACTTAATATCATTATATATATGAATAGAATTCATCCTATCCATTGAAAACATGGCTTATGTAACCAAGCATATAAAAGAAAATGAATCAGTTAACACCCGAAATGATGATACTACTGAAATATTATTAACAAAGAAATATTAGAAGATCATATATGATAACATATTTATGTATGAAGTTATTTTATAATTTATTGACAATTATTTACCTATTATATAAGAGGTTAATGTACCCTCGATCAAGGAAAAGTAAAACGTAAGGGTTAATTCTACAATCTCTTTACTTATTCTAGGTTGTTAATAGGTAAGTATCTACTGGGACCTCTTTATCATCCACATTCGTGTTTCTTAAATACATTTATTTAAAAACAGTTTTACTATTTCCTAGACTATGGTTTAAAGTCATTAATACCCTTGTTTTACTTTTTATAAGATGTTTGTAAAGGAATCTTTCTGTCGTTTTCTAAACAAGGTTTTTTATGTCCTTTTCGACAAAAGTTAGGAAAGAATGTTTTTTAACTTATACGGGGGGTGTGGCTATTTTCCACCGTTATATCACCTTATAGGCTTCCCTTAAGATATTATAAAAATATTCCCAAAATAAATATTTTCTTTTATAATTATGTGACTTTTAAATAGTTTTAAAATATAATGATATATTTCTTTAAAATAGTTTTCATTTCATCTATGTCAACATCCATTGATAGATTTTAAACTTGTATGAAGTTTATTTATTATGATAAAAATCATCTATATTGTATTGAAGGTTTTTTGATTTGTTTGATGATGGATGTGTTATTTATATACCATTCATGGTTTATGGATAAAGTATTGACATTTCGTACGCTAGTTTTAATATGAATGTTTAATTTATGGTTAAACCATTTCATATGATGAATCTGTTGGACTTAGTAAGTGACAGGTGGAGCCCGCTATAGCTCCTCGATGCCTATGTAGGTATCATGATGCAAAATAGTGCCTTGAAACAAGGCCTTGAAAAATCTTATTTGTAGTCTTGCAACGAGGCCTTGACATTGTGGTTATGAAGTCTTTCATTATGCATTGCATCATTATGAAATTGGCTATTGATATTACATGTGATTGTTCGACAAGTAGAATATCCATGTGAACATGTAAATTGAATTATTTTATTTATCTTCTCTATATTATGATTAAGTTAAGTTAATTTTATTTTGTGTTTTAGTCTTATACATTGCCTTAAATATTTAGGCTTATTTACGACAGTTTCCACTATATTGTTATCCTTATTGAGAATCTGAGCTCACCCTTTTCTATGATTAATTTTTCCCAGGATGCGAAGAATTATTTTACGATTAACCTGAAAAAATAGGCTAAGGGATAAGAGTGTGTTTAAAGGGGGCACAATGATAATATTTTTCTATATTTTATGATGTAATGTAAAACTTATGTATGTTTCTAGTACTTCCAAGGATACTAAACTAATCGGTCTTTCGAGACTTAACCTTTTGTGATCATGCCAATGTTATGTAATAATTCACCGACTCTAGGTAACTAGGGTCGAAGTGTTATAGTTGGAATCAAAATAAGTTTAGTACAAACCATGGAAGCTAGATTTAGAAAAATTATGATTAGATCACATTACCCTAAGATAGAATTCGAGGATTAGTATAGAATAAATTTCTAGAATTTTTTGTAATGTAGATATTTTTTGAGTTTTTCACGTAATACATCCCTGTTTTGATACAATTAGGTAGTGGCGGATTTGGCACATATGTACCTAGGAGTGAAAAATAGGACAATGAGTTTCGGTCAAAGCCCAGGTTATTCTGGTACACGAAAACAGGGCTTGCTGCACTCTTGATTAGGAAACTCCCAGGGGATATGCTTAGGATAATTCAAATTTTCCATAAAAACCATTATCAAGTATTTATGAGTATATAACTCCTCAAAGAAAACATTTTTTTTTATGATTATGGATTTTATCCATAAATAGTTCAATTTATGTTAAGTGTTTTACTAGTTTGGAATTATTTATTTCAATTTATAAACTAATCTAGTGTATTCCATTGTTTAGAAATGGCGTATAGTGGAAGGAATGGAAACTATATCAATGCACATAATCCATGTATGGATTTCCCTCAAACTAAAGATAATTGAAGTGGAACTAGTGATACAACTGGTGCTGATCAACTTATCACCATACTGGGAAAAATCACTCAGGTTATAAATAATAACCTTACCTGTATGGAGCACCTTGAACCACACCATGGAGGATTAATGATAGGCCGCTTCAGGAGACAACAACCACCAACTTTCAATGGGACTAAAAATCCATTTGTAGTCGAGAAATGTATAAGTTCCTTAGAGAAAATATTTCATTCTTTGGGGAGTATCTAAATGGAAAAATTTGTCCATGGTAGCAGATCAATGGTGGTCATTAATTCAAAACAAAAAAGAAGACAAAGAAGTATCAAATATAGAATGGAGGAAGTTTGAAGAGATTTTCTTAGAAAAACACTTTCCTCATGACCATCGAGCGGATATGGAAAGAAAATTTACGAGTCTGAGGAAAAAATGGATGAGAATGTCACAATGTATGAGACTGACATTACAAGTTTAGAAAGGCATACAGAAGATTATATATGTAACCCAAGGAGTAAGATTGAACAATTATTCGATGGGTTAAAACCATTTCTCCATCGAATATTAGTTTCAAAATCCTTCTGATCATACAAAGATATTATCTCATATGGTATCAAGACAAAAAAGTAATTCCTTATGTCTTACGACTTGAATGCAATGCAAGAGAAGAAGAGATCTGATGAAAACTCTAGAAATGGAAATAAGGGGAATAAGGGAGAAGTTGAATCTCTATCCTATGGTAAATGTGGAAAGAAACACCCTGATACTTTCATAAAGGTAATGGGAGTGTGTTAAATGTTTGGTGAAAAAGTCCACCATGCTCGATATTGCTAGGGAATGCAAGAGGTTGTCAAAGTTGAATTCTACAATTGTAGTGAAAAAAGGCATTAGGAAAATGAATGTCTAAGGAGACAAATAAAATTACCTCAGAAAAGTCCAAAGGAGAAAGGCCAAGCTAAAGCAATCACTAATGGTGAGGTTCAAGCTCTAAAAGACGTGGGGGAAATTAATTTAATGGTTTCCTCATGTTTAGCCAACACTTTATTTGATTCTGGATCACCGTATTATTTAATATCTTCCCAGTTTTCTATGAAAATAAGATATTTCCAATTTGATTTAACATTGGATTTGTCAGTCAAAACTCAAAAAAGAAGTATTATTACAACAACATTTTGGGAATTAGTTCCCATTAGGGAATATAAATGTAATTTATCTTCTGATCTCATCTTCATACCCATGATTGAATTTTATATAATCCTCAGAATGGATTGGGTTTCAGACCTTGATGCGAAAATTTATTGTAAGAAGAAGGAATTTACAATTTTTGATGATGATAAGGAGTACCATATATTTAGAGCAGAAACATCACCACCTGATTCTTATCTAGATCCACCCCTAGTAGCTTTACTAAATTCAATTATTGTAGAGGAAGAGAATGAAATAACTATGGGTGAGGAAAAGAATGTTCCAAAATAGGACATACCTATTATAAAAGAATATTTTGGTGTGTTTCAAGAAGATATACATAGACATCCTCCAGAATAAGAAATTTAGTTTCCAGTGATTTAATTCTAGGTTCAAGGACCATATTGAAGACCCCTTATAAAATGGCCACTGTGGAATTAGTTTAACTAAAGAATCAACTTGAGGAACTAAGTAATAAATGATTTATTCTCCCTTGTGTTTCTCTGTGGGGTGCCCCTATTATTATTATTAAAAAGAAATATGGATCTATGAGGTTGTGAATTGACTATAGGGAGATGAATGCTATAAAAATAAAGAACAAGTATCCCCTTCCTCGCATTGGCGATTTATTATAACAACTTCATGGAGCTCAATATTTTTCAAAAATTGACCTTTGATCTGGATATCATCAGTTGTTTGTGAAGAAGGAAGATATTCCGAAAACAACATTTTAAACCAGGTATGTGCATTATGAGTTTACAGTAATACCTTTGGGATTGACTAATGCACCCTATGTTTTTATGGAACTAATTAATATATATTTCAAGTAATATATTGATGACTTTTTAGAGGTATTTACTAATTATATATTGGTATACTCAAAAAGATTTTAAGATCATGAAAATCATTTGGGTAATATTCTTGAAACCCTCAGATGAAATGAATTGTATGAGATGTTTAGCAAGTCTGAATTCTGACATAAGGAAATTTATTCTCATAGTGATATTGTCTCTAAGGATGGAGTCTTTTTCAATCCTTCAAAGACCAAGGAAATCAATGACTGTCCATCACAAATGAGTAAAACCGAGGTAAGAATTTCTATTGGTTTAGCAGGTTATTATCGGCGTTTTGTCAAGAATTTTACCCGATTGGAATATCCATTAACTAAGATCACATATAAAGGGGTTAAATTTTTTTGGACAAAAGAGTGTGAAGAATATTTTGAATAACTAAAGAGAAGATTAGTCAATGATTCTATCTTGACTCTACCTTTGGGGAATGATGGGTTTGTTATTTATAGTGATTCTTCAAAGAAAATACTTGGTTGTGTCTTTATGTACAATGATAGGGTAATTGCCTATGCATCAAGACAGAAAAAAATTCATGAAAAAAACCATCCCACTCATGATATTGAGTTAGAAGCTGTAATATTTGTTTTGATGATTTGGATACACTATCTCTATGGTGAAAAATGTGAGATATATACCAATCACAAGAGTTTGAAGTATATTTTATCAGAGAAAGAACTCAACATGAGGAAAATGAGATGGATCGAACTACTCAAGGATTATGATTACACTATACACTACCACCTGGGGAAGGAAAATAAGGTGGAAGATGCTTTGAGCAGAAAAGATCATGGAGTTTTGAACAAGATGAGAGTTGAAAGGGATCATAGGTTCATGGATCTAGTATAGATGGATATAAGAATAATCATGGAAGGTGAAACATCAATACTTTTTCAAATGGTTTCCAAACCATCTTTACTATAAAGGATAAAATGTTCTCTGACTAATAATGAGGAGTTTAAAATGAAATTTAAAGCTATAAACGATGGGAGATTGATTTAATTCATATATGACGATGGGATTTTGAAATTTGGGAAGAGAATTTGTGTTCCTGACATACTTGATCTAAAAATGGAAATATTCGATGATGCTCATAGCTCCAATTTCTCTATACACCCTGGTACCACTAATATGTATAGATATTTGAAGGAACATTTTCGGTGGACAACATGAAGAGAGATATTGATGATTATGGGTTAAGATGTATGGTTTTTCAATAAGTGAAAGCTGGAAGACAATATCCTATAGGATTCATGCATCCTCTTCCCATAACTGATTGGAAATGGAATGATATTACAATGGACTTTGTCTTGGGTCTACCAAAGACTCCTAGAAGGAATGATGCAATATGGGTCATTGTTGATTGTCTTACCAAGTCAAAAAATTCTCGAGCTATAAGAGAAGATTTAGAACTTGTAACTTTAGAAAGACTATATATTAATGAATTTGTAAGACTTCATGGAGTACCCCTATCGATTGTTTCTGATCGTGATCCCTATTTTACATCAAGATTCTGGAAAGGTATTCAGAAGGCCTTGGATACTGAACTTCGTTTGGGCACTGCCTACCACCCTCAAACTGATGGACAATGAGAACATACTATTTTAACCTTAGAATACATGTTAAGATATTGTTCACTTGACTTTCAAGGTATGTGGGATCAATATTTACCTTCGGTATAATTTTCCTATAAAAATAGCTTCCATTTAAGTATTCAGATGGAACCATATGAAGCTTTATATAGAAAGGGATGTCGTACACCAACTTGTTGGGATGATTTTGGTGAAGGAAAAATCATAGGCCCTGAACTTGTTGAGGAATCAAAGGAAAAGGTAAAGATTATCCAAACCCACATTAAAGTAGCTCAAAGTTAGAAAAAGAACTATACTGATAACCGAAGGAAGGATTTGGAATTTCAAGTAGGTGATTATATTTTCATGAAGGTATCTCCATTTAAGGGTGTTATACGATTTTGTAGTAAAGGAAAAATAAGACCCAGGTACATCGGCCCTTTTGAAATTCAAGAATGAATTGGAGTTGTAGCTTATCGTTTGGAAATGCCACAAAGTCTCTCCAAAGTTCATGATGTGTTTCACATATCACTATTGAGAAAATACATGTCTAACCCAACACATGTACTCACATATGAAGAAATAGAACTGGAACCTGATCTATCTTATTGTGAAGAGCCTATCAAGATTCTTGATACCAGAGAACAAGTGTTGAGAAACCGGACGACTCGTTTGGTGAATGAAGAAACACCCGAATATTTTTTTCATTAATATTATAGAAATTTCTAGGATGAAATTATTTGAACTAGGGGATAATGTATCACCCCAAGCTTCCATGGTGCGTTTCCCTTTGAGTAATGCAATAGTTTGTGTTGTATGCAACTTGGAGTTTTAACACATCACGACAAATCAAACTAGCCGTTATGAATAGTAATACCCACTTTTTTTGAAACGATAGAAATTTTATTTTTCAAAATGGAATTCATTATTGGAAGCATAATATTAAAAATAACTTTGGGTGAGTTTTTTTATTTTTTTTGAAAACATTCAATTTTTGATGAATAGTGAAACACATTGCGTTATTGTTTAAAACCGAATTTTTATTTAAATAATTAGTTATTTTATTTAAATTTTTATTAGGTAAAAATAGATTCATAATACATATTTTTGTTCAATGTAATTCATAATAATATATGATATATAAAATTTTATGGAACTTTTTACCATCTTTTACCCACCTTATAGGCTCATATGAAAATTTTCATAAATCATAATTTTACTGCTTCTGTGAATTGAATTTCAAAAATCTAAGAGACATGGTTTATATTATTAAGTAAATGTGGTTCAATAAGATCAAAATAAATATTGGTTAATAGTATTTTTTTACTTTTATTAACCGCAATTAAAAGTAAATAGGCCAATTAAAGGTAAAAATGGTTTTATAATTATCCTAACACATGTCATAATTCTATTGGATAAGTTTGTTTTTCAAAAATCAACCTTTTGAATAAAATATGATCTTTTTGGTCCACTTTTATTAGATTAGGACATTTATTATTATTTTATTTAAAGAAGAGTTAAAATTGTTAAATTCAATGTTTAATAACTAAATCATATTTAATATAGGGTTATACAAAAGATAAATTAGAATATAAATATTCATTAGAAAGCTAAATTTTTTTTACTGAATCGTATTTCTTTTATAAATTTTATACATAAAATAATTAAATTTATTTATGACACAATGATGATTCAGTAATTACCTTATTAATTAAGGATTAAAATAATTGATATTATAAATATCAAAATAAATGTAAATTGATACTTTTGTTTCATTCAATGAATTATCTAGATTAATACGACATTTTAGGGTTGATTTAATGAATTTTTTTTCATGTAATCATGTCGTTATGACTTTCACAAAAACAAAATACCAAATATTATCAAAATTAACATAAATGAGTTTTTAAAACAAATACTATATTATTAATTGATATAATATCCCAAAAAATATAGTGTTTGACCATATAACTTAGATAAGATTATATATATCAATAATGAACCACTTGTGGTTCTCTTGGATTTTTATTTTATGTTTATTAACCATTTATTATAATAATAAATGAATATATGGTAAAAGTTAAAATATTTAACTAAGAGTTAAATATAAAAGATAAGGTTAATATTTTGACCTAAACTATCTAAAACCAATTTTTTGATGGGTTTTCGACCCATCCCCACCTTATCCTAGAAATAAATCATTTTTTACCCATTATAAACCTAATTCTATTATATAATAAAATAATATTTCAATCTTTTCCTAAAGTGACCCGTACCTCTCTTATAAAAGGGAACTTCTCCTTCTCTCAAAATTAATCCTCCAAAGCCATTTCTATCAGAAAAACATACGCAAATATCCTCCAAACTACCCTCAATTTTACCTAGAGGCCTTACCTTGATAATAAATCCAACCTAAGTTTCCCTTTTGATCAACTCAAAAGGTAACACCCGAAGAAGAGGTAATAATTTCACCACCTCTTTCAAAGTTCTTTTCTTCTTCCAGATCCTCTTTATTTGTTGTTTCTATACCAAAATAATAACTCCAGTAACTTATAAATTCTATATTTTTATTAAAAATATTTTACAACAACATTAATTATTTTATCCATCCTATGAATGACAAGTCACCATACGTGCGTAAGTACACCTTACCGTCTCTACGTTGTGGTGTAGTTTGTTATTCAAACACTTCATTATTCGGATGAGTATAATAATGAGTATAAATGATGTAAATAATAAATATAACATGTTAAGGATTTTTTAAATATTATATAACATCCAATTACATAGGATTTAACCATAAATATAATGATATTGCCTCTCGTGCGTACGTACGGATTACCATCTCCATGAAAGTCATGAAATTCATTACCCATCATAACCATTCATTAATAATATTGATTTTATGATTAAAAATAATGTTTAAGAAAATAAAATAATTCTTTTTATGAATAAAATACATCCTATCCATAAAAAACATGGCTTATGCAACCAAGCATATAAAGTAAAACAAATCAGTTAACACCCGAAACGATGATACTACAGAAGTATTATTAACAAATCAATATGAGAAGATCATATATGATATCATATATATATATTGTTTATATATAATTTAATACCAATTATTTAACTATTATACCAGAGTTTAACATACCATCAATCAAGGAAAATTACAAGTTAAGGTTTAATTGTACAATCTCTTTACTTATCCGTGGTTTTAAATACGTAAGTATCTATTGCAACCTCTTTATCATCCACATCCGCATTTCATAATAAAACATATTTAAAAACATATTTAATATTTCCTATACTATGGGTTAAAGTCATTTATAACATTTTTTGATTTTTTATAAGATGTTTATAAAGGAATATTTCCTTTGTTTTCCAAACAAGGTCCTTTACAGACTTTTCGAAAAAATTATGGAATGATTTTTTTAAACTTATACGGCGGGTGTGACTATTTTCTGCCATTATAACACCTTAGAAGCATCCATTAAAATATTATAAGAATATTTCCAAAATAAATGGTTTATTTTATATTTATGTGACTTTTAAAAGGTTTCAAAATAGAAAAAGGTAATTCTTTCAAATAGTTTTCATTTCATTTATGTCAACATCCATTGATAGATTTTAAACTTCTTTGAAGTTGATTTATTATGATACAAATCTTCAATATTGTATTGAATATTTTTTTATATGTTTGACTGTGGATGTGTTATTTTTATACCATTCAGATTTTAAGTGATAAAGTATTGACATTTTGTATGCTAGTTTTAATATGAATGTTTATGTTATGTTTAAACTTTTTCATATGAGGAATGCATTGGACTTAGTAAGTGACGGGTGGATCCCATTCTAGATCCTCAATGCATTAATAGGTCTCATGAGCCAAACTAGTTTCTTGGCATAAGACCATGACAAAATCATATTTTTAGTTTTGGCACGAGTCCTTGACTATTTGGTTATGATGTTTGGCATTATGAATTACATCATTATGAAATTTGATATTGATATTACATGCGATTATTTGACTAGTAGAATATCCATGTGAATAAGTAAATGGAATTATTTGATTTATATTTTCCATATTATGCTAAAATTTAAGCTAAAAAGTCTTTTCTTTTTGTCTTATACATTGCCTTAAATGTTTATGCTTATTTATGAAAGTTTCCGCTATATTGTGATCCTTACTGAGCATTTGATCTCACCCCTTTCTATGTTTTATTTTTCATAGGATGTGAAGAATTATTTTATGATTAACCTGTAAGAATAGGCTAAGGGATAAGTGTGTGTTAGAAGGGGGAACAATGATGTTATTTTTCATTATTTCATGATGTAATGTAATGCATATGTATGTATCTAGTAAATCCAAGGCTACTAAACTATTCGGTATTTCGAGACTTGATATATTGTGATCAGGCCAATGTTATGTAATAATGCACCGACTTTGGGTAACTAGGGTTGGGGAGTTATAAATTTCATAATAAATTTCATGAAACCATTTAGTTTAAAAATATGACAATAAATTATAGAATTATGATTCGAGAGTGAAGTCACCTACCTCGAGGGTTTTTGAGAAAATGATAAATGGATGAAGAACTCCAACAATACTGGGTTAAATATTCATAAACCCACCTTATATATATTACCTTATAACAAAAAGACCAAATATAAACTTATTTAGTATTATAATCCTTTGATCTACCCAAAATGGGCGTAGATCTAAGATACCAGGAAGTGGGGTGAAGTAGATCTAAGAAAAACATGAAGAATGAAGAAGAATGAACACTTACCACGAGGAACTGACTTCTAATCACCATGTGAATCCCTAATATCACCTCTAAATTGATGGTAGAACCTTACTTTACCTTTGGGTAATCAAAATACCGAGTTAGGGATTCATAAGAGGGTAAATGAGCCACTTAACGACAAAAAACGTTAAATACACTTTTTAAGTAAGTGGTTTTGACCAGCACACTGTTTAGTCACATAGGTAGACAAACCATGAACTAACAGTGTGTTAGTTACTACCTTAAAGAGACCCTTTCTATATTCTCCTCTCATAGTCTCTAAAATAATGCTCCAACCATGCTAAATCCAATGACTCAAACTATCCAAACCACATATTTTATCTTAGGATGTCGCATGGTTTGGACAAACCGTGCGCCACCTGTAGACATTTCCTTTTTCCGCAAAAAAACAATTAAAGTTCCCCTAACCCTCCCAACAATCACCCTTATACTTTATAAACATTAAAATCCTAACTAAAAGGGTTATATATAGAAAATAATTGGTGATGCACTTCTTCTTGTTCATTACTTCTCATACATCAATATAAACATGATCTTTTGGTGGTAGAAATGTTTTATGGTTAATAATAAGGCAGTAAGATTAAACTTTATCAGTTTCAATAATTATTTCATGAATTTTCTATATAAATCCCTATTTTATATAAATTTTGGGTTTTATTTTATTTATTTAGTTTGATCAATTTTTTTTATTTTTGTATGATAATATTGTTATGAGCATTAATTTGGTTCCCCCTAACATATTTTATAGTTTATTATTCATTTTTTTGTACATATGTATGTGAGATTGTGAAAGCAGGCACATGGAACCAAACAGGGAACCTAATTGAGCATAACTTAATGAATTAATTAATATTCCCTATTATGATAAGGTTAAACATTTTACCAAGGGAAGAATTATTTTTGGATCATCTAGGGAATATCTCAAACTTCATAACCATATGGGTTATTGGTAAATGTGCTCTAAATAGATTAGTTGGGTGTTTAAAAGATTTTTCAATTAATTATATAGTCCAATGATATTGAAGTTGATGATCTTTTTTATAGTGGTATAGGTAAATGATGATTTAATGTTAAAATTTATCTATATACCATAAATCATAATATGAAATGAATGTCTAATAACGTAGAATAAAGGTAATGTGTTATGATTATTTGATTCCTTGGTTATATAATGAAATTTCGTTTGATTTATATTATTATATAACCATGATTTTTATTGAACCTTAGTCAATATAAATATTTATATAAAATTTTTATGATACACTACTACAAGGTGTATTTATGATTCTATGTTTATCTTTGTTATGTTTTGACCACTTTACTGCTATGTGACAACTATGGGATGCCATAATTTTTCTATATAATGCCAAAAAATATGAGTTGTGCAATAACCCATTTTCCTAACAATAATATCTTAGTTTTTTTACTTGATCCATTTTATGTGTTAATATATATTATTAATATTATCCTATAAACTATTATTCAAAGGAATTTATATTGTGAAAGTTGTGGAAACATAGAAATTATCACCACTCGATTCATATCAAAACTCACTGAGGGGATCAACAACATTTTTCATTTATCTAGAGGTAGTTTTACTCATAAAAATGACTACATTATTTTGACTAGGACTCATGAATGTATTCCTAGAAAATATGTGATGAGTGATATTTATCTGTGAAAGGTTTCATTGATGTGGTGGATTCCTACAATTTCATTATTTTAATAATAGCTGTCAGAAAAGGTGATCATTTGATCCACATTTCTTGTTGTCTTTATATCTACTAATCTTGGTCATGAAATCTGCATGAGGTGGAGGAATACTTTGAGGTTGGTGTGGTGTATGTATATATGCATACGGGATTCACTCATGAGGTGATAAGCATAATGGGGTGAATGAATTTTTGACATGTTCATGATGTATGTTCATACCATGTGCATCATGTATATATAGACAGTGACACTATCGAATTTTGGGTTATATATTAACGGATAGAAGTCATTAAATAAAAAATATGTTCAAAAAAATCCTAAAAAAATTAGGCTCATTTGAGTCAATAATTATTGTCTTAACAAGTACATTTCCAACAACTATGGAAAATTGAGAATTGATAGACTAATATTTACTACCCATGTTACCATTGTGAACCTTTATATTTGAGATTTTGTCTAATTAGAAGTACTAGTATGTTTCCTAGGGTTTGTGTGAGTGAGGGAAAAAAAGTTTCCTAGAGTTTGTGCGAGTGAGGAAAACCCAAATTAAAAGAGCATTTATTTTCATGTGGGGACAATCATTGGTGTAATAAGTGGTCCGGGTGGGTAATACCCTCTGGTGTGTTATGAAGGAAACTGAATTATTATAGGAGAACCACGATGTTAGCTGACTAGGTTCATGACCTAGATATATTGTTTTATAAAAAATGGTATCATATCTAATATACAACAGGAATTGAAGTTAAATTTTCTAGGTTAAAGGTGAAATGTCTACCACAAGGATATTGTTCTTTAAATGAATAGAGTGTAAACCCACTAGAAAAGTGAGACATAAAATACTAAATTCCACTATCCACTTCACCAAGGTTTAACTTACTTTTTTTCAGCCTACCTAATTATAATTACATAGTTATGTGTGATTTTACTAGAGTAGTGTTAAGATGGGTGACCTCCTAGGATGTTTCCCAGGGTGTGTGTGAGTGAGGAAACATCTCACTGAAAGAACATGTATTGGTTTGTTGAGAAAGTCATTAGTCTAATATTTGGATGTAATCCCAACTATGTTAAATACCATAATAGTGGTGTGTGGGGGGGATGAATCTATGTATGATATATTAAAAAAAATTCCCTTAGGAATCTTGTTTTCTCATTAAACAAACCTACCTTCTCCCTCCTTATAGTATAGAATAAATACAGACCAAAAAATGCACAAGAAATAACAATTTTACTTAGTTCCCCCTCATTAGGATATTTCTAAGTAGAACAAAAAAGTAATATGATGATGTACCAAATGCAATAATGCACATTGTTGTTACAAGGATTGGGGAAGATTCAAATTCCCATCATGTCTATAACCACACACAATTTAAAATATCACTTCTCTCTTTGATGAAGTGAATAAACTACTCCTCCGATAGAATCTTATAACAACCAGTTCTAATTTGATTCACAATTATGTGTGTATTTATTCTCTTGATTCATAAGAAGGATGAAAAACACCTTTATATGATACTTTTACACAGAGGGTCTGTGATCCTAGTGCATGACCCCTTAATGATACCCATCCTCCAAATTCCACCAGGAGACCCCTCCATACAACCTCTCTACAAGAATCCTCCATGAGACCCCTCTACAGGATCCATCCTTGAGAATTTATTCTATTCACATAGATCGTAAGAATATATTTGGTTCATGAATATTTCAATATTTTTTTTATTCACATGGATCACATGAATATTTCTATGCCTGAAAATCACATAACTCTGGTGAGAGACCTTGTTCAGGTTACAAAAATTGTGTGAAATCTATGGGTCTTCACATGCATGTAAACACCCTATATATACTTCAATTTATATTATTCCTTCACGATATATCTCTAAGATAATTATTTCATGAGTCCTTCTTCTGATTACAAAGATAATTTGATTTTGACGCATGAACTTCTTCAGCTCATGTGAAACACTTTTCTTCAGATCAAACCACTTGAGAAAAAAATATCTCATTCTTATGAACTATTGAGGGGTTGTTTATAGGAATAAATCTATCACCTTAACACTAAATATCACAATTATCCATCCATTCCACCAGGTTAAAAAATTTATTTATTTACATAACATGATTTCTTCATGTGATCACCTGCTATAGGCTGCAATATCTTCACATGATCACCTACATTGTCTTTGAGCATGTCAGGTGATCCCAACGTGGGGTCAATTAAAAATCATCCATATTTCACATGATCCCATCATGAGATCCAAATAAAATCATGAATCCAGCTCCATTATCTTCCAATAATTTTCATGATCCCAATCTAAGATTCGATGAAAATTATGAAGTTGCATGATTTTAAATGACTGCTAAAGGACTCTATCATTTCAAGCCTTTTCACTTCAATTTCTTCTCATGATCGATTCATGAGATAAAATGAAAATCATGTGTTATTTTCATGATATCACCAAAAGACATTCTAAAAATATTGTGGTTCTTCATTTGATCTCACCAAAATAACTTATGAAAACCATGCGGTTCTTCACATGATCATTTCTGACATTCACAACCCACATGATCAATTATGAAATTCACGCTAACTCGTCCCAATTTTATTTTAAAACCAACCATTTTAAACAACCAAAATTCTTTTCGAAAATAAAAAATCATGTTCTGAAATTCATGATAATTATTCTCAAAAATCAATTGGAAAATTTTGATTGATAAATGGATGTTCCATATCTTCCTCATTTTACCTATAAACTAAGTAAAAATTTTTAACTCCCCAAACATTGACATTTCGAACTTTCATTTCATGATTTATAAAAACTGTTTTCACTCTACATAAATTGTACTACTAAAGATTATGTCATGATAATATTCCAGTATAATCATAATTTTATTACTCTTATTATTTAAATAGATATTATAATCAACTCCATCATGCCAAAAATCAATATTCTTCAAATAATGATCAAGTCGTGAATACCATGCTCATGGTGCTTTCTTCAACCCATAAGTTCCTTCTTTAACCAATTTTTTTTCCTCATATTCATGGATGAGAAAACCATCTGGATACCCAATATAAAATTCTTCTTCTAGAACCCCATTCAAGAAAATATACATGACATCAATCTAGAAAACTTTGAACTTTAATTTCACCACTATGGCTAAGAATAGGTGAATAGTTTCTAGCCTTGTAACAGGTGAATATTTATTATAAACATTGATTCCTTCAACCTGGGAGTATTCCTTACACTCTATCCATATTTTTTGGAATAAATAATCCATATTCATTTAGTTTTTTTGGAAGACCCATTTGCTACTGGCGAAATTCTTACACTTGTCTCGAAATGATCTCCCATTTTTTGTACTTTTTTATTTTTCAAGGTTTTTCTTCATAGATTGAACCCAATATTGTCATCACCCACTTCTTATAATCCTTTTGGGTCTACCAATGATAGAATTATATTTATTATAAAGTAACCATTATTTGTTTTTTAACTGGAGTTTCCTGATCAACGATGATGTTTTCCTATCAACTTCAGCTCAAATATTTGGCTTTCATATTGATAGATATTTGAATCCATTCTACTCATCATCAATATCTTCTATTCAATTAGATTTTACATTTCTACACCCCTTGAGTTACATTCCTCCCCATTATTATAATTAAGAAACCTTTCACTATATTGTTGAATATTCAATTTTTATTCTATAATAGTGACATAATTACCTTCAATCATTTTCATACCATCTTGTTGAAGCATTTATATTGTTTTCATTTACCTAAATAACCAAGAAATATCCTGTCACACCCAGTTTTTCATGTCTTTGTTTCGAGCTGGTCCATTGGAAATCCAGATGCTTTTCATGGGTATTTGGTGAGATGAATTTTGATTTTTGAAGTTTTATATATGTTTAATAACCCTAATTTGGGTTCCCCATTGCTTGTTTATGAGTTTTGGAGAGAGGGTGATTACTTCAAGATTTGGGCCAACTGTGAGCCCAATTCCATTTTTAAAACCCAAATTTGTTTCTTTTATAAATCCATTGTTTTTTATATTATTTTAACCCATTAAACTTTCCACTTTTCCTATACTGACATATTAAAACTTCCATATCCTGTTGGACCACATAAGAATTCACGATCATGGTGAATTTGGGTAAATTATTTTGGTATTGGGCTAACCCATGGGCCCATTTCCATTTTTTTTAAAAAAAAATTGTTTCTTTTTCATTTTTAAATATTTTTCGGTGATTCCACCTCCCAGCCGAATCCAATATCCCTATCCTCACCCCCAATATAGTTTTTTCCTCTTTGGAGATTAGAATAGTCGTGTAGGGGGGAAACATTGTCAATGTCCCTCAAATCATCCAGAATTGACAAGGTAAATTGTATAACTCATAAATCAATCAATTAGTACTCTTTTGGCCACCAATATTCATTACCTAGTTCCCCAAGACCTTAGGAGTCTCTCCCAGATGTTTCAAGCCATTACATTCTTTATAGGGATTCATATCTAATGGATGATGAAGAGTTTTCTAGGTTGAAAGGTGAGATTCTTTCTCCTTTTTTCATCCTCTTCCCCATCCTTTCATTATTTATTGGTTTTATATTTTACCTTAGTCATGATCGACCTAGGGTTCTATTATAAAATGTTTTTTATGGGGTTTCTGTACATTTAGGTCTGGTATTTATAGTTTTAGGGTTTATAAACCCGCGGCGGGTGATTTCGGGTGTGCGTTTCAATTACGCCAAGGATTTGAGTTAGGCTACCCCTTGAAAATGCCTTTATTATTTCATTTTAATCATTTTATTATTTTTTACACCTGATATATATGTTTATTATTGTTTTTTATCCTTTGGATAGTTTTTTTGGTGTGTAAAATGGTTGTTTATGCCTTGTTTTGTTAAAGGTACTGTTGTTTTGTCATAAAAGTGCACACCATGTGTTTTTTTAAATGTTCCGCTATATTTCAAAACTATTTTGTGAGATTTAGAAGCTGGTTTATGATATTTTTAACATTTTCCAATATCTTTAATGAAATATGGCATGCAATTGGTGTTTTATTCCTTTCGAAGTTCTTAAAATAAATTGTTATGTTTAAAAAGGGCATGTCATGTGTTCGGTAAATTGCCAGGTTGGTTTTTTTGTGTGATGCGTTATTTAAACATTTTTTTTTTGGATTTATAAATGAATTGAAATAATTATATATGGTATTTTGTTTCCTTATATGGATTTACAATTTTGATTTGTTTTTAAAAACAAATGGGTTTTAGTTTAGAAAATGTTTTGGCCCAAGTTGTCGGAAAATGGTCTGTTTCACATCCTTATGAAAATGGTTGTGTTTTGATTATGTAACCTTAGTATTTTAAGGGATTAATAAATTTGGTTTTTTGATTTAAATGGTGTTTATACACCTCCATAATAAAATTTAAATGAATACCTTTTTCCAATGTTTCTTTTGGGAAAGGCTTAAAGGCACGTTTGGCATTTTATTTAAACAAATGGAATCCAGGTGTATTTTCTGTTCTATCTTTTCGGGCCATTTTATGGTTCATGAAATTGATTTATTAATTGTCTTGGGGGATTCCAAATATGGGTTTTCATGTTATTGATGGGTTAATGGTCTTAAACGAGTGTTTTTGAATGAGTTTTTTGTGCAATTCCTCAATACACTCCTTGAAATTTTTTTACGAAAATATTTAGTGGTTTGTTGATTCATGAATGAAATGTAAAGAATGTTTGTGGGATGTTGGTGTGTTTATTGTTTGGGAATGGAATTTTGATGTGAAATGTGTATTTGATAATATGTGTAACCTGATTGAGCACTAAAGGGAATCCCGAGTATCTAGGTGGACGGACGTGTACTAGTATGCTAGTGATTCCGTGGGGTTTGGCCCCTGTTTCACGTATCAAGTTTGACGATGACAACACTAAATAAACTATGATGATGATAATGTTGGGGGACCACTAGGTTATGGGTATTCTCCCTACTAGTGGCTCATGGGAACGAGAACGGTTATTTATTATGGTTACTTTCACTGAGATACAAGGTACCTGGGGCTCACAACTAACTAGTGCCTAGAAGTGTTCCTGTGACTTGTGCTCATTGGCTATTTTGTACTCACCGTCAGAATATGGTGTGTTTGTTTGGTAAATTCAGTAGAGTGTGTGACTTATTTAAAAGTTTAAATTCTTTAAAATATCCCTCTTGAAAACTAATTTCATTTTGATGTTGCACCTCTTTGAAAATTGTTAGTAGCATTCTTTTTTACAAAACATGTAAGTTTTATTCTGGTAATTTGTTTTATATATCTCGAGACATCATTTGGAAAACATACCGTAATATCACTTATTTAAAACTTGAAATTTCTGTTCTTTTATTTTAAATTATGTGCATTGGGAATAGAATATCGGGCTAACCTACTGAGTTTTAATACTCACGCATATAGTCTTCTTCTATTTTTAGCCCTTGTGCAGGTTTCAGCTTGAGTTCGATCGCCTTGGGTGACGTGTGATCATTTTTTTGGAGAGTGACCAGCGGGGTCACATGGAGTTATTTGGTTATTGGGTTTGGTCAGTCGAGTTGTTGGCTTAGTTGTACTTTCAGTTTCTTGTACAAATAATGTTCAGTTCAATTTTTATATAAATGTATTTTGGGCTGTCCATTTCTTTACGCTGTTTGTTTGATTTTTCATATATCGGAAAAACCGTTCCCTTGTGTACTCTATTGACGCCCTTGGTGCTTGTTGCCAACCCGAGAGGATCGGGAATGCCTCTCGGGACTTGTCGCAGGCTGGCCTGGGTGACCAGTTCAGGGTTGACTCGGACAGGTTCGTGATAAAATGGTATCAAAGGGGGTCGACTCTTAGCAGACCTTTCTTTTTAGAGCGCCCTTGTTATTTTGGAGATTTCAAGGTAGATGGAGTAGGATTGTTGGGACTTAAGGGGTAAGTTCAAGAAGAGCGTCGCGAACTGTTTCTCGTTCTAATCCTCAGGTTTCCATGGGAAGTTTGGTTTTATTAGTGTCCTTTGTTCTTGTTGATTGTTTGGTGGTGGGATATGACAAGGGGAGTCTGACTAAGGGACTCCATGATCTTGCAAGGCCTAGAAAGCCATGTAGAGCTGGGAAATGGTCCTAATAAGTCTCTCTGTGTTGGTGTTGTGTTTGACATATGGCCGCCATCCATATGGTCAAGTCACCCACTGACACTAGTTCCCTTTTTTGGGTCTCTTGAACCTTTCTTGAATTCCGATTTTTTTTTGTTTTGAAAATCCTTGTGCGAGAATTGTGGAAATTGGTTTTAAAGGAAGGATTGGATTTTGAAAAGTGAAAAAGGGGGTTTTCAAAAATTAAATATAAGAATTGTTTTGGAAAGTTCTATTTTTGGGAAACAAAATTTGGAGGGAAGTGGAAATGATTTAACGAGATTGGATTATACATAATCTAAACTTGTGGTTTGTTGGAATAAAATGTTTTGAAATTGTGAATCATTTTAAGGTAATTATGAATCTTTTTTTTAAATGGGGTATTTTGGGATTTCAAATAGTTTTTGAATTAGATAAATTAGTTTTGGAAATTAGTTTTGATCGGTTGGTGTTTTCCTAGAAAGGGTATTGGTCTCAATGGACCTTGGATTATAAAAACATACCTTGCTGAATTTTTTTAAAAAATGGGAAGGGGTTGTTTGGATTGGATTGGTTATTTTAATAGTTTCTAAAAATAAAAAGGGGTAGGCTTTTATGCAAATTATTCTTATTGAATTGTGGTTTTTTTGTGAAATATGAAAATTGGTTTTGACTTGGTGGTTGGTGTTCCTTTTGAAGGTACATGATTTTTTTGAATGATGTTGTTTTGTTTTAGCCTTTGGTGTTTTCATGGGTGCTCACATGCATGGTATTATTCATATCTGGAAGGATTGCCTATATGGCATGGTGGTTGGGTGCGTCGGGTGGCATGAAAATGTGCATGTGGGTGAGACCTGATGAAACACCGTTGTTAAATGTGGAAGCCCACCAAGTTAGCTTGTTTTTCAAAAGTGTTTTGAGCAGAAAAATTGTGGCCTTTTTTTTCAACCAATGGTTATGTGGCTCGATTTTTCTATATATTAGAAGAGTTGTTTATTCATTAATCTTCCTTGTGACCTAAATGTCATACTCTTGTTGTATCTTGAGATGAGATCTGGTTGGTGGCTCAGTTTTGGAGTAATGTTCATTGGGTTTCTAAAGATGTGTTTGATGTTGTGATGTGGCAATGGATAGTTCTCCATTGGAAATATTTCCTGCTGATCAACCTAAGGATTCATTTAAAATGTTAAATCCACCCCTTTTTATGAGGCCTCAACCTATTTGTTGGAATAGAGAGCTGTTTGGGATCGATTAAAAGTGCATCAAGGTCGTTATAATTCTTTTGGACATAGCAGTTGTGTTCGGTGATGTTGATGTGTTTCTTCATATTCATTGTCCATTCTTCCCCTCGTTCGGAGTGAGACAGAATTCTGATATAAATCTATGAGTTCCTATTTATATGATGGTGATTTTTTGGGAATGTGTGTTTTTTTAGCAGGGTAATCCTTAGAACCCTGACTCCGGTGCATCAGATGCTTCAAGAATCAGGGCTCCAGTCATAGGCCTCAGAGTGAAGCTTTTCACGTAGTCAGGAAATCTCCAAAGGTGTGGGGAGCTTGACCAGGCTCCTTCCTCCACCATTTTGGTATGTTAGTTTTTATGTCTCTATTGTGGTTCATAATTTATGTGAATTTCTATCTTTTACAACAAGCGTGGTGGACTTAACCCTCACACAGTGTCACAGGTTATGCCTTCAGGGATGTGGGATTCTGATTAATGTCCCTGTGTGGACCGCCTATGTAAATTAGGTGCAGTTTGGGTATTACCTATTCGTAGGTGGGGAGTTTTTGGTAGTTCATTTGTTTCTTTTTTTGGTATCAATGGCCAAACTATTGGGTCACCTTCCCTCCCCTCCCCGAGTTGTGGGGGGCCAGATGAATGCCGAAAGTGTTGGCATAGTTCTTGTCCCCTCCGCTCAGGAGTGGGAGGTTTAGATGTTCATGTTGTAACCCTATTAACATGGGTTGGTAGGTTGTTATGGGATTTTTTGGTGGAATTTCTCATGTTATTCCCAATTATTGTTAATTTTGAATTCTTGTTTGTTCATTGCATGTTGGGTTCTAATGGTTGGAAGAACCACCACAGGTCTCGTTGATTTTTCCCCATAAGAACTAATCTAGTGATATTTGTTTCTTAATGGTGGAGAGTCAATTCAGTAATCCACTAGAATCTTATGTTTTAGTGAGTTCTCTTTGGTTTGGGTGATTATTGGGTTCATTGGCAGAAGTCCCAACAAACAGGTTCTTGGTTTTGTTGTGGAGGTAGTGACTCGATCTTTCAGTTGATTCCCAAGAAGTGGTTAAATTTTTTTTTGTTGAGGTAATAGGATTAAGTTACATTAATGTTTTATAGAGTGTAATTGTATTAGGATTATGGAACATATGGATAAATAATCCTTACTTTTTTATCTTTCAGCTGGAAAGTGTTATGGCTTTCCGGGGGCGGAAAGCTTTAATGGTAGGGAGAATTGTCACACTCGGTTTTCCAGGTGTTTGTTTCGAGCTGGTCCATTGAAAATGATGATTCTTTTCATGGGTATTTGGTGAGATGAATTTTGAGATTTTAAGTTTCATATATGTTTAATAACCCTAATTTGGGTACCCCATTGCTTGTTTATGCATTTTGGAGAGAGGGTGGTTACTTTAAGATTTGGGCCAACCGTGAGCCCAATTCCAGTTTTAAAACCCAAATTTGTTTCTTTTATAAATCCATTGTTTTTTTATCTTTTTTTAACCCATTACACTTCCCAATTTTCCTATACTAACATATTAAAACTTCCATATCCTTTTGGACCACATTAGAATTCAAGATCAGGGGGAATTTGGGTTAATTATTTTGGTATTGGGCCAGCCCATAGGCCCATTTCCAATTTAAAAAAAAATAATTTCTTCTTTTATATAATTTTCATTTTTTAATATTTTTCGGTGATTCCACCTCCCACCTGAATTCAATATCCCTATACTCACCCAAAATATAGTTTTTTCCTCTTTGGAGCTCTTAATAGTTGTGTAGGGGGGAAACATTGTCAATGTCCCTCAAATAGTCCAGAATTGACAAGGTAAATTGTATCATTCATTAATAAATAAATTCATACTATTTTGGAGCCCAATCTTCTTTTACTGGTTCTTCAAGACCTTATCAGTCTCTCCAAGAAGTTTAAATCCATTCCATTCTCTCTAGGGTTTCATATCTAATGGAAGACGAAGAGTTTTCTAGGTTGAAAGGTGAGATTCCTTCTCCTTTCTTCTTCCTCTTCCACCTCCTTTCATTATTTCATGGTTTTATATTGTAACCTAGTCATGATAGACCTAGGGTTATATTATAAAATGTTTTTTATGGGGTTTCTGTTCATTTAGGGATGGACTTTATAGTTTTAGGGTTTATAAACCCGCGGCGGGTGATTTCGGGTGTGCGTTTCAATTACGCCAAGGATTTGAGGTAGTATACCCCTTGCACATGCCTTTATTATTTAAGTTTCACCATTTTATTATTTTTAACACCTGATATATATTCTTATTATTGTTTTTCATCATTTTTATAGTTTTCTTGGTGTAAAAAATGGTTGTTTATGCCTTGTTTGGTTAAGGGTACCGTTGTTTTGTCATAAAAGTGCACACCATGTGTTTGTTTAAATGTTCTGCTATATTTTGAAACTATTTTGTGAGGTTTAGAAGCCTGTTTATGACAATTTTATCATTTTAAAATATCTTTAATGAAATATGGCCTGAAATTGGTGTTTTATTCCTTTTGAAGATCTTAAAATAAATTGTTTTGTTTAAAAAGGGCATGTCATGTGTTCGGTAAATTGCCCGGTTGGCTTTTATGTGTGATTTGTTATTTAAAAATTATTTGTTTGGATTTATAAATGAATTGGAAGAATTATAAATGGTATTTTTGGGTCCTTATATGGATTTAAAATTTTTGATTTGTTTTTAAAAACAAATGGGTTTTGGTTTATAACATGTTTTGGCCCGAGTTGTCGGAAAATGGTCCGTTTCACATCCTTATGAAAATGGTTGTGTTTTGAATATGTAACCCGAGTATTTTAAGGGATTAATAAATTTGGTTTTCTTATTTAAATGGTTTTTATACACCTCCTTAATAAAATTGAAATGAATACCTTTTTGAAATGTTTGTTTTGGGAAAGTCTTAAAGGAACGGTTGGCATTTTCTTTAAACAAACGGAATCCATGTGTATTTTCTGTTCTATATTTTGGGGCCATTTTATGGTCCATGAAATTGATTTACTAATTGTCCTTGGGGATTAAAAATCAGGTTTTGTATGTTATTTATGGGTTTATGGTCTTAAAAGAGTGTTTTTGAATGAGTTTTATGTGAAAAGCCTCTATACACTCCCGAAAATTGTTTTACGGAAATATTTAGTGGTTTGTTGATTCGTGAATGAAATGTAAAGAATGTTTGTGGGATGTTGGTGTGTTTATTTTTTGGGAATGGAATTTTTATGTGAAATGTTTATTTGATAATATGTGTAACTTTATTGATCACTAAAGGGAATCCCAGGTATCTAGGTGGGTGGACGTGTACTAGTATGCTAGTGATTCCGTGGGGTTTGGCCCCAGTTTCACGTAGAAAGTTTAACGATGACAACACTAACTAAACTATGATTATGATAATGTTGGGGGAACACTAGGTTATGGGTATTCTCCCTACTAGTGGCTCGTGTGCATGATAATGGATATTTATTATGGTTACTTTCACCGAGACACGAGGTACGTGGGGCTCACAACTAACTAGTGCCTAGGGGTGTTCCCGTGACTTGTGATAAATGGCTATTTTGTACTCACCGTCAGTATACGGTGTGTTTGGTTGGTAAATTAAGTAGTGTGTGTGATTTATTTTAAAGTGTAAATTATTTAAAACAGCCCTCTTGAAAACTATTTTCATTTTGAAGTTGCACCTCTTTGAAAATTGTTACTAGCATTCTTGTTTATAAAACATGCAAGTTTTATTCTGGTAATTTGTTTTATACAGCTTGGGACATCATTTGGATAACATACCATAATATCAATTGTTTAAAACATGAAATTTATGTTTCTTTTATTTTAACGTATGTGCATTTGGAATATAATATCGGGTTAACCTACTGAGTATTAATACTCACGCCTATAGTCTTCTTCTGTTTTTAGCCCTTGTGCAGGTTTCAACTTGAGTTCGATCGCCTTGGGCAATGTGTGATCATTTTTTTGGAGAGTGACCAGAGGGGTCGCATGGAGTTAGTTGGTTATCGGGTTTGGTCAGTTTATTTGTTGGATTAATTGTACTTTCAGTTTCTTGTACAAATAATGTTCAGTTCAATTTTTATATAAATGTATTTTGGGCTGTCCATTTCTTTTCGTTGTTTGTTTGATTTTTCATATATGGGTGAAATTGTTCCCTTATGTACTCTATTGATTCCCTTGGTGCTTGTCGCCAACCCGAGAGGATCAGGAACGCCTCTCGAGACTTGTCGCGGGCTGGCCTGGGTGACCGATTCAGGGTTGACTCAGACCGATTCGTGACATATCCCCTCATCTCCATGAGATTCAAACATCAGGTGATTATTTTTTATTGAGGAAAAACAATTCCAAATAATGGAAAGTATTTCAATATTGAATTCCATCTATATCATGACTCGTAAAAAGTTTTTCTTATTTTGGACACAATAGGGTTCTTTTGGATATATAGACTGATGTCCAGAAAACCTCCTTCCGAAATTTATTTAGGTGGTCCTTCTCAATACATATTATTCTGGACATGTTGTTTATAATATGATTTCTTCTCTATAAAACTCATTTTTGATGAGGAGTTTTCACTACAGAAACATTGTTCCTTATCCAATGTTTCTCAAGATAATATTTCACTTGGATGTTTGTGAATTCTATACCATTTTCAGTTTAAAACATCAATTTTTTCCCATTATCCATTCATATTCCCTCTAGTATTGTTTTATAAAACTAAATAGAAAAAAATACTCTAAATGAAGAATATCCATGTCATCTTGCTGATATCATCAATGAAAAGAAAATAATACATTCTCCCATTAATGGATCTTGGTGATAGAGGTCCACATTAATTATAATTCAAAAAATCAAGCTTTTTGGTTGATTTTTTTTCTTTATCCTTATACATAATTATAATGATATACCCTTGTTGTAAAGCATCACATGTGTACATATGATCATGTGATAGCTTTGGTAGATCTCAAGCTACATCATATTTCACAAAATCTCTTAGATGTGGTTGAAAATTATGGTCAATCCATTTATTCCACAACTTGTTTTCTTCATCTCTAGATATAAAGAAAAAATATTCTTCTCCACTCACAAGGTAGAGATTCCCCTTAGTGCACTTCTCATTTAAAAAACTATACCCTCTTTTCCTTTGACAATACATTACATCTTGGTAATGCTCAAATAATTCCCTAATTCACATAATCGATTAACATTTAGAATGATTTGATTGATATCATCAACATCCAATAGATTATCAGGCCACATATGTTTTCTTTTAGACTTGGATTTACCAAACCCAATAATCTGTAGGCCTTTGTTAATAATAAATTTGACAACAACTTTTTTATCAGATTTGATGTGAATAACAAGATGCTTATTTATTATCATATATAATGTGTATCCACTATCAATGATCCATACAACAGTACGATAAGGTTCTTTAAGGGAAATATCTACATCCACAGCTTACTCATCTCTTTTTTTGATCCAAATCTTTAAATTCATACTTTTGTTTGAATGGTATCGTTAATATTCCTCAGACTACGATGGACTGGATTCAACTTATATATGAAAAATGATTTTATGTTTTCATCTAATTCGATTATTCTTTAAGCTGCATCTTATAAACAGTTTGGGTCAGATTTGACACATTTTTCTATATTATTGATGAGAAATATCTGAACAGGTTTCCGAATCATACACAACAAAAATGATGACCATCAAAGGAATTTCTAGAATACTACCATTTCTTTGGAAGCCTATATTTATCTTGTTCTCATCAATACCTCTTAGTTATGGAACATACATTTTGAAAGATTCCAATGATTCAAAAATAGTGACACTAGATATGAGGAGTATTATTGCACACCATTTGTGTAATACTAGTCATTACTTGAGATATTTGAATATTTGAATTATTATTCATACCCAAATTTCTCTTTAACCATGGAATAGGTTATTGTGGTCTCACATCAACCATTACATGTTTCTTCTTGCAATCAATCTCCATAACAAATGTTTTATTTTTATGTGTTGATTTCTTCTCCTAAAATTACATTGATTGTTCTACTGGACAACTAAACACCAATTTCCCTTTTTCTATCACCTATTACACCTTCTTTCACAATATCATACTCGGATTACAGAGTTTATTCTATTATATTACTTTTATTTTATGTTTGACAACTTCTTCTTCATGTACTTCAATGCGTTTGATATGATCTTTTCTTGTGCTATTCAAACCATCGATAAATATCAATTTTTATTCAACATTAATCTTTTACTCAATGACTTCCTATAAGTTAACTAGATTTTCAAATACGATCTATTTAATTTTAACCTTTAGCTCAGACTTTTATTTTTCATAATATAGAATATAGATTTTATAATCATGCAAAACTCTGTTTTCTTTCTTCATTTTGGCTCACAAACCTATATATCCTCAAGAGTAGCTTCTAATTAAACTTGGAAATCAATTGTTCCTTAAAATTATCTTTCATCATTGTCACATTATTCCCTTGTTAAATAGTTTCTAGAAACTTCCACCATAATAATTTCTCTATGATCCATGCATTTATCTATCTGTTCAACCTTAGATTTTTCTGGACTGCCATTTTCTTATGAAGGAAGATTTTTATTTTTGAATAAATTTCACTTCAAATTTTTCTTAACATTCACGTAGGCTGAGGAATTACTCATAGTAACTTCAACTTCATACGTATCATTGTCTTGAAACTTATTATGGAACCTCACTATAAGATGTCCAAGTATTCCACATCGAATGCAAACTAGGGGTAGTTTGCATTTGAAATTTCTTTTTTTTTTGTATATTTGAGGAATGGAATGACATGACCTCATCCAAATCTTATTTTTATAGCCCATCCTCTATATTGAGCTTATTCATGGCCCTAAATTCCACCTATTTATATTTCAATTTTTCCAGAGACTTGTTATCATAATTTCTAATCTTGTAAGGGATAAGAGTATTGTGTAATATATCCAATGATAGCTCTTTTGGATATTCATCTTATGGTACATAGGAATTAAGATTTAAATGAGGTGGAAGACTTCTAAATAATCTCTTAATGATCTTTTAATATTCAAGAATTTCACTAATATGTCTTCTACGAAGTAATTCACCTAATCAAAGAATGCATTTACAGACTCATTGGGGTACATTATCAAGTCCTCACATTTGTTCAAAATATCCTATAATTTTACATATTTTATATTTCAAATTCCTTTATTGATATTTAGAATCTTCTCCCACATGGGATGAGTTAACTTACATGACAGGACCTTTATATAGATCATGTAATATAAAGTTCATCCTAAAGCATTGATTCTTTTGGAATTAACATCCAATTCTATTAATTATGATTCTAATAAAAATCCATTGTCCAAACTAGTATAAATACGATACCGTGCTACTATAATGACATCCAAACCTAGTTATCATAAGTAGAACTACATCTGATTCATCCACAACTAAAAATTATTTCCATCAAAGATCATAATCCCTTTATAATTAACAACATCCTTTCAAACCACTAGGATAGAAACCCAAATTTAACATTAACAAAACTCACTTCTATTTTATTCTTATATCAAAAAATAAATGAAGATCATAACATGCACAAGAAACATTAATTTTACTTGGTTCATCCACACTTGTCTATGTATAATAAGAATACACCAGAAATGTTCCGATGTACTAAATCAAATAAAGTGATCTACTATTACAAGGTTTTTAGAAGACTCGCTATTAATATTGGCTTACAACCATTTTCAATTTGAAATCCCATTACTCTCTCTATTGAATTGAATGCACCGATACTCTAGTAGAATCTCCTAAGAATAAGTTTTGAGTTGATTCAAACATGTTTATGTACTTAGGATCTTGATTCATCAATTAGATGATAAACAATTGTTCATCATAATTTTCCTATGGGATAATGTGATTCTAGCACAATACCACTTCATGATACCCTCTGTGAGATCCTTCCACATGACCCCTCTATGCGACCTATCTGCAAGACTCCTCCATGAGACCCCTATGAGAGACCCCTCTATGATATTTTGTTTTATTCTTGTGGATTTTAATAATTATTATATTCATGTAGACAAAAGAGATTTTACCCTAGTGGGAGGATGTGATCCTAACACCAGGAGGTATTTTTTCCAATAGTGACCCTAGTGGGTAGTAGCCTGTGGCATGCTAGGAGGAAACCATTATATTATAAGAGACCCTTGGGGATAGGTGACCAGGTTTGTGACCCAAGAGGTTAATTTATGACATCATTAAATCATAATTAGGGCCAATTTGTGATATGGACCAACTCTTGTGGGGGGGGGATTTAGGGTTCAGTAAATGTTGGCTCATTGGGTATATGTGTCTTTATGTTTAAACATTTTATCCCCTCCAGAAAATATATAATTTTCAAAATAATGTATATTATGTTTACATCATGATATTAAATTTGTTTTATTTCATGATTAAATAACATTTATAATTTATTATTATTAATATTGATGTGTTTTATCACGTCCTAACCTAACTCACTTTACAAATAATAACAGGACCAGTTGGCAACAAGGCCTCAATCATGGCCTTCCATATTCCATAGGATTAAGAATAGTAGCAAGGGCCTAGGGTATGTCACTAGAGAGACTATTACCTCTTATCAGTGTAATAAACTAGTAGAAATAACCAAACATCATCCATATTATTAAATAATTATAGTGGATAAGTAGTAAATATAAACAAGTCTAAAATAAAAAGAAATACAGTAAAGGCCCAAACAACCATTTCATATATAAAATAATAATCACCCGCGAGGGTGACCACCAATATATGAATAAAATAAAAACAAGAACAATGTTTTACTACTAACTCTAAGGAAGACCACATACCCAGTCTAGAAAGAAACTATCAAGCATCTTCGTCTAGATCAAATGTGTAACTCCCTGACCCCAGTTACTCGGAGTCGGTGCATTATTACATAACATTGGCATGATAAAAGGAAATCATATCCCGAAAGACCGATCAGATTAGTAGCCTTTGATATACTAGATACATTCATATGTCTTACATTACATTATAAAATGAAAAACTACAACAACATTATTTCCATAGACTACACTCATATCCCCTCAGACTATCCCTACTGGTCAGTAATAAAATACTTCTTCTCATCCTTGGAAAAATAAAAAATAGAAATGGGTGAGCTCAGATGATTAGTAAGGATAACAATATAGTAGAAACTTTCATAAATAAGCATAAACACTGAATGCAATGTATAAAACTAAAAAAAAAGCCTTTTAAACTTGAACTTCTGCATAATATAGAAAAGATAAAATCAAATAATTCCATTTACTTATTCACATGGATATTCTAGTAGTTGAATAATCACATGCAATATCAATATCCACTTTCATAATGATGGAATGCATAATGTCAGACTTCATAACCACATAGTCGAGGCCTTGTGCCAAGGCTACAAATAATAATTTTTCAAGGCCTTATGCTAAGACACTAGTTTTTATTATGAGACCTACTGATGCATGGAGGAGGTGTAGCGGGCTCCACCAATCACATACTAATTCCAATGCATTCCTCATATGAAAAGGTTTAAACAAAACATAAACATTCGTATTAAAAGTAGCATAAAAAATGTCAATACATTATCCATAAATCATGAATGGTGTAAAAATAACACATCCACAGTCAAACATATCACAAAACATTCAATACAATATAGATGTTTTGTATCATAATAAATCAACTTCAAATAAGCTTAAAATCTATCAAAGGATGTTGACATAGTTGAAATCAAAACCTTTTTTTAGAGAAATATCTCTTTCTATTTTGAAATAATTTAAAATTAATATAATTATAAAAGAAAAAAATTATATTGGAAATATTCTTATAAGCTTTTAAGGGAAGCTTTTATGATGTTATAACGGTGGAAAATAGTCGCACCTATCGTATAAGTTAAAAATCATTCTTGCCTTAATTTTTTTGAGAAGGTCATAAAGTACCTTGTTTGGAAAATGACAGAAAGATTCTTTTATGAACATATATGGTAAAATAAGGGTATAAATTACTTTAACACATTCTCTAGAAAATATTAAAAATGTTTTGAAATACATTTTTAAGAATCATGGATGTGGATGATAAATAGATCTTTGTAGATAATTACATATAAACAACCTCGGATAATTAAGAGATTGTGAAATTAACCCTTACCATGTTATTTTACATGGTTGAGGGTAGGTTAACCTCCTGTATAATAGTGAAATAATATTTATTAAATTACACAAGAACCATATACATTAATATGATATCATATATCATCTTCTAATATTGATTTTTTAATGACATTTCAGTAGTACCATCGTTTTGGGTTTTGACTGATTCTTTTTCCTTTATAGGATTTATTACATAAGAAATTTTTTGTGTGTGGAAATGATGTATATTATTCATATTAATAATGATATTAAGGCTCTATAAACTATTTTTATTCATCAAATGAAAATTAGTCTTGAATGGATACGATGGGGAAAGAATCTCATCACGTTCGTGGAGACGGTAATCCGTACGTACGCACGAGAAACAATATCACTATTTTGATATTAAAATAATATATAATTGGATGTTATATCTTATAGAAAGAATCATTATCATGTTTTATTTATTATTTACATCAATTATAAATCATTATTACAACCATCCAAATAATAATGTATTGAATAACAACTACACCATGACGTGGAGAAGGTAAGCTATATGTACGCACGTATGATGACATGTCATTCAAAGGATAGATAGAAGAGAGAATATTGTTGTAACATATTTATAATACAATCATGGTATATATAATATACTGGAGTTATTATTTTATAATCGAAACAACAAATAAAGAGGAAGTGGAAGAAGAAAGGAACTTGAAAGAGGTGATGAAACATTCACCTCTTCTTCGGGTTCTACCTTTTTATTTGATCAAAAGTGCTCTTTAGTTTGGATTTATGTCTAAAAGAAGGCCTCTAGGATTAAGGGAGGATAGTTTATTTGATATTTGGGCAGGTTTTGGCAGAGACAAATGGCTTATAAGTTGTGAAGTTTATAGAAGGGGAAGTTCCCTTTTATAAGAGGGGTGAGGGGCACCTTAGGAAATGATAGAAATATTATTTTATAATAAAATAATTTTTTTTATAATGGCTCTAAAATGATTTATTTCTACGATAAGGTGTGGATGGGTCGAAAACCACTCAACCAATAGGTTTTAGGTTGGTTTAGGTCACTATATTAACCTTATATTCGAATTTTAACTCTTAGTTAATTAGTTTGACATTTACCATGTCTCTTTGTATTTTTATATTATATGGTTAATAAATTTACTATTAAATTCTTAGAGAAACTCAAGTGGTTAATTAATTAAATATTAAAAATTATTTAATACATTTGGATGATCCTTATATTTTTAGAAATAGAATATCAATTAATAATATAATATTTGTTTTAAAAAACCTTTATGTCAATTCTGACAGTATTTTATATTTTGTTTTTGTTAAATTCCTAACTGCATTATTACTACAAAAAAATTTCATTTAATCAATAATAAAATATCAAATTAACCTCTAAAAGTTTTGGATAGCATAAAAACGTTGAAATTACATTTATCATAACATCTATAATACCATTTATTTGATTCTTTCATTAATAAGGAAAATAATTCATCATCATTGTGTCATAAATAAATTTAATTATTAAATGTATAAAAATTATAAATAAAATACAATTATGTAGGGAATTATTTTAGATTTATAATGAATATTTATATTCAAAGAGATAACATATATAACCCTATGTAAAAATAGTTTTATTAAAAGATATATGCTTATGTCATTTTTGTATTTACTTTAACTTAAGTAATATAGTGTCATTATCACTTACAAGTGGCTCCATGGGGTCCCAAAATCATTCAATGGGTGCCCATGGTCAGATATGTATATGTAAATAGTGCTAGAACATGTGTTAGGGTAATTTAATATTATTATATTATTATTATTTTTACCCTTATTTACCGGATTTACCCTTTAACCATGGTAAATAAAATATTTACCGAAGTAATTATTCAAAATGTCTAAAAATAAAAGTTACCTATTTAAATAATTTGGAAATCCTAAATATTAATATGGAATCCATTTTTCTTAATTCAAAATTGGGAAGTGGCATAAATTAATTTAAAATTAATTCCCGTTGTCAAAACAAAAAGCGTGTTTTTAAGAAAGAATAAATATCAAAATATTGACACTTGCTTATGTCTAGTTTAAATATGAAATTTCATCCAATGACCAACATTGGATTAAATTGTCAAAATATAATCTAATTATTCTTCAACACCACTCAATAGTCTAATTTATCACTATAAATTATTTTTATTAAAAAGTTGTTTTTAATTAAAATTTAGTATGTTTCACTATTTATCAAAAACTGAATGTTTTCAGAAAAATACAAAAAATTCACCCTAAGATAATTTTGATATTCCGAACCCAAAAATGAAGTCCATTTTGAAAGATGAAATTGATAAAATTTAAAAAATTGTGTATTACTATTCATAACGGCTAGTATGATTGGTTGCGATGTGTTAGAATCTCGAAGTTGCATACAACGCAAGCAATCACATTATTAAAAAGGGAATGTACCATGGAAGCATGGGGTGTTACATTCTATCCTCATTCAAATAATTTAATCCTCAAAATTTATAGAATATTACTGCATAAAAAGATTCGGGTGGTTCTTCATCATAAGTTTCTTAGGTTCCCACATTTCCTCTTCCATCTAATGGTTTCTCCATAGAACTTTTACCAGACAAGTCGTCCGGTTTCTTATCACTTGTTCTATGGTATCAAGAACCTTGACATGATCCTTGCAGTAAGACATATTGTGTTCAAGTTCTAATTCCTCATAGGTATGTAAATGCATTGGGTCAGGCATGTATTTTCTCAACAGTGATACGTGGAACACATCATGATCCTTGGAGAGACTTGGCGGCATTGAAAAATGGTAAACTACACCCCAAATGTGTTCTAGAATTTCAAAAGGTCCAATATACCTATGACTCAATTTACCCTTCTTACCAAAACTTATAACACCCTTACATGAATATACCTTTAGGAAAACATGATCTCCTACCCGAAATTATTATTCCTTCCTTCGCTTATCGACATAGCTTTTCTGCTTACTTTGAACCGATTTGATGTGTGTTTCGATGACCTTTACCTTTTCTATCGTTTCCTCAACATGTTACAGGCCTACTAGTTTTCTTTCACCAACATCATCCCAACAGGTTGGTGTTTGACATCTCTTTCTGTATAATGCTTCATATGGTGCCATCTAAATACTTGAATGGAAGCTATTGTTATAGGAAAATTCTACCCGAGGTAAATATTGATCCCAAATACCTTGAAAGTCAAGTTAGCAAGATCTCAACATGTCTTCTAAGGCTTGAATTGTCCATTCTGATTGTCCATCAATTTGAGGGTGGTAGGCAGCGCTCAAACAAAGATCAGTATCCGGGGATTTTTGAAGACTTTTCCAGAATCTTGATTCAAAATTGGGATCACAATCAGAAACAATCGATAGGGGTACTCCATGAAGACTTAAAACATAATTAATATATAGTCTTTCTAAACGTTCAAGTGGTAAATCTACTCTTATAATAGGAAAATGTGCTGACTTGGTAAGATGATCAATAGTTACCCATATTGCGTCATTCCTTCTATGAGTCTTTGGTAGTCCAAAGATAATGTCCATCGTAATATTATCCCATTTCCACTCAGGTATGGGAAGAGATTGCATGGCTCTTCTAGTATGTTGCCTTCCAACTTTCACTTGTTGAAAAACCATACATCTTGACACAAAATTAGCAATCTCCCTCTTTATGTTATCCCCAAAAAAAAGTTCCTTCAAATATATATATATATTGGTTCTACAAGGGTGTATAGATAAATTGGATCTATGAGGATCATCCAACAATTACCTTTTTAGATCAGGTATGTTGGGAATACAAAGTCTCTTCCCAAATTTCCAAATTTCATCTTCGTATAGGATGTCACTCAATCTCCGATTATTCACTGCTTTAATCTTCTTTTGAAACATCTCATCATCAACCTGGGAACTTTTTATCCTTTCTAGTAATGATGGTTTGGAAACCATGTGAAAAATCATTTATGTTTCACCTTCCATGGTTATTCCCATAACCATCTTTACTATATCCATGTATATAGGATTCTTTTTAACTCCCATCTTGGTCAAAACTCCATGATCCTTTCTACTAAAAGCATCTTCCACATTATTTTTCTTCCTCAGGTGGTAGTGTATTGTGCAATCAAAATCCTTGAGCAGTTCTAGCCATCGCCTTTGCCTCATGTTGAGTTCTTTTTGTGAGAAAATATACTTCAAACTCTCGTGATCAGTATAAATCTCACATTTTCACCGTATAGATGGTGTCTCCATATCATCAATGCAAATATTATAGCTACTAACTCAAGATCATGACTATGATAGTTATATTCATGAATTTTTAGCTATCATGATGCATATGAAATAACCCTATCATTCTACATAAGAGCATAACCAAGTCCTTTCTTTGAAGCATCACTATAAATAATAAACCCATCATTCTCCGATGGTAGAGTTAATATATGAGCATTGACTAGTATTCTCCTCAGTTCTTCAAAACATTATTCACATTCGTTTTTCCAAACAAATTTAATTCCATAACATGTTTGCTAGGTTAATGGGTTATCCAATCGGGCAAAATTCTTGACGAAACGCTGATAATAACCTGCTAAACCAATAAAACTGCATATATGAGTTATACTCGTCGGTGATGGACAATCATGGATTTTCTTGGTCTTTGAAGGATCAACGGATATTCCATCCCTAGATATAATATGGACAAAAAAATAATTCTCCTGAATCCAGAAATTACACTTGCTAAAATTCCCATATAATTCATTTTTCTAAGAGTCTTTAGGACAATGCGCATGTGATTTTCATGATCTTCATTTCTTTTAGATTATACCAAGATATCATCAATAAATACCACTCAATGTCATCAAGATATTCCTTGAAACTCCATTCATTATATCCTTGAAGATAGAGGGTGTATTAGTCAATCTAAAAGGAATTATTGTAAACTCATAATGCCCGTACCTAGTTCAAAATGCTGTCTTTGGAATGTCTTCCTTCTTCAGGCACAACTAATGGTATCCAGATCAAAGGTCAATCTTTGAAAAATATTGAGCTCTAGGAATTTGGTCAAATAAATCATCAATGATAGGTAGGTGACACTTGGTCTTTATTGCTATTGTGTTGATCTCCCTGTAGTCAATGCACAACCTCATAGATCAATCTTCCTTCTTAATAAAAAGGACAGTGGATCCCCATGGAGAAAACTTGGGGGAATAAATCTCTTTTTACTCAATTGTTCTATTTGTTTCTTTAGTTCCACTAATTCAACAATTACCATTCTATAAGGGGTCTTCGATATGGGCCTTGATCTAGGATTTAAATCAATGGAATAATCAATTTCTCATTCTGGTGGATGTATTGGTAAATCTTCTGGAAACACATCAACATATTCTTGCACAATAAGTACATATTTTATTTGAACATTATTTTCATTAACCATAATTATTTCATTCTCTTCCTCCCAAATAATTGAATTTATTTGAGATACTATGGGTGGATCTAGATAAGAATAAGGTGGTGATGACTCTGCTCTAAAGATAAGGTGTTCTTTATCATAATCATCAAAAATAGTAACATCCTTCTTATTACAATAAATTTTTTCATCATTGTCCAAAATTCAATCAATACCGAGGATTATATCAAATTCAATCATGGGTATGATGATGAGATTAGCAGATAAAGAACATTTATATGCCTTAATGGGGACTTATTCACAAAACATTGTTGCAACGATACTTCCCTCAAAAGTTTTGACTGACAACTACCTTGTTAAATCAAATTATAAATATCAAATTTTCTTAGCAAACTGGGATTATATGAAACAATGCGATGAAACGGAATCAAATAAAGCATTAGCTAAACTTGAGGAAGTAATTAAATTACCCGCAACCCTGTCTTTCAGAGCTTTATCCTCAGAAGTAGTGATAACATAATCTTGGCCTTGATCCCTTGGCATTTTGAGGAAATTTTCCTTGGTTCTTAGGACATTAATTTGAATAATTTTCCATTTCTATGCAATTGTATCATTCAACATTGACAACCTCTTTCTTCCCCTTGCAATCATGAGCTTGGTGGCCCTTTTCCCCACACTTTTAATAGACTCCCATTCCCTTCATGAATGTACCTAGGTGTCTCTTCCCACATTTACTATAGGATGGATATTAATACTTTCCCTTTTCCCCTTATTTCCATTTCTAGAGTGTTCAACAGATCTCTTCTTCTCTTGATTTTAATTAAATTCATAAGACTTAGATAATTCATTTTCTGTCTTGATAACACATGCGATAATATCTTCGTATGACGAGAAGGATTTTGAGACTAATGCTCGATGGAGAAATGTTTTAACCCATCAAAGAAATGATCAATATTACTTCTTGGGTTACGTATATAATCCACAAAATGCCTCACTAACCTTGTAAAGTTAGCTTCATACATTGCAACATTGTCATCCTCCTTTTTCCTCAGACTCTGAAATTGTCTTTCCATATCCACTCGATGGTCATGAGGAAAGTATTTTTCTAAAAAAATCTCTTTAAACTCCCTCTATTCCATATTTGATACTTCCTCATCTTCCTTTGTGTTTTGAATCAATGGCCACCATTGATCAACATCTCCAGTGAGGCAGTAAACTGACATGACAACCTTTTCTCTTTCGCTACTCCCCAAGGGGTGGAATATTTTGTCTAAGTAATTTATCCATTTCTAAGCTACTAATGGATGTGTACTCCCATTTAATGTTGGTGGTTGTTTCCTCATGAAGCGATCTAACATTGATCCTCCACATTGTGGATCAGGGTGCTCCATATGGGTAAAGTTGTTAATCATAACCTGAGTGAGTTGCCCTAGTATGGTGATAAGATGATCAGCACAAGTTGCTTCACCAGCTCCACTATAATTATCTTGAGTATGAGGGAAATCCCTATATGGATTACATGCATTAATACGGTTTCCATTCCTTCCACTAGGTGCCATTAATAAACAATGGAATAAACTAGATTAGTTTATGAATTGAAATTCATAATTCCAAAAATGTAAAACACTTAACATAAACTAAATAGTTTATGGATATAATCCATAATTATAAAAAAAATTCTTTGAGGAAGTATATACTCATAAATCCTTCATGTTGGATTGTAATGAAAATGAGAATTAGCCTAAGCATATCCCCTAGGAGTGTCGTAACTAAGAGTGCAGCAAGGCCCGTTGTCGTGCACCAGTTTCCATTTGAGTCTAGCTCAAACTGATGTTTTCAGGTTTTACCCCTAGGTACATCTATGCCAGAGCTGCCTCTACCTGCTCATATCCAGACATGGATGTTTCTCTTGAAAAACTCACAAAATCTCTACAATACCAAAATTCATGGAAGTTCTTCTATACTAATCCTCAATGTCTATCTTAGGGTAATGTTCTATCATCAGAGTTATATCTAAATCTAGATTCCAAGGTTTGTACTAAACTTCCTCTGATACCTACTATAATGCCTCGACCCCAGTTACCCAGAGTCGGTGCATTATCACATAACAATGGAATGATACAAGGAAATCGTGTCCTGAAAGACCGATCAGTTTAGTAGCCTTGGAAATACTAGATACATTCTTAAGTTTTACATTAAATTATAAAATGAAAAACTACAGTTACATTGGTTCTATAGAACACAGTCATATCCTCTTAGACTATCCCTATAGGTTAGTCATAAAATACTTCTTCACATCTAGGGTAAACTAATACGTAGAAGGGGTGAGCTCAGATGACTAGTAAGGATGACAATATAGCAGAAACTTTTATAAATAGGAATAAAAATTTAAGGGAATGTATAAGAATAAAACAAAATCCTTTTATACTTGAACTTCATCATAATATGGAAAAGATAAAATCAAATAATTCCATTTAATTATTCACCTGGATATTCTAGTAGTCGAATAATCAAATGCAATATTAATATCCACTTTCATAATGATGGAATGCATAATGCCAAACTTTATAACCACATAGTCAAGGCCTTGTTCCAACACTATAAATAAGATTTTGTCAAGGTCTTGTACCAAGTCACTAGTTTGTCTCATGAAACCTATCGATGCATCATGTAGCTATAGCGGGCTCCACCCGTTACACACTAAGTCCAATGCATTCCTTATATGAAAAGGTTTAAACATAACAGAAACATTTGTATTAAAACTCAAATACAAAATGTAAATACTTTATCCATAAACCATGAATGGTTTAAAAATAACACATCCATAGTCAAACATATCACAAAACCTTAAATACAACATGGATGTTTTGTATCATAACAAATCAACTTAAAATATGCTTACAGTCCATCAAAGGATGTTGACATAGATGAAATCAAAACCTTTTTTAGAGAAATATCTCTTTCAATATTGAAATCATTTAAAAATCATATAATTATAAAATAAAACATTTATTTTGGAAATATTCTTATAATCTTGTAAGGGATGATTTTATGATGTTATAATGGAGGAAAATAGTCGCACCTTCCGTATAAGTTAAAAAAACATTGTAACCGTAATTTTGTCGAAAAGGTCATAAAGTTCCTTGTTTGGAAAACAAAGAAAAGATTTCTTTCAAAACATATAAGGTCAAAAAAGGGTATAAATTAATTTAAACCATTCTCTAGTAAATGGTAAAAATGTTTTGAAATACATTTTTTAAGAATCATGGATGTGGATGATAAAGAGATTCCAGTAGATAATTAGGTATAAACAACCTTGGATAATGAAGAGATTGTGAAATTTTCCATTACCCTGTTCTTTTCCTTGGTTGAGGTTAAGATAACCTCCTGTAAAATGGTGAAATAATTGTTATTAAGTTATACAAGAACCATATACATTAATAGGATATCATATATGATCTTCTAATATTTCTTTGTTAATGATATTTCAGTAGTATCATCGTTTCAGATGTTAACTGATTAATTTTACTTCACATTCTTTGTTATGTAAGTAATGTTTGTTGTGGATATGATGTATCTTATTCATATTAGGAATTATATTATGTCTTTAAAAATTATTTTTGATAATAAAATGAAAATTATTCTTGAATGGATATGATTGGGAATGAATCTCATCGCGTTCCTGGAGATGGTAATCCGTACGTGCGCACAAGTGACAATATCATTTTTTTGATATTAAAATAATATATAATTGGATGTTATATCATATATAAAGAATATTTATCATGTTATATTTATTATTTACATCAATTATACATCATTATTATACCTATCCAAATGATAATGTATTGAATAACTTCTACACCATGACATGGAGACGGTAAGCCTTACGTACGCACATATAGTGACATGTCATTCAAAGGATGGATAGAATAATGAATATGGTTGTAACATGTTTATAATAAAATCAATATATATATATATATGATAATGGATATATTATTTTAGAATGGAAACAACAAATAAAGTGGTAGTGAAAGAAGAAAGGCTCTTGAAATAGGTGATGCAATATTTACCTCTTGTTCGGGTTCTTCCTTTTGATTTGATAAAAAGCTATCATTAGGTTGGCTTTATGACTAAAATAATTCCCCTACGATAATGATAATAAAGTTGAGAGGATATTTGGGTAGGGTTTGGCCGAGAAAAAGGACTTTGATGGTGTGAATTTGAGAGAAGGGGAAGTACCATTTTATAAGAGGGGTGAGGGGAACCTTAGGAAAATATTGAAATATTATTTTATAATAAAATAATTTTAGGTTTATAATGACTCCAAACTGATTTATTTCAATGATAAGGTGGAAAAGGGTGTACAAATACTCAACCAATAGGTTTTAGATAGATTTGGGTCACTATATTAACCTTATCTTCTTAGATTTAACTCTTAGTTCATTAGGTTGACATTTACCATGTCTCTTTGTATTTTTATATTATACGGTCTATAAACTAACTATAAACTTCCAAGAAAACCTCAAGTGGTTCATTAATGACATATATAATATTATTTATGATTTTTGGACGAATATTAGATTTTTAGTAGTATAATATCAATTAATAATATAATATTTGTTTTAAAAACTCTTTTATGTCAATTTTGAAACTATTTTCTACTTTGTTTTTGTTAAACTCCTAAGAGCATTATTAATACGAAAAGAATTCATTTAACTAATCCTAACAATTCATATTATCCTATAAAATTCTTGGATGGAATTAAAACTTTCAGATTATATTTATTTTAACATCAATAATACCATTTATTTGATTCTTTCATTAATTAGGAAAATACCGCATCATCATCGTGTCATAAAATAAATTTAATTATTCAATTGTTAAAAATTATAAAAAAATTCTATAATATAGGGAATCATTTTATATTTATAATGAATATTTATAGTTGAGTATATAACATATATAACCGTATCTAAAAATTATTTTACTAAAAGATATATGCTTATGTCATTTTTGTATTTACTTTAACTTAATTAATATAAAGTATCATTATCACTTAAAAGTGGCTCCATGGGTTCCGAAAATTGACCCAAGGATGACCATTATCGGACATGTATCAAACATTAGGGTTAGAACATATTTTTGGGTAATATAATATTATTATAATATTATATTCTTACCCTTATTTACCAGATTTACCATTTAACCATGATAATAAAATATTTACCGAAGTAATTATTAAAAATAACTATAAATAAAAGTTACATATTTACACAATTTGGAACTCCTGATTCTAAATATGGAATCCATTTTTCTAAATTCAAAACAAAGAAGTGGAATAAATCAATTTAAAATTAATTTCCATTCTCAAAACAAAAAGCATGTTTTTAAGAAATAATAACTTTCAAAAGATTGACATTTTCTTATGTCCATTTTAAATGTTAAATTACATCAAATGACCAAAATTGGATTAAATGGTAAAAATATATTCTAATTATACTTAAAAACCACTCAATAGTATAATTTATCACTATAAATTATTTTGATTAAAAAAGTTGTTTTTAATTATAATTTAGTATTTTTCACTATTCATAAAAAACTAAATGGTTTCAAGAAAATACCAAAAAAATCACCCTATGATAATTTCGATATTTTGATCCCAAAAATGAAGTCCATTTTGAATGATAAAATTGATAAAATTTCAAAAATTGGGTATTACTGTTCATAACGGCTAGTTTGATTGGTCGCGATGTGTTAGAATGTTGAAGTTGCGTACAATGCAAGATATTGAATTATTCAAAGGGAAAATTATCATGGAAGCTTGGGGTGTTGCAAAATGAATCTATAAAATTGGATCTACTCAATCATGAAAACCTATGAATCATCCCTATATATAATGTATCCATATTAAACATGAAATAAGACATATGGCCCGCACACACAAACGGAGGTTCACCTACATGGGGTGAGAAATAATTTTTTGTAGGCCACCCAATGGGTTTTTTGGTAGAATTATAACTTTACTAGAAGGAAATTTATCCTTTATTGAATAAAAAAGACTAAAAAAGTCTAAATGAATATTTTTTACAAGATAAAATCTCATCAGGAACATTGTTTCAGCATATTAACTCAGGAGTAGTGAGCCCTTTATTTGCAATCGCATCAGCCAAATGATTTTCCTCATGATATGTGTGTATGATGATATAATTCACGGATGATATAACATCCATACATTTAATCCATGTTGTATTTAGTTTCCATAATAGATGAATGATACCATTCCTAATAGCATAAAAAATGAAGTGGAGTCACACATAAGCCACAAGTTGGGGTATCCTCATTAATTTTCAATATTCACCACATTGATAATACCATTAATTTTAGCGTAATGGGATGTGTTGGTACCACAAGGACCATAGAAACATCCCACTACTTCACCATAATGGTTTCTGAAAATCACACCATTACCAGATGGACCTAGATTTCCTCTTGATGCACCATTCGTGTTGCATTTGATCCAACCAAAAAAGGAGGCATCCAATTGACATCCATGTTCCTAGAAGGGGGATGATAATTAACTTTATTCCAAAATTCATAACCATATAAAAAACATGAATTGAGTTATCAAAATTTCTATTTTGGATATCATTTTCATATTTCATAGCCGATAAAATATGATCCAAATTTTTCTGAACATTGACAGCATCACCGCCATGAACCATTTTATTATCACTATTACATATATGATCAATAACCTCCAAACTGGAGACTAGAAAAAGACTACGCATCTACTGTTAAATAGGTAGGGAAATATAGGTAATCAGATGTTCCCGAATTCTAATTGTGTTAGGAATTTTAATTTCAAAATAGTCTATAATTGCAGTCCATAACACATAAAAAGTAACAATTCATAATGAAATTTGATTAATAGCATCTACATTATAAATAAATAGTAAAAAAAGAATAAATACTAATACCAACACCCTCTAAAAAATATTTAGTAGGCAGTTTATCATAAATGAGTATCTATAAAAATGAAAACAAGGATGGCAGAATAAAACATATACTTAATTCTTTAGTCCAATTGTTGACATTCCCTTTAACACCCTCATGATAAAAATATTTTTATGGATGTTACACATTGGAGGTAAGTTACCAAACCAGATTATCTTCTAATTTAATAAAATTTTAGTCCAAACAAACTCCTTGATATCAAAAGGAATCACATCCAAGAAAATTTCCATCTTTTCCTTGATTGACACATTTGTGTCAAAAGAAGTATCACAAGAGTTAATATAGTTGATAAGAAAAATACATGTCCAGTTATATAATAAAAAATTTAGGGATGAATTCATTCTTGCTAACTAGTTATAATTAATAGATATTATGGAGAATGAATTATTGAGATAATGGAAAATAGAAGAGTCCAAATAATTTAACTTCCCATCTTTGAGCCTGTATAAAATTTGTATCTCAATAAAAAATAAGAGACACCGAAATCTTGTTAATAAGTATCTACATGAAATTATCCAACAAGGAATAATTGAAATTGAATAGTTTTTATTGCCAATTCCACCCTAAACAAATAGTTTACAACATTGATTCTAAGGGAAAATCAGAAAAAATTACTAAAGAATTATTCCGCTCGAGATTTTTTTAATGGAGGTATTGATACTCTTAATAAGAGATGTTGACCATTTATAAATCACAAAATGGTAAAAAAAATGTTGAGATAATCACAGATTTGAGGCCACCACAATGGGAAACTTATAACCTATTTTCATAAGTGATTTATCAAGAATATTTTCATCCAAGATGAGAAACTGTTGAGCACCTATTTTTTCTTGGTAAGACTTGGAAATATTTCAAAATATATTTTCAGATCTAGGTGATGAGATGGATTGCGATTATGAAGTCTGGTGTATCCAAAATTAATTTTATAAATTATTAAATATATTTTATATTTCACACATTGTTAATTATATAAAATGGGATAACTCTTAAATGGTAGATCATATCAAAAATCTGAGACCACTATTGGGTTTTAGATGTGTTGTTTATCCCATGCATGATATTAAATGATTTGGAATGGGACATCCAGACTCCTCACTTTTTGGCAGTGTGTTTATGTGAATGAATAAATTAACCAATTGATTGATCAATTAAAACTTGATATAATAAAAAATCTATTAATAGTTCATTGGGGGGAGTTGAAAAATGTTGTCCCATAATTCTCCCATCTTCTAGTGAGTGGTATTCCCATCATCTATTGGAGATGAACAACAAACCACTAGATCAAGACTGATCAAAGTGCAACAAATGCAATGACTTCTCTTGAATTCATTAACCATCATGTTATAAAAAAATGACTGAAACAAGAGGTAGGACTAGTTATTTTTGATTTTTATCCATTATAATTAAACTATTTAGTTTATCATTATGATTCCTTCGATCTCTATCTTTGAAAACCGTTTTTTATCTAGGAATGATGATTTAAATTTATTTCTTTGGTTTATCTTGCCCAGGAGCATGTTCTTGACTGTTGGTCAAGAACACAAGGAAAAATATCTCTTAAAACCTTGTTCATGGGATTTTCCACTTATTTTTATTTTCTTTTTTCACTGATGGAACCCCGTAGTTCCTATTTCAACAATTATTGGGAAATACGAGCTCGATCATGTGCATGGATTTGAGGAATATTGACAAAATGATGATGGTTTTGTAAGAGAAGCATAGATCTAGATTCATCGTAACTCAAGGATGAACAATCTTATGATTTGAGATCCAAAAGTCAGACGACAGACAATTGTGGGAATGTAGAATTCACAACCAAACCCTTCCCAATGAACTGAGCCGATTCCCAGTGAACAATCACCGAGATCCAAAATCCAATGCTAGATCAGCGATTTTTGAGTATAATCGAGCTAGAATCGAAGGTGGTTGAAACTGATTCAAAGCACATATAAATATATGGTAAAATACAGTGGTTTGGGAAAATCCCTACTACACACTGTATAGTATGAAGAACACACAACGTATAACCTCTCTCACTTGCAATTCTAGGGTTTGAGAAATGATAAGGATGACACGACATGTAGTCTTGCCTCACACGTCATGTGCACTACCCCAAGTCGGAAAACCCATGTGACAGGTCAAATGGGCGGGGACTCCATATAGAAAGTACATGAACATATGTTGACCACATGGGAGGAATCCCATATGGACCAACATGTAGTGAACCAATGTACACAAACATGGGGTCCGAGTACACAGACATGACTAGAAGACACGAACTGATCACATAATATGTGGGATACACCATGTAGTCCAACTACATGGTGTGTACCCCTACATGGATGGATCCCATGAAATGACTAGAGAAAAAACCAGGTGGTGAAGAGGGACTACATGCTGGATGGGTCCCCTCACTCACCGTGTACTTCTTGAGATCTTCTGAGCAATATTCAAACATCTGCATGTACTTCATTTGAACACAAATTTTGGCCCATGGGATTCCTATTCTGAGTATTTTTTCACATGGAATGTGATGGTTCCCATAGAATTTTATTTAGAGATATGACATGAAATGTTATAGTATTTTCATATATTGGGGAAACACTTGATGATGGCAGCAGTCATACAGAATCATCAGAGTATCCCGAGCATAACCCTCTGGTTGGGTTGGGTAGTGTAGTTCCTCGAAGATAGTAATGGGATTACCGTCTAGTAGTATTGTGAAATAGAGTTCCCCAATAATCTTTTTTAGTTACCCTCATGTAGGACTGGTCTGTGGATTTCCTAGACATTCTAGTCTTACCTTATAGCTGAGCTGGACAATGACATTCCCCAATGACAGTTTTAGGATAACAGTCTAGTAGGGCTGCATAGTGGTGTTCCACGATGACATCTTCTAGGATTACCCTCTAACAGGGATCAGTATTCGATTTTCTCAATGACATCATCCAGATGTAACCCTCTAGCTGAGCTGGGTAGTGGATTTCCTTAAAGTCTCACCGAGCTTATCCTTTAGTAATAATGAGCGGTGGTATTCCATGATTACATTCACAAACATAAATACCTTACCAGGCTAGGTAATGGAGTTCATTTGTGGAAATCATAATAGGACCCTCCTATCGTACCATGGCACATGATCCTTTCCTAAAACTAATGAACCCTTGACTGTGTTCCATAATGATGATACGTGGTTTGGAATACCTTTGGAATCATGATAAATATGGGTGCTTTCCCCACCGAGATGCGTTCTTGTGATGCGAGCTAAAACCATGAGATGGACTCTATTCCACCCAAAGTGGATAATGTTAAGGTGTGGTGATTGAGTCACTTAAACTAGTATGTTATGGGATGACACATGAGATGATGGACATCATAGATGGATTTACCTTTGATCTATTGGATACTCTTCTTCTTTTGGATGAACTGTGAGATGGAGATCCCTTAACTTCTTGCTTGGTTTCTTTGATTGAGCATATATATCCTATTTCTGTACCAACTCCATGGGTTTCGGTTACACTCCTTCCAGGAGAGGCGAAGCCCCTGGGGTATGCCATGTGATTTCTGTGTTTAGCTTCTTGTGGTTGGACGAGTCTACTCTTCTACTATAGGCAGTGAATACATGATGAGAATTTCATCTTCTCACCATCCCAAGATCCGTTTCTTTCAATGAGTTTACTTTCAGTCTCTTGTTGGTTTGAGCTATACTCTCTTATTGTACCTTATTCTATCTATTACATTAATCTTTATTTATATCTCTTACTGCTCCCTCTTCACCCCTTTTGGGGTGTTTTATTGGGTATGTATATACTAATCCTTTGATGGGTTTACCAAAAATATGTCATGTCTTTTTTAGATGGAGGGAATATTGATAATGAAATTAGAAGAGATTAGAGATACTGGGCGATTGGACCACATACGGTGGTCGTAGCTTGGGATACAGGATCCAAGCCCTCTAATCTGTTTAATATTTTCCAGTTTTGTCAGGTTGGGACATATTTAGGGATTAGGTGTGTATTTTTCCCCTTATAATATTTAGTATACAGTACAATACTTCATACTATTTAGAGATCCATGAATATTTGGTTTATTCATAGTAGTGCAACATCTTTTATCTCCTTCCCTATATACTTTTGAATTGAGTTGGTTATGTGCATGTGTACATGTGCTTAAGAAAGGGCCTCCCCAAGTCATTTATTCATTAAATGATTTTTGCCACACCATGGACTATGGAGGAAGGCTTGGGGTAGTTACGGCTCAATCCTCACCTTGGGTCAGGTCATGATAGTTTAGTATCAGAGCTAATTCAATCATTGATATTTTTTTGGACATTCCCTGAAAAGATTTTTTTGGGTTTAGGTAAATAGTTTTATTGTTTCTAAAGTGTGAATATAATTCTATATAATCTAGTGGTGGTTCGATCACTGACGTAGCCATTCACTAGGACCTTGAATACCAGCTAGTTGACTAAACATTTAGAGACATTTTCTGCAAGGATCAATGGTACATGAATCATATAGGATCAAGTGTTTGATTATCCTTCTTGAGTAGGCTCCCCATTTTTGTTAATATATATTTATATGATCATATGACTATAGTACTCCTTGATAAAATTCCGAATTCCTCCACGATGCCATCCAATGAGGATACCAACTTTGGTTCACGATGACGACCCAATGAGACCTCAGTTCCAGGTCCATAATGTGATCCCATTCCCCTATGTGGATAGGTAGAGTACCTACACCAATAAAGAGGTAGATTTTCCTAGCTATGTAGCCGGAGGAGGTGCACTGGCTGAGTGCATTCTATAAGTTCCAATGTCAGAGACCACTAAGGTTCTATAATGATCCATATCCCTAGGTGGTGAAATATTTTATAGAGTAGGTGGTCTATATCTTCATGATTATCTAGAACCTGATGGATCAGATGGTGGATTTGACATCCATCATTTTCCACAGAGTGAATGGGAAATGGTGGATCTTGGTTTCCTAGATGCATGATGAGTCGACACTCTCATAGGATGACTTCTAGTAGTTAATACATAAGAGTACTACCCCTCCTACTTTAATTTGGTTTAGATCATATAGATTCTAGAGCTTTAGTACGGAGGGATAACAGTGGATGAGTATGAATCTAGGTTCATTGACCTTACAGTATACTCTCTTGACATGGTATGTGACAGCTACTCCCAAGCAAGGAAGTTTGACTAGGGACTCTGTAGAGAGATCCAAGTATTTGTAGTTCCCTTGTTCATCGCCACTTATTCCTGGGTGCCAGAGTTGGAACATTTGATAGAGATATTTATGTCAGTGGGATTCCAAATCTATGGTGTAGTTCCATGATAGAGATATCACCATGATCAGGGATCTCCCAGGCATAGACAGGGTGGTCCCCAGTGAGGCGGAGCTAGTAGAGGACTGAGAGGAGCTGTAGGTGGAGGATGGATTTATAATATCCTTGCACCACCACAACTAGGTGGCCCATGTTAGGCCTAAGGAGTTGGCTACTTGGGTCATAGAAAACAGTAATATTTGGACATCTATGATCCTAATGTGCATGAGATGATTTGAGGTATGATATGTCTTTATTCTAATCTTACATCAATATTAGTAAACACAGGTTCCATCCATTATTTTATCTTGATACTCTTGGTATGTGAGTTTTATCTCTCAGTGGAACCATTAGAACAACAACATTTCAATCTGTATTATGATATTTGTTTTTGGAGGGTCCGTGTATGGTTCCCACTTTTTCTTAAAGTGGTTTTCAATAAAATAAAAAAGAATTAGCGGTTTCCATAGTCAATTCTTCTTTTGTTTCTTTCATTTGTCGACAGTGTGGGATATCACTTAGTGAAGAGAGGTTCATGTAGGACCTTTGTTTCATCATGATAGAACCACATGACATCATCTTATTCATGGATTAGCTTTACATTGTTCGATTCTAGATTTATTTTCACTGTAGACTAGGCATATGACTACATGTGAATGGGATGCGATTATTCTTTTCTAGTGAGAGTGATATTGTAGAAGGACAATTCGATGTTATAAGTAGGAGGATGTATAATATCACCCATAAGTTAGAGATTTTAACCCTTGGTGAAGAATACCCTTTAGGAATCTGGGTTCCCTCAGTTTTGGAGGATTATATGGATGACTTCCTTGAGGATATTTGGGGACTACCTCCACAGTGGTAGATGGAGTTCTATATAGACTTACATCCTGGGACTGCCCTGATATCTTATGTGGAATATCGGATAGAACCTACTGAGCTCTGAGCGATATGGTTTTAGTTGGAGGACCTTCATGAGAAGGGTTTAATAAGACCTAGTGTGTCCCCATGGGTAGCTCTAGTTATGTTCATAAATAAGGGAGATGAGGGTTTATGAATTTTTGTGGATTATCATCACCTAAAGCATGACACGATAAATAACAATTACCCCTACCATGTATCGAAGACCTCTTCAATAAGTTTTCTGGTTCCAAATGGTTCTCCAAGATTAGTCTCAGGTCTGAATTCTACTTGTTGTGGGTTTTTGAGGCCAATATTCCAATGTTTTCAGTCTAATGTCGCTATGGACACTATGAGTTCCCAGTGATGCCCTTTGGTGTGAAAAATTCCCCCACCATCTATATGTATTTGATGAACCATGTTTTTCAGATATACATGGAAAAGTTTGTTGTTGTCTTTATTGGTGACATACTCGTCTACTCTACAACAGAGCTGAAACATGCAGAGCACTTGACGATGGTCCTGGACTTACATCAAGAGCACTACCTTTACAGAAATCCCTCAAAGATTCAGTTTCAGACACATGAGGATCACATTCTAGGTTATGTCATTTACGAATAAAGTTTATCTATGGATCCACCAAGGATCAAAGTAGTTATTTCTTTGGATCCACCCAATAACATTATAAAGGTACATAGCTTTCTTGGTTTGTTAGGGTACTATAGGATATTTGTGGTGGACTTCTCTAGAATCGCATCCCATTTGACAACTTCAATATGAAAAGGGAAGCATTTTATCTAGTTTGAGTAGTGCCAGAGATCCTTGGAGTAGTTAAGGTAGATAATTTTGAGTTATCTAGTATTAAGACTACCATAGAAAGGTTTTGAGTTAATAGTGTATTGTGATTCCTTGGGATATGGGATCAGTTGCATGTTGATGCAATGTCAGGTAGTCATCACATATTTGTCCATATTGTTGATACCCCATGAACAAAATGAAATAAATCATGACCTGTAGTTTCTATAAGTAGTCATTTTTTAAGGATGTGGAGACACTACTTTCTGGTAGAGAACTTTGTGGATTACTCATAACACCAGAGTCTCAGGTATGTCTTCTCTTAGAGAGACCTGAACCTGAGATAACGACATTGGTTAGAGTTCAAATAGAATGAAAACATCAATATATTCTATACTATAGGAAATGGAAACATTCTAGTGGATTCCATTAGAAGGATATACCATGATTTCCTTGTATAGGAAGCTTTAGAGAAGTTGGCATCCATGTGCATGACCCCGGTGGATTAGGAGGGTACAATATTTCTTTAGGGAAGGATGTTGACACCTTATCTCATCAAGTGAGTGAGAGATCCCCGATGGGAGACATCAACTATGAGGTCTTTCATGATTAGATATCCATATACGATTTACCATATGGTTATTATGAAAAATGAAATCATGAAATATTGTTCCAGGGGTGAATAGTGGTTCCAGTCCTGATGTGTGAGGTGGTAATGCGGGAGTTCCACACATATCCTCTAACTGTACATACTTATGTGGGAAATATCTATAGAGATCCTTAGAGATAGTTTTTGTGGTCTGACATGAGGAAAAGACTCGTAGAGTTCATCTCATGGTGCCTCACTTGTCAATAAGTGAAGGTTGATAACCATGTTCTGACAGGTACGTTGTAGACTCTTGAGATCATGGAGTTAAAATGGGAAAACATATCCATCAACTTCGTCATAGGTATTCTATTCCCAATGAAGAGACACAAAACTATTTGGGTGATATTTGACCAAGTAATGAATTCAATAAACTTTCATTACATCTGGGATAAGAGTTCAGTGGAGATTTTTGGGTAGTTTTATATATGGGAGATCATCCTCCTTCCATGGGTTCCCTCAACCATTGTCTGTGATTGTGACACAAGATTTAAATCATGATTATGAAAAGTCCTATAAGAGGAATTTGATACCTAGCTGTGGATGATTATAACCATTCACCCCCATATCAATGGGAAGACCAAATGTACTATCTAAAATGCAAGATAATTTTCCGAGGGATAACATGTTAGACTTCCACCAAAGTTGTGACCATCACCTATTCTTGGTAGAGTTTTCATACAATAACAACCACCACTTTACCATCATCAGGGAAAAATTTGAGTCCCTATATGGAAGACAGTATATGTCACCCTTGTTCAGGACATATATTGGAGAGTCATCTCTCATGGGCGTAGAGATGGTGTATGAGTCATCAGAGAAAATTCAGGTCATCAGTGAGTGGACAAGGATGGACCATAGGAGATTGAAATCCTACATAGATTGTTGTTATATGTAAATGGAGTTCGAGCTAGGTGAACATATTTTTTAGAGAGGTTCCCTATGATATGGAATGTGGATGTTCGTCTGGGGAGGAAATTTATCCCTGAGGTTCATTGGGCCATTCCAGATTGTGCATAGAGTTGGCGAGGTTTCCAACTACCTCTCCATACCCCCACTATTGGAAGAGGTGGAAAAATTCTCCCATGCTTCACAACTAAGGAAATATATGCATGATCATATTCATGTTATTGACTGGGGTGAGATGGACATCAAAGATTGATCCAAATTTATAGGGCACCCGTTGGTGAATGAGTACCTACAAGATTAGACTTTGTGAGGACGGACCATCCCTTTGGTTTGTGTGTTGGGACAACAAAAAAATTAATAGAAGAATTCCTTGGAGAAGGAGATCCATAAGAAGGCTTAGTATGCAGAGTTTTTTTTCTTAGTTATTCTTTTTGGGGGAAAAATATTGAAAGAGGGAATGATTTAAAGACCTAGTTTTTTTCTTTTAAAGACGTTTAAATATTTCTAAAAATATTTCTATAGTTAGGCGCTAAGATGACATGCAATTCTAATACCCGTTGTGCCTAGAATTATTTTTATAAAATATTAAATATATATTATATTACGTGTTCAGGGTTGATTAAAGAAAATGCAATAAATCTTAAATGGTTGATCAGATCAGAAATTAGAGACCACAGTTGGGTCAAAAACATGTTGTTTACCCTCTATGTAACATAAAATGAGTCGGTGTGGGATGTTAAGACACCTCAATCATTGGTGGTGTGTTTGATTGAATTAATTAGTCAACTAAATAATTGATTAGTTAAAATTTTACCTAATAAAAAATATATAAATAGGTTATTAGGTATAATTTTACAAGGATGGATAAAATTTTCCCATCCACTGGCATGAGCTCATCCCCTCCTCCATTGGTGATGAACGACAAACATCTGGATCAATGCAGATCGAAGTGGAATGAATGCAGTGGATTCTGCCAAATTCATTGAAGAGAACATTATTCAACAAAGAATGATCCAAATAAGAGGCATGACTCATTATTATGGGCTTTCCCTTGTAATTATACAATTGAGTAAATAATTATTATTCATTCGATCTATTACTTTTAAAACCTTGTATATTCCTAATAACAGAGATTTAAATTTATTTATTTGGTTTATCTAACATCAAAGAACATTCTTGATCATTGGGAAAGAACACTTGGACAATGAAAACTTAAACCATTGTTCTTGTGCCTTTTCTCCCTCCCATCTTCATGTTCTTCGCCGATAGAACCCCAAAGTTCTTGGTTTGACAATTGTTTGGAAATATGAGCTCAATTGAGTTCTTGTATTTTAGGCAGATCAAGAAAATGATGATAGTTTGGTGAGAAAATAATAGATTTTGGTTTGTTTTGATGCAAGGATGCTTGATATGATGATTGTTTGATCAAGAACTTAAAAGATAAATGATCGATGATATGCAGAATGTAAGATCAAACAATTTCCAATGAATGGAGACAATTCAAAGAAGACAACAACCGAGATCCAAAATACATGGTTAGATCTGTGATTTTTGAGAAAAATTGATGTGTAACATAAGGATGTTTAAGATTATTTTAAGAATATATGAAAATTGAGAAAAATATAGTGGTTCAAGAAAAATCCCGACTACACGCCAAGTAGTATGACGAACAGACAATATGTATCCTCCCTCAACAGTGATGTTAGAGTTTGGGAAAATATATGGATGACACGGTGTGTAGTATTACCTAAAAAATCATGTTCACCTTCCCCAGTTAGGAAACCTGTATGATGGAACACATGGGAGGGGAGTTTTTTTATAAAGTACATGGATGTGGGTTGACCACATGGGAGGCAACCCATGTCGACCAACACACCATGTACCAAAGAACATGAAGACGGTGTTCGAGTACATGGACATGACATGTAGATATGGACTGGTCCCCGGATATGTGGGACACACAATGTATTCCACCTACATGGTGTATACCCCTACATAGACAAGACCTATGTAATGACCAGAGACATGTCCATATAGTGAAGAGGGACTACAGACCATGTGGGTCCCCTCACATGCAATGTAGTTCTTGAGCTCTTCTAAGTGATCTTCCATCATTTAAATATCTTTTGTTTAAACATAGATTTTGGACCATGAGATTCTTATCATGTGTGTTTTTTTCATTTAACATGATGGTTAACTTATATGTGTATTTTAAGATATGATATGAAATGATATGGGTTTGTTACATGATGAGGTGAAACCCAATGGTTGTAGTAGTCCTATAGATTCATGAGAGCATCTCGGGCGTGACCCTCCAACTGAGATGGGTAGTGGTGTTCACAAAATATAGTACTAGGATTACCATTTAGTAGGATCTATTAGTAGTTTTCCTCAATGATATTTTCGAGTAATCTTCCAGTCAGACTAGGGAGTGTATCTCATAAATGTTTTGGGCTTACCGTCCTCCTCAGCTTGGAACTAGAGTTTTTCGATGATAGATCCATGATTACACTCCAATAGGTCTGGGTAGTGGTCTTACCTGAAGAAATATTATGGGATTAAACTCTAGTAGAGTTGGGTGGTGGTGTTCCCTAATGAAATCATCCTGGCGTAGCCCTCCATCTGAGCTGGAAAGTGGATTTCCCTAATGACTCACTAGGATTACCCTCCAGTAAGACTGGTCATAGGTGTTCCCCGATGAAATTCTTGAGTGTAACCCACTAGTTGAGCTGGAAAGTGGAGTTCTTCAGTGACTATAGGATTATTAACCTCCTATCATACTAGTTCATGATATCCTTTCCTAAATATGGGGACACATAAACTGTGTGGCATAGAGAAATGATGTAGATAGATGTACCTTTGGACCCATGAGAAAGAGCTATGCTTTACCCACCGAGAAACATTCTTTTAAAGCGGCCTAAAACTATGACGGTGAGTTAGTATTTCCTCATGAGGATAGTTTCAATGTGTGGTGATTTATTCACTTATACTTGTGTGTTCTGGGTAGGCACATGATATGATGGGAATCATAGATGGATTTACCTTGGAACTATTGGTCACTCTTCTTTATTTGGATAAGTTGTGAGATTGAGATCCCATACATTTTCATTTGGGTTTATTTGACTGAGAATATATATATATATATATATATATATATAATATTTTAGTAACCACTTCTTTGGTTTTTTACTCTCCATCCCAGAGATATGAAGACATGCTGGCTATGCCACGTGCTTCCCGTGTCTAGATTCTCATGGTTTGATGATTATAATCTCCTACTATAGGTAGAGAAGACTTGAAGAGATGTTCATATTATCACCATGTAAAGATAATTACATGTGGATGAGTTTACTTTCATTCTTTTATTGGGTTGAGCTGTACTCTCTCACTGTACATTGTTCTATATATTGCATTCTTCTTCAATTGTATCTCGTACTGCTCCCCCTTCACCCTTTTTAGGGAATTATATTGGGTATGTATATACTCACCACTGAATGTGATTTTTACATCAGGTTTTGTGTCCTTTTCAGATGGTGGAAGGGTGAATCATGACTATAGAGGTTCTTAGTGATACAGGGTGTTTGAAACAGACATGGTAGTCGTAGCTTGGGATACAGAAGTTGGGCCATCTCAACTATTTAATAGTTTCTTTTTTTTCATGTTGGGACATATTTTTTGGGCTGGGAGTGTATTTTTTTCCTTTTTAGTTTTTAGTATATACAACCTTAGTTCATATTGTTCAGAGTTCCATGCATATTTGGTTTATTTATAGTAGTTCTGTATCTTTCATCTCTTTCCCTTTTAACTTTTTCATTGAGTTGGTTGTGTGCATGTGTATAGGTACATAGGAAAAGTCCTCCTAGAGTTATTTATGCCTTTGATGCTTTTCTCCACTCCCAGCCTATGGGGAAGGCTTGGGGTAGTCATGGATTGAGCCCTAGAATGGGTTGGGTCATGATATAAATAACATGAATGAATAAATAAAATCAATCCATGGTACATCCTTATATACATGATCCTAATTGGTTATACATTCTATGATTTGGGAATTGAGCTATATGTCATAATATTAAATCATCTAGGAGTGTCCTATGACTCATATTGAATATATAATCATTAATCATAAAGGATTATATTAACATCCAATGTATGGTGGAAGTTCACCCATCCTAGAACCTCTATAACCACTAATATCCTAATAATATTTCTATCTTAGGTGACACCCAATGTGACATGGGTTCTAGGATACACTCATTAAGATACCACTATAACCCCCATAAAGTGAAGAATCTCAATGATAAATGCAATTTTTGATAACAATAACATTGACTGAATATGGCTCATAAGCCGGATCCTAATAATTACCTATGGGAATATCTACTATAGTATCACATCAGGATCCATGGGCTATGTTCTAGGTTGAACATATAGAAATCATAGTTTAATAAATAGTAATTGAGTGAAAAAAATAAATATAAGAGTATGGTTGGATAAATCCATAAACCCATCACTACTACCATAGCCCCTCATGCTTATATATTTGGTATGGGTTCTAAGGTGACACCCACTACTATCTCTACGCAAGCCCATAATGAACATGTATATGGTTGGTCAACCATTGGGGTACCCACTAGGGTTCCCTACGTCAAAAACCAGAAGATGAATTCCTTGTGGGATCCTCGAGGTGCGCCCATAAGCAGAGGAATCCCTCTTGGGAATCCTATAATTAAGAATGTAGGCATAAAAATCTTTCTTAGGATCCTAAAAATCAGTACACAGGTAGAGGTACCCCCCATTGGTACCCTTAGAGAAAATAAAATGGTAGTGGAATCCCTCTTAGAAGAATAATTGTAAAACATGTATGAAGATGCTTCCCTATTGGGAACCTCTAGGTGAAAAAATATTTAGAGGAATCCCTCTTGGGATCCTTGTTTAGAAACTATTCTATTGGGCTAATAGCCATCTGTCATGGTAAACACATCCTATAATTCCATATTTAACAACACATAGCCTCCCATGAAATAAGTGAACACCTAATAAGGGAGATTTACACAAGGGAAAATCCAATTGAACATTAGTCTTGGGAGATAGTTCAAGACCCATCACAGTTCAATACCTCACTCTAGGTTCATCTGAATGCCCATCCTATACAATTTGTCAAGAAAATATTTATCCATATTAACCATGGACTATCGTAAGAAAACACCAATAGAGAACATTGGAGATCCCATTAATTGTCCACCAATATTTACCATAGCCCTCATCTGAGTCTCATCCCACATCTCACTCTTGATACCTACATATCCATTTATTGGATGAAGAAAATATCCACTAAGTCCCACACCCCAAAACACATTTTGGATGTCCTCAAAATGAAACAAAGGATCCACCATTTCATTTTTCATGGAAAAACACTCAAAATGGAATCCACTTGTGTCCAATTCTGAATCTGGGGTACAAATACATGAAAAAACCTAAATAGGGTAGCAAGGAATAGTATATAGTTTTTATAACCATGTACATAGTGGAATCTCAAATCCCCACTTGTGCATGTAATTTGATTCACATTTGTCATAGGGTGTGGAAAATAAAAATTTTAATTTTCCTAATGTGTCACAAAGGCTATCCTAGGTCATCTCACTTGAGGAGCACCTCATTCAATAAATAATTAATTCTTAATTCAGCTAATCTAATTATTTTTGTTATTTTTATTTAATTTATTAAAATAATGGATATAATTTTATTTGTTTTGGAAAAACTAAATACAAAAGAATAAAACTATACTAACATGAAGATGAAAAAGGATAAATTTAGGAAGAATGGTTTGGTATCATGGATTCCTTTATTTTTTATTCATTGTTTAAATTTAATATGATAATTCATTTTATAAAACACATAAATGAATTAGTTTCCTTTGATTTATTATGTGTGGTATTTTTAGCATGCATAAGAAAACTGTTTATCACAACCAATCTTACCTCCTATAATAGCCAAATAAGAAAACCCCTCGACTGAGAGTGCAATTACTAAAATACTTCGCTCCACTGTATGTCATTTAATCCCTTTGGGTATCCTCAACTCCACTATTTAAATAGTTTACCAAAGATAAGGGAGAGAAAATAAATTAATCAAATAAAAGGAATGGAATTGAATATAATCTGATAGTGGATGATCGCTTCACCAATCAAATACTTTCATATCAACCAAAAATATAATTAAAACATTAATAATTTAATTCGTGATAATTAAGAACATTGTAGAACATCCACCAGGAATAAGCCTCCAGTTATTCACTTTCAATTACAATATGAAAATAGATCATGGAAGTATATGTAATATAGAGAGAGAGTGAGAGGGATTAAGGTTGGAGGAGAAAAGGGATAGAATATGTAAGATAGGGATAATGTGAAACAATTTAATAAAAAATTATTGTGTGTTAAATTGGAAATGAAAAAAAACGGGAAAGAAACTTGAAGTAGTAGTATCCCAATAATGTAGCATAGTAAAAGATTCTCAAGAATAGATCCCATCTCATATGACCTAATGATGTATTTATAGGCATCATTTCGTTCATGGGGTTCCATAAATAGACCTCTAATTGGTCTCTTTTCTTAAATTTCACCACATGGAATTTATTAGTGTCCACACAAAAAATTCTCCATAAATTACCATTTCTAGGATCCGTATGAGAGTTTCACATTGTGTAATTGATTCACAATGTATAATGTATGGGGGATGGAGTTCTCATGAATTGAATTCACATATTTTAAACCATAAAGTTACATGATGTGAATGAAACTCCTGATGTGTAATGGTTTTTTCTTATAGAATAATCCCAAGTTCAACATATTATTTAGTTTTTGAGATTTTTAATTGGTCCTTCACTTGTATTTATTCATGAACCATCATTTAAATCATAAAATCATCATATTTCAGCTTCTTTTTAGTCAACTATATTTCACATTCCATGTTCAATATTCCGGTGTTATGCCTTGATGCTTTTCATCATGGTGTGAACTGTATTAAGTATGAAGAATTAATTATTTTTGCCTGTTATCCAAAAAATCACGGCATCCTACCACAAATCACAAAAAAAAACTAAATACTAGAAATATTAATCAATTAATGTATAAAAGTATTATGTTTTATAATCAAATAATAATGTAAATTATTACTCATTCATAATTCAACTAGATTTGGCATGTAAAACCCAAGTATACTATGTGATAGTCATATAAAAACTGTGTAACCTACACAGGGAACCTACTTGTGTACCACACAAGGCCTAGAAATTTGATTAAATCTGGTGTGTACTCCTACATGATGTGTATCCCACATGGGGTTCGGCTATGTACCCTACCTGACCAAGTGCCACTACACTGGCTATCTATCCCTGTACTCAGCCACATGCAGATCCGTACTACACTCCATGTCCTTAGGACTAGACTCGAAATAGTCAATATTTTATCATCTTCCCCAAATATAAATAACACATGGTATGTGTTCATGGAACCAAATTCCAAGTGATTGGGATTTCGAAATTTTAAACCCATGAAATCGACTTGAAACCACCATTTCACCCACAATAGCTATAGATCAATTCACACAAGGTCCTTAATAACCATTAAAGGGACATTAAAATTGAAAGTGCTAAATATATGTTGGTTTATGGTGAAACCTATAAAATACAGACCTTCGGGTGGAATTAGCTAAAATCCACCTGTATCTACACTATGCTGCTTCTGTACGGTGATCTGGCACCTCCCGAGCTTCACAGCAACATATCTATTCTCCACTCCCTCCCTCTCTCATTACCCCTCAATCTCTTTCCTATCTAAATTATGGAAAGGAGTAACCTCAAAGGGGTAATATGATCTATGACAGGAATGTAGGATTGAGTGAAGGTGAAAAAGAAAAGTAAGAATATAAAATAAAAATAAAATGATGAATACAATAAAAATAAAATAAAAAGAAAAGAAAAAATAAAAGAAAAATAAAATAAAACAAAAAGGGGCCTTGTCCCGAACCCAATGCCCGACAGGAGTTTTTACCTCGTCAAGGAAAAAGTCCACACTCTAGACTCAACCATAATGGTAAAATCTCGATCTAATGATCTGGTCAAAATATAGTTCTGAATGGACATGGGAGAATAAATTAATATTTAATTAATTAATAAAAAATATTATTTATTCCATGAAATTTCAAACTAATCATATATGAAAAAAATTACATTAATAGGGTAAAAATTCTATTCTAGGACCAATGGAGTGGTCAAAAAATTTATTTGATATTAGATACTAATGTAGAAAGACCATTTTACACCTCAGAAGCAACTGAAAGTAAAAAAAATAAAATTTATACTCAATTTCAATGTCTGAAAAAACATGAGTCTTTAAAACCCTTCGACCATAACCTCTATCATCCCCGACAATCCTCGGTGGTCATAAATATTCCATGATCTCACCCTACACACCTATATAATCTTGACCATCCAATGAACGGTTCTAAAACACTCAAAAAACTCTTGCAACATGATAGATTTTTAACAGTGATATATAAGATACTCCCCACCATAGAAGTACCCTTATCATCTTCATAAAAATGAACTCTATGTTACACTGCCCACACTCTATTAAACACCAATCATAATGATTGTTATGGTCAAAACTTCTCATTTTCAAGTGCCAACTAATAAAATCTCCCATTCTCACTTCATGAGAATAATTCCCATGACATCCACTAAAATTTTAATGTTACAATGAATGTAACCACCCTCAAATGAAAAGTGGTGAAATCCACACAATATAAATTACCTTATACTACTCCTTGAGTGTAACTTTAATAGGTTCCATCCCTACACACGTATTTATTCTAATAATCTATGCTCACAATCCTATCTATACCAGACGAGGATTGAGCCAAATCAACTGTGCCGGTGCACCTGATCCATTAAATATATCTCCTCTACCATAGTGGAATCCTTATTACATCGTCTCAACTATCAAGAAATCATTACCACAATATTCCATTGAAACCATTAGTTCCCAGCTCGTACCAAACCACTTACCGAATATTATTTTAATATTACCACTTACAATAAGAACATGACGTTCCCTATTTTCCTAGTACAAAAAGTATTAAATCCTGCACCACATAATCACAAAACTCATTTTACTCTACCATGATTGACTTGTTACTAATTAAAAGATGATTGTGTTACATGACACATTAGCCTAGAAAATCTAATAACTACCATAGAACTCCTGTTCAAAATCGAGCACCTCACCCATGCCGTGATTTATTCCACATATTCTCATTACACTATTTTATCATAGAACCATATTTATAAATTATCAGTATGAAGAATGTGATACTCATCCACATTCTTAGACTTCCCCATGTTCCATTCTAGTCATGAGTATCCACCCATGCTCTGAACAAATTTCCAATAGCATAAACATTGTTCAATAGGGCTAGACATTTGATTATTCATGCCCATTAGAGCCAGTATCGATACCGAAGCACCCTTGTTTCATTCTAAAAAACTAAAGGCATCACCATATCTATATAAAAAACTATAGAACAATGATATTCATAATTATCTACTTGATCATATAACTAATCTCACTACCTCAAAATGCATATTTATGCCTGGTAAAATTCCATTCAATGGTTTAACTCGATCAAACTGAACATCAACTCACTAGATTCTAATTTGTAATTAAGGGAATCCATATATACCATCTAAACCGACATTTTAGGTATCATATTCGGGTCACATTGTCCGACCACCTAGCCAATCGGTCTCCCACATAAGAACCACAACCAAATCTAAGGAAGTTAAAGATAAAATCAACTTATGATGGTCAAAACCTGACTACACAGGTTCAATTATTCAGGTTTTCATTTCCATGTTATATAGGAAGACAACACTTTAAGTTGTAATTAGAAACCCATTTAAATTAAACCCATTGATAACAAAGGAATGATTCTCATTTCATAAACATTTAAGGCTTCACCTTTCAAGCATCAAATTACATGGTACTAATCCTCTTCTATTATCCACATAATGGAATACTCCGTAAAGGGTCACAATATAGACATATAAAAGATCATTGATTAACTCTAACTGGGAATACTTATATGGAAATACCCCTTAAATGTCCCAGTTCACCAGACATCAAGGCATATCACTTATTGATCTAAATAGATAACCATGATTTAAGGTTGTTTAAGTAGAATATTATAACAAGCTAGATGGGGGAACTCCATAGACATTGTTATGAATATTTAGTTAATTGAACCTAAAAAGGATACACCAAAAAAGGGATTACTAGATGGGAATTCAATGACTACATCAAACTACAAGTGTAAAAACTACACACACATTATCATCTCAAATGATTTGTGTCTTACAATGCTTACCCGGTTTAGTTAATTTGAATTTCATTTCATGATATGTAAGAAAACACCATATATTTTGTTATCAGAATATTAAATAACCTAAAATAAGTTACAAATCCCCACAAGGGGTCCAACACTAGGGAACCATGTTCCCTATTGACCCTCTAGGTTCACTGTACCATCTATACATGAAGACTGAGTCGTCATCCATATCATAGAATATCTCACCATAGATCCACATGAATAGTGATACATAATGTAGTAAAGGTAGTATAATAGAGTAGAATATGACCAAGAACCTATATGTGAAAACAAAATTTAGTTTGTTTTTGAAACTTTATGAATTTTTCCTTATTCATCAATAGTAAAATCACACACCAGTTAGCCAACAACATGTGCACCCTATGGTTCAAATATGATGCATGAACAAATTCCTCTTGAATTTTTCCACCAAGAGTCAAAATTAGTCACTCTCCTCTCACTAATGGGTTGAGAGATAGAAATCCAGAGTAAATAATAAGCTCCACACAACATGTGGGCCACTCAAATTGAATATTATATATACCTATAAGATCTCATATCAAAATACCAACCCCATACCCATGTAACCAAAACTTTTCACCCACATAAGTTCTTTCGATGCACCGGTTATATATTTATCAAAGGCTCAAACACATTCCAAATACTCCAAACTAGCATGTCCAAATTGTTAATATAGGAAAGGAACTCTTCAAATACCATGTTTTCATGTCCTGAACCATCTCACTCAATAAATAGTAACTATAATAGTTGAATACATGTCTTACCATATGATAAAAGATTCCCAATATCTACAAGGTCCTAGGGTGTGTTAGTAGAGAGACTATTCCTTCATATCAGAGTAAGAAACCAAAGGAAATACCCAAAAATCATCTGAAGTATTAAATAATTAGATTAAATAAGAAGTAAATATAAACATGCATGAAATAAAATAAAATGAAATAAGAGAATTAATATATATGTCATACATAAAACACCGATCACCCACTGGGATAACCATATATATGAAAATAAAACTAATAAAAAAAAGTAAAAGGCTATACTACTATCTTTGATACTGACTAAATACCCATTCTTAAAAGATATTGCCAAGCTCTTCCAACTTGATCATACAAATCCACACAAGAGGCATCAGTTGATCATGAAACCATGGGCCTCATCTCTATCCACCATGAATTCATTATCATATTAAAATAAAACATAAGGTTTGTACACACATTGAGGTGCATTAAATGGGGTGGGAAATAAATCCAAGTAGGCCAACCCCAATGGAGAACCAATAACCTACTGGCATAAGTGAATGCTCCTGAAATATTGTCAACCTAACCGAGACACAACTGGAATGAATAAATATAAGAAATACACAAACGATCATTTTAATATAGATCAATTTCAACTAGACATTCCATGATTAGGGAATTGATATAGATTCTATACCACTCAGGCCATGTATAATCCCATCAACTGTTGGGTTCGTGATCTCGATCGACCATACCAGCTTCATCTAGTACCATAAATGTCTCTCAAAAATCTATGTTACTATATGGGGATATAGGTCCTTTCCCTAGGATTACCCTTAATTACCTCCACTATATAAAGGAAGGATTACAAATAAAAAATAAACATCATATAAATAAGGAATTATAATAGATGTCATACCACTCAATCCATGTGTAATCAAGTATGATGTTTGATTCCTAGGTCTCAGTCCATAGGCATTCATGATTTTTAACATGAGATAATCCCTATGGGGGTATAATCCTAATGCAATATGTATTGAATACTCCCAATGATCCATGAAAACTATTCTACATCATTTATTAACTATATTAACAACACATTCCTAGAAATGTTTGGGTAATTAAGTAATGGTTCATGTACCAGATACTAGGGAGTATGTTCAGAATTGTATAGAGGAGACCATTATTAGTCCCTATGGATGAAATTGGCATCCCATTATTAGTGGAATTTCACCCACATGGAAACCTATGTCACCACCAAGACCCATCCAAGTTAGAAATCCCAGGAGAAACCTTATTTAAACAATACAAGAGTAGAGGAATCCCTCATGATATCCTAAGGGTAAAACATATTGATAGAGAAATACCAATTGGGATCATTTAGGTGAAAAATGAATGTAGAGGAATACCTCTTAGGATCCTCATTTACAAGATGGTATCTTTAGCCAACACTCATCACTAATGGTATACACATCCCATAACATGATCTCTAAAAACTCAAAACCACCCATGCTAAAAAGGGATGGTGTCACAAAGGATATGTATACAAGGGTAAATCCAATTAAACATCAGTCTTGTGAGATATCTGATTTCCAATATTAGTTGAAGGTCTCACTATAAGTTGGCCTGAACACCCAACCTATCCTATTTTTAAGACATTTTTTTCTTGATAAGTATTTAATATCCTAAGGAAACACCAAAATCAAACATTGGTGATCCCATGCCACGTACACCAACTATTACCATGATCCTCATCAGAGAAACATACCACATATCACATCAAAGACATCCAAATCCATTTACTAGAGGAAGAACCTCTTTATTATGTCCCTCTCACAAAATTCCTTTTTGAAGTCCTCAAAATCACACAATGACTCTACCATTGTATTCCTTGTATACATGCTTAAAATGGACTTCCGCTTTTTCCACTTATGAATTTGGGAGTTAATGACATGAACAACACAGAAAAGGGTAGAAAGGGAGAAGTACATGGCTTGTATACCAATGTACATGGTGGGTACTCTCAGATCCCCACCTGGGCATTTACTTTAACAATACTTGACATGTAAAACCCAAGTAAACAACATGATAATCGTGTTCATGAAGTGTTCTCTACACAAGGTAACTTCACATGTACCACACATTTCTAGTCCATGTGATTCAACTAGAAATTTACTCCCACATGTCGTGTATCGCAGACGGGGTTTGGTCATGTACCCTACATGACCAAGTTCCCCTATACAGACTATCTAGCCATGTACATGGCCCCACAACAAGTGACACTACACAACATGTCCTCCATACTACACACTATATAGTAAATATAATATCTTCTTCCTAGAATAATAAGAAAACATAGCTTGTTTTCATAGAACCACACACTGTGTGACTATGATTTCTGAATGGTAAACCCCTATAATCGACCCAGAACTCCATTTTCCCTATAATAGAAATAGATCGACGGACATGGGTAACTTAGAAACCATTATAGGGACTTAAAACTATAAAGTAGTAAATATATGGGGATTTATAAATAAAACCTAAAAATTGACAACATTTATATAAAATCCACCAAAGCTATGCCCTTATCCACACTTAGGAGTAACCACATAATTATCTGGATCCTCCAGAGATTGCGATGACACATCCCTTCTTCCCCGCCAACCTATCTCTCTCTGTGTGTATATATATATATATATATACTTCTAAAAATTATCTCTATATCATGGGATGTATACAACCCAAAATGGGTATACATGAGAAGATAGGGAAGGAGGAGAGAGAAAAGGGAAAAAATATAAGGAATAAATGAATAGAAAAAGAAATGAAAAATAGAAAGCGCCCTAGACATACTCCTGATGTGAGTTTATGTCTATACTAGGAAAAAAATATTCAAAAATGAACTAAAAATAAATAATATCAATCTAAATCTCTGTTCTATATATATTTACGAATGAACAAGTGGTGATAAATAAATATTTAATTAATGAAATATTAAATATTAATTATTCTGTGAAAATTTGAATGGATAATATTTCCCCAAAACTCATATCCTAGGGTAAATACCCCATTTTAGGAGTAATTTTATTTTAAAAAAAGTATATGAGATCATATTCTAGGTTAAAAGTCCATTTTACCCCTCATAGGCATCTAAAAGAAAAAATTCAAATTTTTTCTCAATTTAACTGTCTAGGGCAACAAGGGTCTTTAAATGCTTAAATAATTTATTTAAATAACAGATATTTTATATATATTGTGTTTTTTTGAGAAAATGAATTTCAAAATTTTATTAAGACATCAAAATTAGGTAATGGTGTAATAATTAAATTATATTTGTAAATTTTGAAATAAGACTATTAGTGATGAAATATGGTAGATTATTTTATAATATGGTATAAATGTGAAAAAATAGTGCTTTTCTTGATGAATTATATTATTTTTATATATGAATAAATGATATAAAAGTAATATAATTGATATTATAATAATACGTATTTTATGAATGGTGGTGAAAGCAATGTAAATGAGTGAATTCTCTTGAATTCTGAATAAATTTTTTATAATATATTATAGATTAGAACATGAATATTGTTGAGTTAAAAATGGGAAAATATAAATGAGTATCATATAGGAATAAGATTAATTATAGTGATAAAAATTAAATGACAGGACTTGAAAATCATACAAACACTTATGTAATGTCAATTCAATGCTTATGCATTATTAGGAAAAGTTAAATCCTGATGTATTTAATTTGGTTTCAGGATACAGATGAAAATGTATAATGTTTGACATGTTTATAGGGGATATTAATGATAACACATTAACGATATAGATGTAAGAACATGAATTTCAAAATTAAATAACATGATAATTTTCAAATCGTTACCTAAATTCAACATAGTTCTCGTGAAACATAAATAAAACTTGTTAGCCTAAATTTTAGGAAAAGTTATAAGTATGATGAGTGATGAATATTTGTGTGATTTTTAGGGTTATATATAACTACTATTAAATTATATAAATTTTAATACTTGAATATCGGTTTTTTTAATGAATTTCTAAAATAAAATTAAAAAATTAGTCCTAAATATATTTATAAACAACATTTATTTCAAAGTCTAAACATAATTCATGAAATTATCTCAATTTACCTCTATTAATATTCTATAATTTTACCTCATTATATTCCTAATAATCTTCCATGTCATTTTCCATCACAATGACTAAATCAAAGAAATCATTTTTAATTTCTGGTGAAGGTATGATATACCTTTTCTCTTCATTATATATATTTATTTATTTTTCCAATTTTAGTATGGTTATACCATATTTGAAACATCCTTGATAACAAAAAATTATTTTAATACTCGTTTTTTATTTCTTAAAATATTAACCACACAAATAGTTTTTCTATTATCAATAACTTTGAATATTATCACATTATATCTTCGTTTTTCCTTTATTTTATTCTATTTTGTTATTATAAATAACTTTTAGTTATTTTATTCCACTCATGTATAGGTTATTTATGAAGTTAATTTAATTCTATGTCAATGTATGAAAAACTATAATTTATTTTTATACAGGAACATTCACAAGAAAGATTTTGTGAAATAAGTAATAAGTTTGTTTATCAATCATTCGGTTTTATTATAAGTATATTTTACCCTCACTTGGTAACATATCAATAAGTGAGATAGATACATACATAAATGTTAAATTTTATAAATATAAAATTAATGATAAATAATGCATTGATTCCAGAATTTTAGCAATAAAACAAATAATATGAATACAAAATTTATAAATACAAGAAATTATAAAATTCATTCCATTTAAAACATTGATGTTTGGTACTATGATGATAATAAATTCTATAAAAATAGAATTCAATACTACCATGATAGTTAAATTCAGATAACCATGAATACCATGGACATGAAACATCAAATTAAGATTTAAATGAAATATTAAAATAATTAAAATAATTATCTACAATTTCACATTAATTTACTAATGTATTTATTTTAATTCTATATTAAAGTATAAAAAATGATTTTATTATAAAGTAAAATTCACATGAATGATTACAGTAATGAAGTAAGTTATTTGTTTATCAATATTTTATCTTGGTAATGTTTAACTATTTTTTTCTATAATCTTATTAGTTATGTGAATATAATACTTTGAATGTATCGTATGACATATTACCTTATTCTATACATATCTAAAATTTATTGTACAAACCTATTTTGATTATTTATTACTCCACATAATATTTAGTTTATGAGGGGTATCAAAACTATTTTATCTTTTAAAACTCTTATTTTTATTAATATTTATGAAGTGTTCTGTATGTGTTATTATTTGAAAATACTATATGAAATATTTTTGATTTCTCATGTATTTATAATGACTAAAACTTGATGAATACTACTATGTTCCACACAAAATTATTATGTGATCAAAAATATTTTCTCTAAAAGTTATTCATGTTATAATCTATATTTTATCAATCTTACTTAGGTATATTTGATTATATAATGTTTTAAAATCTCTATATTTCTTTTAATATGGTTTTATTTATCATTTAATATTTATTAATTAATTATAAAATATGTAAAAAAGGATCCATTTATAATTATAATTCATTTATAAGAGATCCCTCTTTTTTTAATTACATGATATCCTATAAACATCTCGTGATTCTTACTTAATAATATTTTTGTATTTTATTATTATATCTTGTATTAATTTATCCCAAGGGATAAAAATGTTATTCAATTTCATTTTATTCTCAACGGGGAATTGGTTAACTTGTTTCATTTGATTAATTTTCTTTCCTTAGGTTTTTTTATTAAGATTATCAGATGATATAAAATCTCTAATGTTCTATGTTCATGTCATGGTTCTTGGATGTTGTATTTTAGGATAGATGTGAATGAATGATATATCCACCAATTTATTAGTAATGATTTTATTATTCAAATATATTAATATTTGATTGGTATAATAGGATTTTACATTACAATATATTTTATCACCATTAACCAATTATACTTTCCCCTTATGAGATTATATATTGGGATTGATTGGGTAGAAATTATCATTATAATAAAAGTAACAATTGATGCTATGAATATATGAATATGATTTCCACAGTATTTTAATGATGTTCTTATTGTTCCTATAGTTGAAAATATTTTTTCATATGATCATGCAAAATGTCAATGTAACTTATTATTCCATTGATAGGAAATATATTCAACTTCATGGTTTTTCATGAGTTTCATGAATTTCAAATTGTTTTCTCACTTTTACCCTTTATAGATATTTTTCTGTCCATTAATTATTTTAATTTGATTTTCTTGGGGTTTATTTATTTGATTAAAGATAATTAAGTAAAATTTCAATTTATAGTTTTTGGTCTTGAAATAAGAAAGTAAAATTTTTTATAGAAACATTTGATGGAAAAAATGGATGACTACAGGGTGAAAATTGTGCGACTTTTAGTATGTAAGGTTTATATTTTATTTTTTAATATTTAGAGTTAGTATGTACTTCCTAATCCTCTAAAAATATAAATTAGGGTCTTAGTCAGGTGAGTGTTGAAATATTTAAAAAACATCATGTAATAATGTGATGGTTATGTATAGGTCAACATAGTTAGTATGAGAGTAGGGATTAGATAACATTAATTGAAATGATGATGGGTGATGAACATAAGTAAAATGGTTTAGATAAGATTAAGTTAAAGTATATTGTTTGGTGAGTATTGGAAAGATATTTTTATATAACCTTATGGTTATGATATATTGAATATAAGAGTGAAGATTCATAGGTATTTATGAGATAAATCTAACCTCTTACAACCTATGCTGGCTATTATTATATCATGTCTTATTTAACACTAGGCCAAAATTACAAGGGCCAAATTTTATTATGGGGTAGAATATAAAAACCCAATTTTTCAAAAATATTTTATTTTAGTACTACAGTAATATCCATTTTTTGGGTTTATATTTATTATTATTATTATTATTAGTAAAATCCCATAAATAATTATTTAAAATTATTTTTATTATGATTAATTTATGGTATACAAGATGTTTTATTGAAATGTTAGATAATGATTCTTATTTTGATTACATATTTTTAATATATTTAAAGAGTTTATTTAATTGAGAGATGTTTCAAAGTTATAGTTTTTACTGACAAAATGAATTTCCAAATTTTATTTAAGACATCAAAATTAGGAAACAATGTACGTATTAAATTTTATTTTGAAAATTATTAAATACCTCAATAAATGATATAATTTTATAAAATATGATATAATTTAGTGTACATAAGATAATAAAAAAGTTTTATAGTTTAATTATGTTATTTAGTAAATGAATATAAAATATTGAGAGAATTTTAATTGATATTATAATAATAAGTACTTTATAATGTTTATTAGAACCAAAGTAAATGGAGAATATTTTAGAAATTATGAATAATTTGTTAGAATTTATTATAAAATAAAAAATATATTTATGATTTTAAAATAAAAAATGAAAATAAGTAATAGGTATGGATACAAGTAATTGTTGAAATTATAATGAAATTAAATGGATAGATAATTATCTAAACACTTATGTAACTCCATAAGATTTATTGGATTTTGGCGATGATTTTTTTTCAACGGAATAAACTTCCAATAAGAAAAAAAATTATAATTTTTTTGTGATTGGCCTATTTTTCATCATAAAAACATACAATAACAATGACTATTTTCATCATATATATATTCTAATATAAATAATTCTGGTGGTGTCACAACCCTCTCCCTCTCAATGTACTCCTCCTAGGATGAAAATGAATAAAGAGAGACAATGATTCTCAATTCCCACCTCCAATAGGCTATGATATTATGATTAACACTGAAGGTATATCAGTTACAAACATGGGTGGTATTACCCTATATAAGTAATGGAGTAAGAGATAATAAGGATAAATCACCAACTAACACCATGGATAAACCATAATAAATTACAATACATGTAATTACATACATAAACAGAAAAATAAAGATTATAAGTACAAAAAATATAACTAAGTGGTGACTATTAACTCTATCAACACCAGATAGTCGCTAAAAAAAATCCTCCAAGCTAGTAATATCCCACATGATCACCAACATTCTCCTACTAACAAGAAATGTACTTTATATATATAGGGTGTTCATTAAATGTATACTTTGTAGGATCCTCCCTAAAACTTCACATATAAAATTGGAAACAAGCATACTCAATCCCTGTGTATAAACAAATGAAACCAACACATCACCTAAAATGGTAATGTTAGTTTCATATTCCCACCTTCACTCTCCCACAAAGTAATTAATTGATGTAAACCATTAAATATCAAAATAATACAAACACATATATATATAACTCAAGGTTTCCAACCTCCACTTATCCATTGGGTTTTTCTCTCATGTCCCAACAACTACATCATATTCCCATTCACCCTATAAATAAGTCATCCCTGATGTGTGTTAGGCCTTATCCTTACCTACCTCATTCCCATTTTAGTCCCAATATCTCATGTTAGAATTAATCCTCATACCCATCTCATCATTAATGTCATCCCATTTTTCATTGAGTATATGTCTGGAATCTAGTACTGCCTATATAAATGCATTATACCTCCAACCATCACAACACTAGGACTCACACCCATGGGAAGATAAAACTACCAAATATAGATATAAGTATCTTTTATACCTCAATATGTTACAACCAACACAATAATTTATAGTAAACTGTGATCCATCACAAATCTATAAAGAAAAAAACATATACCATATTCCATTATTGACCAATATATTCTGACTCATCTATGTCTAGAGGGAGAACTTGGGAGATTTATAAGTCAATCATATATTCCCTCCCCCACCCCCAAGATGTTGGATAAATCACCCTCAAAACATTTGGGTGTCCCTTACCTACTTCCATGGGTGAGATAGCTTATGAAATTAGATAATATATAATAATATCATACACATCCCCACTAAAGGAAACTAATTAGCCTAATATTAATCTTCTACCATTCTCGTACAATACCCACATCTACCTCTACTAAGGACTAGATATCAAACAAACATGAAAGCATCAAGGATGTTGTTAATTAATTAATTAACCATTAATTAATTCACATCAACATTTTCTATTGTTATCCTTACAATATTCTTAAGTCAAGTGTCAATATCATTATTAATTATCTTGTTTATATCCGAATGTTTTTCATCATTATTTGTGACCACCATGAACTAAACTGATCTGTTTATTAGTTCAATAATCATTTCATGATTCATCCGATAACTCTAGGAATTATCATAAAAACATATTCAAAAATGGATTTTTAGTTCATATCAACAAAGTGCATCAATAAGTTGAAGAATCATAAAGAAAAAATCATCTGTACATATGGACATCAAGGAAAATCAAACAAGTATTTAGAAAGATGAAACATTTCCCGGATCAATCCATGCTCTAAACTCATCCCATCAGCCTGGTGTACCAAACCATTGTTTATAATATAATACATCCCATAATCATTGAAATAAAATATCACTATATATTAGGCTTCTAGCCCCTCACTCATAAAATAAAAGGTCAACAACATAGCCATGGGCTTCTAGTATATTTCTTGTTAATTTTCCCAACAAAAAAGGCATCAAAAAAACATAAAAGGTTCCAAATCCCTAGATTACATATGTATTTAAAAATTAGTTTCCATACATAGAAAAAGGTTCTATGGCCATAGAATTAATGCATTCAATCCTCCTACATAAGGAAATATCTCTTTCAACCCCAAATATTTATCATTGGCACAACATCATTTTAATACTTGTGTTGAATTCGCTAGTTCATTAAGTATATATTATCCACATATGACAACCTTAAGGCATTAGATAACAATAGATAATGATAAAATAAAACATACATTCAATTATTATTTCATATATTTAATTCCAATATGAGAAGTATAAAAATTAATTATACCTCTTCCATTAATTTTTTTATTTTGGATTTATGTTATTAAGGATTCAAGTAATTGACCAAGTTAAACAAAAAAACACTAAAAAACATATATCATACTATCATAGTGAACATCAAGCAAAAGCATAAAAACACAAACCAAATATGTTCTGAAAACCCAACCATTCATTTAATTACCTAAATGAATTATAAAATCACATTAAACATGTGACAATGCCTATTTGAATTCATTAGTTTTTTTTAAATAACTCCCATTTTATGAAAAAACGAAAAATAACACCTCAACATGTAATAACACATTTTTTATTTTAATTTACAGATTAAAATAATCTTACCCATTTAAGATATGACTTTCGAATCATGTTATAATTAAATTATTGAATTAATGAAAATAATATTACTCCCTTGACTAAAATTAATTCCAATGAATAAATTAAACAAAAGAATGACACAATTATTATTTTCTTTCCAATTTTACCAATTATTGATTAAATGTTCAACATGAGATTCTATTTCGGGATTATTATCTTATTATGTTCAATTGAAACAATTTATATATGGATATAAATCCTGATTATTTAAAAGTATAACTTAAATAAAGGAGAAGTAGTCAATTCAATCCCTTTATAAGATGATGAAAACTATCCCACCCAGAGTGTTCAATATAGGAACAACCACCACCAAATGAAACAGTCCCAAAAATAAAGGAAACACCACAAAAAATTATACATGGTAGTCACCGTCAATAGGTGCACAAAATGTCAATAAATAATAGAGTAATCATACTAATAAGGATTTCCAAAAATAAGTAAAAAATAATAAATGAGGATAAAGAAATAAGAAGGAAGATAATTTGACTAAATACTTTGATATATCAATTCAAGGGGTTTTACTTATTTATATAATTACTGGGGGTAATAAGAGGTGCTAGGGTCAACAGGGGTTCATGAGAAGGAGACAAAATATAAACAAAGGGATATTATTCCTTATTTTTATGGGGGATGTATGATATCCTTCACTATGGAGTGGTTTACTCCTAAATCACTCATATTTACTTTGGTAAAACCATGACTTGGTTTTCCAGTCATTTTAACACATAGATTATGCACCCATAAAAATCCTTAGTAAACCATTTTGACAATCACTTTGGCTTGCACAATAGTGTAGCATAAAAACACTAAAATGTTTACTCCCGCAACAATAACAACAATGGTGTGGCGAGATCCATATTTCTTATTTATAATAGTGTGACTCACCAAGTGCCACACCCAACCTACCTTCCTCAAAACAAATTCTGAACATATTTCCCCATCCCCACTGAATCCCTAAGAAAAGATGACTTGTAAAATAGTCATCCAAGTTATTTTACTCACCATGGTGCAATCCATCACCAAATGGATGAAACCATGTCCTAACTCTAAACACCCAAGGATAAAACAACATATCAGACTCTAATAAAGCTTCAAAACATATAGATACAAGCCTATAACCATGGCATGGTGACCCTAAAGAATGAAAAAACACTTTTATAACATAAATAAGACCTATAAGATCCTTTAATATAGCTTTAATATCCAGTAAAATAATATGGGAATAAAACTATAATCCAATACCTTATATCAGATATCATTGAAATAATTCTCATCTTCTAGAATATAAAATAATACCCCGAAGGAAGAGTGGGTGGGGGGGGGTTCCAAACAATGACCCTATGTGATACATCTCATGGATCTCACTGCAATAATCACATAACTAATGAAACGTGATGTAAGAGAACATGAACACAAAAAAACAAAAAACAAGTAAAAAAACATAATTTTATATCAATACAAGACCAAATAAATTATCATAATAAAGGTAAAATAAATAAGGAATAAAAATAAATAAGGGAATGGGGATCACATCTATAACTCTTGGACCCAACATGTTGAATACCCTCTTGGGGGGATTAAGGGTGAAATATTAAGAAATCATCCCCTTTTAATCTTGTTTCATTCTAAAGAAAAAATATCTTCTCTCTTCCCCTAATAGTAGTTAGTAAATTGAATTTTAAATATGAACATGACAGATCAATTTTACTGGGTTCACTCTCACTAGGATATATTCAAGAGAATACAATTTCAATGAAGTGATGTACCAAATTCACTAAATTTTACTACAGTTACAACATTCAGAGAAACTCACTATCCCTCCTAGTTCACTACCAATCACAAATCGAAATCCCACTACTCCCTCAGTTGATGAATGATCACAACTAATTTAGAGGATTATTATTTATATTTCTTAAATCAATGTTCTCTACAGCCCATTTGGTGTGTCATGAATGTTCATTCGCTTGATTTATATAAATTTACCATTGAATTCCTATAAAATGTATTGTTTTTCATAGAACATCATATTTCATGAAAACCATGAACAACTACCACCAGAATTCCATAACATTTTCCAAACATTTCATTTTTTCATAAAAATCAAAAATTTTAAGAAAAATTCAGATCTATTGTGAAAATCCCAATCATTTCATAATTTGTTTTCTTGAAACTCACTTGGTCATATAGACACATGTCCCTTTTCTACATCCAACTGATGTTTGAGTCACTACAATGCACAAGAAATTCAATAGAAAAAATATTATGAAATCATATAGCCTTAATTTTCCATATGTGTTGGTCCCCAAATAGGGGGGGGGGTAATGAACTATTTTTTAACTCATCCGACCCTTCGTGAAAATACCTTGAACTCTTATAGACTAACATATATTATTTCTATTTTATGAAACATTGATGATTTGACATCACATTAAGTTCAAAAATTGATAATATCATGAAACCCACATATAAATTTCATAGGATAGTGAAACATTGTCTACATCGTACAACTCTTACTTTCCAAAAACATTATAAATTTCATGAAAAACTATCATTTTCTATATTTTGATGAGGAAACCTCAAATATTTATTTTATCACAAACTCTACATTGAATATTTCCCAACATAATTTGTCAATAATCATGTTGTAACTTCACAACTAACCATGTTAACCAGAATTTTCAATATCTATAACCAAACCAAAAATACCAAAATGTCACCATGAGGGTTTTTTCCCATCAATCCCCCCTCTGGGTTTGTTGAACACTCTTAACCCTTTGATAATACTTTAATCCTTATATTCACAACTTGTTAATATTACCTCATTCTGTTTGGCCTTTAACCATAATTTACTTCTTGTGAATAAAGATAATGATCATATATTTAATCAACACATACTCTAATCTTACATGATCTATCCTTAGTAGAATAAGTAAGCATAGACTATAAAGTTCATCAATGAACCACATTATTCTCGAAACCTCCTTACACTATTTAGGGTACTAAACCTTCATAGTAAAACTACTTCATCATCTCCCATGAATAATGATGGCACTTGATAAGACCAATTATTCAACCAATTGGGTAAT